>CM043017.1:161212439-161886792 GCA_023690525.1 Holotrichia oblita | reverse complement strand
TGCGGCAGTGTACCGACTAGCCAGAGCACGGACGGGAGAGGGCGAGACTTTATGCCAAGGAGCTTTGTCATCCATGGCGGGATTCTCCCCACTTTCGGATCTGCCAAGCGATGAAAATGGTTAGGAAATACAACCGAAAGAGCTTTTCAACGAAGTTGAGCAACAAGAGAGAGTGGGAAGGAGGAATCCTCCACCTACTCTCTAAAAGCAAACACCATCAAATGGTATACGGATGGGTCCAAAACTGAAAAAGGAACAGGTGTAGGGGTATTCGGGCAGGAACCAAATACTCAGAGCCGATGGAATATACCCCAGTGTCTTCCAGGCAGAGATTAATGCGATTGGAAGATGTGCTCAGGTGAATCTTGACAGGCAGGAGAATATTGCAATCTTCTCCATTGATCAGCAGCCTTATTGGCGCTGAGTTCTAACACCATCAGCTCCAAGCTAGTTTGGGAATGCCGGGATCGGCTAAACAACCTGGGCAAAAGAAAACAAACTGGCATTGTACTGGGTACCAGGACACACTGGAATCAGTGGCAATGAGAAAGCTAATCTATTAGCAAAGGAGGCCGCCACAACATCGTTTGTGGGACTGGAACTATTCTGTGGAATAGGGATGAGCACCTATAAGAAAGAACTTAAAGACAGGGAAGAGGACGTCAGAGCCCTCTGGCACAATATTCCTGGTCTGAGACATTCCAAGGTATTCCTTGGAAATTTCAACAAGCAGAAAGCAAAAACCATGCTAGAACTAAACAGGAACAGATTACGCATTCTCACAGGTTTCCTTACAGGGCATTGTCATCTCGGGAGCACATGAAGAGAATAGGTCTGAAACAGAATAGCGACTGCAGGTTCTGCGGGGCGGAAGATGAAAGTCCGGAACACCCGATATCCAACTGGAAGAAATTCGCGCCAACTAATAAAGGCGTTATAGACGAGGAAGAAATACCTCTCTGAAACCATCACATCTGTTACAGTTTATTAAAAGCTCTCAGGCTGGATGGGGAGCTGTGACTGCGGGCAAAACCCAGCAGCTTACACCTCATGTAAGGAGGCACAATAGACCCACGGTCGCAGCAATAACATCCCTTATATCTAAATCTAATCTAAATCTAATCTAAGGTTAGAAAAATATACCACCGAGAATAATATGCAGGAAGAAATATCTACCAAACGAAAACGCTTTAACTCATGCTGGACTTGGAAAACTAGAATCACTAAATACGAGTACCAGTGTGGTATATATGCCCTGAGCATGCCAAATTTATATGTAGCAGTTGTTAGGAATGGATACATTGCGATTAATAATGTATCAACATGTATTGCGACTAAGAAAGGAGGGCTAAGAAAGCCGTGCCACGGTCTAGTAAAAGTAGTTGCACAATTAATAAATGTGGCTGGCAAACGTCATATATGGTGACGTTACTTGGAATCGTCCTTTTTTGTGTCACTAAAATACTGAAACAAACTCTTATCACCGAGAGAATTTCTTAACGATTCTGTATAGAATCCAAGCTAATATGTGGTATGATTATGTGGAGTAGATCTAGCTCTTGAAAAATATTTTTTGTTTGTAAACAAATCGAAATTGCTAGATTTTATCAAATGTAAACCTCACCACTTTCACTTCACATTTTGTATAAATTGAAATGAAGTATGACGCTGTATTTTAAAAATTAATTCGGGAAAACGTATCTTGTTCAGCGAAAAAAAAAATTATAGAGCTATCCAATATAATGGAAACAGGTACGCAAATTTGATTTCTATTTTTATTGTCATTGGAACAATTGAAGCCCAAACGTTTATTTCGCAATGCCGCATTATTTAGAGGCTTACCCCTCTTTACGGCTTGTTCAAAACGCCCAACATCGAACCAGGTAGAAGTATTCATACATATGTCAGATATTCGGACTCGAATGCGCAACAGCCATTTTGCTGTATATAGCTGCCAGTAGATGTTAACAAATACCGATGTAGGAATTCACCCAGCTTACGTGTTGAACACATGGCATTTTGCAATGAGGTGACGCCTTTCGCATAAACGTACACTCGCATTTGCTCTATTGATGAATTAAAAGCGAAATTTTGCGGAAATTGGAGCAGAATAAGCCGAAATATGCTTTAGTTCGGAAGTAGGGATGATTTAGCTTGTGGAACATTTAGGTTATGGATTTTATGCTTATTATAATACATATATGTATACAGAAATGGAAAAAAAGAAGTTCGCTTGATATATTTAAAATCTACACATTATGACCTAGGATTGATGCTTAGGGTGAATAGCGTAGAAACTCGCATAATGAAAATAGATGTCAACGTCTGTAAACATCTTTCTAATATTAATGGCTTCCGTCATTGATTTGTCGTTACTAAAACGCTAGGTAAGCAAATAGCGTCAAAGACAAAATTAAATGCGCTTGACTGCTGCTAAAGCGTTGACAAATAAGAATTAGCTTTCAGTTCAATTCCCCAACTTAACTTTCCTAGTTGTTTCTCTTCCTTGGAACCCTTTCGGTTGGAACAAAGCGACCGAAGACATTAATGCAATCTGCTTTTACTGAAAGGCCAAACGCTAAACTTAAGTTGAAGTATTATAATATGATAAATTTTAAAACGAAACAATTATATTAATAAGCTGAACTTTTATTTCCTGAAGAATGCCGAAGTTTTATGAAAGACCAAGATAATTTTTGTATTTGTCTTTATTTCAATTCTACGAAGGTCCGATTTTAAAGGTACAAGTGGATGTGAAACGAACAGAGCAAACGCAAAATTGCCGTCATATGCATGTCTAGACAGGTTTAAGCGTGGTACTTGAGTTTGGAGCGTTGTTGTGTGTAAGACTTAATTTGAAGTTAAGAGCAAATTCTAATGGTAGAGTATTTCAAGTGTGACGTGCGTGCGGTTATCGGATTTTTGCAAGTTGAAGGAGTTAGCAGAGCAAAATTCGCGGCAGATTACAGGGTGTTGATGAACTGGACGTCTTAAGCCGAAACTGTCAGAGTTCGGTTCAAAAAATGTCAAGATGGACGCATTAACGGAGTTGATTGATGATCCGGAGAGGCAAACCAAGGACGTCACGCAGGGATGAAAACTCCAGCTTAATAGTTGCAGGTTTGATTAGGGAAGATGGTCGCATTATATTTTGTGGAAATTGCCGAAATGACTGGCATTCTTAAGAGTTGTGTCCATGAAATCATATGCGACGTAAACTTTCGCAAAGTTTCGTTGCTTTGGGTCCCGGAACTGTTCTACGAGACCCACAAAATCAATTGAATGAATGTGTCACTTCAACCTCTCACCCGATACCAATGGGGAGGCGATACTTTAGTTGAAAGCTTTATTATCGGGGATAAAATCTGGATTTATGAGTTCACCCCAGATCCGAAAAACAATCCATAATGTCGAAACCATGTTCCGTGAATTCCTTGAACTGTCCACAACCATTAACAGCTACAGGCTGCACAAGACACAGAATTTCTGGGTTCATGTACTACGACTCGACGGAGAATTCGAAAGTCAGAATTAAGAAATAGTTGCGCTACAAGTAAAATACGGCTCACTGATGGCAATAAACTAGAAAGGTTACAATTTGCTTTAGAATACGTAACACATCAGGACGATTTTTGGGTCAACGTGCTTTTTTTAGATGAAACAATTTTTAGTCAACCGGGCTAGACAAACTACATATGAACTACATTACACTAGGAAAACAAACGGATCGGGTCAGCCTGTGGTGCTGGGTTAGTGCCAGGTCGGGCATTATCATTAACGAAAGACTAAGTTCAGTAATTTTTTTCCCACATATTAAAAGAATGCCTTCGGTCCGCCCCAGAGTTTTATATTCCAATGCGATAATTATCAAATTTATCGGGCACATATCAATCGGGAATATTTTGAAGAGCAAAGGGTGAAGAAACTACCATGGTGTTCAAAGAGTCCAGACCTAAATCCCTAAAATCCTAATCCTAAAATAGTTTATAAGACAACACAAGTTTCGTCCGAGAATTATGGGTGAGTTGGAGAGAAAGATACGTGAAGTGTGGCAGCAAATTACACCGACACTACTATACTGACGTACCATACCAATCTTCAAATTTATTAGGATGGCCATTTACGACCTTCAAAAGTAATAAAAATCGAAAAACCTCTTATTTATTCGACACCGACCACAGACAGCATAGCATGATGGTCGATTTAGTACGAGACCATCATGACAAAAGATGATCTATGGTCAGTGTCGAGGCAATCGAATAAATAAGAGAATCACGACGTTTTAATTACCTAATCTACCGTTTTTCGATTTTTCTTTATTCTGAGAGTCACAAACGGCGAGCCCAGAGAGAAATCGGTTAATATATTGTGGATTGTAGAACATTTATTGTAAAATTCATAAGAAAACCACGATCGTATAATATGTTATAGTGGAATTACTATTTCATTCGGTCTTTCGTTACGATAGAAGTGTGGCTGGAAAAGTGTGGATAACTTCACGCAACCCTAACATTGCAACTTGATTTTCTAACAAAATAATGTAGGATAATACTACAGCGTTAGTAAAAAGTCCCGGAACGATCGAATAACTTGGTATGGAGGTATAGTTAATATAAATGCATTTTATGCAAAACAGTTTATATTTTTGTCACTTCCGGTTTAATCGGCAATACGTCCAACTTTTTTTTTAAACGAAACGCCCAGATTTTTTAACACTTTTGAATGCAAAATAAAAAACTATGTTCAGGAAGTATTAAGATGTTTATTTTTATTCACACGAAAACAGTTAAAAAATTAAAAAAGTGTCCTAATACAGAAAAATCAAGATACCTGTCTATTCAGGTTGCGATTACAATGATTGTTCAAAATGCTCTCCATTTACAATTTGACAAAAATGTAAACGGTCAGTAAAGTTTCTTATTGAATTTTGTATTTGTTCTGGAGTGATGCGATTGGCTTCTTGAACTATTCTCTCTTCCAATTGTTCAAGATTATGGGGACGATTTTTGTACACTTGACATTTCAAGTGACCTCAAAAGAAAAAATCTAATGGAGAGATCTGGCGAACGTGCTGGCCATTCGATTGCTCCTCTACGTCCGATTCAACGTCCCGGAAAAATTTCATTCAAATAATTGCGGACATTATAGGCAAAATGGGGAGGAGCTCCATCTTGTTAAAATTAAAAATGTGCATTAGGGTGATCACCTATGTTTGCATTTGGAAAGAGGGCCGCAAGTGCTGGAACAACCCCATTTCGCAATAAATTTGAGTAGACGTTGCCAGTTAAATTTCCTCTTATAAAAATGGTCCTATGATGTTGTTTCCAACAAGCCCAGACATTCACCTTTTGAAGAAGGCTCTGTATGGCCTTCTTCAATCCAATGCGGATTTTCAATTGACCAGTAGCGACAATTATGTCTGTTCACAGTGCCGTTGAGACAAAACGTTGCCTCATCTGAAAAAATGATGTAATATAAAACATTAGGCTGCTGCTCGATCAATTCCGTCATTGTTTCGCTAAAAATGGACGGGATACATTTTATAGGCTTTCATTCTTGCTGATTTAAGAATCTCATGAGCAGATTTTGAGAGATCTCATGAATTTGACCTAATTCTGTTGTGGACACGTGAAGATTTTCTTCCACTGTAAGTAACACATTCAAACTAGTTTCTTCATCTGTTGCTGTTAATGGACGTCCCCTTCTAGCTAAATCCTTCACCTGACGAAAGACTTCAAACTTTTGAATTGTTCGGCATACCGTACTTTTACTAATGTGACGATCCGGATAAACAGTATTAAACAAAATACGAACCTCTTCAAAAGAACGTTGACGATCACCGTACCCACGCATCATTAATATCTCAATTCGTTCTGATTCAGTAAGTTTACTGCCATTTTCAAATGTGTCAATGTCTAAAATAAGTAAATTTATAGCGGTGCAAAAGTTAAAACGCTTTTAACATTGTCAAATGTGATGGCAAAAAGAATGCAAACACTAAACAACAACTTTTTTCAAAGGTACCTTGTTTTTTCTGTATTAGGACACTTTTTTAATTTTTTAACTGTTTTCTTGTAAATAAAAATAAACATCTTAATACTTCCTGAACGTAGTTTTTTATTTTGCATTCAAAAGTGTTAAAAAAATCTGGGCGTTCCGTTTAAAAAAAAAAAGTTGGACGTATTGCCGATTAAACCGGAAGTAAAAAATATAAACTGTATTGCATAAAATGCATTTATATTAACTATACCCCCATACCAAATTTCAGAAATCATAATTTTCAAATAACAAAGTTATTCGACCGTTCCGGGACTTTTTACTAACGCTGTAGTATTATCCTACATTATTTTGTTAGAAAATCAAATTGCAATGTTAGGGTTGCGTGAATTTATCCACACTTTTCCAGCAATATCACTATCGTAACGAAACAGTTAAATGAAATAGTAATTCCACTATAGCATATTATACGATCGCGGTTTTCTTATGAATTTTACAATAAATGTTCTACAATAACAATTTTCGCCAAACTAAACTAGGAAATGACGAAATGGGGATGGTACATATGTAGAACAAACATGTTAGTAATCGTGTGGATCTTTGACTGTCAGCTGTCAAAGTTGAAGAAGTATTCCTAAAATGCAAAGAATGCAGCATTATTGTGTAACAAAATGTTATGGGATAATACTAGATAAAGTGTGCAGTTGAAGCTGCAAAAATTAGGAGAACAATACAAATACAAAAATTGCATCAATCATTGAAAGATGTCAAACTATAAAACTACATAAATAATCAAACTCAATTTAAAAAAGAACTGTCATTTACTACTTCAGAGCTATTTTTTTATATCTGATGGGTGCTTAGTTGCAGTGACTCCGTAGGCTGTATTAGGTACTGGTCTGGCTATCACCGCAACTCTCACGGTGTAGTTTTGTGTGTGTAATTTGTGTTCAAATGGGTTTGTGACAGCATCATATCGCCTTTTATAATGCCGCGCTGTTAATCACTTTTCTCCCGACAGGGAATGGTAAGTCGATCCGGATTTCAATTGTTTGAAAAAATGTCACCGTCCCTCCAGAGAATTGAAACCTGGCTCCTATCATCCAGACACAACGACATTCAGCCGCCAAACCACTGCTGCTATCAACCCGGTTTCTCTCTCTTCTTGTAGTAAATGTTTGACTTATTTAAATTGTCGGTTAACAATTTAATTTTGTGAGAGAATGATTTAGATTTAGTAAACCGGGAAGCAACTGAATCAAAGAAAATAAATAACTCAAAAACTTGTAAAACATGTTTCAGTTCCCATCTAATCATCTGACATTTTGTTTCTATAATAGAAAAACGACCAGGAAATATAAGAATGACGACCAAGCTTTCAAGAGGCATCAACTTAGAGAAAGAAATCAACTGTCAAAATTATGTTAATTCTGAGAGGTTAACTTGCCAAGCTGTCAAGTTGTTAGAATTGATGTTAATTTTAAAAAGAGGTTTAGGTTCTGACAGGTATTAAACTCTCGAAACACAGTAGCTATTTTTCTTACAAGTTGACAGGTGACATAGGTTGTGCAACACATACTTGCTAACTTCATGGGTGTTGGTAGAAATCCGAACTTTTGGAAAAGTGTAGAATAAATCTTCAGCAATCTAGAAGGCTGTTAAAAGTTCAATTTTCAATAAGGTTAAGTTATCAAAACTTTTGTTTTAGTAATGATTTTCTGAATAATTAAAGTTTGGGAATAATGTTCAGAACAACCTGGACGAAGCTGGGTTAATGTCTAAAAATATAGACGAATTTTGGTCAGATTATTTCGCTCAAAATTTTTAATGCCTCTGTATAACACAACTAAAAGTTTAACCGTTAATAATAACACACGTTTTGATGGAGTTATAATTCAAAACAATATAATTATACACATTTCACAAAATCATTGGTCTAACAACTTAATGGAAAACTACGGTGTAATGGCGATTGTAGCGTAGAATGGGTAGCCATGAAACTAATGGACGTTTTACTCTGCACGCTGCTAAATTTAAGCAATTCTCAAGCTACCAGTCTATCACGTCGCCTCGTTTCTTCTCTCTCAACTTAATTATATGCTATGAAAAGGGAACCACCTCGTATAGCTTAATATGAAACACTTAAAAAGTAGTTATCGTATATTATATGAACATAGATAGGCATTCCTTTAATCAAGTAATAAAAGTTTGACAAAGTTTCATATAATTTTCTTGAAGTAGATCCTTCCGATTACGTGGCCTGAGAAGTTACAACGGAGTTATATAAGAAATCTAAATAATGTTTCCTTAAAGATGGACTGAAATACTAATGTGATAATGGTACATCCTGTCTTGCCTTTAATTTTTAATTAGAGTGTACATACATTTAATATTTTCAATTTCAAAGAGATATCACACAGAAATTGGATGACCGTCTATTTTATCCGTTGTTTATTTTAATTCAGTTGACGTAATAAACTTGCTAAAACTAGCCGTCGTAAATTACTTGACGTACATGTCTGGCGACAATAGAAAACAGGAGCTGCACAAATAAAGGTTGGTACTTGACCCTTGGTCGACAGCCCAAAGGTATCACGTAGTCGTAAATAGTTTTTTGCTTAACGTTCACGAAAGTTCAATTTCTACACTTTAGTGTCGTACCTTCCGAAATTGAAGTTTATGGTTCCGAACATCAAACGACTTTCTAATGTTCTTGTATAAAATGTATCCCTTTACAGCTTAGACCTATTCCTGTATTGATCTATTCGGAACGAGTTTACGATGAGCTTGGTTCCTCTGTGTGTTTACTTTTACCCCTGTAATTGGCAATAGGGAACCATTTGCAATTGGTCTGAATATATTCACAAGTGAACATAAAACTGTTCTCGATTGTTATACAGTTTGCAACAATAACTGTTACTAATAGTGTATTCTATCAGTTTCTTCTACTTTTCAAGTCTCAACTCACACAACATAAAGTCTACATTTTATTTAAGGTTCTTAAACCACTCCATTCTGTCAGGATGAGCTATGGTTGTACGGAAACTGCCAGAACGAACGAGTGGAAGATTACTTCATGTTTGTTTTTTAACATTTTCCAATTAAATTATATCAAGAACTATTTCATCGTAACAGCATGCTGCTGCAGTCCTATAATTAAATAGAGCTTAATAATAATTAATAGAACTTACTACTCAATGCTTATTAAAAGATGTAATGATAGAATATAATTAGTTTCCCATGATTGCAAACCAACTAATTTGCACTCAGCTTAATGCTCCAATTCCAATACTTAATTAATTTCGTCTCTAACTATAAATATAAAATTTATTAGACATACAAATTTATTATATTTTATCAGCGATAAAATTACATTTACTTTACATTAACGATGTCGAATCGATTTTATTTCCTTCGAGTACACATATCGAAGTTTGTCTTTCGGATTGAATTTCTAAAACATTTTACTTAGCAGTCCCGTACTTCCGTCCAAGAAGTTTTAAGCATGGCAATTAGTACTTTGAGGACATCCTAAACCACGGCTCGAAGCTCGAAACTACGACTTTCTAGTTTCTTCTAATGATCGTGAAATTATTTAAAGTTTACTCTCGCTTGATTAATCGTCCTTTCTTGAACTGCTTCGTCGGAATCTCTCATTAATTCTCGTTTTGACTTTTTCTGCCGCTTGTTTAACGTTTCACTGAAACACTAGTAATGGATGTTTAAGTATTTGGTTAAATATAGGGGATTGGTTAGTAGTCAAGCGACAAATTATCAGGAATAATTAACCAAATGGTTATGCAAATCTTAAAAACACATTTAAGGACAATGTATGTGTATGGTGAAATACGTAAATTAGGAACCGTTATAGCGTTCCAGCCATTTTTAATTGAGGTTACCATTCACTTGAATAACATACTAATTAACGGGGTCACGTTGACTGGGTTCTAACAAAAATCAAATTTTGAATGAGTATTTTTTTTTAATGTGTGGTGGATGCTTAGTTGCAGCTGTATTACTTGTCTGGCTATCACTGCAACTCTTGCGGTGTAGTTTGGTGTGTGTAAGTTGTGTTTAAATGGCTTTGTGACAGCATCATATCGCCTTTTATGATGCCGCGCTGTTAATCACTTTACTCCCAACAGCGAATGGCAAGTCGATCCGGGATTAAACTCTCTGAAAAAATGTCACCGTCCCTCCAGAGAATCGAACCCCGGCACCTATCGTTCTCACAACGATAGTCAGTCGTTCAACCACTGCGGCCATCGACCCGTTTTTAATATTGCCTCGTATTCTGCAGATTGACGTAACAATGGGTTTGAATGTAGGTCTTCTGACAGCTATGATTTTCTGTACACCGCCCCACCAAGCCAATTCCTAAGTACCTCTTCTGGCCACATTAATCTGCGGCTTCTTTTCGATTGTCTTTGCACTAGATTCTTCTTATAAAACGTATCATACATATTCTTCCACATTCCTTCGCAGCGCTTTACTGTACGAGGTGCATCCACTAAGTAAGTTTCCTTATTAAAAAAAACTGCAAGAAAAACTTTATTCGGAACAGATATAGCTATGTTTACGCTATTTTTCGACATAGTCACCATACAAATTGAGATGCCTCTTATATCGTGGGATCGACTATTACATTGTTGTGCCGTGGAAGTCTGCCGAAACCAGCGCGAGATATTCGTTTTCCTTGAGGTGCAAGAAAAGATGTAAATCGCTTGGAGAAAGATCAGGACTGTATGGTGGTTAAATTAAACAGCTCTTCGCCAAACTCCTGCAGAACAGTTGCTGTGCGCCAGTGCCATCCTATGTGGATATCCATTGGTACGGAGCAACTCAACACCTTAACTAAGTATTAACTAAGCATTAGCTATCACTGTTTCACCCCTGGATAGGAAGCCAATGAGCAGAATGCCCTTCTTCTCCCAGGACACCGTGCACATCACTTTCTGCACCGACACCGTTTGTTTGAACTTCGTCCTGACCAGAGACCCACTGTGACGCCAATGCAGTGACTGCTGCTTGGTTTCCGAGGTAAACTGAGTAACACACGGTCCCACTGCCCGTGACGATCTTGTGGAGGCACTCATCGCCATCATCATGATATTGCTGCAGAAATGTCAGTGCTGCACTTAAGCGTTTCAAATTGTGTGCGGCTTTCACACAATTTATTTAACATTATGTAGTTAATGACAATTTCATGCAACAAGGATCGCGATATCTACGGAAAATGGTTGCTGAGCTCTATAATCATGAAGCAACGGTTCTCTACAATAGGTTGCCGTACCAGCTCACCACTGCGCTCTTCATCATGGACACTCTAACGGCCTTTAAAAAATTGCCTACACCAGTGACCCTCCATCTGTTTGCTTATTATGTTCAACCCGTAGACCGGATAGAGCTAACGAAGAATTTTGATCGCCGCTGTGTTTTGTGCATAGGGGAAATTTATCACTAAACAAACCACGCAGGGGGTGGGGGAACGAACAAGAGCCGCCATTTTGGGCTACTGCTGCCGCACTACTAGCACCAGGCGGAACCTCTCCATCCGGCATGTGGTTGATATATATAATAATACGTTAATTCCTAATGATAATTTGGTCAACTCAACAGTCTACTGGCTCATCGTTTTGATCAATCAATGTTAGGGTTATATTATCAATTTGCGTAGATGATACAGGTAGGTAAATGACGTGACCAGTATTTATTGCATAACCTGGATCTACCTGAGGTGAAAATTCAAACACTGTGTGCGATAGGCGTGTGTTGTATTAGGCACCTATCGTTATAGAGCAGTCCACTCTGATCATAGTGACTTTAATGTTTATTGGTAAAGTACTAGCATGTCTTTCAGCAATTTTCCGGTGAAGCCTAACAGGCGTCCTATAGAATCTGTCTTTCTGATATCAACTTCCACCGAACTCTCTATTTCACATTGTAAAGTTTGAGGGTTTGGTTGCAGAGAGAACTTCTCATTAGGCATCGCATTTTTTAATATTCTTCGATGTCTATTATTTCGTATACACCAATACATACAATTGTGATAACTTTATCTTTGTTGTAATAGAATTTATTTGCATCTTTAACAATATTCGCAATAGTGTGATAGGTATACTGTAAAAGAAAAAAAAATGGGGAAACTTATTTTCTGGATGCTCCTCGTACCTCTCGTATCACAACCACTTCTAATTTGTACACTTTTGACGCCTTTCTAATTTTCTACGTCCTTTCTGCCATTAACGTTGCCCCTGATATGTCGCGTGCTAATGTCAGCTTTATTGGGCTGCTTTGTTTTTCTGTCGTCATTCTTTCTCTTCACTTCGTAAACATGTAGTTTTTCTACAAGTCTTATTCGCTTCCTGAAGTCCAATATCATCCCTATTGCGTTCCGATCGTCTTTTCTTCAAACTTTCCTTTTCGTTGATACAATTAGTTTCATATGTCTCTATCACACCTTTCTCCATCTTATCTGCGTCTTTTAGAAACTTCTACTGAGTTTGTCCTTTCTGTAGCATCAAATTGCTATCAATTTTCTTGCCTTGAATCTTTCTCTTACTAGGACTACGTTGTTTTGTCAAAGTTTTTTGGATTCTCTAATCTTCTTCCTATTTTTTTCTCCACCCATTTCTTTGTTTAGTTGGTTTGTTGCATTTTATCCAAAATCTGTTTATATATTCCCACACCATCTCATTCAGTATTTATTTTTCTGTTTTTATTCTTCCAGATGTTTTTCTACTTCGCTAGGCTATTTCGTAACTATCTCCTTTTAATTTTTGGCTGTATAAAAGCATGTTGCCTCAGAGTCAGACATTTAAAATGTTATCTGTTACTGTGCTTCTTCTTCTTTAACTTCTTTTTGGAATATCGCTACAAAGTCAGCCGAACAACGACAAGGTTCAGTTCAAACTACTTGCTGTCTTTCTTCTACTGACTAAGGAACAAAATAGATTTGTAATATTAAAAGTCTCAAATCAAAGTTCTTTTATCTGGAGCTCTAGATGTTTCCATAATCTAGACCAAATCGTATCCAGTGTGTACCTGCCTAATTTTCAATCAGCTAGATTTTGGCACAAAACTTGTGGTGCTCACGTTCTGCGGTGTCTTATGCTATCCTATTTTTAGAATGCTCCGCTGTAAATGCTTTTATTGAATTGGTTTCGCTTTAAAACCACAAAATTATTGTGTTGGCCCTAATGACGCTGATATAGAAGAATCCAAGCAACTTCGGTACAGACATACCAACACCTAGCAAACAAGATCACCGACTCGGATGCGAGATTATAATACCGAAACGAATGCAGCAGAAATAAATAAATAAACCTTCTAAAGAAGGTGATAGCATTATTGGTGAATCGCAAAGTGCAAATTATTTACGCGACAATACCCGGAAGGCTTCAAGGTTATGAAAACCAACGTTCAACAATAGAAATATAGCCAGGTATATAACACAATAAAATAATGTGCAATATATGAGCAGAAATTTAATAAAAGGCGGCTAACTTCTTACGCGAAAGAGTCGCATCTATTCTGAAATGATATGCTTTAATATTCAGAATTTCGCGAAGACACTTTATTAAATATATTGCAATTCCTTTCAAATACATAGATGCTCAGTCGCTTTTAAGAACATCAAAGTTTCAAGGATATACATATAATGAAGCTGAGGGCAAAGTACGTAGTTGCTTAAATATAGAAAGACACGACGCAATCGGAAGTGCAGCTATCATGCATCGTGTGATCCTCTTTTGCCAAATAAATACACGACTTATTCTGGTTGTAGCACTCCAGTATAACTCCAGACTAGAGACGAGATTTTGTGTATGCAAAGTAAGTACTACAAGCGATTTGAATTTATGCTACATATAAGAGCAGTTCCATCGAATGCAATACAACGTAATCTGAATCTTTTGAACGTAATACAATGATGTTCAAACGTTAATCGCATTTCCACATCTAGCTGATGTTTTCATTATTTTATTATTTGCAGCATTAAATCTGCAGGTAATTCTCACCACCTAATGAAGTTGCTTCACCTGATATTCTAATCATAAAACTGTATCCTAAACTTTCAATATCATAATGAAATTTATGCAGAATTTGTTCCATTATAGTGTTTGGCTTTCTCGTTAGAAGTTACCATATTAATAAGTTACAACATATTTGCACAATATCCCACTTTCTTGAAGCTAAGTTTTTCAGGACTAGCTATCGTACTTCCTCTCCATAACTATCGAATTAAAATAACTCTCCCTATCTACTTCAAGGCGCGGAAGCATCGCGTGGGACCAAAACGACTTGACTCGAAGTTAGTGTTATCTACTGAATGGAGCTTTCCAAACAAAAGCCATATTACTACAACGAGATAAGTTATAATAACTATGCAGAATGACGGCAACATTCCCAAGTTACGCAACTGGCAAGTGAATAAATTTTCGGGAAATTGTGCAAATTCCACGGTGTGGGTGCATAATTTATACACGGAGAAGTATTAAGGCGACTGCCTGGTATTATGTTTATTTGATCAATAATTGTAGATATATATTAAGTCTACCAAGAATTTTCGGTTAACATTTAAATGATAAATGTTCCCTTGCCGATGGTACTGTATCTGTTTATATTTATATAATTCAACTTCTGGAATCATGCCGCACTAGAGGTAAAAGAAGCATGGAAAACAAAAAATAAACGACTTGCAGAATTTCAAGAATTTACATTTCATTACTTTATTTTTGTAAGTACGTGGTGCACTGGCGCCCACGACTTTATTTGCCGCTGCTGTTAACCTTATATTCTTTGTATAAACTTTAAACAAACGACCTATTTCACTCTTTAGCTTTACGCTCTCCTGATCTTCTCTCCTGTCGTTTACGGCCAAGAACCAAACATTGTCATTTTTAATGGAAGTAGGAGAAGGCGAGAATGTGGTTTATGACGATGATAAAGAGGCAAGCGAAGCGGATCATGCTAAGACACACTCCCACCATCACGAAACTACCCTCTCCCTCCCCCGTCTCCTCCCCCTCACACAGGAAGTCTATTGTGTCCGTTCTGGCTGTGTAGTTGAGGATTTCTCAGCTTCATAGCTGACTTGCTAAACCTATCTCCTTTTGAAAGTTTAGAATGTGGGATGGCTTGATGTTTGGTAAGTCTCTCTTTTTTATTTCGTAAGATTCTAGATGCATAGGTCTTAACTTGTGTAGTGCTGTGCACTCGGAGAGGATGCGTATGCTGGCTCTGCTAGCCAAATTGCTCTCATATGGCCTCGGAGCCGACAGTGACTTGATAGGATTCCTGTCAAAAAACGAAGTTTGTCTTTACTGATGGTGATGAGTTCATTGAATTTATCCTGGTTGTAGATTCCTAGTTGTCGCCCAAACCAGTAGGTACTTGATTTTCCTTTGATGAGATCCTTTTTTTTTAAATTTCTGCAGTATTGTGCTGTGAGAAAACCCAAAAAAAGGTTCAGGCTAAAAAAAGGTGTTTCCACTACCTTTTTTCGAGTTTGTCTACTTTCTTATGGAGATGGTCAAGACAGTACTGATTATTCTTTCATAAGAATATTTAATGAGAGTTATGTATCAGCAAGTCGCACAACCCTTTACCTTGTGCTAATTCGGTCACTGAATTAACTTAAAAAGGCTTCGTTCTTAGATTTGTGTGTCAAAGAGCCAGATTGCCTCAATCTTCACGTCTATATGGAACCGTTAGTTAGATAAATTTGACTATAGGTCAACATTTAGCTATTTATTAGCTCATTGAAGTAGTTACTAATATAATAATTCCTCATTCCATGTACTTTTTATCTTAACTGCTGAATGGCATTGCGAAGTCTACTTTTATTGACTGGAGCTCTGGTCTTTCATTTCATTGATTGATAGTATATACACCATCTTTTGATTGTAGTGTTGCTTTTAGTAAAATTGATAGGTTAATATCGTTTTCAAACTTTGCCAAAGAAAGAAGGGTAACCCATGCTGGGGCAGGTCAAAGGAGAGTCCTTAATTATTTTCGTTAGTCCATCAAAATATTTAACGTTTGAGAGTAAAGTTCTGTTTGAAATATTTTTTCCTGTATTCTACAGTCCTTGTGTGAAACCCTTTTATTCACGAATCTAAACATCTTATCTTTCCAATTAGCTCGAATTAGTAAGGTTGAACTGTAATTATCTGAGAGAAGCCAAAACGGATCTAATTAGTGTTATTTTGAATGTTAATAATTAATTTATTATCTAGATGTTTCGCTAAAATAGGTGTAATAATCTACTACATTTGCCAATCAGAAACAAAATCTTGCCTAACAACATCTACAAAGTTTATTATTATAATTCCTTTCAAAATAGATACTAACATCTCATGACTTCTCCAGTTAAGAGCGGTATTTGACCGTCCCCTATGTGTATGTATTCATATACTCTGAATTTAGATCGAGATAAGCTCTTCCCCTTAGCATTCGTTCATCTCAATTTCTTTCACATTGCTTACACGCGGTAGCAATACGTGTGGCGATTACTTTATCTCTGTTAGTAATGTTACATTTCAACGGTGGACTGATAAGTAGTTTAAAACAACACCTTGTTCTTTTAAACTATTGTCACTATTCATTTTACTATCACACTTACTACTAAATCGTCTGTTCCAAATTACATCAATAATTTTGTATCGAAAGAAACACCTATCTTGTGCTTGCATTGATTTTTTTATATCAAAAGCCAAAAAGCCAGCTCATTCATTAATTATTTAAACGGACTTTCAATTTGCAGCATCACAGGAGCTATTCGTGGTTCCAGAGTTATGCCTACTAGCCACCGTTCTCTTATTTCCTTGATGTCTTGACGATAGGAGCTTTTGCTCTACTCTTAAATGACACAACCAAAGAACGGGATTTTATGTTCGCCCTACTATCCAGGTTCATGAAGCATGTCAGTATAGATAGGGTTCTAGTTTGAATGTTTCTTTTTCTCAAAAAACTGATTACTACTAGCTTGGGAGATACCCATCCTTACCTTTTCTATTCATTTTGTTCTCATCTCTTATGGGGTTCTTGATTTCAGATCCAACGAACACTCCTCCTTTTAGCTTTGACTCCGATAGACCAGGAAACGGCCCAGAAAGATATCTAAAACTTCGTTTTTCTTGTGTTAAGCTAGAAGATCATATGACACCAAGGTTCTATTTCGATAAACAGTTTGTTGAAAGTGGTATTTCAAGATCACGACAGTTAGTCAGCACTAAAGACTTTAGAGGCATATACTTTTCAATCTAAATTAATCTGGGACTGTCTGCTCACCCTCACTGCTCTGCTCCTAAGAAACACAGTTACACTAATGTGGATGCCACGCAACTGGGGGCATGTTGGCAACGAAACTTCCGATGTTTAAAAACCATATAAGAGCTCATCTCTAACAGTAGAAAAAAAACATCATGTGAAACTGCTAGACAATCCAAAAAGCCCAACAAAGAAAATCTCTGACTTCTTCAGAAGTCTGATGGAGATCAAATGGAACTAAACGATTAAAGATACTCAGAAAATGGACCCTAAAGAAAATAGGGTGATCATCTAATCGATTAAAGATCAGAATTAGGCTAATCATCCTGAATAAATGAAGGAGAAAGTATTACCATTTAAGGACAAGGAGGATTAGGAACAATTGTAGTTATCACTACGACTTTTAGGCTCTTTCGAAACTATTGGCATTCTAAATCGAAAGGATTGTTTTTTCATTCTAAAACCTTTGTTCTTGTTGTTGAATACAGACCGAGCAAACATCGTGCAAAGTACATTTTTCTTTGCTCTACAGTTACCACAAATGCAATAGAAATAATCTTTTGAATTAAGACACCTTTTGGACGACGCCTCTCTTCATAAATCAATCACAAAACTGTTAAAAAGTCTACATGCAGTTCACAAAACCAGAACTCATGATCGGCACAGAGTGAAGTAAAAAAAGTGTTTGAAATTTACAAGGGTAGACTGAAAAGTCGTAAGAAGGGGACCACTAGCACACAGCTGGGACTGATACGATAGTTATATAGTGGAAGGAGATAGTAAATGGGGCAATTCTATTTACCATTTAAAAAGAGAATGTCAGGGATTGCAGGAAGTATAGATTTGAAAGTATACAACCAAGTATATCACGAAAAAATAGGTTGATAATGAAATCGATTAACATATTTGCGGGCTTTTGTGTTGTATCGTAACACTTTTATCATTCATGCTAACGAAAGAGAGGGTGACACTTAATACTAAAGGTTTAGGTAAGCTGTATAATATGTATGTATAACGCTAAGAACTTACATAATCACAACGAGACATTTAAGTTACGTAAATCAAAGAATGTAATTTCAGAGCACGTAGTTATAACGGGTTAGTATTTACCGGCACGTTTACTATTTTACAACCAGGTATATATATATCAAAGTTCAATTATCTTAAGCAGTCGAGACTTGCATTAATGTATGCAGTTAGTATCAGCTTAACCTGATGTTCAAAACAATCTGGTTCCGCACTGTAAGGTAAGTAGTAAGCGGAACTTATTTGAGGAAGCAACTGCAGGTAACCCTTGATACTTGAATTAAACTTGTAGCGAAATAAGTTTGTAGGTGCTTCTATTAAAGATGCAGTACCTGTTTCCATCGTCGTCAATAGAATATGTATGCAGATTGATTCTACCCAATCCTCCTACGCTAGACTAGAAATATGTTGTAGTTATATAAATGTTGATGGTTTGCTAAGAGGACGAATTAATATTTGTCTCTAATTTTTTTTAAATTCGTTTAAAATTTTCAATTCAATTTCGCTGCAAATCAATAACTGTCTTATTTTTTAATACGAATTTCGAGTGCGAGCAATATAGTCTTCCGCTATAGTTATTGATAAAGGTAAAATTGAATTATCACCACCGTGCACTTCGTATCGTTCTTTGAATTGAATGTTACCATTACAATGCGATATTAAATCGGGATTATAAGGCTCAACGCACCCCGATAAAAAATGAAACTGGAAGATCTCTCTGGAAATACGAGACGTCAAAAGCACTACATTCCACTCGACAAATCACCAAAGCTTCGTACGTTATTCCCGTCAATAAGAATACGTTCTCCCTCCGTCGAACGTTTCGGTTGCTCAACTCATCGAAATTTATGCTCGGGCGTCAAAAATTTCATCTCCACCATGACCCAACAGCCCCGACAGACTGTCAATATCAACGTAGTCGTTGCCAATCATCGGAAGTGGCGAAAACAATGGGGAGCGAATGCGGAGCTAGATCTCGGGCACATGCCGCTTCAGCCGTCCCGGATGCCACGCCATGCGAGAATTTACAAAGTAAATGAAGCGTAATTGTCTTATTTGTGAAATATCAGAAAGTTTACATAGGTCCAAAAATAATATTTTGAAAGGTATATGTTTGGTGTGTATTATATTCTATAAATATTTCCTCAGAGTGTATGATCTTGATAAATTAAAATATATTTGCATAGATTGTACAGAGTGTAACTAAAGGCGATTAATCCAAATAATTTTATAGACTGATTAAAGCCGCGCTGCTGCGATTGTTAATTATATACAGGGTGTGGGATCCTGGGATCGCAGATTGTGGCTTTGCTATTTATTCTATCGAAAAATGTTCTTAGTAAAAGATGTCTAGAATGAAGTTTCCTATAGCAAAAAAATATTTTCTTATATACAGGATGTTCAGGTTGGTCTGTACGACAAGTAACTTTGATTATTTAAATGGAATACCCTATATATTATTACATTTTTGAATTCCTTCATGTAACATAAGGTAATTTTAGTTAACATACTCTGCCCAAAAACCCAACCGTTTTCGAGATATTCCGTTTCGAAAGCAAAAAAAATGCATTTACACACAATAATTAAAAAATGAATTTAGCCTTTCCTAATAATCGTTTTGAAACAAATCGTCGGTATTATTATAATGATACTTCAAGCTTTATTTTCCATAGTAAACATTCATATTATATTATACAGGGTGTTTAATAATCGAACTCGAAATTAAATACCTTCAAACGACTAAAACTCGTTTATTTCAAATGGAACATCCTGTATATTTTTATGCTAACTATTTCAGATTTTTGCTCTTTCGATTCCGTATAACATTCCCTATACCTAAAGTTTATAGGTAGGTTGGAGTTCTAAGTAATTTTGTACAAAAATCTAAAATTTTACAAAAATAGGGTTTCAATTTTATTTCGGCCTCCCCTATTTAGAATATTTTGTAAAAAAATAGTTGTTTTAGTAATAAAATAATCACTCAATATATTGAAACTACGTAATATAACGCTATATTTATTAAAAGCCAATAAAAATCGTAATTTTCATAGTAAAACATGACAAATAGACAATGATTAAAATATTTGTTTTTAATTAAATTATTTAAGAACTTGAAATTACTATAAAAGTTGTTTTAACGTGACCACCCTCTCTGTTAATGCACAATTCTAAACGCTGCCGAAACTATAATTTTTCTCGAAAAAGTGTTTCAGGGTTAATACTGAGAGAAAATATTAGTAGTAGGAGTAGGTAAATACGATGACTACAGCAATCAGCTACAGAATTTGACAAATAAGTAAATTCATTGCAACTATTATTCAAAGCATAGATTACTAGATTTAACTCATTTTTATTTAATTTGGTAGATAGTATACGTATAAACGTTCTCTCGAAAATAAAGCTTGAAGTATCATTATAATAATACCAACGATTGGTTTCGAAACGATTATTAGGAAAGGCTAGATTCATTTTTGAAACGGAATATCCAGAAAACTGTTGGGTTTTAGGGCACAGTATGTTAATTAACATTACCCTACATTATCAAGGAATTAAAAAATGCAATAATATATAGGGTTAAATAAACAAAGTAACCTGTCGTACAGACAAAACTGAACACCCTGTATATATGTAAATATTTTCTTGCTATAGAGAACTTCATTCTAGACATCTTTTACTAAGCACATTTTTCGATAAAATAAATAGCAAAACCACAATCAACCGATCCCAGGAAGATGTCACACCCTGTATAACAAAAAAATAACCTGTAATAGGCGCTCATACAAACGAGTGCAATGAAAATAGGCCAAGCATTAGCACCGGACCTCTACGTAGTTTCGATCTATCCGATCTCGTCAGCGAGCCTCCAAATGCAAGACTTAATTTCACGGCAACCCATCGCTTAATCTTAATCGTTTGATACCTGCAACCACGACCTTATTCCAACCACATGCCCTCTAGTGGGCAAGATCAGAAGTAGCACCGCTGAGCATTACACGATACAGATCTAGCTCGGATATGTCTCCATCTGTTATCAATCGAATAGTGATTCCATATACGGCTTACCATGACGCAAATATATATGAACGTCGACAAATGCCACAATATGTATAAAAATGACCAAAATTTCCCCAATTTGATAAGAAATCGGATTTCTTAAACACCATAACAAAACCTCAAACGCTAGTTTAACATCTTTAATTTTTAGAATTAAAATTCTTACATAAATTCTAAATTAGAATCTTGAAATATATCTTCAACAATCGATATGTCTCCCACAAGTAGAGATGATATTGACGCTTTCCAGAATATTCGAACGGTGATGAAAACAATTAATTTTTTATCTTACTTTATAATGTTTGCACTGCGAATCGTTACCTGATATTTCAGCAGTGTGAAACGTGACATCAACTGCTTGATTTCAGCTTAACTCTTCGACTAACTCGACACGTGATCCCTCCAGCTGTCAGAAACCAATATGCAAAGTTAGCCTTCCAGATATATTTTTGATGATTTTTATATAAATGGAATCTTCTCGCAGTTGTCGAAGTCACACGGCGTCGTGTTGTAAACGAAGTGGATATATTTAAATCCGGTTTTATAACAATCGGCAACTACAGATTTAGATCGTGTATCGGTTTCAATATTAATTAATTTTGAATAAGCTGTTTATAGAGATTTTATATTTCTTAGTTTCTTTTTTTTCCGTTTAATTTTGAGTGGTACTCTAACTAGAAAAATTGACCGGGTACTACCTTAAACTTTACATTTTCGGCCAACCAATTAGACCGATTAGAGCCAATCAGAGGTATTATCGAAGTTTAGATTGAATTGGAATCTGGAATTCATATTAGCTTCAAACTTAGTGAATTTAGTGTATCTATAATTTAAAAAGTTTAAAAGCGTACTAAGATTATGCGATTTTGAACTGAATTTTTAGAAGGTCAACCAGCAAGCGTCGTAAGAAATACTGGCATTCCTTAATTTAGAACATCAATGATATCCACACCTCACGCAAAAAACGGTCGGCCCCTAGTGCTTCAATGTACAGCACAAGATGTAGTTAGTAGTGTGCAACTATAATTATTGGAAACAAACTGGTGTATAGTTGAAATTATTTCAAACCACTCTTACCTTAATGTCAAACAGTACATGAAAGGCATGAAAGTCATGTCCTTACGAAACATACAAGAACACTATGCGACTCTAATTGTATTTTCTTCAATTATGTTTGATATCAAGACTCGATGACTGACGAAAAAAATGCGGTCGTGGTTATAAAATTAACTAAATCATTAACCGAACCAAATCGTCTGAAAAGTTTATCTATGATTCGGTAATATTTTAACCTTCGAGAACACGCGCAATCTTTTTTAACTAGATTACACGCGCCGGACTGTGAGTCCGCAATTGGATACATCTTAATATTTAACAATATATAAAATGAAAAATAAATTAAAGGTAAATAAAATATATACATTAAGTATTTTTATTGTTGCTATTAATCGATAACATTCACACACTCTCTACAGATAAAACTGCAATGTTCTAAACACATAAATTTTTTACATTTTGTGCAGGAGTATTTGGTGGGTCGATTCTTTTTTCGATCGCAATAACCACAACGACCTCGTTTTGGAACAGTCTGTTCATCTACTGATACTAGACGTTGTATGGGTTCCTCGTAGTCTGTTAATTCTCTGATCCTTGATACTAATGGTCTTGGTAAGCAGGTGAGTTGGGCTCGTTGACGTAAGTGACTGTCAACTAGTTGGAAAGCCAGATTTCGCAGAAATTCTCTTCTTCTGCTGTTCGTAAGAGTATTGCATTTGTGTATTACCATCGTATTGATACCAGCAATATTTAATAAAGAGTAAAACACTACCATTGGCCATCTTCGTGTATTTCTTGCACAATCGTACGCAGCAGAGAGCTTGTCAACTGTGTCGACGCCACCTTTCGTATGGTTATAATCTATAATCATTTCAGGTTTCCCTGTGTTCGGATCGATATTATCATCATGATGTAAACTTGAGACAAGTAATACATTCTTATTAGTTTTGGGTTTGTAAGAAACGAGCGTAACATTTTCGCGAACGGGTCGATGGCCGCAGTGGTTAGGCGGCTGACTATTGTTGTGAGAGGACGATAGGTGCCGGGGTTCAATTCTCTGGAGGGACGGTGACATTTTTTCAGAGAGTTTAATCCCGGTTCGACTTGCCATTCGCTGTTGGGAGCAAAGTGATTAACAGCGCGGCATCATATAAGGCGATATGATGCTGTCACAAAGCCATTTAAACACAACTTACATACACTAAAATACACCGCAAGAGTTGCAGTGATAGCCACACAAGTAATACAGCTTACGGAGTCACTGCAACTAAGCACCCACCACATTAAAAAAAAAAAAAAGCCAAACATACTAGATTGGATTGGACGTGATTTTGTTGGATGTGTAAATTCTTCCGGCAACTCTCTTTTGTTTTTACGGATTGTACCTAGTAATGTTAATTTGTCAGAATAGAGTGACTCCAATAACTCGATACTGGTAAACCAGTTGTCAGTGGTAATATTTCTTCCAGAACCTTTTATGGGTTCACATAGTCTCTGAACTACAGCCGTTGGGGAATTGCTTACACAATAAGGACCGTCCGGCTGTTTGCCGACATAAACTTCTAGATTCGACGTATAATAGCATTTGGAATCAACTAATGCAAAGATTTTTATGCCATACTTGTTGGGTTTATTCGGAAGGTACTGCCTAAATGAACAGCGTCCTCGAAAGGCCTCTAATTTTTCGTCAATCGTAACATAATGAAACGGAGTGTAAGCGTTTCTACAGTTTGTGACAAAAGCATCAAACACTTTCCTAATAGGAGCTAATTTATCTTCCTTTTTTCGCGCATCTCGTGTTTCAGCGTCATCAAATCTCAGATGTCTTAGAAGAAATTGAAACCTGTTAATTGACATTACCAGACGGAATATTTCGACGCCGGTTCCCTTAGTACTATATAATTCTCTCACATTCAAGCGACTTGATTTGAGAACGCCAGCCATATAAAGTAAGCCAAATAAAGCTTGAATCTCATATATATTACTACGAGCAGTGTCTCTTTCACGAGAAAAATTTGCTGTTGCAGAAATATGTTCGTTTGTGTGATCTACGATACCTTTCAAAATATCGTCAGTAATAAAATATTTCCAGATATCAAGCGGATCTGTCAATTTCTTGGTAGCAGCCTTAGGACCGGGTAGCTGTTTTACCAAGTTTTCAGCCCTTGTCCTCACATTTCTTGGTGGCTGATGTTTTTTCCACATAGTGGTTTTATCTTTTCCTATAAAAAATGGACCATCTAATAACGGTTCTTGTTCAGTATCGGAAATATTTTGCTCTGATGCTGAATCATCCGTTCTTTCTTCTAATTGGTCTTCTCCCGCATCACTTTCCTCATCATCATACTCAATATCTTCGCTGTCATCCTCTAACATAGTTTCATCCAGTAACTTTTGCAAAAAAGCCTGCTCTTTTTCATAAGAAGACATCCTAAAAAGAATTGTTGATAAAAGTATATCCGAAACGAATAATCCGAGCATTAACCATTTCCTTCCCTTCCTACTAATTTAACTTACTACTAAATTTTACAGAATACTAAAAATCTTACCTAGTTTTGTTGCTAATAACACAAATAAAACAAAATGCGTATATCAGTTTTTGTGACGAATTTACACGCGTGCGGACTCTCAGTCCGCAATCGCTAATTACTCTATAACAAGTACAAGCTATGCGTTCACACAACGGACTGATACCCGTCAACATACGCCCGACAGCTACTGAGATCTGTAACACGCAAGCGCGGCAAGGTTCAAAACTGCGGTAAAATTTAAATTTTTGCGGACTGAGAGTTCGCGCGCGTGTATCGGAAGGTTAACAATATTGTCAATATGGAGTCCAATTTTCAGCTTTTTATTTTGTTTGCGGTGCCTGCTACTTCCAGTACTTGTGTTTATTGGCCTTGTGACAGCACTACACAGCCGTTTATAATACTGAACTTAAAAGTACGAGGAGCAGTTAATTGGAAAATGCTAATCAATAAGAGCCCCTTAATAATTAAAAAATAAATTACATTCAAAATAAACATTTTAGTTACCATTCTCTCTTGAAACATAATTAATAACACAGCTTATTATGGCGAGCTAATGCTGTAACAAAGCCATGGAAACACATTACAGACACTAAAATCAACAACGTTGTTTAGTAGCGCTTTCAGGCATAGTGGTTACAAGGTCAAACCACCGAATCAAATTACTATATTTTCACTCACAGTGGTTTTAATAGTGTACCACTTGGATTAGTGTGGCCATCTATTATCATGTTAACGCACTACTACTAGAATTGTAGAGAGATATGAGGCATGAAGCTGCATTAGCATCTACTTGTCACATATTGTTTGACAATTTACCGCTACGTATAACACGTTAGTTATTATTTGAGTGCCTAGAGCTTAGTGAGCTTAAGTGAGTACCAATTTTACTGTTTACTTATAGTGGTAATTGCAATAGAAACGTATGTTTAGGAATTTTATTTATAACTTCTCCTTACATCAGCTTTCGTTTGAATGGTTTCGAAGTGAAACCACTATGAGAAAAAAACTTTGAAATAGTTTAGTAAATATTTTCAGATATGGATACTTATTTCTTAAATAAGCTAAATCCCTCGCAAGGATACGGTCACATTGATGAAATTCCCTCTGATCAAGGTTCCAATACAGAATATGCAAGAATGGCAAGAAATAACAAAGATGGGGAAAATGAGAAATGTGTCACCCAAAATGAGAATGATTTTTCTGATGAAGATGATTTACCTTTGTCGGTTTGGGTAAATAATGCTGCTCTTGATAAATGGATAAAGAGCAATTTCACGGAAATGCAGATTCCTTTTAAGGAGATAGTAGATCCTAAAAATATACCTAATGCAACGACAGATCCAGTAGATTTTTTTCTATTATTCTTTGATATAATTGAAGACATTGTTTTTCAAACTAATTTATTTGACGTACAAAAAGGTGATAACTTTATACCTACTAATTCTAATGAAATAAAAAGTTTTGTTACGTTGAATTTACTAATGGGCATAGCTACAGAGACTGTTGGTCTTCATATTTATCCTCAGTTGAGAGATGAATATTTTCGAACGTTATGAGTCTCAATCGTTTAGCTCTCTTTTATCCCACATTCATCTAAATGATAATGTAATGATGCCTGCAAGGCAGCACCCTAATTGTGATAAATTGTATAAAATGCGACTCTATATAAATAGGCTAAAAGAAAATTATCAAAAATACTATGGGCCTTCAATGGAACAAGCGATAGATGGGACCATGGTGAAATTCAAAGGGCGTATTTCTTGCAAACAATGCCTGCCTCTCAAACCCATAAATTTGGGTGCGAGCCGATATTGCAGTTGTGTGCGACTTTGATATTTATACCGGCAAGAATGGTGAAAGCGGGCAGACAAATTTAGGCGTAGCAGTGGTGAAAAATCTGACAGAACCCCTTAGTGGAAAACAATATCAAATTTGCTTTACATCATTGAAACTACTTGAGGATATGGGGGAAAGAAACTTGTATCCTTGCGGAACTGTGAGAGCCAATAAGAAAGGTCTTCCTCAGCTATGCCCAGATAACGAATTATGTCGTGGACAAAGCGATTAGGCAATAAATGGTCGTAATGTATCTTGTGTCAAATGGAGAGACAAATATTGTCAACGATCCTTCCAAAGTTGCGCAAGTACACAGAAAAGAAAAAGATGGTAGTCTCATAGACGTGGAGTGCCCACTAGCCGCCAAAGAATATCGGCGATGCATGGGTTGCGTAGATCATGCCGATATGCTGAAAGCTTGCTATGGGATTGATAGAAAATCAAGGAAGTGGTGGCATCGATTGTTTTGGCACTTCGTTGATGTGACTGTTGTCAAGTAATTTATTTTATATCGACAGCAGCCACATGCCAAGAACTTAACAGTCGCAGGTGGAACCAGCGCCTGACCTAAACTAACGCCAGTATTTTATTTGAAAAACGGCTGTATTTCTTGATAACAAATTGAAAAAAAAACACAGCTTACTTATTTATATTTTGTGTATTGGCATTTAAAAGTTATAAATCAAAAATAAGTTTCAATAACTAAAGAACATAACAATTTGTGCATTTTATTCTAACAATTCGCTCATCACTGCTGATGTGTCTAGGCCAAACATACTTTTCACATTGACTGCAAGCCTTCATATGTTTTCTATCTGCTGATCTGGGACAGATAAAATATCTTCCTCTCCTAGGTAAATTTTGAATAGCCATACGAGTTGCAATACCTTTAGGTTCCGTCACATTTTCCTTTGACACAGCTCCTGCTGTATTGCTATTGTACCCAAAAGTTTACAAAGAACGCCTTTCCATATTAGTTTTACAAAGTTCTTTTCCAAGCTGATTTAAAAATACATTTCGTCCTCCGTGGTGCTTAGGGTTTTCATTTATCCAAGTTTCGTTGCATTTCGTTGACTGGAAAGCGATTTGCATAGCAGTTACTAACCATTCCCAATGAAGTAGGCTGCGAAATGAGATACACCTTCAACAAGATATTTTTCTTTCTTCAGTGAAAATGAATCATTCGCATTACTAAAAGCATGTGTGATCTAGTAATATGTAAGGACACAATGTAAAAAATTACCACTCCATTATAGAGACACATCGAAAAACATCATAATTAGAGTAGGTAGGCTATGTAAATGGATTGTTACTTTAGCCACTTTCGCATAATGACATTTATTCCTTGACATTTAATTTGAGGTTATAAACTTTGGTTACAATAAAATGTCAAATAATAAATGTCATGTGGTAGTGGCTAAACCAACGATCAAAAACATTTGCATAGCCTACACCAATTATGTTTTTTTTTCGATGGCACGTTAGTTATTATTACAAAAATTATAACTAAAAATGTTAGCTGGGGTCAGCTGCTGACACCCCTCCCCCTTCCCTTCTCCCCTTGTTGCGAATGCGACTGTTAAAAATTGAAATAATTTCGGCTTAGAGTTGCTACTGGCCTAATAGGTGTTTCTAAGAAGAGCAGTTCTGGAAAAAAAGCGTTTTGCGAGCAAACAGGCACAAACCATATGTAGCACCAGAGCTACAAAGAAGTAGTTCAGTTCATATGAACCACACCGCGCTCGACGATCGTGCGATACTACTGACTTAGGGCTCTGCCTAAGCGGAGACAGAAACTGCTTCTCAATTTACCACAAGATCGGCCTAGATTTGGTTAGATTACCTGTTTTTGTAATGTAATAAAGTATTCTTTATATATTTGTTTTTGTTTCACCATGACACCATGTCCTGCAGGACCATCTTTAGATGATTTTATTGTTTATATTTTGATAACTATAGATTAAATTTATGCACCGAAAAGTTCTAATTTCATCAAATTTCTTTTCTGTGCCGGAACGGATTAGCCTGCTAAGGCATAATTTAGAACTGATGGTGTTGAAATTGACGCCATTACGGATGCTTGACTATTAGAGAAAATTGCGTTGCTTTGGTTTCGGTAGTTTCTGTCCAGATTCAATTGAGCTCAACTTCCAATAGCATTGATCTCTCTTGAAAGAGTACTCTAGCGTCTTCCAAGCGAAGGTGCAGGGATATGCCCAAATACACCTGCACCTCTTTGTTGATTTTATAACTATACACATACCAATTAATGAGGTTTCCTTTTAGGAAGTAGGCGAAGGATTCTCGCCCCCATTCTCTCTTGTTACTTCTAGCTTTGTAAGGAAGTTCTTGTTGACGCTATATTTCTTAGCCATCCCGCTTGAGATGACCAAGCTCTCTGGTACGGAGTCCCACCCTCTCCAATCCCCGCGTTAATCAATCTGTGCAATGCCGCAAGAGCCACTCTCCCTGCTGAACTATGTGTGGGCTCGAGAATATGTGAGTCGCATTGTTAGCTTCGATGGTGCGAATAAATGTAATACAAAATCAGTTTATTATTCGCCGAACTTTTAACACCTACATGCTACCGGTAAACTTTACATAAGCAACACCAATTTTATTAGGGTAATAAAATGTAAATTTGAATACTACACGGTGAGACGTTTCTTATTTGTTTTATTTCACGCTAATACAACCATTTCCATTTCGTACCGAATATTTGTGGTGAATCGTTTCGATTCGATTTAATCACGTTATCGCCAATAACGAAAACAAAGATAGAGAGCACGTACGCGAACAAAGGAAAAGCAATTCTGCGATAAAACGTGTTAACGGCAAATGAAAAGCTTTAAAATTACTACAACTCCGCTATTTCATTTTGAATTGGCTGGCGCGCTTTTAAAACGTACGCTTTATAGTACTTTGGAATATTTAGATCAATATGTGAACTGCGGTATGGATGGGGCATCGCTACAGCATTTAAAATGAAGATTATTAGGTAAATATCACTAAACTCTTATGCGTCTACCAGAGTATTGTAAATACTCTCCAAAATCGGTCTAGTTTGAGAATTCAAAAGTACTTAACTATTTTAAAATTCAGGTTAGCTATTCGGACACATTATAGAACTTTCTGGAGCTCTAGTAATGACACAAATATGATGATAATGATTGAAATGGTACATAAATAATGAGCTTATTATGAGCTTAGCTTTCTAATACTAATAGTAGTTCATTTTTTTAAACACTATACAGTGGTACATTTGAACTTATGTGAAGTTAGTATATAGTAGATAGTGTTTTAAGCACAGACAAAAACTAATTTTAAAACGAAGCTTACCTTTTTAGAGGACTGGAAGGTGTATTATCTGTAATCAAAGAAAACTGAATAAATAATCATTTAAATAAAAATGAAACCTTTTAACATGATATATCTTTAAAACAGTGCCTCTTAAACATGATTCACCGTAGTAGTGATTTGAAAAATTACTTTAATTCTCAATACATTATATTAGCCTACTATATAAGGTGATTTAGGAGGTTATGTCAATATTTTAGATACGTATTCAGGGATCCAAAATAAACATAAAAGTTCCTATAAACATGGGTGATATTCTAACCCGGTACAGCTAGACAGGGGCAAATACACTGCAACAATGTTTGTGGCAAGGAACGGACTGGGTGACCTTCTGTCATTACTGACGATTTGATACAAAAAGTTGACGAAAGGGTGAAAAAAAAGGACGATTTACGATCTCTTTGGAATTTTCTCCAGTTTCAAGCAGTGTTCTGTATGAAATTGTATGTAATCGAAGATCAAGATGGCTGCCAAAAACGTGTAGGCTGATTGTCTTAATATAATGGCTTCAACGAGTAGAGAAAATCGTCGTTCGTTAACTGAGGTGGAACTAAAAATAGATGGGCAAATGAGACTGAAAACGACATTGTTCAAGATATTTTCCGAGAAGAAGATTTAGATGAGGATTATATAGAAGAACGACTCTCAGATGCCGACAGTGAACAAAGCGAAAATGAAGATGAAGTAGTAAACAAACCAGTTAGAAATATTTACAGATTATTGGGTAAAAATGGTAATTGTTGGAGCACTCTAGCACCATCAGGATAAGGTTGTACAAAACGAGAGAAAAAGAGGAAATTGTCGAATTAGAAGTTTCGAATTTACATGGCTAGTAAGCCTGATAAGTACGGCATTAAAATAATGATCCTGGACCATTCAAAAACATTTTACATGGTCAATGCAATACCATACGTTGGAAGAGTAACAATGCAAAACAATGAGTCAGTACCGGCTTATTATGTTCGAAAATTGTCCGAACCAACACACGGAACTAATCGAAACCTAACAGTAGACAATTGATTTACATCAATTCCGCTGGCTGAACAAATGCTGGAACAGTATCAATTAACTCTTCTTGGGACCCTAAGAAAAATGAAGACAGAAATACCCTCTGCTTTTCTCAAGAAGAACGAAGTGGGTACGTCGCTATTTCTATACTCCTAAACAAAACAAAATTGTACTTTTGCTGTCAACATTGCATTCGGATGCTTCTCTAAATACCGTTACCGGAAAGTACAATATTATACATTCATATAAATAGACCAAGGGAGGAACAGATACGTTTGATCAGCTTTGCCATTCGTACACTACTACGGAAAACCAGACGCTGGCCTCTACGATTTTTTTTAATATTCTTGATGATGCTGGTATAAACGCTATGGTTTTATTTTTTCACTCAAATCCGCAATGGAAGAAAAATAGAAGGAATAATCGAAAATCTTTTCTAAGGCAGTTAGGAATGGTTCTAATTGAACCACATTTACGAGGACGTTTGACGGTTGCTAATTTACAAAGAACATTACGGCAACGAATTTCTGAAATTCTTGGAATTGAAGTTACCCCATCACAAAATGAATGTTACCCCATGACAAAAAAGCTAGGTGTTGCTTTTGTGCAAAAGGGAGAAAGGGAAACGATAGAAAAACCAGTGTTGCATGTTCCTTTGTTGTAAAGCCAAACTGCATCCTGTTGTGCTGCGAATGCGAATATCAAAATCTAGAAAACTGAGGACCTGGCTAAGAATAAGATTAAAGGTGCCAAAAGAGGTTATTTTTTGGTTACAAGTATTATCATTGAGTTACATTTACAGCAGTTAGTTTGAATTTCATGTTGTGATAAAAATGTGTTTGTTTGACTGTAGAAAAATTGTAATTTTTTAGTTTCAATAATTATATCTCCTTTTAAAATAAAACAGTATGACAGAAATTTTTTGTACACTTTCTATTAAGATTAGATAATATTCCACAACCATCAAATATTTACATTTTATATTTTTTTGCTAAAAAAGGTCTTTGGGTTTCTAAGACCCTGACCTGAAGCTCATGTCTCAAAAAATATCTGTGATGTTCCAGGGTTAATCACCCGCTATACAGCCTAGATTTAGCCTTCAGTGACTACCACATGTTCCTGAATTTGAAGGAGCATCTAGGAGAAAAGCGCACCGATGACGACGATAACCTCAAAACGATAGTGAATAAGTGGCTGTCAAATCAAGCGGCAGGCAGGCGCATAACAAAGAAATACAAAAGCTTGCTGTTCGATATGATAAATGCCTCAGTAATGGTGGCAATTATGTAGAAAAGTAGGTTAAAGTACAGACTATCTTTTAAATATAAAATTGTTATAAAAAGTTCCCTAGTATTTTTTATATTTTGAAACGGTGGTTACTTTAAAAACACGCCTCGTATTTTACGAAGCGTAAAGGTAATAACAGTCGAGAACAGATTGTAGACCATGGGTAGAACTGCGCCGAATCGACAGCAAGCCGCCTCGATACTTTCCCCACACTCCGCTTCTCCCCTTCCCTTAAAGTGAATAAGTGCTTTAGAGAAAGGAGAACAGTGGGGTGTGGTAAAAATGTCGAGGCGACCCGTTCTCGATTTGGCGCAGTTCTATACCATATTTGTATGTCTCTATGATGTCATCGCCACATGCATTGACCAGAACTATAATAGCTGTCAGGTAAAGTATTACTCTCACAGCTTTTGCAAGCGAAGCTCAAATCTTGCAGTCGGCGAGTACCTTCATCGTTTTCCCAATCATAGAATGCCAGATAGAAGAGCTATCCAACAAGTTTTTACCACTGCAGGATAATCGGGTATGTTTCCTACTACGAGAATTGCATCTGAACAGAAATCTGGACTTGGTGTTAAACAAGAAGAAGCTATCCTTAATACCATCAGAAATGATGCTATTCATGTTTTATTACTAGTGAGAGAAAATAATATTTTATAAAATCAAACTTTTAAAATCAATGCTCTAATTAGAATGGGCAATAATTTTGGCATACATAAACATGAAATCGAATGCATTTAATTCTACCCAATTATTTAACAAACTATATAAATTACTGATCCGAAACACCGCGAAATGCGTAATGAGTATTATGTATGTAGGCAGAGAACTGGCCGTAGTGGAGCAAATTAATTTGAGATTAATTCAATTAATCGCTATTTATAAATATCACTAAAACTTTATGACTACTGTAACAACTGTAAGCTATTTTTATTGTTTGTAGTGCGTACGTAACTGTGTGCAATTCTATAAATTACGACAACCATCAGAAATACGGGACCGGTAAAATATTGACTATTAATTTTGCTAAATGTTTATTTACATAAATTAAATGCGCCTGTACTCTAAATGGTTCGTGAAATTGTCGAATTTAAATAGAGTAATATGAGAGGTGATTCTAATTTCTAAATACAGAATGTTTAATTACTATTTGTTATTATATACATTCGGTAGAGTGTTCGGAAAATCTCAGTAGCTTTCAAAGCGTCATTACTAGTTCACCATATTTGTGATTGGCTTTCCGGGTATGGATCAAATATACCAGTTCTGAGTGCTATGAAATTATAAAGTATGTACATACGCATTACATTAAATAACAGTTAGGTAGTGAGGTATATTCATTTTGTCAACAAAACTTCGACAAAATTTAGACAAATCTGCTCCATCTTTTGCATTCTTGGAGCCGCTTGCCAAAAGATTGCATGACACAGTGAAGTACATCTGGACTGATCGCTCCAATTTCGTCAGTTATGTTGTTTTCCAACCCACGTAATCTTTGAGCCCTGTCACCATACATTTCGGACTTCACGTCTGCAGAAATAAGAAAAATTTGCAGTGAAACCAATCCGCAGATCTTGCCGATCAATTAACATTAATATTTCGAGATCTGATTGAGGTTGAAACGGGTCAATAGTCACAGTGGTTGGCGGCTGACTATCGTTGTGGCAGGACGATAGTAGCCGAGTATCAATTCTCTTGAGAGAGGGTGACATTTTTTCAGAGGGTTGAAATCCGGATGGACTTACCATTCGCTATTGGGAGCAAAGTAATTAACGGGGCGGCATTATATTATTATAAGGCGATATGATGCTGTCACAAAAAGCCATTTGAACACAATTTACGGAGTCACTGCAACTAAGCACCCACCACACAAAAAAACTAACACTCCAATCCAAAATTCTTAACTCATCCCAGAATTGATTTAGATACCATGATTCTAGTGGTAGAATCAAGTTCCCTAGATGCTAAAATCAGATGCCAAACTGATTCTTGGCAGTTACAAAAAAAATCTGTTTCCCCATCTTTTTGAAATGGAACTTTGGAGGAAAATTACCAGTTAAAAGACCCGTAAGTGTCATTAAATGACCAAAGTCGTGTAGCTCCTGTTTCCTATCGGGCAAGAAGTTTATAAATTTGTGCGGCGGACTTTATTCGGATGTGGTTTCCCAGAGGAATGCACTGTTTGTTATCTTCCATTGTTGGACTTCTCTCTTAGCTTTTCGAAACACTAGAGAAAGGTACCTATCGAACAAAATGCGTATTGGCCTATTACTACTGTGTGCAGATTTGAATTAGCACCACCACTAATATTTCTGGCATTGGTATCATAACTATCGTCCCCCTATTAAGTCAGCAGAACTGAAATATCGCTTTCTCCAGAACGTGGTACTCATTTGTGTATTTTAATAAAATTTTCTCGAAATTTGATTCCCTAACTTTACAATTTCTACCAAATTTATTTGTTGCCGTTATTGTTCTTGTAGTACAAACACATTCAAGACGGTTTGCTCTTGATATTCAAAAAGTAAGCCCAGATGTGTTAGTACGGAAAAAATTGTAAGCATTGCAGGCCTAGTGTATTTAAATACATGGCAGCTGTGATAAAAATTATTTGAAATCTAGAACGAAAGAAACATCATTTGATCAGAGAAAACGTTGAATAGACACCTCTATACGATTATTTAATAAAATTTATAACCAATCTGCAGCTACTTTTACTTATACAAGAACGAATCAGTAAACACTTCATAAGACTAGATTCGAATAACGAAAAATAAATAAGAATTAAATGCTTTCCAATCTTGAAATAAAACTGAATGAGTCTCTATTAAGTACAATTACATAAATTCAGTTATATTGATTCTGATTTCATGTATCTGCTGAACATTGCTCCAAAAGTAATCGTGAGGAAAACAAGTTATTTTGTTGAATGCTTAATGTTTCTAAATATCTATTCAGGGATGTAGCATTACTTAAAAATTGGAATTAACGATTTGATACAATACGCAAGATAGAAGAGAATGAGAATGTCGTTTTATAGAGCAGGTCTTTTTGATGACCCCCCCCCCCCTCTCCCTCCTCCATCCCATACTGTCAAGAAAAGGTTAGCAAATTAACAACTTTTTTTTATATGCAGGGGAAAATCTTCAAAAAGACACCAGCTCAGTTGTCAATCGCAGGTAGTGTTCAATGTCTACCGGTTAATCACCACCACCCCCTGTCCCTCTTGCTCTTGCACGCTACACCGGGATTCGCTTTCGCATTTCTTCAGTGCAGGGTCTGTTTGTGCGTGTAGGCTACGGTCTTCCTTCTATCTCTCTTCTTCTGTGTTCCACTTCTTTCATTCTTATAATGTTAACGAAACACTTCAGGACCATGTCGCTGTATAGTTGAGCGATCAAGTCACGTCTTGTGTTTTCAGTGTCAAGTGTTCTTCCATCGTGACATACGAGTAGCGTGTGATGAGGGTCGTTCACGAAACTAGAAGAGGGACTTTCGCTTGATGCCACTTTTTCTCGCTGAAATAGGTGTGTCTGGAAGCATCTGCGACCTTATAATGCTTGATGTACAGTAGTAATCGGGTTCATTTTCAAACTGTTCCGACCAATTTTTTTTATGTTTGGGATACGTCCAGCGGCAAGAAGTCCCTTCATGCCATGCAACATGCCATATTCTAAGAAGCTCTTCTTTGGCTTCATGTTTAGAAGTCCCCATATAGCAAGCAAATATCTCCCAGGTGGCGAATTCGACTGGAGGGAGCTTTGCTATCACCGCAACCTCTTCAGATGAGGCTGTTCTGTATGCATTACAGACTCTAATGCATACAATTCTATGAAGAGCGAGGAGTTTTACGCGGAATTTCAAGTTTTTTGTGGACTTCCACCTACCATGGACGAACGGACACCTCCCACATTATTGGGCATTAGGCATGAGAGCACAGTCATCGTCGGCTTTGTGTTGATCCAAATTCCGAGATATTTGATAGCTACTTTTGATGTTAAGGTGTACCCCAGTAGGTAGAACTCGACCTTTCCAGTTTTTCTTTTGATAGTCAATAAAACGGCTTCTGACTTTTCCGATGCTAGTTGAAGTCCTTTAGTTTCCATCCAGCTTGTAATTCTGAAGTGGACTACATTAAGGTTTGCTCATTAATGACTGTTACGATCAGGGCTATATCATAGGTGAAACTAACTGGCTGGGCTCCCTGTGATAATGTAGTACTGAGGAGATCGTCCTGCATTACGTTCCAAAGGGAGTTTGCAATTGCCACGCCATAAAATACTAACTTTTGTTAGAAGGATTTGTTTCTGTTCATTCTGTGTGCTTCGTTGAGTATTGTTTACACCTTTTCATTACTAGTGCAATATTTGAGTGGAAACTTTCAAGTGATCTATTATTTAGAGTAAGTTCTACTGCTCTGGACCAAGCGTTGGGCATCAAATGCAATATCTGAACTATTAAATATACTAACGCCCAGGGCTTTGGGCAAAAACTCAATCATCCGATCCCACACCAGTGTAAATTATCCTTACTTAATCAAGGTACTCTCACATTATTCTAATTTAATCTTGTCAATTAATGAAGCCAAGTATCTACTTCAGTAATAATTTTAGATTTAATAGCCTATTTCATTCTCTAGGAGGAGGTACGCAGAATTAGGAAAGCTCCTAATGTATACGAAATGTACGTCAAGGGAGAACGCCACTTAGAAATTTAACCTTGAGATCGGCCTAATTGATAACTCGTATATCGGTGCGTTCTTCTCAATTAAGTTTATTAAGCTATTAGGACAGCTAAGTTAAATGCTTAACCATGATTAAGATGTATCGTTAAGATATACTACAGCGTCATCAGTAATCGAGGATTATAGGGGACCTGATTATATCAATTAGGGAGTTGAGGTGTCCTTTAATATGTTACTAGGTCAATTGCTAATGATTTGATAAAGTAGATTCGTAACTCAAACTAGATATACATATTTATTATTTGATGATTTAAAAATAGCACTCAACTATAAAATATCTTATATATATAATTTTGTTGAGTGTTTGAATGAAATATAATTGAGTAACAAGCTTGACACTTTAGAATTAGATTTATAATTCTTTCCGGAGGTATTAATTAAATCGCATAGCCGCCGCTTTAAATCTTCTAATGTAATTACATTATCGGACATGTCAAGCGAAGTATAGAGCAAAATTAATCCAAATGAGTGCAATTTTCTGTAAAATTCTTGATAACAGCACCAGACTTTTCGCTAGTGATTAGATAATGTTCGAGAAAATGGATTGGAGGACGATAGAAAGATAACGAACTTCTATATTAAGCTTTAATTATTATATTTAATAATAGAATAAAACCGATGTCAATCTGATGTGCTGATTTATTTATAAATTAAAACTGAATAATAAGTCGTACGATTAAGGAAAATCACCCTAATCAGCATTAATTAAGGCAAAATCAAAATTCCACTTGTGCAGATTTATTCCCTGCTAGAAATAAAGCTCCTTTGACAAAAGATGTAAAAATAAAAAGCAAGCAGAATGACATAAATCAATGCTGATACTGTCATCTTGTTTTTGTTAACGTAGAATAATGGCGCATTTTTGCTTGAACTCAATCTTTGCTCTTTTCATGTTTTTCCTACTGCGCTCGCTCCTTTATATTCATTAAATTCAATGACTTCCGTTATTCGAAATTATGTCCATAATTAAGTTCGCGCTCGGGCGAAAAACAAGGGCCTATTATTATCGCTACAAGTATACAATTTCTTTCTCCTCTCGAAAGAAGACCATTTATTTTGGCGATCTAAACAATGCAATTACAAGGGAGTCGTGTTTCAAGGCGAACTGCTGAAACTTCCGCACAAAGGAACATGTTTACATCGATTCGAAAGCTTAATGTTTACGTCTAACTATAACATATGCTCTTGTTTTATTACTCGGTAAAGCATATGGTATGGTAGCTATATATACATAATATATATTGGAAAACATGCTGTGAAAGAGGAATATTACTTAATTTATACGTAGCAAATAAGTCTAAACCTTATAATACTTGTACGAGTATATCAAAGCTCTTTGTATTGCAGATATTATAAGGACTTGACTAGGTGTTGATTGTGCGAAAAGTTAAGTTTAAACCTGGCAAAAAATTTGCTTTGCTTTATGTTTGAATTTTGCATTCTATCAAGGATTGCAATGCAATATCGGACAATGAGCATTGCAAATGCAGATATTATGTCAATATTGACTTAATACAACAATAGAATATTAAAAAAAGTTGGTGTGTGGAATTGGTGAAATTGGGACTCCTTCGATTTGGACACAACACCAGTGGGAGCATTAAATAGTCCTCCGGTAAGCTACAAGGTATCAAACCTAGCCAGACCACACACCTAACCACACCACAGCAAACCACACATGTTTCACTATGTTTAATACTCAATAACAAATGGAAAGTGTATCAAGTCATTAATAAGATGGAGCAAACATGAATACTCTAGCAGTAGTGATATCACAACCTCAGCAGTGATTCGTAAATCTTAAAATGCTAGTGAATTTAGCGCATTTAGATTTAGTCTTGCTCGATTATTTACTAAATTTTGCTACTGCCAGGCATAATTTAAAAATTACTTAACATTTTCCTGTCGAAGTGTAGTTATCAAGATAAAAACTTTAGACGTACTCCCTTAACACAGTTGTGGATATCAAGGCTCTCATCTGGACTTATCTGTTGACTGTGTCAACAGTGAAATAGTGTTTTATACTCTTCGACATTGCTGACATCCGAAAGGTTTAATAAATAATACGCTCACCATGTCTACAACGAACCAAACTTTACGGATCACTGACCCTCAATTCAATCTGAATCCGTCAGAAAACAAAATGGGTCTCCACTCGGCAGCCCACCGATGTCTTGCCTCCACCCAATGCGCAACGAACAGGCTCCTAGTCCACGCTCTAGCAAACGTCCCCGTACAGTTCGGATAGTGAGTACGCCTTCCCTTTATGCTGTCCAAACAGCTCCAAGTTGCCTTGAGGAGGACACACCTAACGCTATACAGCTAAACAGAATGTAGTCCTCATTCCATTCTTGCCATGTCCGTTACACCCCTGACAACGACAGCTCAAACCGGCGATTTCTCGGAAGGATGCACTTGCCATGTGCATACTCACAACCATTCCCCGCTCAGTCTTGCTCAGGTAACGCGGACGACCAAGAAACAGATATCATTTAAGGAAATTTACAGGCTTCAATTGTGATACGACTTAAATTTAAATGAAATTTATGGACTATGTGGTAGACAATTTTGCAATGGAAGATTTAGTTTCGATTTCAAATACATTAACAATCGATTATGCCGATACACAGGAAGCAATAAGGAATATGTTTTATTGAAATTATCACATATAAACAAAGAGAGTGAAAATGTAAACGAAGATGTACAAATAATGATGATGATGGTAATTATGTGCGACGAAGAAAACATTAAACTTATTTAACGAGACAGAATGTTTCCGAACATCGGCATAGAGGACTCTGTTAATACGTTTTCGGGAGAAGATGGATATGCATTTGAAACATGGTTTGAAGGATTGGAGGGAACTGCTGCTATGCTGCAATGGAACGACCTGTAAAGGTATATATTTGCGAAGAAATCACTAACTGGTTTGGCAGTGCTATTCATTAAAAGAGAAAGAAAAAGTCATTATTTCATGGAAGAAAGTGCAGAAGGCACTTGGAGAATTGTTAATAAAGGTTCTTTGGAAATATAACACGGATAATTTCAGATCATGGAACTGCTTTTACCTCCAAAAAGTTCGCAGAGTACTGCACCCACGAAGGTATAAACCATCACGCTGTTACAACTGGCCTTCCTAGAGTCAATGGGCAAATAGAAAGATTAAATCGTATCATAATCCCGAAGTTGTCTTCGAATGACCCGACCAAGTGGTACGACGAGTATTGCGACAACTGCCTTCCAATTACTATTTGGCACGGCTATGAAACAAAGTCAACCAGATATCCAGATTAAGGATCTAATCGGAAAAAAATGAGGAAAGACATGGAAAAACAGTTGTAAAAAGTACAACAAGAAAATTGACGAACTTTCAACAAGTCAATACATATGTCTTGTATGGAATAGCACGTGTTTGTGCCGCTCCGTTCTTTAGTAGTTTTTACCCCGGAAGTTTGTGACTTACATTCTCAAATTTTATATGAATATATAGTATTTTGTTAGTGCTTCTGAATAATATAATATTGCTTTACGATGCCGTTCACTAAGCAGCAGATATTAGAAATTAAAGTTGCTATTAAGGAAGTGATCGGTGAAGTTTTTAAAGAAGAGAGCTTTTTGCTTCCGCTTTTTGAGAGGCTGTTGGAAAAAGTGCGAGGCCACCTGACTGAAATGGTGAACCTGGAAATGAATAAGGTGAATGAGGAGATACGCGCATTGAAGGAGGAAAACAACACTTTGAAGGATAAGTTGGACGAGCAAGAGCAATATTCCCGCAGAACGTCAATTCGTATATTTGGTTTGCGTGAAGAAAGAGATAGAAAATTGTTGGATACGGTTACTGCGCTTTTAAATGACAAGATGGGCGCTAACATTACAAAAGAATGTATTGACCGATGTCATAAAATTGGAAATCCCGTTAACGGTATTGTTCCAGTAATAGTAAAATTCACTGCTTATGAATACTGTCAGAGTGTGTTACATAAGAAAAAATCTTTGAGAAATACCGGTATAGCTATTGCGGAGGATATGACAGGCGAGAGATACAGGATTTTTTCTAGAGCGAAAAAATGGTTGGGAAACAGAAATGTTTGGTTTCTTAACGGCACTATACATGCAAACGTCGCGGACAAGGATGGAGGTAATTCTCACTTTAAATTTAAAACAATGCGAGATTTACTAAAAGTTGAAGGTGCAGTAATAACCAATTGAACTTGTACATTTAATATATTTTGATGTTTGATTATCTGTTATCGCTCTTGAATGTCTTTCTGTTTTTACTGAGGTATTTAATTTAAGAAAATTAAGTTTTAGTTTTTTTTTAAGTGTGTATTGGTATTGATGTACATACATTAATATTACTATATTTAAGGCATTAGTATTGCTAATTATTATTAATTTATTTTTCTGTTGTACATTACTTATGAATCATGCTTTCCCGGGAATTGTTATAGCATTTTTTTATTGTAGAATGGAGGGGTGTGGTCCTGTATAATGCATATACATATATATTTTCAAAATGTAAGGGGGCTTCGAACCAAGGCTAGCGTTGTGTATTCAAATATTTTGGCAAATGCATACGATGTTATTATTTTTGTGGAAACATGGCTCAATAAGGATTTTAATGACACTGAGTTGATAGATGACAGATATGTTGTATATAGATACGATAGGAGTGGGGGAACGGCTCGCAGAGGTGGGGGAGTTATGGTGGCTATTTTAAAAAGGTTTAGATCTATTGTAATAAATGTGGATACTCATACTTTAGAATGCTTATTTATAAAAATTAATTTGTCTGGTGTTAATTACTTACTTAGTACTGTTTACATTGCTCCTGGCGCAGGGTTAGATAAATATGTTGAGTATTTTACTATTTTTGATGATGTTGTTGATACCTTACCTAACAGTCGCTTAATAATTGTAGGAGATTTCAACGTTTCTTTAGTAAATGGTACTGATTTCGCGTTTAATCGTGGAAATATAATTACACGTACCATAGACCACTTTCTAAGTTATCACAATTTGGTATCTTATAACAATATATTAAATATTAATAATCGTACGCTGGATTTGGCGTTTTCAAATATTAATCTTACTATTCAGGGTATAGATGATCCGCTCTCTTTGCCTTTGGATTTTCATCATCCTGCATTATGTATCGTGGCTTATCATAGCAATCAGGTAGAAAAATTGGAATCTACTTTTACTATTGGATATAATTTTAAAAGAGCAAACTTTGACTTATTATATTCACTTTTAAGGGAGTGCTCATGGAATACTGTGTTAGGATGTACCACGGTTCAAGAAGCTGTAAAACAATTTTATAATGTGTTATACAATATACTAGACGTCTGCGTACCTTTATCGCGTCAGAGATATTATAGTAATAGTTCTCCTGTCTGGTTTACAAGCGAAATAAAAAGTATTATTAAGGAAAAAGAGTATCACAGAAAGCGAAAAAACAGTGATTATCATCTGCAGCAATTTCGGAATTTAAGGGCTCAATTAAAAACAAAAATTGATAAATGTTACAAGGACTACTGCAATAGTGTGGAAAGTAGTCTAGCTGCGGGTAATGTTACTGAATTTTGGTCATTTATAAAAACGAAAAAAGGTAGCTTAGCGAACAGAAATATATTTGTTGATCAAGATAGAGAATTGGTTAGAAGGGAAGATATTGTTCAAGCGTTTGCCTTGTATTTTGAATCGGTTTATAATACAGATAGTGGGGTTGCTGCAGGTTATGGGCAAAATGAAAATTATAATATTTTTAACATTATTGCAATTGATGAGGAAGATATTGAGCAATCAATAAAAAATTTAAAATCAAAAAAATCAGCGGGTCCAGACGGTATACCACCTTATATATTTAAAGCTTGCAGTGATTTTTTTATAAAACCATTGTGTCACATGTATAACCTCTCTTTAAGGCAGGCAGTGTTTCCCGACCAATGGAAAATGGCAAAAATAACGCCTATACAAAAATCGGGAGATAGTAAATATTTTTATAACTATCGCCCAGTGTCAATCCTTTCCGCTGTGGCGAAAATTTTCGAGCATATCTTGTATACAAAAATTTATAATTATGTAAAAGTGTTTGTGTCAGATGACCAACATGGATTTTTGCGGGGCAGATCTGTGGACACTAATCTACTACTATTTACTAATGATGTGAGTAATGCTCTTCAATCAAGAACTCAGATGGATGTGGTGTACACAGATTTTCAAAAGGCATTTGATAAAATTGATCATAATTTGTTGTTGCGAAAATTAGATATATGTGGTTTATCGACAAATTTAATTGCTTTATTGAAATCATATTTAACAAATAGAAAACAATATGTAACCTACGAGGGAGTAGATCAAGTGTTTACGGTATGACTTCAGGAATTCCTCAAGGGAGTAATTTAGGGCCCCTCTTATTCCTTTTGTTTATTAATGATTTACCTCACAGTGTTAAATATTCAAAGTGTCTACTATATGCTGATGATTTTAAGTTATATCGGGAGATTGAAAATGTGCGCGATGCTAATTTCTTGCAGATTGACTTGGATTCAGTTGTTGCTTGGAGTAGGGAGAACTGTTTGCCCTTTAATATAGCCAAGTGCTCTGTGATAACCTATTCGAGACGAAAGCAACCAATCTTATATCGATACATGATGCAGGATGTGCCACTGGAGCGTACATCAGAAATAAATGATCTTGGTATTACTTTTACTAATACTCTCAATTTTTCTGCACATATTCATAATATCACTAATGCTGCTTTTAGGAATTTGGGTTTTATTAAGAGAAATACAGCTAATTTCGCTGGAACTTCCGCGGTAGTTATGCTGTATAATGCATTTGTACGGTCAAAGCTAGAATACGGGACTTCAATTTGGTATCCACGCAGTAAAAAGTTAAGTAGGCATATAGAAAAAGTGCAAAATTGTTTTCTTAAATATTTATACTTTAAAAGGTACGGGGAAAATCCACCCTTTTGTTCCTATGAACATATTAGACGTGAATTTTCTTTGAAATCCTTGAAGGATAGAAGGGTTGGAACTATGCTTACAATTGTATTTAAGGTGTGTATTTAATAATTACATCGATAATCCTAGACTGTTGGCTTTATTTCGTTTGCATGTGCCTTATTATAGCACTAGACCTGTGCCTCTGCTTGATGTTTCTAGAAACACATTGTCACCTATTAATGAGTTATGTAAACTTTACAATGATAATCATGCACACATTGAACTTTTTGGGTTATCCTTATCGAGCTTCAAAATCTTATTAAAATCATTATCAGTTTAGGGTTGGCCTTGGTTGGATCTTGCCATGAATGTTTATATTTAAATATAATTAAAGTTTGTAACTACGTCTATATGAGACATGTATTATATTTGGTTGTGTTGGAGTAGAAACATTTAATTAGGTTCGCCTGTTTGTTTCTTAATAAATAAATAAATAAATAAAGAAAAAGAAAAAAGAAGAATATTAGGAGGATCCAACTTGGCTCTAGAGTGAAGTTAAATACCTTGGTTTCTTAACCAGAGTTAAGCATCAAAAGACCTATGACGTGATCAAATGTGGGGATAACAAAAATCCACAGTTCATCACGACATGTGCCAAGTGTATGAAGCTGCGAAGTACGGGGCGAATTCCTTACCAGGATATTTATTCGGAAGCGGATGAACCGCAGGATGTTCATGGGCATTTATATGTGTTCTAATACTATTTGACACATACTAAACATCAATTTGTTCCACTAACCCTTCTACTACCAAGAAGGGTAATGAAAATAGCCCAGAGTTGGTTTTTATGCAAATTTTCTTTTCTTGTAATTATTTTTTATTGATATTTCATGTAATTGTTTCTCATACTTCTACAATGCTCCTCCATAAGTTATATACAGTGTGTTAATAAAGTAAGGACCACATTAAATATCAGCTTTAAAACATATCTCTAGCAAAACGCTCAGAAACGTGTTTTTTTTTATTTTTGAAGGCGCATTTTCTTAGATTAAATTGAAGTATACAGGGTTATCAAAAAAGAAGATATGACGTTATCATCTTTTTTAAATAGAATATCCTGTATATTTTTAAGAAAATCAAAAGAGCTTTTCATGAAGATTTCAACGATATATGAGTTGTTGGGGTTATCTTTAATGTTTACTTGTAAAAATTGAAAAAACAGTTTTAGTGGAACGTCATAAAATAATTACAATAGACTTTAACTTGTTTATTTTTAAATCTAAAACAAAAATTTACTTGAGTAAATGTTCAAATTGCTGCCCGTTCACAATCTGACAGTAGCCTAGGAGACAAATAAACTCATTCGGAAGATTGCTGATTACATCTGGCGTGATTCTTCGGATCTCTTGGCGTATGCGTTTTTTTAAATCATTAATATTTTGAGGTCTATTTACATAAACTTTGCTTTTTAGGTAACCGCACAAGAAGAAATCTAGTGGTGTTAAGTCAAGGGAGCGAGCTGGGCACTCAACAACCCCACGTCTGCCAATCAATCGGTTATTAAAAATCAAATTTAGGTAGTCACGCACAGGTCGAGCATAATGAGGAAGTGCCCCATCTAGTTGGAACCAGATTTCATTACTAGGACTGTCAGGGGTATTTGGATCAGGATAAGGTTCCACAAGCGCAGGAAGAAGCTCTAACTGTAAAAAATTCCAAATAGATATCCCTATTTAAATTTCCATCAAAAAAGAAAGGTCCTAAAATCCTATTTTTTAGTATTCCAGCCCAGACGTTCACCTTCTGAGGGTGTTGACTTCGAGCTTCCTGCATCCAGTGAGGATTATGTTCTGCCCAGTATCTACAATTTTGTCGGTTAACTGTTCCGTTTAAAGAAAAAGTTGCCTCATCTGAAAATAAAATATTTCTAGCAAACATTTCATCACGTTCACAAAGTATTTGCAAGTTTTCTGAAAACTACAAACGGCGATCAAAATCATCTTCCGACAATTCATGGACAAGATGCACTTTATAAGGATGATATTTCTGCTTATGCCAAATTTTTCTAACATTCTCATGGCTGCAATTAAAGTTTAAAGCTGCTTGACGAGTAGCACAATTCGGATTATCTTGCACTGTCAAAAGAACATTTAACTTAATTTCATCATCCACTTTTGTTCGCCCAGTTTTAGGTAGATCCCTAACATTTCCGTACTCCTCATACTTTAGAAGTATTTTACTTACAGTTGAGCGAGTTATTGGTTGCCGATTAGGATGCGCTGCATTAAATAATTCCACTGTACTCCTTCTTCGGTCACCATAACCAATCATGACAAGAATCTCAATCCGTTCTCTGTCACTTACATCCATTTTTATCAAAAGAAATGGCAATTATAAAACAAGCAAGGCTAAACAAATTAACGGTGGTTAGTCACTGTCTAATTAGATAAGACGTCACCTTCCATACTGACAATTCTGTCATGACAACGATCAAAGATTAAAATTACCAAAAATTATCATGTAGTTCCACCAAAAGTGTTTTTTCAATTTCTACAACTAAATATTAAAGATATCCCCAACACTCATATATCGTTGAAATCTTCATGAGAAGCTCCTTTGATTTTCTTAAAAATATACAGGGTATTATAACGTCATATCTTCTTTTTTGATAAGCCTGTATACTTCAATTTAATTTAAGAAAATGCGCCTTCAAAAATAAAAAACACGTGTCTGAGCGTTTTTGCTAGAGATATGTTTTAAATCTAATGTTTAATGTGTTCCTTACTTTATTGGCACACTGTTATATAAAATTCGCAACATATTCTTTCTTATTGCAAAAAGAATTTCTGGCTTAATCTCGTTACCCCTGTCAGTCATTATTGTACCAAAATTGATATGAACAAATATAGTGTTACAAAATTTTTATAATGTATTACGTGTTCTACATCCAAATTTGAAAATTTGAGCTAGCTTTTGCGCACATTGTTAGAATAGTATATTACTAGTTGCACGGTTATAACTTCTTGTTATGTCCGGTAGATGTAGACAGATATCATAAATGTAAGGTGGGTACTTCCCCAATTCTCACTTTGTATGTAGTCTTGCTCATCACATACACGTTACGTGTTATAAGAAAACATTTTCTATGTAGTTGTAATTACGTGAAATTGTACTATTTGCATGTTATATTCGATTTAAAAATATGTTGCGTTTATTTAATATTTTGTATCTAAAACAAATGTGGGGTAATTTCGTAATCCCCTTTGGTAAAAGTAGGTTATAAAACACCTTGGTAGTACAAGGGTTAGAGATGTGATTTTATGACATTTATTTGATGTTACAGCAGAATTTCTAATTTAAGCGAAACTTTTTCAACTAATAGACTTGGTTCTAAATTATGAGTGAGAAGTTTTATCCATAAAATACATAATCCACACTTAGCGAATGCAGACTTGAGTACTTTTAAAAGACTTCAACTCGCTTCAATATTAGTTTGTTATTAATGTATTTCAAAGCTGCTTTCGCTTCTTTCAAATAAAATTAATTCGGCATATATCAACATTTTATCTCTCTTGACCGCATCCTTTGCAGCAGCAACGAAACACATACGTTTGTAAGTGTACCATTCACTTTAAACTTTATTGGACGCGTCTATGTCCTTTTCCTCTTCATATACCTCAGTTAGAGCTTACATATTTTGTACCACATACTATTTCCGCAACATATGCTTTAGTAGTATACGCTACATCAATAAAGAGGAAAGTATGGAGGGTAGCTCCGAGGTATATTAGGAGACCTCGCATTTATCCCTTTGCAAATAAAGCTTTGCTGTGTTACGGAAGATTAAATTTTAAGTAATTTTGATGGTGAATGTAATACTGCTCCAAATGACTTCAGAAAGTACTATTTTCACTCAAGTGTTTTCAAGGGAATGTTCATGTTTTGTCACATACGAACGACATATTGTTTCAGAAATTGTTATAGTAGCTGGAGCTCCATTAAACAAAAATTATTGCTATTATTAACAAAATAAAAATGTCTAAACACAGTTTTGCAAATCCAATTAAAACTCTCCTTTAAACGAAAGCAATTTGATCCAAATACTAACAATACTCAAACCCTTATCTGTCTATCAAGTTCATATCTACAGTTCCCAAAATATACATATAAGCCACCCACGGTCCAATTAACAAACGATATGCTAATATTACGTCGAAATTCGTAGGAAAATGTTCTCGTTTGTAACGATAGATACAGTTTACTATGGCAGGAAATTCCACGAACAGATAATTATTTAGGTGCTTTCTCGTATATCTTTGTTGAAATAGGATGTTGGGCACAGTGCGGGTTTATCAATAACAGTATAGGTATACTCAATGAACATTTAACCCGGCAATTTAATTTATGTACTGAATGTATGTGTCAACGGGAATACTACGCGCCGTCATTATCGATACCAATGACCGCTGCTCTATGCTACAGCAAGAGCTCATTTTAACACGCTAACTACGCAGTTTCGAATGCATTGTTGATGTATTTAATTAATGCCTGCGGATTGGATTTAGATTACAGAAGTAGTTTCCGCTAAATATTAGATTCTATGTGAAGCTTTTATGTCATGATCATATCAATAAATGCGGTATCAACACTTGGAATGTATAGACTTTAGTTTATTCGAGATAATGAGGATCTGCAAAAAAGTTTTCCAACTGGTAAAATAATCTTAATTAGGGATGGCAATTCTGGTTATAATTACAATATTATAATGGGCTTTTATAATCAACCGAATATCGAATGAATAAGTAAAATTAAAAACTAACTCCATAAACGTCCCCTTTGCTAGTATTGACAACCATTGCATTCTACTTTTTATCTAAACCGAACTAATTGCTTCTCTTTGTTTGTTGTTTCGGGATTTTTATATACAGAGTGTCCCAGCTGACGCGGTTTCTTTGATAATTTGTTTATTTTAGAATATAGAGAAAAAAGTTTCAAATAAAAGTTGTCCCTATTTACACGATGCATAGCTAGAAAATATTTTCAAATATACATACATTCGGACACATTCAAATATGTCCGAATTATAGAAAAAGCGTATGTATCTTTATGACTTTAACTGGATCACCCTATATATTATATTTTTTTTAGATTCTACATGATATTTTAAGTAACTGTTATTAAGATCTTCCTAGACCTATGTATGTGATTTTGTCTTCAAGGCAATAAATATCAAAAAAAAATTCCAATTGCAGTGCTCTCGTTAATGAGCTGTAGGATCAAAACTAAAAAAAGTAGACAATTTTGGCTTGCGTAAATTGATACGTCTTGAATTGCTTTACTATTTCCTATATTAACATGTACAGATCCTTTCGTTGACATACAGTTACTGACGCAAAGATTTAAATGCCAATAACTCTGTTTTTTAAATAAGACATCTTATATCTGTTTACAGGGTTGGATGTAAATTCTCTTTCTTTTGATATCACAATGTACCCATTTACCTTCAACCGTTTTAGAGAAAAATGTATATTTCTTCTGCTACTATCGAAACATACCACTTCAATTTGCACGAAGTAGGCTATGTTACAATAATATTATGACAGAGATATTTCATAATCATTTGTATCATTTATAAGTATACACAAGTAATAAGCACAATATAAATTTGTATTGTAAACAATTTTAACAGAACAGGACCTCTCAACAAATAACAAAATAAAAAACGAAACAAAAATAGTTTTTAAAAGACAAGGAAGTGCCTGGACTAGGAAATGTACTGTCCTGGTACAGTACTGTACACCTTAGCCGCGACGCATGCGATGGTCTGTTTAGGTGAAGGTCCAGCTTAGGATTTCCGAGCTGAAACGATAAGGACGATCAGTTTCGCATTGCACTCGGAGTTCTAAGACGTCTGACACCATTCAGCTCATCGTACAACCACTCACACGACACAAACACTGGGTCAAAAATACAGAAAGAATACACTTACTTTACAAAATGTTCTAATCCAGTCTTATACGTTGATGTCATGTCAAATTTGCATCTTTTCCGAGGGAATTTCCAATTACAATGCCCATAAAATCCGGTATATCAGAAACTCAAACCTTAGTAGTAAGAATTATGATTGTATAGTTACACTGTAAATAATATTGTGAAAGAGTGGGAAAAATTAAAGAAAAACCCGTTAGCATTTTAAAAAAACTCACCGATAAAACCAGATTCTAGAACTCGCTGAATAACATTTCGCAGGTAACAGGCTAGGTTTGAGAATGATCTTAGGTATTCAACAACACGTTTTACACTATGTTTTCACCAGCAAATTTCCATTTAAAAGAGAATTTTCTATTTAACATTGGAGCTGACAGGTACATTTTATTTAAAAAAGGAAACATCTTTAATTTGCGAAATTCCGAATATAGACCTATTTTTATCCGGAGAATTCGTTTTTCCACTCCATTTTCTTATCCAAAAAGAGATTTTCGAAATATTTTCCAGTGTTTTAAAAGGAAAAAACGATGTTCATTTGTTTTCTTTAATCACACCGCATTTCCACCAATCACAATCTTGAATTTGCAGATTTTCTTATTAATTTCCATAGAAACAAACAATAGATACGTTTCTAACTTTGAAATCATACAGACGCACAATTTTTGAGCTCCGCCAAAATGCCTAACCTTACTTTTGATCCAATAGTTTTTTTAAAGGTTAAACTTCAAAATTCTAACCTAAAACCGTTATCTAAAGAGATATATGAAATATTTAACAAAAAAAGGTGAATTTGAGATTTAAAACTAACCAGAAAAATATTTCCCGAACTGACTTTACAAATGATGAATTGATCTTCCTTCGGTTTCCAAACACCCTCTCCTCGAGAATTCCCATCAAAAGCTGTGAAGTCCAACCATAGTACATCCCGGACCGAAAAGATTAGTCAGAAATAAAAATCATCCTGATGTATTGAGTTCTTCCTGTAGTTTGTATTTATTTGATTTTTTTTTTTATTATCTACTGATTGACCTATTAATTATTGTGTAAACATTTTGTCAAAAAGGGGCGAGTTCTGATTTGCGATTCTACTTGATTAATGGGTTGCCTACGTATAGCATAGCTAGTTATTTGAATTGTTATCAGCGACATCGGGTAGTCACAGACCATAATATTAATCGTGAAGCATTTTTCCTCCTTTTTTTTAGTATAAGTAGTTGTATAATCTAATTTAGTCTTTAACAAATTACATTTAGATCGTATCTGGTTTTCTTAATTTTTTTGATTTCACTTTTCAAAAAATAAAATAAACAGATTTTTTTTTATTGGATATTTTTATTGTTATTGAATTTTTAAAAATAATAATAATAATACAAATTGTAGGCGTATCCGCGAACCCAATGCACGACCCATTCCAATTTCGTATCAGAAATACACCGTAGTACAGTACATTATAAATGTAGTGTTATTAAATTCATTAATTTATTTTTCGAAATGTCTTCCGTTTTGGTCGAAACAATTAGGAACACGGTTTTTAAATGATTGTTCAACATTTCTCAGCATGATTGGGCTGATTTCTTGAAACGCCAAGATAATTCGCTGACACATATCTACTCTCAGAAAAGAGAAAGTTATTACATTTTTTATAAAAGAATTGGGAACAAATGTTATCATCCGTAGAAATTGCTTTGTAATACAAATTTAAATTAAGGTTATTACTTGTGTATAATTATAAATGGTACAAATGGTTATTAAATATATCTGTCATAATATTATTGTTACATAGCCTACTTTGTGCAAATTGAAGTGATCTGTTTCGAGAGTAGCAGAAGAAATATACATTTTTCTCTAAAACATACATTCTCATATCAAAAGAAAGAGAATTTAATTCTACATCCAATCCTGTAAACAGATATAGGGTGTCCCATAAAAAAAAACAGAGTTATTGGAATTTAAATGTGTACAAATGTTGGCGCCAGTAATGGTATGTCAACAAAAGGATCCGTACATGTTAATATAGGAAATAGTAAAGCAATTCAAGACGTATCAACTTGCGCAAACCAAAATTTTTTACCTTTTTTAGTTTTGCTCCTACTGCTCATTAACGAGAGCGCTACAATTGCAAAATTTTTAATAAAACATTTATTTTTTCGAAAACAAAACCACGTAGCTCTAGGAAGGTCTTAATAAAAGTTAGTTAAAATATCATGTAGAATCTAAAAACTATATAATATATAGGGCGATCCATTTAAAATAATAAAGTTACATACGCTTTTTCTATAATTGGAACATCCTGTATGTTTGAAAATATTTTTAGCTATCCATCGTATAAATTGGGACAACTTTTATTTGAAACTTTTTCCTCTATTCTGTAAAATAAACAAATTATCAAAGAAACCGCGTAAGATGGGACATCCTGTTATAACAAACATTTCAGTTGAGTTGTTGAAAAACGCGATTCAATTTTTTGGGATGGGGTGGAACGGTAACTTAAACATCTGTTTTCGGTTATTCACCTCTTCCTTATATTGGACTACCCATCGAATAACTGGGATAAGAGATTTATTAACTTTTTAATTAGATCCTGTTTTATTTGACCTACAAATGGATATTTCGGATTAACCCAAAATCATAATTATGTCCAACTCTAACGTATATAATTTAATAAATGAATGTGTGTACTGATTCTTAGTGCAAATAAATTAAAAAATGCCATACAAGATCATTCTTATTAGGGTTTTGAAATGAGGTCCATAAAATAGTGCTGACTAAGAAATTTAGGAAGCACTTATTATATGATTTTTAGATCTGTTGCTAGCACTAACATGTATTATGTTCTATTCCATATTATATTATGTAAGAAGTGCAAGTAAATTTTATTTAGTTTCTTAGATAAAAGAGTTTGAAAATAATATTGCGTATACGCGACATTGAGACAACTACACATTTCCTACAAGGTTACTGTGCAGATTTGGTAACACGACAGCGTTTCCTATATTTGCTATAAACGTCTTCATCAAGTAGTGGTTGATTTATTATCGGTCGTTAAAAATCCGTCTTGTCATAAAGTACACTTCGACAATTTCTTATCTCCCAACAGGCACAGTAAGGGAGGATCATCATGTGCTCGTGGATCCTAAAATTATATTTTTGACGATGCAAACCAAATTTTACTGGCAAGATGGAACAACAATTCAGTTGTTACCATTGCTACTAATATTGGCACTGTACTACCTCTTACCCCCTCCCAGAAGATATAGCAGAAAAGAAAAAAAGACCATTTCACTTCAAAAGCCCAACGTTATATTGGATTATCCATCGTTGATGATTTGACGTCATGCAGATATAAATTATATAAAAATGCGATTAAAAGATTTGGACATAAAAATGCATGGTTGTTGGATGGTAACATATTCGTGAGATACAACGGTAATCGTCTACCCATAAAAACCCAGGATGATCTGTCGAAAATTGTTTAGGAAGTATGGTCATACGCTACATCTACAGGTACATACATCAGAAGCAAATTTATGGACTTCTTCTTTGTGTTCTAGACTAATAATTGCGTGTGATATATTCAATTATCTACCTGTATTAGTAGGTTGTTTTTGCTTTTTATTAATTTTTTCTAGAATAATACTTGCGTGTGATATATTCAATTATCTACCTGTATTAGTAAGTTGTTTTTGCTTTTTTTTTTTTTTCTTGTTACTAATTCAATTTAGTTAGATAATACTTACTTTATATTTACATTTAGTTTACGCATACATTCATAGGTTATTATTATATATACTACTATTTTGCTTATAATTGTTTGCTGCTTATTTGTCTTTCTTGATTTAGAATTTCACTTTTATTGCTATTTTTGTCGTAATATAAATATAATTAGCCTGCTTTTTTGCGTTGACAGACAGGTGCTTTGTTGTATTGCTTCACTCATTGCTCTTACTAGTAGCTTAGGTATAGTCTAATTGCACTGGTTTTTGATTGGCGGTGACGGTGCTCCCTTTTCCTTGCGTCATGAAGCGTATGCAGATTTCACATGTTAATTGTAGATCACTGATTAGCGGATTTCCGTTGTTTAAAGATTACTTTTCTCAAGCTGATAGCGATATATTTGCTCTGACGGAGACGTGGCTTAACTCTAATGTTTCAACAGAAGTGGTCGAGATTCCTGGGTTTACATTGATACGGCGAGACCGGGATGGCAGGGGTGGTGGCGTTGGCATGTATGTAAATACACATATTAACTACTCTGTGATTGACACACCGGTTACTAATGCTTTTGAACAAGTCTGGATTAAATTTTCTGTAAAAAACAGAACAATTGTTCTTGGTGTTGTATATAGAAGACCTAATAATAGTTTTAATACCTTTTTAGATGATTTTGAAAATTGTATAGCATTAACTTTACCTTTGTGTGATGAGCTCCTGTGCGTCGGTGATTTTAATATTAATCTGCTAGATGATTCCAACTCTAACGTTCTTTCCTTTAATGAAGTGTTAGGTACTTACGGTCTCACACAGATCATATCCGATCCCACCAGAGTAACGGAACATTCTGTCTCATTGATCGATCTTATAATCACAAGCAATACTGATATTACCCTGAATAGCTTAGTGCGACCAATTCATAATTTTTCTGATCACTTCTCTATTTCCTGTGATTTATCTTTACCACCTTTACGCACTGAACGGCCACTGAAAACATTTAGGAACTTCAAAAATTTTTATTATGATGCCTTTTATGCAGATCTGGTCAATGCTCCATTTTATCTTGTCTTTGATTCTGAAGATATTGATGATAAAATTGGTGTCTTTAATTCGCTCCTAACCAGTCTTCTTGATGCCCATGCTCCATATAAAACATGCAGAACTGGAATGGTTTACAAACCGTGGATTACCGATACGATCAAGGACATGCAGAAGCTGAGGGATCAAGCCTTTAGCAAGTATAAGCGCACGCGGAATCCTGCTCATTTCTCATATTATAAATCCTTAAGAAATGTTACAACGAGCGCTATCAGACGGGAAAAAAGGCTTATCTTGATTATCGTGTCCGAAACACTAATCAAAAGCATATGTGGAAAGATTTTAGAAATTTAGACATTGTGTCTGCGCCTTCGAGGAATAATGTTTTACCTCCCAATCTACTTAACGCTGATGCAATTAATAATTATTTTAGTTCATTGTGCTCCTCCACAGCTTCTGCTAACCCTGATACTGTCAACTACTACTTGGGGGAGGTGGCTAAAAACAATATTCGTGATCTTTTTTATTTTAAGCCAGTAACTGAGGATCAGATATTTCATGTAATACGTCGGATTTCATCCAACTCAACTGGCTGTGATGGAATTGGCATAGAGCATATTAAACTTTGCTGTCCCCATCTTCTTCCCTTTTTGGCCCACATATTCAACAGTTCAATATCTTCTGGCTCCTTTCCAAGTGTTTGGAAGAAGTCACGCATTATCCCGTTGCCAAAAAATAAGAAACCTGAAGTGTACGCCGACTTGCGTCCCATTAGCATCTTATGTGTTATGTCCAAGATTTTCGAGAAATTATTAGAAATTCAAATCAGGGAATACATTAACAATCACAATATTCTTCCCTCTTGCCAATCTGGTTTTAGACCACATTACAGCTGTGCTACTGCGTTGTCTTCTGTTGTAGATGATATCTGCGGTGCTACTGACTCAGGTAAAATTACAGCATTGATTTTACTGGATTTCTCGCGTGCTTTCGATACTCTTAATCATGACCTACTTATTATTATTTTAAAATCACTGGGTTTCAGTAATGACGCATCAGCATTAATGAAGAGCTACATTTCATTCCGATGTCAAGAGGTAGTAATGAATAACAAGACTTCCAACACTTTGCCTGTGCATAGTGGCGTACCTCAAGGATCTGTTCTGGGGCCTCTTTTGTTCACAATTTACACATCCAAGCTTCATAAGTCCCTTAAGCACTGCTCTTATCACCTCTACGCAGATGATACTCAAATATATTACTCATTTCATCGTGAAGACTTGACTGCTGCCAGAGCTATCATTAACTCTGATCTTGCCAACATTGTCAACATGTCAGCTAACCATTTTTTACACATCAATACTAAGAAAACCGCCGTTATTGTTTTTGGTAAAAGAGCTGACATTGACTTTGCAACTCAAACCTTGCAGCTCGAAATTAATAATATGCCTCTGGAGTGTCTCAATACGGTCAGAAACCTAGGGTTGTACATGGATTCAGAACTTAGATTTAAAGAACATGTGGGGCACTGTATTAGGAAATCTTATTCCAATTTGAAGAAGCTTTACACTCATAAAGATTATCTATCGGTGGATACCAAAAAACTGTTATGTGACTCGGTGGTGCTCTCGCACTTCAATTATTGCGATGTAGTTTATGGTCCATGCTTGGACGTTTGTACGGCACACAGAATACAAAAATTACAGAATAGTTGTATTAGGTTTATATGTGGAATTAAAAAATATGACCATATTTCTCATAAATTTATAACGTTGGGATGGCTTAATATGAAAGAACGACGTCGGTTTCATATGTATTGCTTCTTTCACAAAATTATAAATCTTAAAACACCGCCGTATCTTTATCTAAGAATCAGGTTTCGCACTGATGTGCATAACATCAATATTCGGTTTCCGCATGCTATTACGCCGCCAACCCATCGCACCTCTTTGTTTGAAAGATCATTTAGCTTTAACATTGCGCGTTTATACAATGATCTACCGGTTTCACTGCAGAAGTTGAGTTTCTTCTCTTTCCGTGCACGTATCAGGATGCTTCTTGACGCTATGGTCTGGTGAGTACTTCCGCGGTTTGAGGCAATACAATTCTGATTTTTTTTTCTTTTTTGGTTTTTCTTTTTGTTCTTGTCAAGCACTGCATTGATTGAATTGGTATGTATGTATGTATGTATAAGTCTCAGTCTTCACGATAAGTATTTTTTTTTTCACATGTTTGGGCGGCCGGATTGAAAAGCAGATTTATCTGAATTCGGCCCTTTGTTTGCCCCATCTGCATATATGTATTATATTTGCTGCTGACGGTTATTTGTTGTTGATGTTTGCATTTGGTGGTGTAACAATAAAGAAATTATTATTATTATTATTATTAATTATTATTATAAATGAGTAAGTACAATAAGTGTATAGAAGGTGTTGATCTTCATGATAACGGAATTGCTAACTACAGAATTCAAATGAAGAGTATAAAATGGTGATGGCGACTTTTTACTAATTTAATCGATAGTGTGATTGTAAATGCATGGAAAGTATACAATAGATGCAATGACTAAATGTCACAACTTGAATTTCGATCCTATTTGGCTGTTGCGCTTATCAAAAGCGAAATCGCTTTCACAGTAGATCAAAATAATAGTTGCGTATACGCAAGATTTTCTTGTGACGCTTAGGTCAAAAAAAAATTTCTTGTTGTTTTGTGTAATTTACATTAAAGCAGCTTTTTCTTTAGTTATATTTTTTTCTTCGCTTGGGCCTTAATGGGTTAAAAGACTTCTCGTTGTCTTGATATCTTTCAGATAGCCGTATGGAGTTTTATTGGTATCACTTAATACTTAGCATTAATCGCAATCTTGCATTAGCTGCTCAAACAACCTTGATGCTAGGTTAGTTTAAAAGAACCAAGAAACACTTGAATGTAATTCGAAGAATAGACTTGAATTGTGGAAGGAGGTGAAATTATATAATAAATCTTAGCAACAACTTTTGAAATATAAAAATTGTATTGTATACCATAATCACAGCAACATGGACATCAATTACTATTCACGCTAACCATATCCTTTTTTTTCAAATATAAGCCTATGGCAAAGATATATTTTCAGAAAGATGGCTTGAAAAAAATTTTGCAGCCTATTCGGGAGTGTTAAGTACTTGGTCAATCAATAAAGTTTGCAGCATGATCCGAAAAAGCAGCAAGCCCAAGTGTAATACTGAATTGCTCCACGGAAGTCTAGAGCTTTCGACAGAGTAGGAAGAAGAAAAAAGTGGCCCGTAAATATGTGGCAGCTAGTTTGATCAGAGATATGTTGAAACCGATTTCATTTTATTTATTGCATTTCATATCGCGAGTCCTTGTGCCAAACAGCGTCAAAAACATTTGCCGCATCAGCAACAGCAGCGCCTAAAAAGTTTCGATTCTGGAGGGAGATCTGTGTAGCTTCAGTTAGAGAATCTGATACCAGGTGAGGGCTGGCATCAGAGTTAACTGCAAACACAAAATGTATAATGAAATAAAATTTTGTTGTATTACTAGGCATATATGATTGGCTAAATTTTTATGAAATTTTTGGGCCGATGCCATACTGAGTGAGCCCTTCAAAATAAGGTGTCACTCGATCCATTTAAAATTTTGATACTATATCGCACTCTGTCGTCAATTTTAGTAGTATATAATATCCTATATTAATGACCGAAAACTGGAATGTCTTTATTAAATCGATCAAAACTTAGAAGAGGCGTGAAAGGGAAGGGGGAAGGCTGTAGTCATTGCAGTATTAACAATTGTTATTAATTAAATTGGTGGAAATTTAGCCAAAATATTTCGACTGATGTCAATTGCATGTTAAGGAAGCAAAAAAAAACAACTGGCCAATTATGTATTTGTATTTATATAACACTCAACCACCAGATGTGGCATCTATAAATACTTCTCACAGTAAGATCACTGCGTAGGTGCGTGGTGGTTTCACCCTCAATATCCAGAGACTAGAATTTATAGGAATTAAGAATGAATAATAAATGGTAATCATAATAATGATAGAGCCTTTCAACTCACATTGAACTGTACTACCAATTTATGAATGTTCGTGTGGGAATTTTCAGAAACAGGTAATATTGTTTGTCGTCTCTTGTGTAATGACAGTATTTGTTCTATCCGCTTTTTAATAACCCACCGCTCCAGTACGATCAAACTGATTCATTAACTTTTCAAAAGCAATTTTATTTCATTGTCGACGTCCTGACTTTTTATTGGATTTATGTTATGTTCAATACGGTACAAATATAATCGATTTTAAAAATGACTACAACAAACTGTCAGAATAAATATTTATATTTAGTAAAACTAGATAGAACTAGAATTTTCTTCATTTTTGTAATGCTATTAATACTAATTTATCTGTAGATAATTTTGTTTTGTTGCACCTTTTTCTCTGGAACTGTTTTTTAAGTCATTAAAGCTGGGCATACAGTGAATCAGCATCAATATGGACTGTTGTATTTTAAAAACTTTGCTAAGTTATGGAGCAAGCGTATATTCGAAACTAATTTTCAAATATAGTTGTAAATGTTATGTATAATTTATTGCTATAGCATTTTAAACTAATAAATCAGCCTATATACAACTAGTACTATTTTATTCTGTTAATTATATTAGATTTATTTCAGATCCTACGTTATCCGTACTTTTGTAGGTATTCCTTGGATTGGGCAAAGAAAAAATATTACACATATATAACAAGGGTAATACATGAAAGAATTCTATTTGTTGTTCAAACACCAAGAATGAAAGTGGTTGTATTTGTAGAGAATTCAGTGCTTAGGATCTTTCATGTTTGGTGATAATCAATCTTTAGCCTGGAATCAAAATTAGGGAAATTAGGGTTGTTAAGGTCGTTCTACATTGTTACGGAGTTTTGAAGTAATATTCCTTGAATAAAAATCAAGAAAAACAACTTTTTAGGTAGCCCCAGTTCTGAATTTTGAAATTTGGAAAGTTGTTTCAGGCTATTTTAAGATTGTTCCATACTGTTCCAGAGTTTTGCAAAATAATGTTAGTAAAAAAGGTCTTAGTTCATCATGCCATTTTTTCAATTTTGAAAGTTCTTGCAAACTATTTTAGGTTTGTTGTCGTCGTTTCAAAATTTGAATTAAACAGGAAAATCTTAAGATCGGCCCCCTTTTGTCCAAACTTGACATTTTGAAAGATATTTGAAGGCGTACGACAGAGCTTTCCAAAATAATATTCAAAATTTAAATTCTGCAAATCTTGTACTACATACTTTTCCTTTTTCCGAAATTTGAAATTTTGAAAGTTGTTGAGAATTGGTTTACGTTTGTTATACATTGTTCTACAATGCTATGGAACAATATTAAAGATTAGTGGGAACAAAACATTTATAAGCCGGTCACCTTTTTTGAAAATTTGAAAATTATTTTATGTTTGTTCGACATTGCTCAAGCTAGAACAACTTGATATAACTGTCAAAATGTTAACCTCCAAACAGGAAACGAGATGCTAGTTCAAAATTTCCAATTTAGGGAAAAAGCTCTGACCTAACAATGTTAAGAGTTTTCCAACTACAGTATTTGTTTGAAAAATCCTGGAAGAAACCTAAGTCAGCCTGAAACAATTGCCAAAAGATCAATTGAAAGAAAACAAATGAGGGCAAGAGGGGATAATTTTGTTTTTTCTTTATTTTATTTTTTCTCGCAGTATTCCACGGCTAGCCATAATGTCGCAATTGAGGAGACGGTGTCTCTATTTAAAAGCAAAAGTGCAACTTAAATATTTAGAAGAAAAAAGGCCGAAAAATATGAACGTCCTATTAAAATGTTAGCAGATTATACTGAATGAAAAAAATATATTAGGTGTACGGTAAAAATGCTGACAATATCTCCAAGCTCAATGCTCTTCTTTATTACTATTTCCAATAAAAAAATTTCATACAGATATAGCGATTCAGATAACCGATTTCAGCTAGCACAGTAGATTTGGAAGTGGTCCAGTAGACCAAAGGACAACTCGATAAAAGCTCAACGCAAAAGGAAACAATCTTGATACAAGTGTAGATTGATTATCTATGTTAGTCTAAGCGTCACCGCGGCATGCTTTCAACGAAAAAGAAGAAAGAAAAAATTGAAGGAGCAAATTAAATGTTAACCTTTTTCAAAGGCCACCCGATCGGAAAATTTAACTGTGACCTCAGCGATCTCCCACATCATTGGGTAGCCGCCTTACCGGCTAGCGACCAGTATAAAGTAACAACGATACGTACTAACGAGTCAATACTAATCCGTAAGTCCTCCTACAAACATTAACCTTAACACTAATTTTATTTCACTAATGCAATTATGTCGGTCTTATTAAACTAAATATTACAAATTTAAAAAGAACTAACCTTAAAAGCTTTAAACGAGATTAGAGATTTTATATTCACCGCGCTGGTGAACATATTAAATATGCATCCGAAGTAAGTTAAAGTCGGTCAAACAGACACGCTTTCTAACGGTTCGTGGTGCCGGATTAAGATAGATAACTTCGCCAGATACACCGAGATCAATCTTCTATCAGTCTCATCGGAGGAAACCAATGAACTAATCACTCTTCTTCACTGTTGTTCGTCTGACTTTCTTAATTACCAAGAAATTCCTTTAGTGGTTGTTTTAAGCACGGAAGCTCATTTTTAGATTCCTATCCGGATAGGTAAACTTTTCCTTTATCAAATATTGTAGACTTGTATCCTTTATATGTACATACATTATGTGTCAGTAAACCTGCGGACCTGTTACAGTATCGTGTTTAACGATGCTACTGTCGTAAAGTTTATTTAATTAATATCATTTGTTTAATTAGTATGTAGGAAACTTCTGGTATGTAATACAACCATGACATGATGGTAAAAGTTAAGGGAGACAGATTAATTTCAGGAAAGTGCCAGGACATATGATTCTGTAATAAAATTAGATTGTCTAATGTTGCACGATGTTTCTTGCCTTATGTAAAATATTCATATATCATTGTAAATTATTAAATAAACAATAACGATCCTTCGTCGCCCTAACACTCTTGCAAATGGATATGTCATTATGAGAAAACTTATCTCGTTAATACAAACATGAACTGAATCTAGTCGAGACAAGATAGCCATTAACCTTACTGATGTATATTGAACACTTTTGGTCAAGAGATTCAACTCTTCCTTTGGTGTTCCTTTAGTCCTCCATCATATTCGGAGGTGCAGATACTGATATGGCCAACAAATGGTGGTGGGTGCAGTGCAAGAAACGGTTTAATATAGCTCTAGGTGTTCCTGAATATCTAGCTGCATATTGAGCTTAGGAATACAAAAAGAATTGGATACTATTTCTCAAAATTATAAGATCTACTTACTGTCCTTGGAAACAAAGATATGCTGAATAGATTTTGGAATTGCTACGAAACTGGGCAAAACTTAGCTAGGTTGGTAAACCAAATAAAGTGATGATTGAAGTCACAAATACGTCTGGGCTGTATTAATGCAAATGGAACTTGGATGGCATGGTTGATTATTTTTAAAGCGATTCAATGGAATGATCCCCTAAAATATGATTGTCAAAATATGATTGCCACCAATAAAGTGGATTGACAATGTCATGCATGTAGAATGTTTCCGCTTTTTTTTAAATCGCTTCTCATATTAATCCAGAAGTAATTTCACTTGCAAAATAAAATTAATAAAGTCTGAACAATTTTATGAGAGAACGCCCTGAGAAGCGTACCAGAACACACTTCAACAGTCAAACATTTAAAAAGTCAAGTTGAACAAATTACTCCTGCTGGGTGTAATACTTCTAATGTCAGTGAGTATATATAGCCTCTAAATCTGGAAATTATTTCCATTTAGTCTACAATATTTTCTTTAAAAGTCAGCATATATCAAGAACTGTAACAACAACATTCTGTAATTTCTGCAATAATGTATTATTGTTACCGAAAATACATTTTGCCCTTCTGGCTATTCTATTTCTAAGCGCTGAGGATATACCTTTTAACCTTCTAACCACCAAGTAAATTAAACTAAATAAATTTTGCAGATGGCTGCATAAAGTTCACGGTTATAGAACCAACTAGACGGTTAAGTTGACCTCACTTTATTTCTTGAAAATTGTATACAGTACAGGGTAGTCTCCTAAAAATAACAACATATTATTAATGTAGAATAATTATACTATATAGATGCAAATGTTTTATTTGGGAATCATATAGATAAAAAAAAATAATTTACATATAAAATCAGATATGTTATAATTGGATTATTAAAAATGCATGAGGTTAACCGTCAAGTTCATATCAAGTTCCTCACTATAATTACGTTAAATGTCAGCGAACTGGTTGAAGACATGCTCCCGACAGACTAATAATTTATACGAAGTCTGCGAATTAGTGCTCCCAAGAATATTTGAATTTTCTCCTAGACGTTAGAATTTCATTAATATCTGAAGTGTAGAATCGCAGTTTTATCTTCTTGAGTGATTAATGTCCCGAAATGTAGACCTTACGAAACAAATATATGTCGGAGGGTGACTTCGATATCACGAAAGTTTAAATGTGTAAGTTAAAGTAATGAAAGGATAAAATAATGTATCCTTCAACAAGTTTGATTGAATAATATATTCACAGGAATTACTACAGTGTCATCAGGGAGATAAAGAAAACTAGTAAAGAAAATATTGACGCGTGGACACTATTTTATTTTCTGAGCTACAGCTTGTTATTATCTGCTTCCGTTCGACATGACAATTTTATTCCAGAACGCAGCCATTTCCTTTTGCGGCCATTAATATTCTGGCTTCAGTAATTTTTCGTCGAGTTAGTGCCTGTGAAATATAGTAGTCATTACTGGTCTCTTCAGAGGATAATTCAGATTTTTCACCAAAAAATATACAGTCTTGTATTGCTTTTTTGGTGACTACATTTGTCACCTTGAATGTATTTTTAATTCGACTTTTTGCCTTAGGTAATTGATTATAATCCCCTGTTTTGTGCCGTTAATTCGTTCTTTTATTTTTGCTTTTGTATTTCACTATATAAGCTATAAGTTAATAAGTCGAATCGAATAGCCGATATTGTATGATTTTTGGGAAAGGTGTAAAAAATTTAAATCATTTCTGTTATAATTGTGATTGGAGTACTTTTACGTTTCGAAAGCGGCCTTTTGCTCCGTTGATAAATCAGACTTATCAGATTTATTTCGGCTGCAAACTAAAGTTTCAACTTATTCGATGATTTCAAATTTGAGTGGTAGAAAAGGTATGGCTCTCACTGAAGGACGAGACGACGTAGGTCCATCTTTTCTCGTCTAAGGCTGAGCTTCTAGTTCTTGATCCTTTTGATTTGTAGTACAAACCCTTCGAACTCCCGCTGTGTAGGTGTGGTTGCACCAAGTAATTGTTCTTTCCATTGTCGTATTGGGCATGGACGCTTCTTGAGTAGCTCCATCTCCCTGGAGTTGTACGTTCTTGATGAACCACGGCTCGCCCATGATTTTTCGGAGGATTCTATTTCATAGAACTTCTAACCTTTTAAAATGGGATGTGGCTAGGTTTGATCGTAATAATACGTCATATATAAGGGCCATGGAAGGCCATGTACATAAGGATTTTAAGTTTATGTGAAATGTCGCCAACATAGAGGCACTGCTACAACAGGGACTGGAGCCGCTGTCCCCAATTTAATGTACCCTACTAAGGGCTACCTTAGCTACGGGTTACATACTTGATAGCTTGAGAGAGGCTCGGGTGGTCTTCATTCCCAAACAGGGCAAGACGTCCTATACGGAAGCAAAGTCGTACCGGTCCATCAGCCTTACCCCTTTTCTTCTCAAAACCTTTGAGAAGATAATTGATAGACATCTGAGGGACTCCGTATTGGCAAAGCTGCCTTTAAACGAGAACCAATATGCCTATCAACCTGAAAAATCCTGTGAGCAAGCTATTCATGAGCTTGCCCGACGAGCAGAAATTGCTCTAAGCAGCAAAGAAGTCGCGCTGGCTACCTTCCTTGATATAGAGGGCGCCTTTGGCGACCTTTCTGTCGCTGGGTAAGGAACTGCCAAGACGTGGAGCCGAGCCAACGGTGACAAGGTGGATCGACGTGTGTCACAGAACCTCTGCACTATAAAAGCAACCGTGGCAGCTGGCTGCCCACAGGGCACAGTGCTGTCACCCTTGCTGTGGTGCCTGGTGGAGGATGGCCTGCTTTCTAATCTTCGGACGGCGGGCTTCCATGCACAAGGATATGCCGACGACATCACCATCATGATCTGCTGCAAGTTCGAGGGCGTGATATCCGAGATGATGCAAGTTGCACTCGGACCCGTGGAAAGGTGGTGTAAAATAGTTAACTGTTAACTCTAGGAAAACGATTATGGTCGCGTTCATTAGAAGAAGGAAGCTTTCCAGACTTCAGTGTCCGACCATTTTAGGCTTAAAGATACTCGTATCTTCTGAGGGTGACTTTGGACGCCAAATTGACGAACAAACTACACCTGGAACAGGTAACAAACAAAACCACCAGGGCCTTTTGGGCCTGTAGAGGAAGGTTTGGCAAAACGTGGGGGCTAAAACCTATGATGGTACACTGGCTGTACACGAAAGTTATAGTACCTTCTATAACTTATGCAGCGTTGGTCTGGTAGCACAAAGCTAGTTTGGGCTATGCGGCCAACGCACTCAGAAAAGTCCAGAGGATTGTCTGTTTAGGCATCACTGGAGCTATGTCCTCGACGCCGAACGATGCGCTCCTCAGGCTTCCTCCGCTGCAGCTTGTTCTGTTGTCGGAGGCAGTCCTAGAAGCCTACAGTGCAAAATGTAGTGGATGCAGGAGTTTCTCTGGTAAAACGGGAGATCATACCACCATCTTCACCTACATAGAGCAGACAGTACCACTGTCCATGAGGGCGGACAAGATCTCGCCCACTTTCAGCTTTAGTAGTGGATACAACGTAAACATCTCCAACAGAGAGACTGCCAAAACTCTCGTCCACAAACCGAAACGGGAGGTATCTCGCTGGTTTGTGGACGCCTCTAAAACGACAAACGGGATTTGGAATTTTGAAAGATAGCCATAGAACGATTTATTCAATTTTCTCAACATACAGCAAAGGATTGCCAACTGCTCGAATTACTAAACCTGGCAGAAAATTATATTAAAAAGAAATCAACAGGAAAGCCTGAAACACAAGATCATCTTGGGGCATCGAACAGAACTTTAGCACGATAATTTCATGTTTCCAAAGAAACAATTCGTCAAAATTTGAAGAAACTGGGTGTGACATATCACAAATGGGCGATAGTTCTCAAATACTGTAAGAAACAATTACATGAATATATGCCAAGTGTCTATTGTTGCGACAAAAGTTATTTTTCTAGCCATTACGCCAAAAAGACTATCAATTGGTTGACAGGAAATAATATCCCATTTTTCCCGAAGGAAGCAAACCCACCAGATATTCCAAAAGCTAGGCCAATTGAGGATTTTTGGAATTTATTGTATCAAGAGGTCTAGAATAAAAGATGGGGAGCCAAAACGACCAACGAATATACTCTGAAAATCAAGAAATCTGTCAAAAGAACTTGACTATAGCGTTGTCCAATAAATGCTTAAAAATGTTCGTAGTCAACTTCGTAAAATGGATGAAGATGAAGGTCCACTTTCCTTATATAAAAGCAAATAATTCATAAAAATAAAATGTTTGAACCATCCAATGTATTTATTTTAATTATAAAAAATTTTTAAAAAGTGTTTGAAATTTGTGCTTCTACTTTGTTGGTATATGTTATATAGGTAATAATAATAATAGTTTATTGCTATAGATCATAATAAATGATGTCAGTATTGTCAATACAATTTACGGTAAAACTAATAAGTACAGCACAGTAAAAAAGATCCTACACGTTAAAAAGTATACAGCTCATTACATTACATTATATACTAGGCTAGTTATTTTGCCTCAAGAAATTCTTCATATGAGTAGAAACATTTGTCAACCAAATAGTTCCTCAGAAGATGCTTATAATTATTTAACTTTGTCTGCGCTTTTATATCATCCGGCAACCCATTATATGTAGATCTTTATGGCTCGATATTCCGGAGTTCTTTCACACAGAGCAGTCCTATGGCAAGGTATGCGCAAATTATCAGCTCCCCTAGTGGTCACGTTACTGTAATATGTAGAGTTTTTATCAAGTTTCGTGACATTTTGTCGGGCCCAAACTCCAACTTCAAATAAATATATGGCGGGCATGGGTAGAATTTTCAACGCTCGAAACAGTGGACGACATGGTGTGTTAGCCGGTTGTTTTAAAGACACGAATTGATTTCATTGTGGCGCCCCAAATAAGTATACAATACTTTATTCTGGAATAAATATAGCCATAATAGTATGATTTCAGCACCTCCACGTTCACATTATTGCGCAAATTCCGAACGGCAAAACACGCCGAATTAAGTTTTTTAACTAAATCCATGTGTGGCTCCCATGACATAGCATTATCGAAATTCATACCCAACAACTTAAAATTACATACATTTGGCACAGATCTACCGTTTAAACTAAGGTATATACTTTCATTTGCTCGACCTTTGAAGAATATAGCCGCTGTTTTATTAATATTCAATTCCAAGTTATTACATCTGCACCAGGCGTCCACAGATGCGCTGATGTCACTGCCCAGTCGTGACAGACTACCTAAACTCGGTCCACTCACTAGACACGAGCTATCATCAACGTACTGATATAGAAGGTAATGGCTAATAACATCGGGCATGTCGCTCACATAGATCAAAAACAATGTTGGCCCTATTATTGATCCTTGAGGGATCCCTCGAGAAATATTTCGTGGTAGTGATTTCAATTCTCGCAATATATCTTCTTGCAGGCCAGTGATACTCACGTACTGTCTTCGATTCGTTAGGTACGACTTTACGTATTCATGCGCATGACCCCGGATCCCAACGGCCCCCAACTTTTGAAGCAACTTCCCATGATCAATCGTATCGAATGCGCGAGAGATGTCATAAAAAATGGCCACTGCCCTCTCGCCGCTGTCCAAAATACGAGTTAAATTATTTAAGAAATCGTAAACCGCCATCTCAGTGCTCCTCCCGGGTAGGAAACCGTATTGTGCGGTTTGTATTATATTATGTGTCAGAAGGTGTCAGATGAGTCGCTTATTTAATATCTTTTCATAGATTTTAGAGAACGCTGGTAGTAGCGATATCGGTCGGTAGTTTTGTATAACATCTTCTGGCCCCTTCTTATGTACGGATACGACTTTTGATATTTTAAGATTGTCTGGAAATGTGCAAGAACTGATTGAGTTGTTGACCATTATAACTAATGGTTTAATAATGTATTGGGAGCAACTCTTTACTACTGAAAATGGTATCTCATCATATCCAGTGGAGCGTTTCTTAGCAATACTACATATTACCTCTCTGATTTCGGCTTCGTCGGTTGGTTGTAAAAAAATAGAATGCTGACACTTGTCCATGATTGCATATGACTCCCTATCTCTCTCGATATCGCCAAGACTACTGAAATGCTTCACAAACAAATTACTAATAATTTGCCTATCAACTATTTTTCTATTATTATAACTAATTATTACTAAACTAAACTAAACTATTAGTGACAATAAGTCCCAATCGATGTTAAACTTTTTGAATTTTATGGATTTTAAACAATTTAATGCAATAACAAATAATAGAGAACGAATACTTGATTTGGTTCTATCTAATTTCCAAAATATATCTGTTGAAAGAGAAGATCTACCTTTTGTTAGGGATGATTTGGATCATCCAAGTTTGAAATTCGATCTCAACTGTAAAGTTGAACATGTGTCAAATCTCCGTAGTGCTATAAATGTTAAAAGCTATAATTTTAAAAGAGCCGACTTTGTTAACTTATATAATGCATTCTTAAATATAGATTGGTCTTTTCTTTCAAGCTATGAAGATATTGATCAAGCTTGTTTAGCATTTTATAATGTTTTGTACGACTGTATTGAATTGTATGTTCCCCTAAAAAAATACAACAACTCATCCTATCCTGTTTGGTTTAACCGGGAGCACATCAATAATTTAAAAACCAAAAATTACCTCCGCCGAAAATACAATAGAACTAGATCAGTTAAAGATCTCACCTTATATAAGGATTTAAGGAGGAACATAAAACGTAATTCTACCATATTATTCAATAATTATTGTTCCAACATGGAAAATATTATCAAGACTGACCCGCGTCAATTTTGGCAGTATGCACGTTCGAGAAAGAGTAATGTGGATATTCCGAACTCAGTTGGGAGTGCAAATGGCAATACATTTGTTGATCCACAATCTATAGTTAATGGCTTTCAAGAATATTTCCAATCTACTTATATTCCAAGCTCACCTTCTAAATTGCCATTAGAATCCTCTATTTTGTCATGCAATTCGTTAATTGATGTAGGGTCTATATCTGAAATCGAGGTATTTCAAGCGCTTAAGAAATTGAAAGCTAATTTTACCGTTAGTTACGATCGCATTCCTTCATTTATTTTAAAAGACTGTGCTGCTGTTTTCTCGTATCCATTAAGCTGTTTATTCAACTTGTCGCTCAAGACTTGTACTTTCCCCGATCTCTGGAAATCTGCTAGACTTACTCCAGTTTATAAGAAAGGTGATCGTCACTTTGTGGAAAACTATAGACCTATAGCTATTATTAACAACATAGCCAAAGTATTTGAATCTTGTTTATATAAAATTATCTATGCTCAGGTCCAAACTTTAATATCTCATGATCAACACGGTTTTGTGGCTAGGCGATCCACCATCACCAACTTAACTACTATTACCCAATACATATCTGAGAAACTCGATAATAATACACAAGTCGACGTTATCTACTCTACTGTTAATTAAACTGGATGCTCTTGGCTTTTCCTCATCACTAGTCACATTCTTCAAGTCTTACCTAACCAATCGTGATCACTACGTAGCTTACAAAGGTCACATTTCCAATAGTTTTGCACCATCCTCAGGTGTTCCGCAAGGAACTAATTTAGGTCCTTTATTATTTCTCTTGTTTATTAACGACCTAACGCTTGAACTTAATTGTTTAAAATTACTCTTTGCCGATGATTTAAAGTTATATGCTGCAATCAACACCATTGATGATTGTATTTCGCTTCAGAATGAAATTGAGGTGGTGCAGATTTGGTGCACTAGAAACAAGCTAACGATGAACGTTGCTAAATGTAGGTGTATGAGCTTCTCGCGTAAAACAAGTAACTTTACTTACAACTACACATATAACAAAGAAAGCATTCAACGTACTCAGTCTATGAGAGATTTAGGCATAATTTTTGACTCTAAACTTACATTTGTCGAGCACATCAATACTATGGCTGCCTCATCCTTGCGCATGTTGGGCTTCATCATAAGAACAACACGTAACTTCATGTCCTCAAACTCTATCTTGCCTTTGTATTTTTCATTCGTCCGTTCTAAGCTGGAGTACGCGTCACTAGTATGGTCACCAATCTACAATCGTCATATCAACACAATTGAACAAGTCCAAAGACGATTCTTGAAATACTTATACTTTAAAGACACCTCAGAGTATCCTGTTCAGAATTTTAGCCATGGTACGTTGCTCAATTTATATAAGGTTGATTCTTTGGAACTTCGTCGTAATCACGCAGGCATGAAATTTTTATATAACCTAGTCAACCATCACTTAGACTCTCCAAAACTTTTAGAACAAGTTAACTTTGTCGTGCCTCGTTCAGGTTCTAGATCATCAGCGGTCTTTTACTGCAATAAACCGAATACTAATATGATGATTAAGTCGCCTCTCTATAAAATCTGTATGTATTATAATACTTCATCGAATACTTCCCTTGATATTAATTTTGATTCATTGGCGACACTACTAAATGAGTGTACCACCGACCTTCACTATATATAATTAATTAATTACTTAATATTAGTGTATATATGTAATGAGTTTGCTAGTTGAAAGAATTTTATTTTAGATGTAGGTAAAATTAAACATCATCTCTATCATATGATTATTTGTGATTGATTGATACACATTGATACATCTATCTATTTAGAATATATTTTGTTAGCTTTAAGAATGAATTATGTTTATCAGGAACACGTTATAATTTAGTTATGTCCTATAATTGGATTGTATAATCTGTTGGGCTAAATATATTATTATTATTATTATTATTATTATTATTAATACTCATCGGTTCGATATCTTTACTTTTACTCTGGTTTATTATTTTCCAAACTGCCCTGGACTTGTTATTCGCTTCTGTAATTTGGTGTTCATAATACTTTCTTTTAGTCGACTTAATCAACAGCCCCATGAAATAGTCGTTCACAATTAAAACAATTAAAAATATCTGAAAGCTCACTGGCCCTCTCAGTATTACTGCTAAAATCAATATTAAGTCACCGCAAATCAATAGGATTGTTCGCTGATCATATAAAGTTTGTAGCAAAACGCTTAATTTTCTTTTAAAATTTATAAAACATCCTGATGGTGAACGGTATACAAATTTAATTTAACACAGCAAAATTCTTTTTCAATCGGAGTAATATCTGGTACACCCTTTTGGTATAGGTGTATAGAGGATAATGCAGTACTGCATTTTTATTTATATTCTATGCTATTCTTGAAGCATATACGACCAAAATCAAATCTGCTTATTTTGAATTATTCTGTGGTTCAAAAAAAAAACAAGTTAAACCTTTATATCGATTAAAAACCCAAGCGCAGTTGCACAATAAATGTCCTATCACAACGCGCTTAAAAATTTTTTTTCTATTATGCATGCCGATTCCCGAGTTGCCGAGAGAACAAAAAGCATCGCTTTATTTTACATGTCACTATAGAAGTGCCATCACAAATAGCGTTTCTATATTTTAATTCCATTCGTATAACATCGGAAAATCTTAAAATCGGCTAACACGAAAAGTGCATCTAGCACTCAAGATACTCTCAAATTAAATGGATGTTTCGGTGCGGAGCACCATTTTTGCATAATTTTACAGATAACAAACACAACGGAACGTGACATTTGAATAAAGCGATCCTTTATTCTCAATATTGCCGTACGAGTCTGCCGTACGGTTGGATAGCGTCGCTATTCGAAGGCGCTGACATCTAGTGAAACGGAACGCAACTACTATTATATTCGTTTCCAGTGGCAGAAGTGTGCAATTTCCGCGTGTGTTATTCATGCAAATGCGATGAATGTAAGCCCTTATTTAGTTTTAGTAGTGGCAAATATGTCTCTCTATTGCGGATCAAACTATTTTCACACAAGATTGGATCTCATTTACATTTAAATGTCCTGTTATTTTTATTATGACTAAACATCTTTATTTTATAATGGTCTCATTATATGACATATCCATTTTGCTACAATACATTATGCTAATAATCATAGAACAAGCAGTTGCATGTTATATTGAAAGACGTCAGAGCAAAAACTAGGCGGCTCCGCTGTAACAAGTTTTGAGTAAATCAATAAGACGTACATACATACCTATATGGAAAGCTTGATTTACCTAACAGAATATTTCTTTTGTTCAAAATTTGTATTATTCAATCCTCAATAGGCAGCCATGAAATTAAAAACATTATTTATTTATTCGTTTGTGCCGATGTTTTTGTCGAACCTGCCTGGTTTCTCCTTTCAATTTTTAAAATTATTGGTTAAATAAAGGAGAAATAAAAACTTTTATTCAGAATAATTTGTAACAGAAGTACTATCGCCCATTCTCGTAAATAAAAAATATTTACCGAGAAATAAAATCTTTTATTCAGAATAATTTGTAACAGAAGTACCATCGCCCATTCTCGTAAATAAAAAATATTTACCGAGAAATAAAAACTTTTATTCAGAATAATTTGTAACAGAAGTACTATCGCCCATTCTCGTAAAGAAAAAATATTTACCAACATACTCCTTTGTCAAAATTCATTTTAAAGGGGACTGAGATACAGGCAATTTTTATTTGAAGGCGTACTGTACAATTGTCCTTTCTACCAAAAGTACTAATATATTAACGTAGTCCCAATTTGAACATAATATAATAATATTCAAATAAGTGAAATGGTCGGAGCTAATTTTCATATTCACTTCCAATGAAAAGTGAATGTAGGTAATAAGCTTCTTTCCTTCAACATGTACACTGTCTCTACAAAAAGAATAATATATTAAATATCCCGCGAAAGTACCTCATTCTAAACGAAACAGGTTTGTTTCCAAACTTAGAGATATTTTTCTTATCTGAAAGTCTGGATATAAAGAGAATTCATATAAAAGGGAAATTAAATGAGATTATACTCATTCCGATTTTAATATAATTGCTTTGAAATAAACGTCGTATAACCGCAAGCAGTTTGCTTCATTTCTGCTCCTTTCGTTTCTGCAACCTAATCAGATAATATAGTTTACGGTGATTTATGTCAGCAACATTCCACGCAGTACTTCTAGAAAAATGAGATTTAAAATTACATTTCATTTTTCTAGAAACTTGATTAAAATAGATCAAATTGGTAACTGTTCACCTCGTTTCTATAAGAAAATGCGGCTGCAATCTTACTTTTACATTTTAATAAAAATTACTTCATTACTGTTGGAGATAGATTTCAAGCAAAATTCATAAAAGTTTGGTATGTGTCAAATTTATTATTTTTTCTGTTTTATTTGTAATCCGGAATAAATTGATTTTTAATTCATTCCTGTTCTAGTGCCCTACAATTGGAAAGACAGCTGGGATTAAAATGGAACAGATGCGTAAGTTTCTAACGACTACGCATGCTGACACGGTTTGTAATGATGGCGCTGAAAGACAGCTCGATTATTTCTAAATGAAGCTAGCTAAACGGATTACTGTTAGATCAAGTTACTGTCACGGAGTCAGTGCAAGTAAGCACCCCACCACAAAAAAAAGAGACATATTAGTAGTTTGTTCATTAGAGTTACCCTAACAGAATAACAACCCCCAACTACCCGAAATTCTCCCGGAACTCTCTTGCAATTGAAATGTGCAGTTTCTTATATTGAAAATATAAAAACTAGCGAGACGTCAATATATAGCAATGGGATCCCCAATTGATCCCATCCTTGCACAGATTGTTATGGATGATCTGTTGGACACTGTCTTGTCCAAGCCGGATGTTTGTTTGCAATTCATTTATAAGTATGTATGTGGATAACATTATTTGTTCCATGCCTGGAGACAAGATTGAATCATTGTTGAACTCGAAACTAATAATAGTTTGCCCTTCTTGGATACCAAAGTTATTCGAACTCCTGAAAATATTATTATTCTTAATTGATAATAAAAACCAACTTCCTCCGGCAGGTATATAAATTTTCAATCCAACCATCCTAAGAACCAAAAACTGAACACTGTTATTGCTATGAAAAATAGAATTTCACATATTTCTAATGATCAGTTCTTTCAGAACAATCTTAAACGGCTTGTTGATATTTTCACAAATAACGGTTATCCGAAGCCACTACTTCAGAAATTTACAGCTCCAATTTTGATGATGGACAGATAGAAAAACCTAATATTGAATTTAAATAGAAACGTTCGCCTTTTATTGACAAACTCACCCCTAGAATTATACAGTTCTTTAAACCATACACAGATATAAAAATAATTCAATAGAGCTCTCTTAAAATCAAAAATGTTTTACCTCATATCAAAGACAAAACTCCATTGTTACTTCAGTCTAATTCTATTTACAAAGCTCCATGTTCACATTGTCCGGGTGTGTACATTGGACAAGCTGTTCAATGGTTAAAACACCGCAATAGTCAGCATAAAAGCGATTGCAATAAGGGAAAAAGAGCTTGTGCATTAGCCAATCATAGTAAGGAAACAGGTCATTTGTTTGATTTTGGAAACGTTGTGATTCTGGATGTTGACAGCAGGTACAAAAATAGGTTGTTTCTGGATCAATAAAACATCTAACACCATTAACTTGATGATGAATGATACAGACCAACTAAGCAATATTTACTGTAACATATTACAACTTTATGAGAAAGCCTGATACCTACCCTTTGTCTGATTTGCACATATGTACGCATTCTGTCTAACGTGATTTCAACAAATAATTTATTTGAAACTTTACCATTGTCTGAAAATCAGATGTTTTTAATTGCTTTTAATGTGTTTTTAATATTGTAATGATCTTTTGAGTTTTGATGTTGTCCGCTAATTCTACACGACTCTTCTTTGTAAGTATCCATCCAACCAAATACCCAACAGTTTGAAAGTGTCTGAATTTAACAGTCGGTCACCGCTTAATAGAAGTTGTAAATAAAAATCTGCAGAAGGACAGTATTGAAAAGGATGGACCTAATGTATGTGCTTTTCAGGGCATTGATGGAAAGCCTATTTGAAGCAAACCAATCTGAGATTAGATTTAATATGTTGTTGCATTTTTTTGCAAGAGTTTGATTATCAGTACCTGTAAGCACTAGAGCAATATCAAAGGGTAACACAACTATTGTCTGTATTTAGTGGAAGATCATTGATAAATAAAAGAAAAAGTAAAGGCCCCAACACAGAGCCTTGTGGAACCCATATATTCGTATATAGTATGGTAGATGAAAAGTCACTACTATTATTGCTGTTATAATGACGAATGTTAACATATTCCTCCCGATTTGCAACAAAAGACTGTAACCAACTTAAGGCATTACCCCTAATCCCATACAATTCAAGTTTTTCCAATAAGAGTGTACCGACGGGATAAGTACCGCCTTCAATAGCATCAACCACGCTACCCAGAAAACTGGCAAGAGCTGAAGCTGTAGAGTGGTCTCCTGAATCCAGCTGGTCACAAGCAGCTTTAATAATAATTGGTGGTATTTGATCAAAACCAGTAGAGAGGGTATTTTTCAGGTTTCTGTTTAAAATAAAGGCAAGCTCATGATATAATATTAGTGTTAGAAAAAAAAGATGCATTTAAACGTTGAGGCTTATTTTGTGTATGCCCAACAGGAATAGGAAGTTGTCGACCCATCGTTTCTTCTCTGGTCTAAGTAAAATTGTTTTAAAAGGAAAGTGTAAGTTGAAATAATATAGAAAAATATTATGAAAACTTTCGAAGCATTTTTGAAAGTCAGAACAACTGTAAACCTCACACCAACTTCCATTTCTCAAATCCGCAATGAAACCAGCAATGCCACCACTGCTAAAAACCCTTCTGAGAATTCTTGTATTAGTATTAGTAACAACAGAAGGTATGTTAACAACTCCTATGATCCGAAATATAATTATCAACAGCTATGGCACTGGTGGCCCCACTGCATTGGTTCAAGTAGCAATGATCCAGAATATAATTACCTCTAGTGGGGATATTGATAATGTTTTGAAAATTATAACTATTAAGAATGCTGTTTAAAATAGAAAAATGATTACTCTCTCTGTGTGGGTTTAAATTAAAGTCGCCCAAAAGGATTATTGGCATGTTAACATTAAAAAAATTATCAAGTAATTAAAAACAGAATTATTAGGTGGTCTCTAACATAAAATTATCAGAGTGGTATTGTGATTAAATTTCTAATAAACACCACAGAACTCAACTATACCTTCTACAGAAAAATCTGCCAGGTTCAGCTCCGTAGTCGTCACATATTTACTAGACCAGATAGCTACTCCCCCGCCTTTGAGGTTTGAACGACTAAAACTGGAACGCAATACAAAGTCACCAAAGTAAATTCGACTCAAAGCATTTGCCGGCAACCACGTTTCTGTTAAACATAAAAAGGTTAAGTTATAAAGATTTACATAATTAATTACAATTTCATCAGCCTTCTCAGGTGAAAGAGATTGACAATTCAGCAGTAAAAAATTGTAATCCACATGCATTATTGACCATTGTTTTCTTTTTGAGTAATTGTAGTAAACTCCTGATGAAGTTGTTAATAAACAACCAAATATTAAGATTTGAATAAATTTGAATAGTTTTATTGACTTCCGTCACAGATCGCATACCTGAGTATTTGAAGCACTATTATTATTATTATCTTAAGCTTGTAGAGCATGTTTGGTATTTTCTTGACCAGAAAAGATTTAAAAGGATATTGAAATAGGTAAGCGAGCACACAGACTATAAATCATCACAGTAGACCATTTTCGTGTAGTCTTGAAATATTATAAATTGCACACAGTTTGTTCACCAAGTTAGTATTTTAGGTTTTCCTGTATCTGTAACTATAGAGTGGTCATGATGCAGCGTGGATAACAGTAACATATTGTTATTGCGTTTACGAATTAACAAAACAGTTTTGCACTTTTCTTGGAACACAAACATACTGCAAGAATCTTGCGTTTTCAACTAAAAGAAATCGTTAGGGAGTTCTGTCCTTTCTCTGACGATTTTCAAGAAAGGAATCAAGTAATACTTTGCTGGTAATCCAGCGATGATGGTCGATGATCAAGTTTCTTTTTGTTGAGTAAAATGATTGCCAAAGTCTTTTATTACAAAACGCGAAAGCTACCGTCGTCTAAAAGCTTCGGTATTCTCATCTATTGTAACAAATTCATTATCATAATTGGAATTGAATTTTTCAAATAAGTCCTGATAGGGCCCAATTTACACGCCAGCAATTTTATATCCTTCAAATATGGAAAAAAGGGCAACTACATAGCAGCTAATCTCATAATTTCAAAGTCATTATTGCTCTCAATTATATTTGCTCCAACTTTTCTACCATGCTTGATTTGATACTATTCCAAGGATCTGCAGCACACACCTTTTGCCATTTTCTTTCATTAAAATAAGTGACAGCAATTCTAATGTTAGTATAATATTTTCTGAAAAATAACATTATACTAAGCTAAATGCGGTAAACAGATATTAAATTGTAAGTTTAGTCCCGTGAGGAAACTTATATAAACATTACAAATGTGACTTGTAGCTCTCTACAACGTTTTAATTCTCTATAGATCAATTAAGACTAAAAGCACGTTACTAGTGCGATTATTCGTAACGACGCTGATAATAATAGAACTATATGCGATTCCTGCAACGCCAAACACTTTGGTAAATACACACATGCGACGCAATGCTATAGCCGTATAATGATTTGTCGAAAGCGGAATCTACAATGAGATCGGTACAAAGGAAGGAATTTATTCGAGTTGAAAAAGGGTTTCCTGACCATGTTGACAGAGTTATCGGCGTTAGTTCGTACCAAAACGAATTCGCCTGGCCCTATGTGTAAGTTACACTTTTGTGCCGTGGGTAAATCCGAAAATTGATTGAATTATTTAAACAAAAGGGAAACCGAGACTAGAAAATGGTTTTCTGCCTTACGAAATGTAGTGTTTTTACAACCAATCCTGGATCTCTTATCGGATAGCCTGGTTAATATTTCAGTCAAATTTATTGTTAGAAATACTGTGATTTTTGTTTAGATTATCGACGCTAGCTAACTGGGATTTTTATATCTGTCCTAAAAAATATATACGTACTTCTAGAGCTTGTAACTTTTTCTCCAAAATATCAATTTTATGTGAATGTAGTTTGATTTATTAATATTGCGCTCAGTAGCTATATACCAGAATTCTTGTGTTACTAATTAATTATAACATATGTAGAAATAAAAAGCGGGTTTTAATAAAAACTAAAATAATATGAAACTTGCTACAAAAACTAAATATAGATTTATGCTAAATATACTATGTGATGTCGGTTTGTCAGTTTTAATCAAATTAGTGTAGAGGTCATGATAATCCTCTTTCAAACTTCCCTTCAGCACTTCTCTGTTTGGAAATAGTCCTTTATATAAATTAGGTAAGTTAACTAAGCGGCAGCCTGTTTTTGACATCTGCAACGCAAAAATAGCGGACTACATGCCCCTTTAAGTCCTATGTGATGGTATGTTAACTATTGTGATAAGTTATGATATATTTAAGACGTCGTATATCTGTTATACTTGGAACATCAGTTTTATTTTTTGGTGGTTATTGACAAAAAAAAAACAAACTCCGCGCTGCTCTTGTTGGAATGACCTAGTGAACCAGATGAATGCACAGGAAGCAATTGTCTACAAAGATAGAGATTTCTTCGTTCGGGTGCAACCAGGTCGAGAGGGCTAGACACGAGAGCATGGAGGCACAAGAGGTCTTTTGGCCGAGTTGTCGATTGGGGAAAACCCGTTCATGCAAAAAAAAAGATATACAGTGATCGGCAGAAAGTGCGCAGCATATGGGAAAATGGTTTACCTTTGAATATAGCAAAATTATGTTATTGCATCATATCTCGGCATGACTGACTTGAGACCAAAATAGCACTCGCGATTTCTGCCGAAACTCTCATCGTATACGAGGGAGAGTCAAAAATACAAAATTACGCTAAGAGTAAAGTAGCCCCATTTTTGACATTAGACTTTTCTTTATTAGCCAATAGTTCTTTGGTTTTAAAAATTAAAGTAAAATATCGAGTTTCATTCACTTTTGATGACAAATTTCAGTTTACTGTTTATTCTGAATTATCCTGTATAAGAAATTGAGCGCGCTCATACAATACGCAAATCTTACTCTCTGTAGACATCGTAACAGAAATCTATAAATAATACGTCGCAAAAGTCAGCTACAAAAATAATATAGCTCTTGAAAATAAAATTTCAAGAATGTGAAATAATTTTGCTGCACACCATATTTTACGTTTTCAGAAGGCAAAAAATTTTATTTAACTGAAATTGTGTCATTCATTTTAACTTATCATCTTCAAAATTGTAATATTTTTTCATAAAATTAGCAACGCTTCTTTTTATTCAGGTTTTAATAATAATAAGAGTAAAGATACATAATAGTAGGAAATAAAACTCAAAATACATTAACAAAATCGTAAACAAAAATATTTATTTACAAGTACATTATTTTTCTACGTAAGCTCCCCCATTCTCTATACATTTCATTGTCCTGTTGTTAATTTCTTGTGCTACGTTTCTTAAAAAAACCGGATTAATTTGAACGACTGCCTAATCGTATTTTATAAATGGTCCAGAATTCTAAATGGTCGATGTTTGTATACTTGGTTCTTTAAGTAACCCCAGAGAAAGAAATCCAAGGGTCCGATCCATTTTTTTAGGAAATTGTTCATTAAGCAATTCTCTTACTTGCAATGTAGAATGGATCGAAGCACCATCTTGTTGAAAGTACATATTCGCTCGTAGATTTAAAGGCATATCATCTAGGAACTCGCTAAATTCATTCTGCAAGAATTGTAAATATCTAACTGCATTTAAATTTTGCCGGAAAAAATATGGTCCAACTATTTGAGTATTCAATATACCATACCAAACGTTTGTTTTAAATGAATATTGGCTTTTACATTCAATTGTAAAATTAGGATTTTGATTAGCCCACCACCTACAATTTTGAGAACTTACTACGCCGTTGCTTGTGAAGGTTGCTTCGTCAGTAAATAATATTTGACTTCCAAAATGAGGATTATCTTCCTTCTTGCCTTGGAACCAAAAACAAAAGTCAATTGTAGCATCTAGATCTCTTTGTTGAAGAGTATGGGTGAATTTTGGTTTATATGGTAAGTACTTGTTTTTTTTTAAGAATTCTTCTAATCGATTTTTCGGAAATACCTAATACTTCTTCTCTTTCAGACAATGGCATAGTAGGAACTTCATTTACTGATAATAACACATTTAAACTATTTTCTTCATTAGTTGCACTTTTCTCATGGGGTTGCTTGTATTTACTTTCCACCGAACCAGTCTGTTTAAATTTGTTCACAATTCGGCATAAAGTAGAATCGTGAATATTTTTATTGTGTCTTGTTAAAAATATTTGCTGTTTCGCAATAGCTATAGTAATTTTCACCACGAATTAGATCTATTTCTACCTTTTGTTGTACCGATAACCTTTCCGCTTCCATTTTAATAGCAAAACTAAATGTCTAAATGACATTTATTGAATTAAGTTCATGTTTTTTAAAATCAAACACATGCAGTACGAAAAAACATCTGTCGAGGATTATGCTGAGACTAACTTTTTTATTTTTGTCGCTCTTTCTGGTCAAGCGTTTATTATTAAAACCTGAATAAAAAGAAGTGTTGCTAATTTTATGAAAAAATATTACAATTTTAAAGATGATAAGTTAAAATGAATCACACAATTTCAGTTAAATAAAATTTTTTGCCTTTTGAAAACGTAAAATATGGTGTGCAGCAAAATTATTTCATATTTTTGAATTTTTATTTTCAAGAGCTATATTATTTTTGTAGTTGACTTTTGCGACGTATTATTTATGGTTATCTGTTACGATGTCTACAGAGAGTAAGATTTGTGTATTGTATGAGCGCGCTCAATTTCTTATACAGGGTAATTCAGAATAAACAGTAAACTGAAATTTTTCATCAAAAGTGAATGAAACTCAATATTTTACTTTAATTTTTAAAACCAAAGAACTATTGGTTAATAAAGAAAAGTCTAATGTTAAAAATGGGGGTACTTTACTCTTAGCGTAATTTTGTATTTTTGACTCTCCCTCGTATACGATCAGAGTTTCGGCAGAAATCGCGAGTGCTATTTTGGTCTCATGTCAGTCATGCCGAGATATGATGCAATAACATAATCTTGCTATATTCAAAGGTAAACCACTTTCCCATATGCTGCACACTTTCTGCCGGTCACTGTATAATTAGCTGGTATACTAATTCATAGATTCCTCAGCTTGTGTTGAATGAACAAAGACCTGAAGTCCGGTACCATTCTAGTATCATTCTTCCCTAACAAATTTTGTTCAATTGTGATTTGGCAGACTAATCTAACTAACTAAAAGGGTAAGTAAGGCGTTTATACGGGGTGTTTCTGAATTGATACGAAAGATTTCAAAGGGTGATTCTTTATCAAGAGTTAAGGGGGTCTTTCATATAACTTTTTGTTCAACACAATTTTCCCTCCGAGTTACAGCCCTTTAAAATTAGGTAAAAAAAATTATTTTTATTTAATATATCCACTTTGGAAAAATTTAGAAGAATGAAATTTGGCAGATAACTGATGCTAATAAAATGGCAGTTTCTGAGTATTTTTGTTACCCTAAAATGTAATTAGAAGGGGCTGAAAAAAACAACCCCTATAATATTTTGTATCAGAACTTTTTAATGCGCCTATATTTTCCTATTTAAAAAATTGATTTAAAAAGACAGACTCAATCTGCAACTTTTTTGTGTCTTGACTTTTTATCATAAATTTGTTAGTTTGATCACAAAATAATAAAATACTGCTCAGACTCTTTTCTCATAAATTCACAAAGAGGTTATTATTTATTAAAAAAAACTCAAGTAAGCTGCTGTCAAATGAAGTCATATGACAAGTACTTTTATTTTTTCATTTTTCCAAAGTGGATAAATTAAATAAAAACAATTGTTTTTACCTAATTTTAAAGGGCTGTAACTTGGAAGGAAAAGGGTGTTGAACAAAAAGTTATATGAAAGACCCCCCTTAATTTTTGCTAAAGAATCACCCTCAGAAACATCCTGTATATCTCAGTTTTAAAATAATGTTTGCGTCATAATTATTTTGCTGGCACTTAGATATTAAGGGCATCCTTTTTTAATAAAGTACGTTGCAAATAGACGCTTCTAGTCTAGTTTTTGGCAGCAACTGAACGAACGCCAGATTTTTGGATATTTTGCAAGTAGCTCCGATTGCTTCTTACTTTTAAAAGAAATGAAAAGTAAAAGCTTCATCCAAAATATTTCCTGTTTTTTTTTTCCATCAACGGTCTAATAAATTCAATTTGTTAATATATATCAACAAATTGAATTTATTAGATGTGATGATATTAGATGAAAGAAATCGATTGAAAGAGGAGCCCTTTTCTTTCTTTCTTATAAAAGTTGAAAAGATTTTGTTTTTGATGACAAATTAACTACAAATAAAGTTTGGCAGATGAAGCAGTACAATATAATAGTGCGATTCTATTAATTAAGGCGCATCGAAAGTTCTTTTAAGTTTTTCATTTTGACGTCTGCAATTTTGAAAAGTTTTTGAATTCTCCATGATTCTGAGTTGGTTGCCTCGAAGAAGTATTGACGTCACCTAATCAATTATACAGCATTGTTTTTCCAGAACCTATGATGTTGAAGAACATGTTTTTAGAAATTTATATCCTATCAGCACATTGTTTTAAATAATATTGTAACGATATTGTCCACTTTGATAATTCTCCATCTTTTCGGTTCCTCTTTCTCGTCATTTCTCTTTCAATGATTAGTAAATGACCTTCAATTTTTCTTTGGTTCTAGATTCTTCCAGAACGTTTCATGAAAGTTCAGAGACTTGTTGTTTGATTTCATCAGAAGTTATTGATGTTTTATTCGATGACAGTTTGCAATTACATCGACTTCTCAATATTCTCTCGTTTCTTTATACATTGTACATAGTCATATAATGCCTTTACTTTTCTGTCTTGCTTTTTCCGTTTCACTTTCGCCTCATGCTCTTTTAATTCTTTCATGTTTTCTACAAACGTTATTGTTTTTTTATATCACGTGCCAACTAGACATAAATTCGATCCCTATTAATTTAATAAAAAATGCAGTGATAGGAGATAGCAAAGCCATTTATAGACAACAATTTAAAGACCGAAGAATTATATACTTTAATATTTTCCTCGTCACATAACACGTTAATAAATTCGAATCTATTTCTCTCTTCTTCAGGATCTTTTGACTTTTATATTAAATCTATATTCCCTGAAACTTTTTCGTTTTCATTAGATTTGCTTTGGCAATTTTTTGTTAACACTTTAATCTCGTCTGCTCCCTAATTGAAGCACGGGCGAAGAAAATGCCTTTCACTTCTAGTTTATGAATCCGTTTTCTGATTAAAATAGATTAATCCTTCCCTCTATCCATCCAAAGGATAATTCGAAAAAGAGAAAGAACAAGAAAGCCTTTTTATTCATACCGTACTTATCCGTGCATTGGTTGTTGGCAAATTTCGAGAACTATTTCCTGGAAAAGATTGAAAAATAAATTGGAGGTTGGTAAGTTCTACAAATTTTATATTTTTTGCCACTATATTGGGTGTCTTAAGCCACAAAAGCTTCTGGTTTTTTTATGGTCCCTAAGAGTAGTTAAAAAAAAGTTGTAAATTATTTGGATAAACAAAGAGGAAAGCATGAAAATGTTAGTAACGATGGCAACTAACTTAGACGAAATGCATGTTCATCTCATGAAATTTTTTCAGCCAATACTACACTGAAATAGCAGTATCAGCTTCATCTACTGTAAACATTTATTTGTGAATAATTTCAGGAAAATTATGTTTGTTTAGGAAAGAATTGATTTTTTAAATTCATTAGTAGGAAAATCATAATTAAGTTAAGCAGTTTTTGAATTCTCCTCGCATATTAACACGAGAAGAAATTTATATTCAAACCTCCCTAACAACTTTACTAAAGATCTGTACGTCAAAACTTATTGAGTTTTATTTGGAATTTTAGCACTAAGTTCTATCAAATATTAAGAATATTTATAAATAATCTAAAACGTTACCACAATTTAAATACTCTAAAGTCTCTCATTCTACAAACAACTCGAAAATATTTCCTTTCACAGATATTTTGTCAGGCGAAATTCTTTAGAATTCGTGGATTAATTAAACGATATTCTGTCCAAAATTCCACGCTAATTAATGAGAAAGGAACATTTGGAAAGTTGCTACTTATTTATTCAATTTATGTCATTCACAAGAATTAATTAAATATACAATACATGAGTGCTGTTTATTCCAAAATCAAAGCTTTGTTAGCTAGAGCACGAAGCCGTCGCGTCGTTTTCTGAAAAGCTTACCAATAAAACTTATCCTCCTCGGATCTTATAATACTGCAAGTTATAAAAATTATTTTTAGACAAATGATTTGATTATTGCTTATGGAGCTCACGCCTTAGCACATAAAATGTGTTTTAACCAAATCCACCAGATTACTTGTTTACAATTTATAGCGACGACCACCAACTCATAATTAAAAAAAAAAGAACTCCAAGCAAACTCTTCATATTTCCACCTCATAATTTATTTAATTACTAACGGGTTTGTTTACGTTAGAAATCGTTAGGTAATAAGAGTTCTTTGCTGACAACGTACTTCCATATAAATTTTAGCGGTTATGTACTTTTAATTAAGATCTGACGCTACCGAAATCAGTGACCAAAATTAACTACTACAAACGAAAAATTTGTAATTGAAACATTTTATGCGAAGCTGTAATTAGGTCTTGCAATAAGATCAAATGTATCAAGTTAGTGCAAACTTACCATAACTCTAATTATATATGTAATGGCTTAACTACTTCAACGATGTGGAAGGTAGTTCTGTAATGCTTCTAAAATCAATACAGAGTATTAGCTGTTCGTCTACGTCATAAGTATAGAAGAGCAGATAGGACATGATTATTTAATCAGTCCTAAGGGAACTACCGTATTTCCAACATCTTACTCAAATTTTGTAGAATGAAACCAATGTATTTTCTAAAAATAGTTAAAAATAACTAAGTTTAATTTCCAGTTTTGAAACCTAATTTTTGCTCATGAAATAATCTAGGGCACATAATTATTTCACGGCAAACGTTCGAAAATTTGTTTTGACTTTTGGTGGTACTTAAAACCCAATATATTTATTGCTACGTTGTTGACGTATTGAACTAACTAGTGTTCCATTTATGGTTCACTATTAACCATGTATCGGCAAGCTCTCAGCTTCAATACCGGATATGTTTTTGTAAAATATCTGAATAACGAAATTGAAAAATTGAAGCCATCGGAACGCAATTACGAATAAATGGATTTTGTCGGCGAAAATTTAGCTAATGAATTGAGAATCGCTCTTCTCGAGGACGCTGATGATTGCCAAACACTATCTGATCAGAGATTGGGAGACGAAAACATCTTGCGCGGCAGGGTCGTTCACGTGCCCTGTCGACAAAGAAAGTTTGATAGGAAATCTGAAATTTACATCGCGAACTTTCACTTTCCTGTTCGCCGAAATTTGCGTGACATAGTTAATTGAAAAGTTTCGCGACAAATAACGGAGGTTAATCGAAATTTGAACTGAAATTGTATAATAATTTTTACGGAAAGGAACTGCCAACAGTACCTCGAATTTGCAGGAAAAAAGAAGTGAATGATAATAAAAGCGAAAGTTCATATTTATCTCCGAAGTCGTAATATATATAAAAGAAGAATGAAAGCTAAAAAAGAAATGTGGAAATACGACGACAGGGGTAAAATACGAGCTTCGTTGCAGAAGTAATTAATTACGAAACGGTGGAAATAAATTCTCTTTCTAAACAATCGCTTGCAACTATTTGTTAGGATTTCTGTACTAATAGACAAGGTACAAGAAATGTAGAAATTATTGCAGGCGAGCATGCAAGCATCGTGGAATCAATAATTGCATTCTATTTTCACAAAAACATTTTATAGTTACATTCAATGCAATACGTGAATCTCGTCAGATTGATGTATGTTTCGCGTTATAAAAATGATTGTTTTACGATTGATTGATTGATTACTATCAAGGCAAGACAGTCTTTAGTTGATTTCATTTTACTCAAACAGGTTAGTTCCCTCGATCAGGTTTCGAAGCCTATTTGGTAAATCTTTCTCCACTACTAAATCAAACGCACTTTCCACGTCATCGACTTATCCTGTCTCCTCTTCATCATTACAGAGTCTGCATAGGGGTTCATCTTTATAGGTCCCTATCTTGTGGAAGGTGACCTCTTAGACAGCCATGTCCTGTTAATGGACATGTTACTGCCTTAAGCTGAGTGAGGTTTTGCAGAAATTCCCATACTGGTTTGGAGGCTATAATGAGATGCTAGAGCCTTTGAGGCCGCCTGACTGTCAGAGAGAATGCAGATCGCTTCCCCTTGCGGTTGGCGACGCAGACTCTCCAACACACAGGTTTGTATAGCATATATTTCTCGTTGAAATACCGTTGTGTATCGCCCAAGAGGTTCACATACCTTGTAACCGCGGTTTTCCTCATAGACACCAACGTGGGAATTATTACCCGTTCTTGAGCCATCTGTGAACCAGCTTTGGGTGTGCAGTTTTCCCTCTTCACAATTTTTCCACTCATCCCCAATCAAACATTGGGTTTCTTACTGTTGTTTCTATTCTGGTGTGCCCCAACCCATAGTGGGTTCTCCAGTTGTTAGCATTTCTCAGTCTGTATTCTCTCAATCTAGCATCTCCCATGATAAAAATATGGAGCGAAGGCAAGGTTAGCATTGTATCCATAGCAGCCGTTGGGGAGCTCTTAATAGCCTCAATTATACATAGGCATGCCAATCTTTGAATTCTCGAGAGGTTAGTTATCGCATGCTTCTGTGTAATATTTGGCCACCAAACCAGGCAGCCATAACTTATCATGGATCGTACTACCCTACTATTCAACCTATGCGTCATATGTAGTTTGAGTCCGCATGTTTTTCCAACTGTTCTACGGGTGATTATTAAGATCCTTTTACATTTGTCGATCAGGTTTGTTTTACAATTACAAGAGCTAATCAGAAATTTTCATCCACTTTGTTTTCTTGCCCCTGTCGCATTTGCCTTTCTTCTCGCTTAATTTCATATCTCTTACTTCTTTTCATTCAACATAGATGATTACAAACGCTCTCCCTTCAGTGTTTAGCCAACCACTGGCGAAAATAAATGATAATCTTGTGTGTCGAAAGCAGTTTGCTAACATTATTACTAACTTTTGTACATTCAATGTCTGTTTCCAAAGTAGTTTTCAAACATCTTTCGTTTTCAGCCTTCGCTTCCCTGAGAACGTGACCAGTAAGTTAAACTTACCTTTCTTTAAGTTAGTACCACATTTTTCAAAGACTATTATAGTTGATATCAGAATTTTCAATTTAATTTTGAAGATCACCCGGCCAAACATGTTTGGCCCAACTATATTTTCGAAGGTGTCAAGGTTTAAAATCCTTTTTTAATATCCTATTGATTTTGGGTCAAATTTTTCAAAAAATCTTTAATAGTTATTTTGTAAATGGGAACAAATGTTACCTTTGTAAGAGCTTCAGTAGAATAACACTCTTTTTTTTCTATTTTAAAACCATTTTATCAAAAGAACGTATCAAGCAATTCTCATCTCCATTTAAATTCTATCAGCGATTGTTTAAAATTGAAGAATACTCTTCATATTCAAAATAATTTTTCCAGCTTTTAAAGTGACCACGTACGTTTTTGCTGCATCATCTCTTTGATTTGTAAATGGATCAGATAGCCTGTCAAAAATGGCTTGAATCATCCAAATTCAGCTACACTGTCGTCAAGTAAAATCATTATAATTACACTCTGCAGAGAACATTAAAGAAGGTACGAGTTGTACGACTTGTTTTTGAACTTCTTAATATAAAACTTGGACGCCTTCAATATTTTTCATCACTTTAGGCATTATTTGATAAAGAATTCGTCAATAATGGTATCCTTAACACACACTTGGTGAGATGGTGTCAACAACTGTCTACAACCAGATGTTGCTGCATGAAGTATTTTTTCAGGAGGCGCATCTAATACGTTTCTGCTAGAAAGCAAGTGTATCAGTCACCAGACCACTGCTACCAATCGACCTAATTAGTAGAGAAATTATTTATTTTGGTGAAGTGTGGTCTTCCAACATTTTACTCATGCTCTCAATGAGCTAAAAGCTAAAGATAATTTCAAAACATTTTAGAAAGTTTATGTTTACAAAACTATGGTGGTAATTTTTCGAATTTTGTGTTTTCTAATCTATAAAATAAAAAACGTAAGTTATTTACAAAATGTAAACTATTTCAATAAATATATTAATGGCAAGAATATGTATTAAACATGACAACTAAATCAATATTATGAACAAATGCAAACATTAAAACTAAAATATTTAGTGGTGAAGGTGCAATATTAGGAACAGTATTTTTATTTTAAAACGTTATTCTGAATATAATGTGATACTAAAAGCAAGTTAGCATGCAACAAAATCCGATTTTGCTTCATGACAATTTATTAATTATCTAGTCTAATTAACTCAATTAGCTTAAAACACATTTTGTTTTCGAAATAATGCGATCAATATTTCATCTCTTGTTAACTGAATATTATGGGTTTGTTTGATTTTCGAATTATTCGGTTATCTCGTTTAGTGCACATGATATAGAAAATTTTCATTTACAAAATAGAAGTTTTGTTTTGAAGCGATCTCCATTTATCGAATAAAGAATACTGTTTTAATGCGCTTTAATTGATTAATAAAATTTAGTTTAGAACAAAACTTTTCTTTAAACAATATACTCCCAATGTGACAGTGATCACATGACATACAACGTCAAATTCTAAATTTGCACCAAAACCTTATTACAAAAATGGACCTTCCCACCCTCTCGTACCTGTGTGTGTGTATGTGTGTGTTTGTGTAAATCCTCGTCCTTCCTTCCTGTCGCTGAAGTTGCACCTAATTTGAAAAAGTATTCCTAATGTGACCACTAAAAATCGAATTTAGTGATGGAGCTAGGGTCGTCAGGTAATGCTCGCTGTAGTAGATGTCAAGCAACTTGCAAGTTGTAACTTGCTTTACCATCATAACCATGATAATAAGTCCACAGTTTAATAAATTCTCAACCCGTTCTGAATTGGTTATTGCCTAGTATTGATCTGGCTCAACATGATTTTCACCTGATCGGGGCTTGTTGCCTCGTAGGTTCAATAAGATTTCATGCTGGCGTAACTTGGTGTGATCTGAAACTGGTCTGGTTTTGAGGTTCTGGTTTGTTTTGGGACGTGGTTTTGGGGTTGATCGGATTTGTTTCCAGAAAAGTTGAGGTTTACATTAAATGCGCTGTACCAATTTCTACAATGCACCTTTGCACTAGTTTTATAAATGAATTTATAACATTCCGAAGTACCTCAGGGTTATTATTAATCTCGTTAAACTTATTTACAATTCTCTCGGGCAGATCAAGAAAATACTGCACAGGAGTTACAACTATAGTGTTTTTTATACAAAGCTACAAGGTGTCAAGACGCAGGACTATGGAGGCCAACTTGTAGACATATTTCTGCTTATAATTGAATCATGGAACAACTCGTTGAATAATTTAAATTTTCCGATATTTTATGTATACGAGTACAAGTATTAAGATTATTTGGCATTATAATTATTACTAAAGAATAAGTTTATCTAGTTAACACTTGCATTTGTATACCTGAATAAAAATATAAATTAATATTTTTAGAAAACTTGTTAGGGGTAGAGGAAAACCCACCGACCTGTAGTTGTTTCCGTGTATTGGACGCCTTTCAAAGGCCAAGCATCGTAACTGTACAAGCGGAAGATATGAAAAGAACCGATATAACAACTTTTTCAAGCAAAAAAAGAAAACAACGCCGTTTTTTCGCATTTACTATCTGGGAAGGGAGTGCCCTCTTTTTCTGCTTTATTAAGAAGCATCTTCCCGGACGTCCTCAAAGCAACATTCTCCCATCTCCTGTATAAGCTGTTAGATTGTAGAGATAAAGGGTACTTTATAACTTAAAGTATATCAGATTCTAAACTTCATACATTTCTTATAAGGAGGAAAATCCTAGAGGAAGTAACGGTCTTGGTTCGGTTCTACGCTAGCATTTTAGTTTCATACATTTTTCATATCTCCGGATAAGTCTAAAGGAAAAATCAAGGTTTACACGAACACTCTTCTTTCCTCTGCTCTCTCCGACACAACTGGTTTACCGCAAGATTTTCTTCTCTGTACATTTTTGTATTTGTTACTTTCGTAAATTAGGTCGACTTTTTCGTCTTCAGTTTTCTTGTCCGTTGCTGTCTTACCTTTAATCCTGTTTAATACTTTGTTGTGAATATTAAGTTTGAACGGTAGATCATAAGATCCAGAACTATTTGTGGGTAATACCTCAATGAATGTGTTCGTATATCGAGGAAGAAATTAATGCTGCTAAGCTGACATATAATATTCATAGAAAACTTTGTTGTTTTGTTTTCTAGTCATATGTCCATGATGACTACCAACCGCCTCTGCTGCTCGCAATATTATCCTCTTTGAAAGGACAAAGAAATCAGCCACCCACAATGAGGAGCTCATCAAAATCAGTTCTTATCTCGGTCTGGCAAAATAAAACACATGGAGTGGTGATTAACCCGTCTATATAATTGCCTAATTCCGTGTGACACTGTAGCAAGTATACCTTGCAATTGTTGGCAATGCACTTCTCATCTTAAATGGAAGTCCACTCTTACTCCAAGGGAGTTAATTGAAGTATGCCAACTGCATGAAATGATTTTTCTGTAAATTCTATGTAAGACCCTCCACACCACATCAACGCTAAATGCCTTCAACGACGTCTACTAACACCAGTGAATCATCAGCGATTAATCCCGACACCATGATGATACCCAGATTGTTGGTGTACGTATATCAAGAAGAGCGTTGGTGCAAAAATTGAACCCTGAGGCATGCCACAGTTCAAATAGATATTGAATGAAAAGAAGCACTTGTTTCACATATTTCAAGATATAACAGGGAAGGTTATCTACCCCAGCAGATGATTTATTAGCAACACAATGGACAGTATTGAGGACCTTATCAAAATCAACAGGCAGTAAAACAATATTGGGTACAGACATCAGAACACGGTTTGACTATATGTAATGATGTATGATGAAAAGCAATCTTCTGTAGTTAAGTCTTTATCTTTAATAGATATCTTAATGTTTCTGGTTGAGGGTTTGGTCGTATCGTTTAATTTTCCATGACATCTAACATTTGCCTGCAGCAGATATCAGGGCACTATAATACAGTTTATTGGTATCCACAACACGCGACGTGTAGTCCCTTTGCAATTGTTTATAAGGATTGAGGATATAATTGCGCCAAGTTGAGAAATTGAGTTTATTTATTTCCGCGATTAAAATAGCGTTTGAAAGAGTTTCCAAAAGGTACTGAAAAGTTCATTTGTTTTATATACAGTACGACCTCTTCAAGAAAGTTCAATTCTTCAAGGATTACAATTGCAAAGAAACCTGTCGAAACCTTGATCGCGATTAACCACTCTCTTAATGTCAATAAAATTAGAGATATTTTAAGGAGCGCGTTTTTTAATGCAGAATATTCATTTGACTGTAAAAATTAAAAGAATTATTTGTTATTGTTAGAATCTACAGGTATGTTTTGCATTCAAACCTGAATCGTTTCTAAGGTAATATGAGAAAACAGTGTCTCTGAAGTAAGGAGCATTTTTCCTAAATCAATAAGCTGGAAACTGAGTTATACAGCACTTAGATCATACTTAGCTGTGTAAGAGAGTCACAACCTACTTAATTTATTTTCCAACATGAGCATGTCCATATATGGTAACTGATGTTGTGACATATTCTGCAAACTTGATTGCTAGCTCTATATTCTAATCAAAGATGAATATTGCTGGGACTGCCGAAATTGGAAATTCGTAAAATAATTCTGACTAAAATTTGTAATATCCACCAATGTAATATAAAAGTAATTTGGATCAAATGCGTGGGTAAAACAAAGTTCGATTTGGCCGAACATATTTATTGCTTCGTTTTTTATTCAAATTGACTACTGAGTTCCATTCTAAATTTGCAATCACACCACGCAGTTGTAATATATAAATTATTTAAATTGCCCATAGGACAAATGTGTTCTGTTAATTTTTAAATAAATTATCTATATTAACCCAAATATAGGAAATTGTAACATTATCGGATAATTTTCGAACATATTGATTTGCATTTGCTGATACGGAAAATATTTCTGGAACAATACATTATCCGATACTTTTCAAATAACACACAAATAAATTCAACTAGTCTTTAGGCAGCACACGATTGCACTAGAGAAGTATTATCCAGAAGAAAAGCGGATGAATTTACACCTGAGAGTCATTGTAAGTGAAATGGGAGCTCAATAAAAAATTAAAACATCTCGACTTTGTATGTTTCCGCTTAAGTATACGACCGACTACGTGCGAACACACATAGAAGTTAGATACCCATCCGAAACCCGAATTCGTAGCAATGCTTTTAACTTTTTTAAGCTCATCCAACCGTTCCCTGTTTCTTGTATCTTGTGTCGAAGTCACGCTAGGAGTTTTGCTTTCTGGGGATTTTCGCTCAGGTTGGACTTGCCTTTGTTTACACGCTATTTAGTACTTAACTCGAAAGCTTTCGCAATACCCTATACTGTGCTCTAACTTCACTCTGAACTTTAAATGCTATTCGAGTTAACATTTCACGTTTGCTAAATTCTAATAACTTAATTCTGACCGAGTTTACTATTCACCAACCTACAGAATGAGAAAATCGAGTGCCTGTATCTAGTTAGACGCCGAAGAACCGGTTAGTTATAGAATTTAATATTCGCAAGTACGCATTTAATAAATCTCGGCGAATTACTGCAACAACAATGTATTCGAAACCTAAGTACAACAACTATAAAGAGCTGTAGGTGAAGTTCTTGTGGTCTAATTGTATGCAATAGTTGGAATCGAAAGTAAGAGAGGTTAAATTGGACATAAAATTCTTAGGATGTGCAGAATTAAATTCCTCCGATTAAAAGCGAAACAACGGGAAGTATGATCATTTTAAGTGATACCAGTTCATTACAAATTGAACATTAAAAATGCTAGGTTGGTCAAACTAAATAGAATTTCAAGGTGCATTTTTAATAGCAAATACAATTTTTCACAATATTCGGTCTGGTAGACAAAAACTATAGTTTGTCTCTAATACTTAATCTCCTTTATTGCTTTTACTAGTAAGGTGATTCTTGCACTTCTATCACAAGCAGCTAATTCAGGCATTTTTGCTTACTACGTTTGGTAACGCGCGACGTTTTCGATTGTTACGTTGTAGTATACGCGTTTTGTGGATTTACTATTTAACTGCAAAGCCTATTAAGACAGTTAGCAGGCCTGACAATCTACGAATTGTCCGAATTGTTTTTGTTGATATTTTAATTGATATTAGTTCTGATTTCGGCCGATAGAGGAAATGAGTTTAGAATTAATTTGCTAGGTGATCTGTATTCATTATTCGGAGTACCTACTTTCGCCACTAGGGTGGTTCTCAACTATTAATTGTTACTAACGATGTGTCGTATGTGTACAGCGTAACCTTACAAGACAGAAAACGAGGAAGATCATTGATATATATGAGAAATAATAGGGGTCCCAAAATAGATCCCTGAGGCACATCAATATTATTATCGAACGATGTGTGAACGATGATTCCTGACAAACCCATCCGAATAAAGATGTTTTATTTCTACAAATTGCTGTCGTTGATCCAAGAATGACTCAAAAAAATGGTAGGTCTTGCCTCTTATACTATACTAAAATATGATCAAGTAAATCAAATTCTTCGCTTAGGTCACATGCAACACAAGCCACGTACTTTTTCTGATTGAAATTATCTATAATTTTGTCAATAATATCCGATAGCGCAGTGTTTATTGATTTATCACTTACAAATTCATCAAATGATTTCTTATTAAGTGATTCAACAATTGTTTCTTTAAAATTATTTCAAAAATTTTTGATAGTTCAGTGCTAGAGGGGGTGGTATGGAAGAGAGGGTCAGGAAAGCAGATGTAAGAGACTCGAGACGGCAGTCATGTGTAAAAAAATGTTTTCTTCGTTTCTCAGGTTATTACAGTTAATTTATGTTAGGTGTAATCATTAGTTACAGTGCTCCTTACCTTCTATCCTTCCTTGTGCACCGAGGCAGCGATCGACCCTAACAATAAAATTGCTCGGTAAGTTTTACTAACGTTTTTATGTTCGGTATTCGGAAACAGCCACATCAGGTTTAAACATAAATATAGTTCAGACCTAGTGGTGGAGGTGGCGGTGGGGGCAGTTGGAGAATTAGATGAGCTCCAAAGAAGAAATTTTAATATGGAATCGTTATGAAGATGGAAGCTGATAAATTAAATGTAAATGTTACACACTGTAATAACAACCATAAGGCTCCTGCAGATTATGATTTTTTTTCTGCTGTTCTCAACTCTTACGTTGTAGATACCCTCAGTCATTCAGGATTATAAAATCCGTATGGTTTTAATGAAATATCCAATAACCTCGATGAAATAAATTTTTGTACGTAATGCTTCTTATCAATTTATTTTTTACAAAGAAATTTTTCAAACAACTTGAAATGATAATTGACTTCAACAGCAAATAGGCAATTTTATTTTTGGCTCGAGCTCCAGAATCGTTAGCTAAAAGCATCAAGCTATTTTTTTTCAATTATCTGATGATACAACTGTTTTAAATACCGATGTATGAAAATACAGCCATGGCCATAAGTATTGAGCATTGTTGTTTACGTAGTATTTTCTCCGCCTCTAGAAAAGATTAAAAGGTGTGACTCACATCAAAACTACCTATAAAACATCTGCTACAATAAAATTTGTTATTTTTCTGTTTATTATTCAGTTCACTACTTTCGCTCGTTGTGGATACATTCGGCAATCTAGTACGCTTTTGGGGTTTATATAGAGAACTGTAGAAATTTCGAAAACTGTGAAATGTTCGCGCCGATCTGTCCAGTATGCTACTGAGCAATTCGCCGTGACCGATTCGCATGTTAATAGGCTCAGAACTGGACGCAAACAAATCACGACAGACCGTGAGGACCGCAAAATATTGAGAGAGTCGTTAAAAAATAGACCTCGCTGCTAAGTTGTCATAAGGCTTTTATAACATAATATCAGCTCGGACCACCCGTAGAAGGCTGCAGGAAACTGGTCTAAAGGGCTATAAAGCCGGGGAGAAGTCATGGCTCTCCGAAAAACATATCAAGGCACGGTACGAGTGCGCTCAAAAACACCAAAGTTTCACCGAAGAAGATTGGTCAAATGTGTGATGAGACGAATCAAATTTTGAGGTCAGTTAATTAATTTGATGTTCTGTCAATTTTTAACAATTTGATTAGAAAATAGAATTTTTTAACAAAAAAAAAAATAACGAGTGGTTTATCTACAATATTTCTTGACATGGCAGATTTTTGGTACACTGAGTGTGACTTTTGTCGGAACCGACCGTGAGACATGGTCTGGGGCTGCAGGAGCGCTTCTACAGTTGGAGAAATGTTCCCTTCTGAAGGGAGTATGAACTCCATAACATACATAAACGTTCTAGAATCTGCATTACGGCCCTCTTTCTCCTCACGTTTTGGCGAAACAAACATGGACGGCGTTAATTTCCAACAAGATAACGCAACCTGTCACAAAACTACCCACACAAACGCTTGGTTTAGGGATAATTACACTGAACTCCTGGACTGATCTTCTCAATCGCCGGATCTAAACCCCTTCGAACATCTAAGGGGTTTATTAAAGTGAAAAGTCAGGCGTTACATAATCACTTCAAAAAGTTGTGATCTCTCTACAAAAAGAATTACTAGTGTAATTAAAGTAAAGGGTGGGCCAACTAAATATTGGCTTTTTGTTAAAAATAATGTTTATTATTAAACCTGTACAAGTTGTTTTAATTTATTTTAATTTAATATTCTTCAAAAAACTCAAAATTAACCTGGGTGGTCAATATTTATGGCCTAGGCTGTATATCTGCTAATGTAGCTACATGATCTGAAAGAAATTAATTATTTTAGAGCAAATATAACACAAACTCTAAATGGTTCTATCTAAGATTCTATTATGACTTCTTGGAGGGAACTGTCATCGTGCTGGTTATGGGTAGTATCAGTTTCGTCATATTGAAGTTTTTCCTATTCTTAGGGCTTTGGGGGAGGTGAGGAGGGGTGGAGGGGAGGAGGGGAGGGCGAAGATAAAAATCTTCAATTTGTGCATAAAATATATATTTGTTATAAGCAATCGGAAATAGAAAATGATTAAAGTAAGATTAATACGAGAATAAACGAAGAGTAAATGGTTTTCATCATTGCTGCGTTTCTTAGGATAATATTTGAAATCACTATCTCTCTCTGTAGTAGGCTTCTTTCTGAGAAGCTTTAGTGGACGAATCAATTAGTAATTATGGAAATGATGCAAAAGATATTTGTATTTTTGTTAAACATATTATTTAGACTACTTTGCTAATTTACATATAATTGAGTTTATAATTGAATGCTAATGATTTCTTGTTTACCAATGTCCTTAACAAAAATTGTGGTGAGCATTTAAAATATTCCACCACTTCTAATAATAAGGCTTAGTATATTCCAATCGATCATCACATCGACAAAAAAATTTCAACTTTATAGCTGTCAAACCTCCGTTTTTACTAGGAATTGATATTTTCATGCGCCAAAGTAAATTATATTCTTGAGATAAGTACAGGTCATTTTTTATGTGAAATTAACACTAACTTATCTATGGCAGAAGAAATAAAAACAACATATTCTAAGACCAGATTACATTTTCTTAAGAAGATACGCTTAAAGAATTAAGATTACACAAGTATCAACTAATCGTCAAACAAAGAGATTATTGCTAATTAGACCAGGAATAATACCTTTGTGTGAGATATTAAGCCTTCTATTAGATGTAATACTACCAGAATTAGGCACGATGAACATTTCGGATACATGACTAAGGAGAGATAGCTTAAGTGCATATCCTCTTGTCATCAAATTATATATGTAGTTATTGATTAAATGCCCTGCAAGAATTATAAATCCAGAAGCTTCGCTAGAACATTCAAAGACAATTTCTGATATTAACAACACAAAAAAGATCGTTGCTAGTAACGTTAATGTACATTACTTTGATGTTGATAGAACAGATATGTAAGGTTATACTAATTACATTTGTGCAAATATTATCTTCGAAAATAGTATTCACATGTACTGAAAAGATTAGCAATCTATAAATACACAACATTCCCCTAAGGAGACTTCTGAATAACACTATAACGTTCCACCTTTGATTAGTATCTTCTCTAAACATGGCAGGTACAAACGCCCTAAGTAAATTCGGGTCTATTGAAAGTTTAAATCTGTCGACCCTGCAGTGGGAACCGCAATAAGTTTATTTAGGCCGGGCTTTTGAAAATCCTATATTTTCCCATACTCTACACACCCTTTTTTTGTCACATATCCATAAAATGTGTTACTAATGTCTTCCGAACGTAAAGGGGAATTGATTCTGGTCATATAGATTGGATTTAGTTATATCGTAATTTATCCTATTCGCAACAAGAAAACGGATATCATTTTCCAATAAAATTGCCTTACAAATTGTCTGTATACAGAGCAGCTTCTACAATATTAGATTTATTTCATCATTTATAACAAAATGCTGTCCTTACGACAGATATAAATAAAATATTAGCTAAGATTTTGAAGGATCTTCTCATCTTATTAGTATAGATATTAGTGGTTAATTAAATACCTACATTAATAGTAAATTTATTCTGTAATTCTGAAACAAGGCCAAGCAAACGACACCTGTCCAATTTTCAAAATAATATTTCTATTTGCTTTCACTAAAACTGTAAAATTAAAGATTAAAAAATTATTGCAACAAGCTCAAGTATCTGAAGGCACTGGAAAAAAAGGTAACTGTTTTAAGTACTTAAGGCATAAGATTTCAAAGCTGTCTGATGAAAAAGTTCGCGAAGGAATCTCTGTTGGTCCACCAATTAGAAAGCTTTTCAAAGATAAGAATTTTGAACATACTATGAGTACCTACTTTATAGCCGGTAACATGGACTTCTTCTGAAAATGCTTTCAAATATTATCTGCCAAATTAAAAGAATGGAAACTACTTAGATATTTTTTCCAACCACAGTTGTTTTTTTCCGGATAATTTAGGAAAGATGAGAGGAAAATATTCTATCAAGAGATTGCAGAAATGGAAAAACGATATTAGAGTACATGGAATCTTGTAATTGTGCGCACATAATTGGCAGGTTTCTCATTAGAGCGGGCAACAGCCAACACAAAAAAGGAAGAGATAATATTTTCACAACAGTTATTTAAAGAAATGTTTAAAATTATGGGCTAGTGTTATTATTGAGGTAACAAGACCACACACTCTACATAATATGACATTCAGGTAATACGTGCATAGAAAACTAAACTAAAATCTTTATATACATACTGCAGGAAACCCTATTTAAAGTTTTCATTACAGAAAACTAAACTAAACCGGATAGTGGTAGTTTCGAGCGCGATTTAATGACCCAGCGAATTGTTATACTGTGTGTGATCAAACCCGCTGGAAAGTAATTTATGTCGGTACATATACCCAGATTTAGTTGTACCGTTATTGAGGAAATTCACCGTAAGGTAAAACTTCATTATTGGTGAACCGAGTGTAGAAAATGCATTAAAGCTATTCCCAGCAGCATTAGAGCTTTATTTATTTTCGAAACTAGCTACTTTCCTACAATAATTATCATATCAGCGACATATATGTAAATTTTGTTTATACTACGTTTGCACATACATACATATATTGAACTAGATGTAAAACACGATGGAAAACAGAGTACGGTTAAATGCAAATATTTCGTGCTTTAGGGCTTCACACGCGAATGCTCAGTTGCATTTCATGCTTAAAATAATGACGACTGGATGCGCTTCTTCTTGGCAATAAATCTGCAGAACACAACAGAATATGAATACAAATACACACAATATAAATACTCCTTCGTCACTCGCTATGCTAGGTGTCATTTCTTTATAACATAGCTATCCGTCTTCCAAAGTATAATAAATGGTTACCAAAATATTCCGCTTTGTCATGGGTTGATTTATTTCTTTTTGAGAATAGTATTTTTCCATCGGGGGAAACACTAAATATACATGTTAAGGTGAAAACATCATAAATATTAATGTGGATAGGGTGGATTATTCTGATTCACTCTTTTCTCGTTTGAAATTGCAAAATAACCACTTTCAGCGAAGCAATCCCTATACATTTATGTATACAAACGTAATAAAAATATAATTAAAAAATTGTTATTATCTGCACATATTGTACAAATTTATATGAGTAAATGTTGGTTCCTCGAGTTTAAGCATAGTCTGATTTTAGGATGTTTATTTAAACATGACATTGAAATAAACATTCAGTTAAGAAAAACTAGATATGAATTTATATGTAGATCGGGAGTGGTAAATAAAGTGTATACATGTGGTATTTAGATACAGACGAGCTAAATAACGATATTGTATTAAATTATTAACGCAAAATATAATAAAGCAATGACAAGTGGATAAGTGGTAATAAGTTTCCTTCCAGTTGGAATAAATACAGAACTTTACGAAACTCGTGCTGTTTCGAGCCAATCAAAAATGTTTATATTGAGCGCAATCTGTGTCACAGTTAAAAACTTTTCAGAATCTTTTCTTTTTAGAAGTTATTGGTGTGCATCCTTAGGGTAACAGCACATAAGAGTACGCAGCGTATAAGAGTACGCATTGCATTTTACAAAGTATGCAGTAACATATCGCCATCTATGAAAACATGTGAGAAATCCTCAAACATACGCCTGTAACAAGGATAAATACGTTTTGAAGTATTGCGCATGTAGTAGTTTCATCAAGCAAAACTTGATTTTGTGTATTGCAGATGTATGTTTCGGCAAGTTTAATTTAAGGTATAATTTTGCTATTTGTTGTACTAGAAACCGTCTCAGTGCTCCACAGTGTAATATAAAGTATAAGGTAAGTAATAAAATTTATTACATTAAGTGTTTATGTTGTATTAAGTACTCGTAACCTAAACAAGAGTACGCAGTGCGTACTTTCTCGAAACTATATTTATAGAAATATAATAATTCCGTTTTCTTCACAATAGGACCTATCTACATAAAATAAAACAACTATATGAGCCTTTTTTTTTCAGGTAATAAGAAAATGAGTACTTATAAAAGAACTAGCGATAGGAAGCTTGTATTTACTGCAGAGCTTATGGCGGAGATTAGAGATAAAATTAGTAACGGCCAGAGTAAACGTAGTATTGCGCGGGAACTGAATATTCCAGAAGCCACATTACGTAAAAGATTGAAAACTGCCACTATTCTAATATCACTTGGACGATATAAATGTATTTTTAGTGAAGAACAAGAAACAGAATTAGCAAAATATGTGCAAGAAATGGATTGCCGATTTTATGGATTGACAATGAAAGACTTAAGCAGTATTGCTTTTGAATTCGCTAAAGCTAATGCCGTAGAGCATAATTTTAATCCACAGGAAATGGTTGCTGGCAAAACGTGGATACGTGGTTTCTGTCAGAGACAAAGAATCACATTACGGCAACCAGAGAAGTGTTCACTTGGCAGAATGATAGACTTCAACAGAGTCCAGGTTGATTTGTTTTTTTAAGACTTGCGAGATATTTACGAAAAATATAATTTCGCAAGTAATTTTATATATAACATGGACGAGACAGGCATATCTACAGTGCCCAATAAACTGCCCAAGGTGTTTACCAAAAAAGGAAAAAAATGTGTGTGGAAAGTTGCTAGCGGCGAAAGAGGTCAACTGGTTACTGCAGTGTGCTGCATGAGTGCTAGTGGGGTATATGTTCCTCCAGCACTAATTTTTCCTCGTAAAAGAATGAAAGAAGAGCTGTTTACAGAGGCGCCTTCAGGAACTTTTCCACTTATTTCTGAATCAGGCTTTATAAATTCCGAATTATTTCTTGAATGGATGAATTCAATTCATCTTCTATCGTTGCCACCGCATGCCAGTCATAAAATGCAGCCATTGGATAAAGGATATTTTGGCCCACTAAAAACTGCATACAGCCAAGCAACTGACAATTGGTTAGTTACCAATCCTGGTAAAGCTATTACTCAAAAGCAAGTCGCCGGTTTATTTAAAACGGCATATTATAAAGTATCCAATCTTGATAAAGCAGTACGGGCATTTGAAACTACCGAAATCTGGCCTTACAATCCCGATCAATTTAATGACGAAGATTTTGCTCCTTTCCTTGTAACTGACAAACCTTATAATGTTAGTGAAAAAGTTCCTGAAGCTGTAGAGGTTCCTGGAGCTGCTGGCATTTCCATGGAAGTAGATGAGACAGCTAACAAAACTGAAATCTTTGAAATTGAGTTTAATGCTACCTCAAGATTGCCTGTAAATCCTGAATATGCAGAACAAATAGTAACTTCAATTTTAAAGGACACTAATGCTACAGAGACAGAGAATTTGAATAATTTAATATATTTGGATATCGAAAACAACATGAAACCTGGACCTTCCACGACCGACGACAAAGAAAACAAGCGTGAAAATATTCCGGTTTCTTATGATATTAACCAAATCACTCGATCGAAGCAAGTTAAAGCTCTTGTAAAACCAGAAGATCTACGTCCATATCCAAAATGTAGTCAAACGGAGCAAACCAGAAAACGTCGAAGTCAGAAATCAGAGATCTTAACAAGCACACCGTTAAAGGATGAACTGGAAGCAAAGCAATTTGAATGAACAAAAAAGGTTAAAAGAAAAATTGGTTGAGTGAAATCAGAAAAGCCTGTAGCTAAAGCTAAGCAAAGAAAAACACTTAAAGAATCTACCTCAAAAATAAACACAAACGTCAAAAAAAGAAACGGCAGGCAGAAAGCATCAAAGCCCGACGAATGTAAAGGAAGAAAATGCAACAGAAGAAATATTATGACCATTTTGTGATGGATTGATTGCAGATCCGCCATCTGACGACTGGATACAGTGCTCTAAGTGTAATAAGTGGTGGCATAAAAAATGCACTTCGAGTAGAGTGGAAGTGACTGTACGACGTTAAGGTCAAAAGTGAAGGAAAATATTGGGATAGGCAGCCCAATCAATTAAATCATCGTTTGATTCTTTTGGCTGCCTATCCCAATATTTTCCTTCCCTTTTGACCGAAATGTACTTCCTATGAAGCAGGAAATTTTACATCCGAACTATGTTAGTCTAGTATCGCGTACTCTTATAATTACTACTGCGTACTCTTATAAGCACGCTTTACAAGAGTACGCAATTGTACAAATTTTAAAAACCATTTTTGTTTCAGTTGTAATAACACTAAATTGGCTTAAGTATTAATAAACTGTTCCAAAATTAACGCAGGCTCACATTGGTTTCAATCATTTTGTTGTTTTGAGTTTAATAGACGAAATATAGAAGATAGTTTACTAAGTGCGTACTCTTGTACGTCATTACCCTACTTATTCAGCTGTCACTTTACTTTTATTAAATTCTGGTAACTTTTGTAAACTTGGGATCATCAACAATAACAGGATTCACTTAACACATAGCAATTGACAACATTTAAGTGTGAGTTCATTACAAGTAGGTATACAACTGTAAAGCTACCCACGCAGAACAAATTGAACGGGCGAATATTGCTTAAAATTGAAAAATATATTGCTGAGATATTTTTTTTTTCAACATTTTGCAATAGGTCCATCATATAATAAAATTATAATATTGGTCCATTCTGAATAAAATTTTTAACCCAATACTGCATTTGATAAGATTGGATCATTATGTAACAAATTTTATTAGTCCAATATTATTAGTATGCTAATTTTGTATCAGGATTTTATTTCATTACTTTCCTTCAATATAAAGGGATTATAACCTAAAGTAATATTGCTATTATCTGCAGGTAATGAAACACATCCAATACTTGTTGAAATACAATGTATTCATTCTCTTATATCTATCCGCACACAAAATATCTTCCAGGTCGTGCAGAATTGTCCTACAAATAGATATTTCTGTTAAAATACATCTTACCTCATCAAATTATAAGATCAACAAAAATGATTAGGTATTTAAGGCTCATGTTTAAGTAAAAGCATGAAATTTTCTACAAGAAAATCTGGAATATCACTATTATACTTGTTATAGTTAAATAGTAATAGTTATTAATATGGCGTAGAATAAATGTGTTTCTAACTGAATTCGTCATCAGTTGCAGCGTGTGGTAGATGAAGCAGCGTCAGTACGTTCTGTGGTTTACAGGTTCTCCGATACTGTTTACGAAAGAATAAAGCAAGCTGAGGAATTTCAAGGACTGTGGGCTCGTAATAAACAGATAAACATCGGTATCACCAAATACCACAACTTTGACTAATTACTAGGGACATGTGTTCCGAGAACGCATAGGTTTGCAAGTTTGTGTCATAACTCGATAATGGTGAGCGAAAAAAAAAATAAGCTACAAAGTTTTATTTCGCGTAAAATTATCTAAAACTTTTGTCTGAACACTTTTTCTCTAAAATTACTATTAACGATGCTAAGGGTGTTTAAAGAAAATCGTAAAATTTAGTTTTCTTTGAATATCTAGTAAGCCATGAAAGTTATCCGAGGAACAAAAGCAGTTTTAAATCAAACTCGTAAAACTGCGCATCTTTCCCCATTCAAGCGTTATTCTATCTCGAGTAGTTTCTGAGATCCCAATGCTAAGGGCCAAATTCATAATTGTACCTCAACTAGCCCTCATCCTTACCTCATCTAAGACTCAACTATCACTCATTGGAGGAAACCTTATTCTCATCTCAATTTTATGATTGATAAACATGAGTAAGCGTCTTGCTAAGTTGAGGTACAGATGAGAAACGACGAACGTGCGGGGAACGTGCTCAGGGATTGTGATGACGTATTTATGACGTTTTCTTTGTTGAACCAATAACAGGACGGTGTCCCAGGGAGTTTTTTGCCAACAAGGAAACGAATAGCACCTTCGTATACATCGAGGGGTACTGCCGTCGAGAGAGAATTGGAAGTGCGATTACAACGTAATCATGAAATGCAACGGAATGAGCAGGAACTTCATGCTCTTCGCATCCAGGAGCAACAATTACGAATTGAAGAACAACAGTTAAAGATTGCTGAGCAAAAAATTAGAAATAAGATAGCAATGTATGAATTAGAGATTATTAAGAAAAAAATTGAAAATGAAGATTAAATAAATTGAATAGCAGTTTTGTTTTGTAATTTTATACATCACTATGAAATATTAACCAATTAAAAACTCTCACTTGTTCAAATAATGTTTTATTCAAATAATAGATATATACAAATTCTGGTTTAAATATTAAAAAGTTTTACTGACATTGACTTTTAAATATTAAAGTGTCGCTGAATAAATGCAGCTCGAATAGCATTTCCTCTTGCTGGTATAACAGCTACAGGTGGACCATCTACTACTCTATCAACAAAGTCTTCTTGTATATGTTGTTCTCCTCTCAATATTGCAATATTATGTAAAACTGCCGTCGCAGCTATTATGCGAACAACATTCCTTAATTTGTATTGCAAGCATGTTGCCAAACATCGAAATCCTGATTTCCATATCCCAAAAGTTCTTTCTACAACATTTTTTGTTCGAATATGAGCATTGTTATATAAGCTCTGCGCTCTTGTGGCTGGATTTAATACAGGTGTAAACAGGTAATGTGTTTGTTGATATGCGCTATCTCCAAGCAACAACCTGTTAATAACTCCTGTTCAAATCTTAACCTTACTGAACTATTATTAAAAATCTTACTGTCATGTGCAGAACCTAGCCAGCGTATCACTATGTCCAATATCTCACAGCGAGGACCAGCGATTACTTGTATATTAAGCGACATACAACCTTTCCTGTTTCTAAACACTTCTGCATTTTCTCCACCAGGATTTTTTATTTTTATGTGTGTCCCATCAACACATCCGGTTACTCCTGGAAACCCTCCAATTTCAAAAAATAAATTTCTATTATTATTCATACCATTACGGTCAGGAAATTTAACATATTGTCTTAAATTTCTTGCGAGATTTTCAGAAACTTCCTGAATGATACGACTGTTGTTTGACTGATACTACCAGTACCTCCAATAACTCTCTGTAATTACTGCTCTGAATTGAACCGCTAGCATAAAAACGTAATGCTACACATAATTTGGTAATTGGACATATGGGTAACCCACGCTGATCTATTAATGCCTCAGCAGGATATACTAAATTCAACAAAATATGTTGAATAGTTTCCCTCGAAAAACGATATCGCTTTAATAATTCATTGTTGTTATATTTCTCTTAGGGGTTTCCCATATCTCGTATTATATTTCTACAATTAATTTACAGTTACATATTAATCAATATACAAATTGCAACTTTTTACCTTGGCACACGTATATATCCTTCATCTTCTACATAATCCATAAATTCGTAAAAATCATCCATATTATAAAATATAATCGAAAACAATAAATAACTCAGGAAAAAGTTTTGATAAATAGATACCTAAAGGAGCTATCGGCGCACTTCAAGTGTCACTCACTTTCGACTCAATTGTGAGTTGCATGTGAGGAACAGATGAGTTGCTAATTGTTTATGAATTCGAAAAAGTGAGAATCTCACGCTTTGAGGATGAGGTGAGAATGAGGAAGCCTCAAGGAGCGTTTATGAATTTGACCCAAAACATTCAAAAAAACTCACCCTGTATAATAGGGACATAATTGAAGTTTACTCTACTTGCTAGATGATGATTGGATAAATTGTAACCGGAACAGATATTATAGAAAAATAAGCACGTTTCTTCAACATGCTGCTAGTACAGTGTTTTTCAATTACAGTATCAAAAGGAATCATTAAATTAATTTGGGGGAACAGCGTTGGCTTGTAACTAATAAAACTGTTATAAGCTATATAAAATGTGAAAAACTCTGACAACACTTTTAAACACCGTGTAGTAGTGTCAAAGAGAAGTAATCAATAAGAAAGGCTTCGTGATTTTTGATTTGTTGCGATGTTACTTGATATGATGATCTGATACACTTTTTTAAGCAACCATACATAGCGTATAAACTCCGAAGCTACTCACTTTTATAATTTGCATTGGAATCTATTGATACTGGGAATGTTTTATGCGAACACATTTTAACTAAATGGATATACGTAAGCTTCCATTGGTTTCTATAGGATAATGTCAGCGGCAACTTGCTTCACGAAGTGTCGCAGATATTTGTTCGGTCTCTCGCTCAATTAATTAATTTATCCTTTGTTGACGGAGCGTTTGTGGTTCTCTTAAGTAAACAGCAAATTGCCAATACTAATCGTATATTCTGTTGCTTGTTAAAATGATTAACGCTTCTGTATAGATAACTTTTCTCTTAACTACAAAGCTCTTAGGTAAGATGTGGAAGTTCTTAATATATCTGTCACTATAAATAGAAATGTATCTCTAGATACATACATAGAATTGTAATTATGATGTCACTTTCTGAATATACAACCATCACGACAAATCAACCATACCGCGTCCAGGAACCAATCATACTGTTGCCGTGTTTTAACCTAGCAATTTCTAAATACCTACTGAAAGCATTCAAATGAAAAGCCCATTAGTATGTAGGTTAGGTACCTCTTATAGGCACACATTTTTATTTATTTGGGATGGCTTAGTTTGAGACACACAAAGTAATGACTTTAAATTTGGGAATAAATGATACACCGTATCTTAAAATAAACATTAGTCAAAATGACATATTCGTAAATAGGGGAGTTGGTGTGGTCGCTCCACGGGGACGTGAAGGGCAGATCAGCAAAGCGCTCTGGAGCGAGCAAAACTTTAAACGGAATATGTAAGCCAGAGAAACGGAGATTTTACCCGTACACGATACGTTGGGGAGCGATCTCTAGCAGTCGAATGTTTTAACCGAAACTTTGTAATCTCTTTGTTATATTTGAAATACTTTATTGTGTTTTCCATGCCGCTGTTTATTGGACGTTCTTCGGATTCCTGAAAGAACGTAGAAATAAAAATATATCTTATTGTATAATTTATTGCCCGCTTGTATCGTTCGTGTGCATTTCTCTTCTATCAATGTTTGACAAAGGAATATTCATTGCTGAACTTGATATAAAATATGTAAAGGTACACTATATGACTTTTTAAATGCGAATCGAGGTGGTGTAGGAGCTACAGCCAATTTAACAAACCGCAAGAAGGTCATATAGAAGTGATGCGTAATGTAGTAATTTACGTAGACTACTTTTCGATTTTTATTTCATGATACCGTGTTCTCTATTATTATTCAATTTTTTTTTAAACTCACAGTCAAATGTATACAATTACCGCGTGAAACATAGCTACTTGAAAGGCTTACTTAACATTTGAAAATTTAATAAATAGCGACTATAATCACAGTGCATATGACAGAAACAAAGAAGCGCTTGAGAGAGAAAGACCATATTCACCTGCGATACAATCGATCTATTCTCCGTAACATGTTCCTTTTAGATAATGCGTAAGTTCGCACGTATTTGACGAAATGGTCTTCCTTATTTCACGATATCGTAATGCACCCACAGAGGTATAATAATTAGTGCGATATACTTTTATTAGAAATGGGAAGTAGTGTCCGTCCTTGCGCTGGTAATATTTGTGATGCGAATGAGATAAAAAGAAATTATTTTACTTAATCAAAATTTCATTGTCTGTCAAAGTTACATAGAATTCTACTTTTTATATTAAATTTATTCTTAAGTTATAAGATTTCATTAATAAAAGAGATTATTGTTAATGTATAATTTTTTGACCTTTTAAACGCATATTAAAAGTAAAGAAAAACAATAACAGTAACTCAAAAAGCATTTATTAGAAATTAAATTGTTTATAAAACAACAGAAAATGTATTCTAACAGATGTTTTAAAAAAATGTCTACAGAATGTTCTTAAGATGTAAAATTGAACGGAAATGTTTGCATTTGATTCATTAGTTGTTTGAAGTATTACTTAGAAATAAGTCTGTTGTTATTACTATAATAATTAGGTTTATTCAAATTCCTGCAATTTCCTAGTTTGAGGTGATTATAATTTGAGAATGAACAATTAATGCTTCTACGGACGAAGAATTAGTATGGTATAAAATTGGAAAGTAGACAATAAGGGACTATTTGCTAATTACGACATTATCGCATGTGATATTGTTTCCTTACACAGAATTCTAAATTCTATGTTAAACTTAGGAATTCTTAAGTTAAAGTATTTGATTACAGTGTACTGTTCTTGTGGCGATAAAATTTTTGTATTTACAGAAATAGAACATTAATACTCTAAGTAAATTACCCATTCGTAAGCAAATTGAATATGCTAAAGACAAACATTTTTTTGTTTGTAGTTGTATATATTATAATGCGAAATTAACTTACTGATTATTTGCTAATTAAATCATTAAGGCATGCTACATTGTTGAGTTATACAGAATTTTATATTGTATGTTTAATTTATTCTTAAGTTAAACAAATTCATTTATGAGAAACATTGCAATTAAAATGGTGCTTAAGTAGGTAATCATACAGATTTAGCAAGAAATATGCATTAGATGTATTATAAATACATATATATTACGAACTTACTATAATTGATATTGAAATTAGGGATTTTAATTATGGGGGTCAAAGAGCACGTTCTGCATATATAAAGGTAAGAATGCAAAATTTTCAAAACAGTTCTAGTTTGAACAGTACCTTTAAATGAAACAACATGCCACGACTTCCAGGACAACGCGATATAAGTCTCGAAAACAAGGGTAAGTTAAGTGCACTCCTAGAAAGGAATGTAGCGATTGTGGATATTGCAGAGGAGCTTAACCTATCTGTAAGTAGCATCTTTTTCTTTTTCATTATTTGAAAGTAACTTGGGTACATGTGAAGAATAACAATCCTATATACTAAACATCAACGAGATCGTGGTTATTTCAACATTTTGCTGTTAACCATGCATCTCTGACAATTAATCGTATCAATCTTTCATATATCTTACTCTACCTTTAATTCTGTTTTTCTTTATATGCTCAGATATCTCAGATATACCGCTGGAAGAAGAAATTTGCGGAAGACGGAAATGCGTTTGCCAATGGACGCCAAGGAGCATGCGGAAGAAAACGGTCCCTAAGTGAAAATGACGTCAATAATATCGTGGAAACTATTCAAAACCAGCCGTTTTCTTCAACGCGTGCCATTCAAGAGCGGCTAAATTTAAATTGCTGCCGTCAAACCATCCGGAGGGCATTATCAAAAGCCAACTATAAATGCAGACGTCCAGGCCATAAAATTGATTTCACGGCTGGCCATGCGGCTGCTAGACTTGCTTTTGCTGAAGCAAATATAAATCGTAATTGGCAAACTGTTATCTTCAGCGACGAAAAAGTCTTCTCGACAGATATTGGATCTCGTAAACCGCTTTACCGACTACCAAATACAAGATATGAAGAACATAATATCGTCAAAACAAGACGAAGTGGCCGGATTTCCTTAGGTCTGTGGGGTTGGATGTCAGCAGCAGGCCCGGGAGAGTTGATGAGAACTGGACCTAGAATGAATGCCGATGAATATATAAACATTTTGGAAACTAGTATGCTGCCAACTGTACGAGCAATATATGGAGATGAACCGTTAGTTTTCGTCTAGGACAACAGTGCGGTACATTCATCGCATAGAGTTAGGGAGTGGTTCCAGGCCCATCCTCAATTCACTCTTTTAGACTGGCCGGCAAAGTCTCCAGATCTAAATCCCATTGAAAATTTGTGGGGGAACATCGTTAATCGATGGGATGATTTTCGTGGTGATGATCACCTTCGGACTGCAGATCAACTCTATCTACATGCTAGTAGAATTTGGGAGCATTACAGAACCACAAGAATCTGCGATAATCTCGTGAGCTCTATGGAAAGGAGACTGAGAGACACTATTTCAAGTAATGGTTTTTGGACAAAATATTAAGTGTTTTTCTTATACATATGTGTTTTATTTTTTCAATCGTATTGGAATTCCTTGTAATCCTCCTAATAGCAATTTAAAATGTTTCTTGGCGAACAATAATTTATTGTTTCTACCGGATCCAAAATAACTTTTACATTCTTATTAAAAGTATATACATATGTTTGACGTGATTTTCTAAATTGAATGTTGCACATATCTGACATTATACAATTATGTATGTATGTATATTTTTTGTGTTTATGTGTTCTGTAAATAATTTTTGCTTCTACTAAATTAATAAATGCTTTAATTACATACAAGCACTGCTATGATTTACCTTTAATATCCATCATTACATGCTTACGAAGTATGTTATGCAATGTTTCTTATAAATAAATTGGTTTAACTTAAGAATAAATTAAACATATAATATAAAATTCTGTATAACTCAACAATATAGCATGCCTTAATGATTTAATTAGCAAATAATCAGTAAGTTAATTTCGCATTATAATATATACAACTACAAACAAAAAAATGTTTGTCTTTAGCATATTCAATTTGCTTACGAATGGGTAATTTACTTAGAGTATTAATGTTCTATTTCTGTAAATACAAAAATTTTATCGCCACAAGAACAGTACACTGTAATCAAATACTTTAACTTAAGAATTCCTAAGTTTAACATAGAATTTAGAATTCTGTGTAAGGAAACAATATCACATGCGATAATGTCGTAATTAGCAAATAGTCCCTTATTGTCTACTTTCCAATTTTATACCATACTAATTCTTCGTCCGTAGAAGCATTAATTGTTCATTCTCAAATTATAATCACCTCAAACTAGGAAATTGCATGAATTTGAATAAACCTAATTATTATAGTAATAACAACAGACTTATTTCTAAGTAATACTTCAAACAACTAATGAATCAAATGCAAACATTTCCGTTCAATTTTACATCTTAAGAACATTCTGTAGACATTTTTTTAAAACATCTGTTAGAATACATTTTCTGTTGTTTTATAAACAATTTAATTTCTAATAAATGCTTTTTGAGTTACTGTTATTGTTTTTCTTTACTTTTAATATGCGTTTAAAAGGTCAAAAAATTATACATTAACAATAATCTCTTTTATTAATGAAATCTTATAACTTAAGAATAAATTTAATATAAAAAGTAGAATTCTATGTAACTTTGACAGACAATGAAATTTTGATTAAGTAAAATAATTTCTTTTTATCTCATTCGCATCACAAATATTACCAGCGCAAGGACGGACACTACTTCCCATTTCTAATAAAAGTATATCGCACTAATTATTATACCTCTGTGGGTGCATTACGATATCGTGAAATAAGGAAGACCATTTCGTCAAATACGTGCGAACTTACGCATTATCTAAAAGGAACATGTTACGGAGAATAGATCGATTGTATCGCAGGTGAATATGGTCTTTCTCTCTCAAGCGCTTCTTTGTTTCTGTCATATGCACTGTGATTATAGTCGCTATTTATTAAATTTTCAAATGTTAAGTAAGCCTTTCAAGTAGCTATGTTTCACGCGGTAATTGTATACATTTGACTGTGAGTTTAAAAAAAAATTGAATAATAATAGAGAACACGGTATCATGAAATAAAAATCGAAAAGTAGTCTACGTAAATTACTACATTACGCATCACTTCTATATGACCTTCTTGCGGTTTGTTAAATTGGCTGCCTAGCTCCTACACCACCTCGATTCGCATTTAAAAAGTCATATAGTGTACGTGTTGTATATCTTGCACGGGAGAAATGTGAATTGCTTGTTTTGTGTTTATGAAACGATGCGCTCGCGCCTCTTATGGACAAGAAATTCTTTCCTTAGTGTACGATACATCTTCAAATGCAGTATGTACAGAGGTAGCTGCTGTTGCCGCGACAAACAAGCATGCAATTCATAAGGAACGTGTAAATTATTAAAAACACTACAGACTAAAGAACATTTCTTTGCCCTTTGCGGCACATTTTGTACATTTTTACTATCATGCGCTTACTAAAATAGCTCTAGGTAAGCAATAAGACTGCTAAATCTAATTCTTTTTCCACTTTTCTTAAGAACGACAAACGGTAAATTATTAGATGTATACGATTTTGATCGAGAACAAAGCTTAGCGAGTTGAAGCCAGACACATGATCTCATTACTTTTAAGAATGACCTTTGCTTCTAATCTCTTTCGCCAAACAGGAAAAATTTGATGTTAATCCATAATACCCACAACCATATTACGGTTTTAATTTCCTCTGAATTTTCATCTAAAATCCCCAATTGCCCAATTGGAACAGCTTGATGCTTCTTGATTTTCCGCACGTCCAGATTTAAATTCCTCCCATATTATGGATCTTGTAAGATCGAAGCATCCAAAAGCATCTGATATACTTAGTATAGCTAGGCTACTTGTGTTAAGAACAATGTAGCCCTCCTGATTATCACGACATAGCAATTTAAACAAGAAATTAAGTTCAATATTAAAAGTGGTTTAATGTGGTGGACTGCAGATTTCATGCATTTTACTGGTAATCAAGTAATTAGCCAATATTTTCTATACAACCGCTGTCTTGTATAGTGGAATTGTAGTACAGGAATATGATTTCCAACTCATTGTTTTACAACTAGAAGATTTTGTTTACTTTTTTTATGACCTTCTAACATTGCATGAGCGCAATTCTTTTAAATACTGATTGTTGACTTGAGTTGAAAGAAATTGTTTTCCCCGTAGACTTACTAGAATAATGCCGACAGCAATAAAGTAATTTCTGCTGACGTGCCCTTTATCAACTTTTGCCCCACTCCTTGGATGAATATCCATCACTGACACTCTACCATAGATGCAGTAAACTGTCGTTTATGTCCGTATTTTTATCGGGATTCTAAAACATTGAATTAATAGCCTGTAAGTATAATATGTTCTTCGGATTTTTTTTTCGGCTATTGTAAATAGTTAATACCTTTACACGGTGAACACGTGCTCTACTGATACAATACAGCATTAAGTTCTTCTCTGCAGATCTTCCAAATTATGTCAGTTACCTAATTATCGGAAACAAAGTTGGCAAACGTACACAGTTTAAAAGTGAATATAATAATGAAAATATTCGCTTTGTATTAAAATTATAGTTTTAAAATTTTTCTCAGGGTGCGTGCAGAAAATGGGATACGAAAATTACAGTATTCCTGTACCACTATTACAGTATTCTGCAACTACCTAACTCTAGATATTTACTTAGAGATGGCGCCACTGACGTCAAGTTTTAAAATTTTTATTTTAAACTAGCTGGCCCGGCAGACCTCTTTCTGCCTAGAAAAATATTGATTTAGATATTTCATGTTTTATTGTTACGGGTACCACCCCTGTGTCCCGCCCGTCCCGCACCAGCCCCCGTTTCACGCAAAACAATTGTCGCAAAAAATGGTAAAAAACGAAATTTTTTTTTTCGGGAATATTTCGGGAAGTTTCTTGGGTATTCTTCTTGTTTGGGCGGAGACCAGTCCGAATTGGTGCGAATCATCGAAATCGGTCCAGGCGTTCTTGAGTTATAAGCGTAGTAACATGTAGTAACTAACGGCTTTCTCATATGTATATAGATAATATTTTAAGTTTTAAAAAGCAATTTCTGAACATTTACTTAAAATTAAAAACATTAAATTGCGAAATTTAAATGTTATATTGTGTAATGGTGAAAACTTTTTTTATCGATCTTCGCTCGAACTGCTGGACGTCCCCTCTGAAGGAGTTTTCTTCATTTTGTAGATGGTTAGTTGGCCCTTGATGAGATGGTCGACGTTATTTGCTTCTTAACGGTGCACCTTTAACGCCTAAATGCTGTTAGAATATTTTTCTTACGAAGTAACGCTCTGGACGAGAGGTTATATTGTAATAGAGCTGTTGTACCAACCTCCACGGTTTATATGTACATCCGATGATAGCTGATTGTCCGCTAATCCTTTATAATACTTAATGAAACGCTTTTGTTAATAATCGACTTTACTAACTTCTACAGGTTCGGCCAAAATCCGCTACATACAGTGATGTTCAAAGATAGCCAACTACACTATCACCTACGTTTTCGTTCTTAAAATCCAGTAGAATCTCTACATTCACTAGCTATATATAAAATATTTATTGCTAGAACTGCTTAGTACTATTTTGATGACGTCATGGTTTTACCAACAAAATCAAACATGGATTCGGAGACTTTATTAAAATATACTCGGGTTATATTAAGATTCACGATACCACCTCTTACATAATTGTTTGCAGTTTGATCATCGGCTCTTATGGCGACAGTCATAGAGTTAGTGGTGTCTATGGTTCTGTTGATAAGATGGATATCAGCAAAATGAAAAGGTGATGGCTTTACAAACAATTGCAGTCACCTATTTTAAACACCTAAAAAATGCCTGTAATAGTCACTCATGGTATATTATTGGAAATCACCCTGCAAACCACTGCAATGAAAATAGATCAAGCATTAGAAGTAGATCACGTGGGTTCGACCTCCGAGGTCTCATCAGCGCAACTGCGAATTCAAGATTTACTTGTTTTATAATACCTACCTCCGATAATAGACTAATTTCAACTTCATGCCCTCTATTGCGCAAGATCGGAAGTAGTACACTATTGGGCATTACACACACAGGTCGGTACACAAGATACCTATCTAACGTGGACAATTTGTAGATTGTTAGTTTCTAAAGGTAAGCTAGCTGGCTAAAGCTAGTTTTAAAGATGGTTTCATTAAAAAATTCTTAATACCATTTTGAAAATAACTGAAATCGTAAAACAACTTGATAGCAACAGAGATAATACGGGAGTACTTATCGATGACACAAGTTGAGCTGCCATTTATTGTTAGGCCAGAATTAATTAATTTTTTCAAATAATTCCGTGATGCATAAATATTATTTGTAAACGTCACAAACTTCACAGAAAAACTCAGATTAATCCTTATAAGCCAATATGCATTAATTTCAGTCATTTTAAAATATCTGTACTTAGATGGACTGAAAGTTCCACGATCTACCGAGGCATAAACAATTTTCGGATGAACTGTAGACAGCAGTGGCTAAGCGAAGCTGAAGTTTCTGAAAATGTACAAAAGCACATGGTGCATGTAATGGTAACCTCATGCAGCGAAAGATTCTCACAACTTTGCCACTTCTAGACTGCACCGCCGTACTTGCAACGTAAAATTTTCGCATAAAATTCTAAGGTATATTCGTCATCGCTTCTCTATTCGCTGCTTGAAAACTTTCACGCTTCCAAACTCTACTCCGAATAGTTTATTGTTATAGACAGATGTGGCACTCTCTATAAAGAAAAGCAGCGGAAGCACTTTGTGAAGTCTTCGAGGTAAAGTTAATTCGAGTGTGAATCTCACGTAAAGCGTACCTAGACTACTTGGTTAGATTATAGACTATATAAACTTGTAAACTCAATGCCTTTAGCGTAAACAACAATGTATCCTGAAATTACACTGAAATCCACTGTAGCAAACGTTTACTTGACAGAAGACGTCTTTAACCTAATGTGTGTTTTATTTGCTCTCGGGAGACTTGCATGCACATGTTCGTTTTAAGATCTTAGATTCTCGACAGAATAGCAATTTGTGCGCACACATTGGGACATAATTTTGATATGGAAAATAGTTTGGTTTTTACTATAATTTCACAAAAGGTCTTGCCACCTCTCTCGTGAAATGTGGATAAAATAATACAAGAAGCACTTCCGCAACGAATACGATATTGAGAGAGAAGTAGTTTGAATAAAACCAAACTATGCTGGAATGCCTTTCACGTAAGCGCCGCATAACCATGGGAGCTTGTCTTCTCGTCACTATAATTTTCGTGTGACATGTGACTACTTTAGAAATTTGATTTGTACGTGCAACTCAAATCAGGTACGAAAATGCGGCTATTACCTGCCAACATTGTGTCCTCTGCAGTACTATGTTTCAGATCAATGTACTAGAATATTATTTTAGTCTTGAAATGGAAAGCAATTGGAAGCAAAATGTTAAAATTATTATAAAACTGGAAAACGGACATTAAGAAGTGGAAGCATTAAAGAAACAAAAGAAAAAGTTAAAATGGTGGGATATAGAAATACTTATCGAGTTTGCGTAAATGTGTTCAGTAAATCCATAAATTAATTCTGAGTTTTTTTTTAACTAAACAACTAACGATATATTAAAATGTTATTATAAATATGAAAATTGGGTTGCATATATTGATAAAACAAAAATCCTGAACTTAAGTTTAATGCTTTTAATGTTCTAGACATTAAGGTTGCGTGGTCGAGTAAAATGGCGGGAAAAGTGCTCCATATACGACAATGGTAAAATTTTGATGCAAGATTTTTTAAAAATTACAACTATGATTGATGAAAAAAATTATAGGAGTAACTAGCATACTGTTATCGAGGTAATGACATATTTTTAATTTAAATAATGTGGTAACTTCTAGCAGAAAAAAAATCTTAAAGTTTAGGTTTGTGTGTACATCGTAAGAAAATGCATTATATTACGAAAACTACAAATCAGACTCATAAACTGTTTATGTTAAGTACTAGGTAGGTAACAAGGCTATAGATTACGACAATAAAATTACATTAATCTGTTATAAATAAACAAAAATCTTGCATCAAAAATCAGTCTTCTGGCCAATTCACCTAAAAGTGTCGCAGCTCGGGATGTGCCAGAATTACTTAAAATGGATAGTGTAGCAATTTTTTAATAGATGGCACAAATAATTAACAAACCATAAACAACAAAAATTATTAATAAATACGGCATAAAAACAAACTATAGGTATATTATAAAAGTAGTTTTAAAACTAAACCGCGATTTGTTTCTGTACTCAATTGTTATAAACCCATTTTTTTATTTAACCTAAAACTAATGAAATGCATCAGTGGTCGATGACGTCATACATAATTTTACGTCAACTTTAGATTTTTTGTAAATACAAACGATGTTGTGTGGATTGGCGTGCATCATTTCCACAACGTTCATAGAAAGAATTATCAGAATCAATTCTTCTTCAACTATTTACAATTAAATATGTATAGATTTTTGTAGAGTGCCTTAAAATATCCTTTTGAAAATGTTGCCGACACATTCAGTAATAATAAAACAAATGTTGCAATTCCGAAGAGAAAAAAATGGTAAAAATCGGAGCAAAAACAATAAATAGTGTTCTTTATGATGAATGAATAAGTTTCTCGTTTTAATAGAAAAAGAAAACAAAAGTATTTATTATAATAACAAATCATAATAAAAATTTATAAAAACCTCCATATTCGAATTATAACAACACATAGTGAAATGTTTGCCTAATGTCATCCCAGAAATATGTTGGCTGCGTATGTGTGTAATATATTATGCTGTTTAGGTTTTCTGACTACTACTAGATATTTGTCATATTTAGGAATGTATAACCTATATCTCTGCCTATATCTAAAAAGAAAAATGCTTAGCAGCGCTGAGTTAATTTTCGTTGTTTATAATGATTATACTAATTAATGCGATCTTCCGCTGTTGTACTGTTGTTTCTTGTCCCACATTTCATTGGTCGTGTTCAGTTAGCATATCGGTAAATCACCGGTAGATACAGATTAGTAAAGTAGTGAACTGAATGCCTACATGGTAAATATTGTACTATTAGCATACAGATATTCAGTGCGATACTTCACTAATCATTACTTACCGCTGACTAATCAATGTGCTAACTGAACACGACCATTGTTAGAGTGGTGTACATATTTTTTGCCGAAGTGTGATTAGAACAAGCTTCAAGTTTTCTTTTATACAAGGTCAGCTGCTAAGAGGTCGTAATCTAATAACACTAATTATTAATTGTTATTGTAATTTTTCTTTGATTTATATTATTATAACAGTAAAGGATGTTTAAAATTATTATAACTATTATAGGTAGTATTGTATCAAAACTGTATAGGTATATCTACCTATTATACCAATTATAATCCTAGACCATATAAGGTTTCATTATTTTGCTTATGATTAGATTTATTTGAAAGTTTCGTTCCTTCTCGGGAACTTCACGACAAATACACGAACGGATTCGATAGTTTGATCCGAAATTTTATGACATATGACTTTTATATACATCTTTTTCCTGCATTTTTCTGCTTGTTTGATCTTTTTGGTGGACATTTTGAATATTTATTGTGAAATCCGTTATATCACAATTATTTTGAAAAAGCTAACTTTTTATTAAGAAAATATTAACTGTCTCAGAAATTAACGATAGGGAATGGTTAATAAAAATGAAAGTGCATACAGTGTCCTTAATATAAAATAAAGATGTTCCATTTAAGTAAGATGAGAAAATAATGCATTTGTGTTTTGAATCTCCCTATACACAGTTTTCGCAATATTAGCAAAATATCGCTTTGCTATAAAACTGTAACAATATAAAAAGGTCATTCCGGTGCAAAAAGAATTTCAAGTTGTTTCGTGTAGAATGCACAGGATATAATTGATCACAACTTCTGAAATACTCGGTATAACTCAATGAAACCTTATATAAATGAACGAGGAAGATATGCTTAATTTAAATTTGAAATAATATATAGTGTATCCCATATAAAAAAAAATGTACCTATGTTTGGTTCACCCTGGCAATATGAAACATCCGTACATACGAAAATAATTTTAAAATTAATATGCCTCACCCTGTATATCTTATTTACAATCATTACAAATACTACACTAAAAATGTAGGTAACTACAATAATAACTATGCAATAAATAATTATTATAAGTGAGAGAAGTAAATAATTTAAGGTTATAGTACATAAATGTTTCCTAAACGATAATCTTCCAGAAACTTGAATATGAAACACTACACTTTATATAAACTAAAATCATCAAACACAAGATTGATTGAGCGGACAAAGTGCATTCAGAAGCGGTTACTAATAGTTGCCAGCTGTCAAATCCAAACGCTCAATAATTACATATGTATGAGCAAAAAACTTGTGTGTTGGTTGAATAAACACAGAGGCTTCATTTCTTCTATCGTCTAGCCGACATTTAATATTGTACAATTAGCGAATTTTGTAGCGTTATAAACCATGCGAATCAATTACTTTTATCTCATTCAATGTGAATTTGAATCACTGCAAAATCTATACTTTTTTAATTCATATCTGTATATTCTCTGCCAAATTTTAAACATTTTATATTTTCCGATGAACGCTTCTTAATTACTATATAATTACTATCAAAAATTTCGTAATAAAAAATAAAAATTCCATAGGAAACTATTATTAAATTTTATATAATTTGCTGGTAAGGTAGCGAGGTAAATAGAGAGAATAGAGAGATAAATAGAAACGAGATGTAAAATAGCATTTACATATATGTATGTTACAACATTTGGCAATATACTTGGGTATTTTACGGTGTTTCTATATCTAATATCGTATCTATATACTTACATACCTATATCATCATATCATATATTGTATGAATATATGATATGACGAATTCCACGTGAATGTTTTCAAATATAATTTCAATTTTCAACAGTGACATCTATTGATAGAAAGCTCGAAATACTTCCGAGTCTATAAACGCTGATAAAGTGAATACTATGACCCTCTATTGTCTGCTAGATTAATTATAATGACTCCCACTACAAATATCCTATCCCCTCCAATTGCCTCGTACCCTTAAGGTGGGCACAATACCATAGACGATTCGTAACAGATGATCACGTAAAAAAATGGCCGATTTAAAACAGAGGACTCTACTAATATCAATCTCAACAAATATATTAAATTAGCTAAAATCAGTTTCGAAATATACATCTCCGCTTCCACGGTTGCGTACCTACCTATCAGGTAATAGAAAATGTTGAGAATGTAATCGTACGATGTGCATGGCCTTCGCGTATTATAGATACCTACCATAAACTTGTTGCAATTAATTATAAATATCTACAATATAATCGACGGTTTTAGCCGTTTCTTTGATACTGTAAATACTGTTAAACCATTTAATTTAATTAAATTAACAAAGCAAAGTATTATTTCTTTTATTTTACAATATTTGTATTTCAGATTTTCATTACATGGATCTATAACGTAAGTGTAGAATATAAACTATTCTCAAGCTGTAAGAAATGATCGGTTTTGTACTTCCAGCAAAAAAATGCAAATATCTCGTTTAGACTACGTTTTACAAGAAATGTGTATTATGCATATACTATGTACGTAAGTACATAAAGTACTACTAAATAGGTATATGGATAATTTTATATTTCACCTATGTTAAAATTTACCGAAAGTATCAAAGGAAGGAAAATACAACATTCTGTATTGTCTTTCTCTCAATGGACCTACTAAAGCAAATGTACGCGGATACGGGCAGACGGGTATGATATTCACGATAAATACAAACTTTTTTATTAGGAACAAAATAAATAACTCTGCCAAATTAAATTTTATTTATTATTTTATATTTAAATAGCATACATTGGATATACATATGTCAGTCTGGCATACAATGACGAACACATATGTATGTAAAATAAACTTTCAACGTATTTTTCTTTGATATCTTGAGTGATGGCACAGCCCTGCTTTGAAGAGAGGATTACTTAACTTCCGTATGTGGACCATTGAATTGGCAATTTATATGCACTTTAACGGAATGTAGACGTTTTACTGAGTTCAATACGAACCCCCTTGTTTGCGGAAATCAGTTTAAGATACCTAAAAATCAATCTAAAAAGTGCTATTTCTAGGTTTTGTTTCACTAGTGTTTTGACATTTCTGTGAGGATTTTCAGTTGATCCAGTCAGAACTACGAAATATCGAGCGGCAATTTTAAAAAACGTCGTTGAGGAATATAAAAATAATAATCATTTTTGATTTTGCAGTATCTTTTAATACAATTAATAAGTATATTTCAGTGACTAAAAAACATTTCTTCTTTTGTGTTTTATTAAATTTAAACAGCGAAATTTGATGTTAAGGCATAAAATTTATTTTTAAAATAATTATTTACGTGTCATATACACAATTAAATGTGTAAGTTAATATTAAGAAAAAAAATATGAATATTTACATACTATTTTAGCTAAATTTGAAGATATTTTTAATATTAGATTTAACATTTTGTCAAATGTCTCTTAATTGTTATTAATTGCAATGCATCGATTTCATTTATAAAAAAATGTTCTTTGCTTATGCCCGGTAACCATGGTGACTGTGACTGTTATGCACCTAGATTATTTGAAGTTACAATGTTGGTAGCAGTCTGGACGCGGACGATGTGAATCAAATGTGAATATCGCATGCGGTTGTTGGAACTTGTCATCATCTTCGAACGTTTCTCTTATTAAAAATGTGGACGAAAGATTTGAGGAAGTTAAAAAACTTCAATTTTATCAACGTATTGGGAACAACGCGGACATGGGGAACTTTCGTAGTTCATGCACTGGATAGCCACTAAATATTTGAAAAAATGGGCGTGATTTAATTCGCGGCGCGCATGTCGATTACCGATTTTTTCCTAATTGCAACCGGACCATTAAAACTAAACTAATTCTTTAGATACGTTCCTATTTTATATAATGTATTTGCACTAAATTTAATAGAATACACGAGGAGATATGTTTTTTAGTTGCTGAAATCTTTCAGTATTAAAAGATACTACAAAATATAAATGACTATTTTTTCATTCCCAAACGACGTTTTAAACTACCGCTCGATCTTTCATAATTCTGACTGGATGAGCTGAAAATCCTCGCAGAAATGTCAAAACACCAGTGAAACATAACTTAGAAATAGCACTTTTTACATCGCTTTTTCCTAGACTGATCTCCGCAAAAAAAGGGGGGTCATTTTGAAGTCAGTAAAACGTGTACTTTCCGTTAAACTGCATATAAATTGTCAATTCAGTGGTCGACATACGGAAGTTTAGCCAAGGTAAAAAATAAATACACACGTTTTCACATATTTATTCTAAAACTGTAAAAAATCAAGGTGGATTCATGTCAAAAACCATTTTTGTAAACAAGAAATCTGGAAAGAAAGGTGACGCGTGCGCATTGAAGCCTTGGTATACTTGAAGATATAGATATGCAGCTGCATACAGTGCTATCACGGTTTGATTTCGGATATTGTGAAGATCAAGTACCCATATAATAATACAATTCTTCGGTGTAGCGGGTGTAAGGTATTTTGAACGCTACCTCACTGCTTAACATCTGCAGCATATTTCCTGGTTTCAATAAACATAATAGTGTATATCAAACTTGTCTTATTTTCCTACAAAAAAATATATTTTTCAACGAAATACACAAACATTTTAATTTCTTTGTAACGTTTGCTTTTTTAAAATGAACAAATTTTCTATTTCATCCATAATACATTTAAAAGTTTGTTGTATTTGATATTTATTTCTTACTATGTATATGTATAATTTATGCAGAACGAAATAAATTATTTTTAGTACAGGTAAACTTTCAAATACATACATACACAACCTTGCATAAAATTATGTAAACAATTTTGGATTTAATCTTTTTGTGTTTTCTCATAAGATTTTGTTTGCACTAAATAGAAAACGTACAATTTGATAACTTGAGTTATGATTTTTTTCGACTTACCCTTATAAACATTGTTTTTGGCAGGGATTACTAAAATATTTTCTTTGTCTTATTTCCTAAATTTATCAAATTAGGCAACCTAATACGCACAATCAATTATCGACATCTTACAGACAAGTGCCAAAGTTAATTTGACAGATATTAATCATATAACTTGTTATAGCTACTGACATAGCTTTTGCAAAAACGAATGCTTTATTTACAATTTTCGCAATTTGGCATTCATCTACGATTTTTTCCTTATATTCTAAATGCAAAATTATTTCAATTCATTGCTATTTACTCGTTGTTTGAAATAAATTTTGACGTTATTTTTACAAACAAAATAGCTTAGTCCCTCCGGAGGCATCATATCGTCATGTTTAATACAAAATATACAATTAATTCTTTCTAAATCGGCCAAAAGCTATAAAAGTTTAATTCAGTTACCGACTGAGGAATCTACTATATTTTAACCGCACCTTAAAGCGACAATATTTTGTACAGCATTTATAGGAATTTGACGCCAAGCATGCCATTTCTCTCAATCTCTGTTTAGTCCAGAAAGTACCAGAAAATGTATTGCCTTTCCTTAAAGTGTTCTATGTCCAGAACCTATTTTCCGATTTAAATTATCCTTTTCCTCTTTTTTTATACATTCTTGGTGTCAAACTTTTACCAGTATTAACTTGAATCAATTATTAATCATATTCCATTAATCCAAAGTTATAATGCTAAAAAATAGAAGAAAGTGACATAACGATTTGTATAAATATGACGTGTAAGATAATAAGATTGATGAGTGATTGTCTTCTTTAAAAATTCCATTTCGTAAAAAATATCTCATCAGTAGTAATTTTCATTGGGTAATGTTGTTCGATTACTATGAAGTTGAATTCTTTGATTACCGTGGTGATGATAAAAAAAGGAGAATTGTTATTTTTATTTCCTTCAAGCAGACATATTTTCCTCTATAAGAGACAATTTATCAAAAGGAACCCAAGATAGTGGTTAAAATGTAAAGGTTTATGAAGCAGACTTTCTATATCAGGACATTTTTTTTTATAAAACTCCAGAACCATATCACTTAAAAATTCAAAAATACGGATATATTAATCCTTATCTTTTCTACTGCCATAGGAAGCCCTATTCCCATCCGGGATCATACAATCCTTTTAACTTCGAATCCCAACCAAATAATCCCTTTGCTCCGAGACTAGGAAATCCATACATCCGAATCAAAATCTCTCCTTTGGAAGAACCGACGTGATGTATCTTAATTAATTTTCTTTAGGTAAATTTTCACATAAACCAAAAAGAGACTACATATCACATATAACATAATTATTTACTTTACTAGATAATTTCAGTAAAAACAGTAGCTCTACTTATTTTTAATAACATATTTATAGATTCACAAACTGTTGTAACGAACCTCGGTACCCAGAAACAATTTTTATTTAATTGGATTTAAATTCTAAGGAACGAAAATTTATTAAAATTTGTTTGCTGTAAATAGTTTTGGAATAACCTGTATTTTTATATTTTGGATACCGGTGTATATTTTTCAGAGTTTTTCCGGGAGACGTCAGGCAACAAAAACGGGCCCGTCCGACTATATAAACGCCGCATTTTTCAACATTAAGAGAATTCCTTTTCCTATTCCGACCTGTTGGGGCCGATACAGTTGGCTAGCAGGTATTTCTAGATGAAGCGGCCGACGAAGTTGGCGTTCACCATCCTGTCCGACCTGCTGAAGCCGAGAAGTTGGCTAGCAAGTATCCTGGGTGAAGCGGCCAAAAAGTTGGCGTTCACCATCCCGTCTGACTCGCCGGAGCCGAGAAAATTGGCCAGCCGGTATCTGTCCGTTCACAACACCGATATCAGAGACATTTATTCTTTTACTTATTTTGCTATTACATACCTGTATATATTTTGCCCGATTATTATTTTATATATCCGCATGTCAATTAAATGATTTTGAATTATTCACAGCAACTGCCGAAGAACCTGGTATATATCCAACGTAATATTTATTTCTCACGCTTTCTGTAAATATTATGTATTTGCCAATGATAAACTGATATTTTTCTCTGTACAAACCGACACTTGTTATATTATATCCGATTATTGCTTTGATTGTTTTTTCTGATTACTGGTATTTGTATCTATCATCTGGAAAATTTTGTTCATCTGAATTTTAATGTAAATATATCTATATAATGAACCTACCTTTCTTTTATTTCGCTATCCAGAGGTTATAATTTGGTAATTCGGCGTTACTGACATTTTTAAAGTATTTTTCTTGCTCATTAATCTGATTTTGATACATTCGTAAATAAACTTCGTATGTCAAACGTCAAATTGTGATACAGCGCCGCAGCCCGGATCTTTAGTGAACGAAGGCGCAAGCGAAATCGATAATATCGATCACCGACAAGCAAATCGACCAGTGGCGTACGGTCCAGAAGCTAATTTACTAATTTTTAATTTCCGACATATTAATAATCAAGGGAAAAATAAAGTAACGTTGCAGTAATCGATATTACAGTAATTATTAACAGTAATCTATATTAAAGAGTTACAATAAGGATTTGTTTTGACCCTTAATTTAAACGTTCCTCATTTTTTTTTGATATTAATAGAAATCCGAACCCCTCTGACGACCTAAGATGTAGATCTAGTACAAGCTAGACGAGGCAAATTCTTCAAAAATAATACAACATTACCCACGCGGTAACGTAGTAATATATAACAATTCACTATCACTATATTTTCAAAATTGATACGAGGTTCTTTTGCTTGCTACAGTGGTGGATCATTACAATCTGATACTATGTGTGTGAGTTCCCTTAATATAATTAGCGAGTGGGGGATATTTGGTATACGCCTTTGATGTAAGTTTTATTAGCGACAGCATGTGCTGCTCCATTTTCCTGATGTACCAGTTGAAAACTTCAGCTTTATGTATTATTCGTTACAGCCATTACACTCTGTAGTGACTGTATGTAATGTGAGTAATACCGAAATTGCAATCTTCAACTTCAAGCAGTAGAGGCAATCTCACAATAAGGTACAATCCTAATATAAAACACTAGAGAAAATAATTTAATCCGCTTTTGACCTTCATTTTAGTACAACGCCTGCGTCTTTAATTCAAAAATAGAATGTGGTCCGAAATATTTCCAACCGGGACGTGAAGATGGCAGCACTCGGCAACAAAAGCTGGATAGTGTGCTTGCGTATCTAGTGATAGGTATCCACCAAAATGTCAACCATTTCAAACGCGCAGTTATCATTTGACAAAATTTATATAAATTGAACAACCGACTCGTAATTAAATATTTGTTTTAGAAAGGCAATACGCCAAAATTAAAGATGAGATGGACGCTGTATACGGGGGTTCTGCATCATCATTTGCCACAGTGAAATTTGGGGCAGCAGAATTTAAACGTAGCCGTACAGGTTGTGGAGACTATGACCGCTTTTATGACGTCCTAAAACTGTAACCAGAGTGACGGTAACATCGCTAAAGTTCACTAAGCAGTGCTGAACGACCGCCAAATTAAAATGAGCGAGGCAGCAGAGGTTTTAAACATGTCCACAGGACTTGTTTTTCACCTAGTTAATCAAGATTAAGCATGAAACAGCTGTCTACGCGTTGGGTGTTACGCTTGCTCGCGTTGAACCAAAAACGTGTTCGACTGAACACTTTCAACTAGAATACACCATTATACGTCAGAAATAAAAATACAGTTAAAATAGTGGAGTGCCAAGGTGGAAGCAGCTCCAAAAATAGCAAAAACTGCAGGAAGCAAAGTCATGAAGTTATCTCAATCGATTATCTTCAAACAGCAAGACCCAACACAAGGCAGAACAAAAGTTCTTTCACGATAACGATGAGCCGTCTCATCCCTCAGCGGTTGTCATGTCGAAAATGTTGTAAAAACAATAGCTCTACTTATTATTAATAACATATTTATATATTCAGCAACTGTAATTGTATTTAAACAGTAATCTATATTAAAGAGTTACAGTAAGGATTTGTTTTGACAATTAATTTAAACGTTCTTCATTATTTTTTTAATATTATAGAAATCCGAACCCCTCTAACGACCTAATATATAGATCTTAGTACAAGCTAGACGAGGCAAATTCTTAGAAAATAATACAACATTAGCCACCCATATAACGATTCACTATCACTACATTTTCAAAATTGATACGAGGTTCTTTTGCCTGCTACAGTGGTGGATCATCACAATCTGATACTATGTGTATGCAGAAGTAATGGTGGTAAGGTCAATTTTCATAAAAGAAAGGCCTTAAGTCTTTCAAGCATAGAATTACATAGTTATAGTTATAATTAATAGTTATATACCACCGAATTTGGGGTTATGAGTGCATGCTGGTACATACCCTGTATCATCTTTGTAAAAATTTACTACTTCACGCATGGTGGCACTTTACTCGCATCATCATCATGGATGCAAACCTGTGGTATCCTAAACCATGTCCAGACGGCGGCATTAGACTGATTTGAATATTTCGGTAGTTATCCGTAATCACATGTCGTTCCACGTTTTGCCGATGACACCTCTGGACCTTTTTAACTTATTTATATCGGAAGATGTTATTGAGCATACAACTTTTCGCACAAATTTATATGCCCAGCAGGAATATCAACGAAAAAATTATATGCCCAGCAGAAATATCAAAAAGGTGGACATGCTTATACACCAATATCTGTGAATCAAATTCGGGCTTTTATTGAAATAAATTTATTTATGGAAATAACAGTGTTGCCGAGTTATAGGGACTACTGGTCCTCTGCGCCAGATCTGCATGATTCGTATATAAATCAAATAATGGACGTTAATAGGATTGGCTGGCTATTAACCCACATCCACCTCATTGACAATGATGCCATGCCGAAACGAGGAGATGCAAGCTTTGATAAACAGTAGAAAGTAAAACCTTTTTTAGACAAACTACAAAATAATTTTATAACTTTCGGAGAAATAATAGCAATAGACCAATTTATGATCAAATTTAAAGGCAGACATTCTTTAAAACAATGTTTTCCGAATAAAACGATTAAACGCGACCATAAAGTGTGGGTCTTAGCTGACAAGTCTGGATATTGCTTTAAATTTCAAATCTACACTGGAAAAGTTCCGAAGTCATTGGGTGCAAGTTATAAAAACATTATGTAATGGATTAGAGCACAAAAGTCATAAAATATTCTTTGACAATTATTTCAGCTCAGTACAGCTGATGGAGGAGTTAAAAATGATGGAATTTGTACTTGCGTAACAATCCAACTAGGAAACAACCTCCTGCATTCAAGTCTGACAATGATTTGCAACGAGGGAACGTTGATAATTTTGTTCGTGATTCTGGGCTATCAATAGTAGAATGGAAAAACAGGCGCAGTGTTCATCTAATTTCTAGTTATCATGACCAACGAAACCAGGACACTAAAGAAACGGAACAAATAAGCGCAATCCGAAGATATTCCTTGTCCCTTATTTTTAGTGGACTACAATAAAAATATGAATTGTGTTGATAAGCTCGATCAGTTGAAGTCCACTTATGAATTTCACAGAAAAAGCCACAAATGGTGGCACCAAATTATGTTCCATTTTATAGACATTTATGTGATGAACAGCCATATATTACATCGATTACTAGAACTTGCAACTGTCTCACTGAAAGATTTCAGACGTGAAATTATATCTGGGTTGCTTCTGCCAACTATAACTACACAAAAGAAAAGAAATCACTCCTCTGGGGCTATTCAGATCAAGAAACATAAGCCGCACATTCCACTAGGTGTCCGCCAATGCAGATGTGCCAGATATTGGTACACGCCGAAGATGTGGATTATGTAGTGATAAAACGACCCAAGTACGTACCGAGTGGATATATTGTTTACGCAAAGTGCTTTTATGTTTAAAACGCGAAAAAAACTGTTTTAAATTATTTCACCAATAATTATTTGTAGCCTCCTGGGCGCATGGTGGTACGATGTTTGCACCACCATCAAAATTTTGAAAAATAAAAAATTCTGAAAGCTATTGTTAAAATGTTGTTACCTATGCACTGTTAAGTTAAAATTATGAATTTTACATTAATCCCACGTGCCCTACTTTTCCGGTGCAGGTAGGGTAAATTTTGTCTAAATATTTTTGTACCGGAAAGAGTTAACAGACTAGAAGAAATAACAAATAATTCATTTAGCGAACACGATTTACATGACTTTAGCGCCAACGGGATAAATGATCCTGATTTTGAGCATGCTTCTGATGAGCTCAGTGTTGATGCTGGCAATAAACGGGAATAAGTAATCCACAAACTAGTGACAATTGCGAGAGAAAACCAATAGGTAATACTAGATTATCAAACAATATAAGTGATGGTTGGATACATTCAAAGAGTAATCAAATAAAACTACCACATTTCTCAGTTGAACCTGGTATTTACAGTGATGTAACCAGCACATTGGCAATGAAAATACCAGAGTAGTCCTTGCCTGCAATAACTACAGATTCAGAATTTAAATAATAGGACATCAGATAAATTTGTATGCAGTACGATCGTTGATCAATACTACCTCGGCTTCATTATTTAGGCTACACGACTGGAATCTAACTTTTCACGAATGGACAGAAAATTAGTTTCATGTTTGATATTTGCAAAATGAGACACTGTACGTAAAAAATGGGATACATTGTGAACTTACTTCCAAAGTGGTTTTCAAGCCTGTAAGATTCATCTGTAAGATATTTTCGCGGGATATTGAGAATAAATTATAGGCCTTCAACTCAAGTTTGTGGATCAATTCGTGAAGCAAGTTCGTGAAATCGATATTGGATAAGAGAATTCGTTTACGCTCTTATCAGTGCGTTCAGCCAACAAGATTGCTGCTGTGAAAATATCAACTCGTCATCGTTCTCATGAGATAAACATTTCTCGCTCTTCTTTGAAGAAAATTTTGCATCAGGAACTCAGTATGAAGGTTTATAAAGTTCAATTAGTCCAAGAACTAAAGTCTGATGTCCAACCGATATGTTTTTGGCTCGCCCAATGGCCTGGATATCAGTTTTCAGATAAACCCCATCAATAAGCATCGAGCTTGCATTTGAGGCTCAGACAATCCAAATGTGATCAGTGAGAAGCCGATTTACCTAGAGCGACTGACTGTTTGGTGCAGATTTTAGCATGGTGGTATCATTGGAGCATTTTTCTGGTAAAATGGTCATGGAGCTCAACGAATTTTTATTTATGCAAATCGAAGACGACGTTTGGTTTCAACAGGACTATTTGTAGCTTTCTTAAGCTATATTGCTTATCTGACTATCACTATAAACTGCTCCGTAGTTTGTGTGTGTGTGTAAATGTGTTGAGAGGCCTTGTTACAGGACTGTCTCGTTATTTAAAATGCCGCCGTCTCCACGGAGAATTGAACCTCAGACGCAGCGATCTGTTTTATCGCTGGGTAATCCAATGGCCACTGCAGCTCTTGCTCACATACAGTTGCCGTAGCATTTTCTAGTGCAGAGTGTATTGTAAATAAAGGCAAATATCCAATAGCATGTGTTATATTATAATATCGTGTAGTATTATTATTTTCCGGCGCAGTGTAATGGCGCACTGGAGGAATGCGAAAACAAATACCTAAGCGGTGTAAATTTTACTAGTACAATCTGTGTCCATATTTACTCGTATATTACATGATGACAGCAACAAAAACCCGATTATTTGATAGAGTTAAAGTGTTGTTGGTTATTGCGAATGGTATATGGTATTCGAAAACATGGTACCCGCGAACTGGGAAAAATTTAAACAGAGATTTATGTTTTATTTAGAAGCAAGCGAGAAAATAAACAAACCAGACAAACAAAAAGTAGCGCTATTACTCCATTTTATGGTAGATCGAGGTATCGATGTATACAGTTCATTTATTTGTACGGAAGAGAAAAGTAAAGAAAACAGAGAACGTGCTCTATAAATTTAACGTATATTGTAATCGATGGAAGAATAAAGTATACATAACATTACATAAATAATTCTTTCGATCATAAATGAAGGATTTTGCGAACTGCAATGTGAGCTGGTGAGCTAGAAAATTTTGATGTGATCGAAACCGAAGCAATTCGTGCAACACTACTTAATTAAACGACAACAAAGCTATAGCATAATTTATAAACAAAAATAAATTCTAGTTTATTCATCTTGGCTCAAATTTATTGAATAAATAATATATATTTATATAAGAATAAGTTGAACTATTCCACGAGCAATTTTTCCGTATCTTTAAGTCCATTTAAGAAACTTACAACTACAAGAGCTTCAAATTTATTTGTACGTGAAAAACATTATCGCACGCGATTGTGGGCAAAAATAAAGATAGGATAAATAGGAAAAGCGGATCAATGGAAAAGGAAATAAACTTCGGAGAATATACTTTCCTACGAATTTAATCTAACAATGGGTTTCTCACAAATCGTAAATACGCCAGCAAAAAATCTTGGTCATACGGCCATGATAATATTATTTCTGTATTTGTATTTTCCAAGCATACTCTTGACAAAGTTATTTTGCGATATACGTGAGCTTCCAAAAGATGCCGTGCCGCTCGTTTCAGACACATACTTGTATCAGAAATACTCCCACCGTCTCATAACGTTCCTTCGCTCGTTTCTGTCTACCCCTACGAGAAAGAGATGGCGTATAATAAAAAACATCTGTTTCATCTGTATTCATATCAACATTCGATATTGTCAGTGTATATATTTCTCTCTAATGTATATTTCAGTGGGTTCTGTGAAACTGGCTGACATTACGTAGTATTATATTGGATTATGTTTGTCTATGGAGATCTACAAATTGTTGGTAAATAAATAAGTTGTACTTTATAATTAATGAGTGGACTTAACATAGACTCATACAATAAGTAACGTAAGTCAATAATCAAATATGAAATGTGTATAAATATGACAAAGATATTTTGTAATTAAAGCTATCTTATTAGGGCCGCCACCATTGCAGAATTTGAGGACTACAAATTTTGGGTAAGAGTTATATACCGTGCTTTCAAAAACTTTTCTGATTAGAGTAGGCTGTTTTTTAATTATTTTTCTTTCTAAGATTGAGAACACTGCAGTTTTTACTATACACAAATTTTGACAACTGTCAGTGACAAATTTAAATCAAGAACATTTCCATTTGATTGTTTATTCTTTTATTCAAATGTTAGAGTTACAACACAAAAAGTTTATAATTGAAAGTTATTTTAGAACTGGTCAAAACTTAGATAATGGAGAATGGGTTTACTTCATTAATCAGTGTTTTCAGGATTTCCGACAACGGTTTCCTAATCTACCGATTACGTATGCACAGCTGCTAAGTCATGTTCATGCTTGCATAGATAAATTTCAGGAAACAGGTGCAGTAACTCGTAAACCTGGTGGTGGAGCACCTAAAAAGCGAACCGCAGCTTGCATAGAGGATATTCGACAAAGAATGCACAACTCGCCTATCCTAAAAAGTCTATTCCAAAACTGTCGCAACAAGTTCAGTTGTCAGTTGGAACATGCCACACCATTTTAAAAAGGATTTAAAAGTGTATCCATATAAGATTCAAGCAGTTCATGAACATGCTTTTTTACCGATGAGGCTTGGTTCCATCTTTCTGGTTATTTAAATAAACAAAATATGAGAATGTGATCTGCAGAACATCCTCATGAATTCGTAGAAACTCTACTACATCCACAAAAAATAGGTGTCTGGCTAGCGGTTTCAAGGAGACGGATTATCGGACCTATATTTTTTAATGAAACCGTAACTACTGAACTATAACAAAACCAATTATTACAGCCTTCTATTAATGAACTGTATGATGACGAGCTGACAGGATGATTTTTCAACAAGACAATGCACCGGCACACATATCTCGATACACAATTGCTTTCTTGGCACAATTTTTCGATGACAGAATTATTAATTTTCCAGCAAGATCACCCGATCTGACAATTTTAGATTATTTTATCTTTTCATATTTGAAGAATACCATTTTCAAGACCATCAGACATCATACAATCGCAGAACTTCGCAATGCTATTACGGATTGCTGTGCTGATATAACCCCACAACACCTTGTAAATGGTTTTGAGAGTATGAAGCGTCGAGTTCGTCTATGTCTTCAAAATAATGGACAACACTTTCAGCATCATCTTTAGTAGTATTATAACTTTTGAATTTAACTTATATAATAAACATTTTCGCTAAAGTAAAGTAAATTTTATACATCGCGGTGACATACGAACTGTCAAAGTGATACACTGTAGCACTGTTACCAGTCATAGAAAAAAATCATGGCCATCTGTAATCAGGAAAGTTTTTGAAAGCATGGTATAATATATTATCAGATTCATGGGTAACAATGGAACTCGAGCTATAGGTGAAAACTAAACACGAAAGTATCAAGGAATTAATCCCAGGAGGCCAGGAGATGATAATTCACAAATTGTAGTAAATGTGTAGTATATTACATTTGCATTTACATAAATTTAACCATATTGGCAGTAATAGCAAGAATAGCTTAAATACTATTACACTTTAAAATTCCTTCTATCAAGGTTACCATCCCTATCTAGCTTTGCACCACCCCCTCTTTACATGACGCCATGTAGGCAGGCTGATTCAACAAGATACAGTATCTTGAATTGCGTGTCATTTTTGTCTTTTAGCCGTTAAGTCAGCCATATTTGGCATTTAGTAGGAAATACATCGACATTGATTAAAATCATGGATTACCTTTAGCAGCACGCTTGTTAATAGTAGCGTGCATAGTCGACCATCGCAGCCTGCTTTTGACAATTTGATCAAGAAATTTAAGCAGAAATTTTCGTTAAAAGATGAAAGAAACTCTCATCATGAACGTGCCAAATGAACGCCCGATCACAAGAATGAGTGTATATGAGTGAGAATATGTTTGGATTATTTGTTAGGGTTTTTTTTTAAAGCAAGGTCTATGTAATCTCCGCTGAAAAAAGTCTAAGGAATTAAAAGAAATTGTACGCCAAGTTCGCGAAATCCCCTAAACAATCTGTGGTTCTTTAACCGATATTTTATTTTACGGTTAATGCTATTAATGGCTATATAAAAATCAACAATAAAATCTTCACGAAACAATAAGTTAATGTGTCTGCCAATTTATTTGAGATGCAAGTTCTTACTGAGAAACCGTTTTCAACAAATGCTGTCCTATAATTCTTCTAGTTCGCACACCTTCTCCACCAGCGATACCTTTGTCGGCTATCGGACCTTAGATGATCTCAGACAGATTTCTAGTTTTCCCTTTAGACAATCAACCACGTCAACCCAAAGAAAATGTTGACAAATTTTTACAAAAGCTATTTACCAGCTTCCTACCTATTTTTTTTTGCAATCAAACTTAAAGAAATGAATATTATCAGATTTTTTGGTTTATGTACCAATATTTATGTTAAAGGTTGGATGCATGTTCGTAAAAAAAACAAATGATGCTGATCTGCGAAAATGAAATCTATCCTTTGTAAGGCTCTGCCATTATTTAATTCTGATGACTCAATCTAACAAATCCACTAATAATTCCACCTTATTGCCTAGAAGTAGAATTTTCTACCAAAAATCATTAATCAGAAAACAACGGGCGTTACCGAAGCTCAATTTGAATCTGGATTCGACAAAATGTGCTTCCACTGAGCAACCCACCGAAAAAAACCTCTGCTGCCCTAGAATTTGTTCAATTCAGTTTTCAAATCTTTTTGGTGGTACCAAAAGTAAACAACGGCACCATACAAAAATTCTATCCATGGAACATAGAAGAATTGGTCCAACTAATGGCTAAATTTCCAAATTTTTATACATCAGATGATGATTTAATTCCACCATTTATAGTCCGTGATTCACTACTAAAACGATTAGGTACATTTCCTTCATTATGGTGATATGCTGAAGTGGTTCCTGTATTCAAAAAAAGGATTTTGTTGTGAGTATCCGTGGATGTAATGTCTCTGTTACATAATGTACCATGTGGATCTATTACTAATAATGAGCACCTTTTGTTCTTTTCTATCTTTTTTATAGGTACTTGTAACATATACAAACAGTTGTTTGGTATTCTGATGAGCAGTCCACTTACCTCTGTTTCGACCATCTTTGTGATGGGCCACAAGTCCTGGACACTATCCAAGCTAGACATTTTACCATTACCGTGTGTTTACATATTGGAACATATTGGCGGTCTATAGAACTCCCAATGAGTTAAATAGGCACAGTGATACCCATGTACATATATCCTAAGAGAAGAGCCAACGATTTTGTTTTGCCTGTTCACCGTTTATCCACATTTGATAATAACCCACTCTATATGGAATGTAAATTTTATAACAGGGTGAGTGATCAGCTAAGGCAGTCGATGGCTATACTAATTTTCAGAATGCCTTGAAGGCCTTCTTACTATCACGGTGTTATTATTCAGTTAAAAAATGTTTAGATAGTTAGATGAGTATTTCTATGGTTTTTTTATTTTTATTTTCTATATACTATGCTAATTTCCATTAGAACCGTATGATTGTTTATACTTTTGTTGTTATGTTTACTGATTTATCCAATATCTTGTACATTTTTTTGTATTTTAGATCCATTGGACAAATATATTATTATTCCCTTCATTCTCACTTTCTAGTGGTTACAATCATGCATACCATGGCCTATGGCTAATATATACATAAATAAGGTAAGTAATTATGTAGGTATAGAAATTATACATACATATATACATATATACAAAGTACAATACAACACACAAATGCCTTTCAGTCACTTTAGGATCTCAGCTGCGGTGAAAACTTCCATGGGCCCCTAGAGGCTTTCGTCTGTTCCCATTACCTTTCGGACGATATGGCATGTGTCAAGCACAACACTCTTTTGGAGCTCTTTGTAGATATTGGTGTTTATCTGCAGCTTTACAGGATTGTCCAAGAGCTGCCCCGGAATCTTGCCCGTAGCGCCAACTATAATGGGAATTATAGTGACGCGGTCCTGGCTCCATATCCTTCTTCAGAGAGAGGTAGGTACTTTTATTTTCTCGCTGTTTTTCTTTACGATGTTGTGCACAAGCGGTATGGCGATATCAATGATGATTGTTTCTCTCTTGTCTTTGTGGACTAGCACAATATCTGGAACGTTGTTCTGTACTGACTTGTCTGTGTGTATGCTTCAGTTCCACAGCAGTTTGAACTGTTGATTTTCCATCACATTGTCTGGAGTATATCTGTAGTATGGTTGCCTTTGGCTTTGAAGTACATTTGCGCTAACCCTTGATGAATTTGTTTGGCGAGGTTGTTATGCCTAATTGTGTACTCTTCTGCAGCCAGCTTCGTACAGCTTCCGATAATATGGTCTATGGTCTCAAGCTTTTCCGTGCATAGCCTACATTTGTCATCTGTGTTTTGGTTGAGGATGTTACACCGGTAATATTTGGTTGGCACCACTTGGTCTTTAATGGCTATCATAAATCCTTCAGTCTCTTCGTATAGTTGTCCGCTCCTCAGCCAAAACGGGCCCGCCGATTTGTTTATACACGCAGCCTCCAGTTACGTTGGATATCTTCCGTGAAGCGGTTTCGTCTTCCATTCCAAAACCCGCTGGGCGGTGGTAGTCTGTTCCTGGGTCCAGTGTTGACTGTCATCACTTAGATTCAAAGGTGTTATTTTACAGTCAGATTCAGTGATAATCTTGTGCAAGTAGCTTGTCTCACTTTTATCGTGGAAGTACTGTCGGAGCTTTTGCATTTGTTTGTAATTCTATACCATCATTTCTGGGATTTCTCTTCCTCCCATTGGCATAGAAAGATGGAATCTTTGGATCGCGCTTTTTTAAATCTGTGTGAGTCCAAGCGATGATCCCTGTAGTATTGCGTTTATATTACACTTATCTGGCACAAACTTCATACCGATGTGATCTGTGAATTTCCTTGTTGTTTCTATGAGATTTTTTAGATTTTTTCTCGACGGTGCATATATTTTCAGGTCATCCATGTACAGTAGATGACTAATACCTTCAGATGTTTGGTTAATTGTACACCCTCTATTTTTGGCTGTTGAGCATAGTCGTTAGCGGCCTAAGCGCTAGCTTATTATTATTATTATTATTAATATTATTATTATTATCCTGCCCACATTGTCATTCCGGTTCCCATTTATCTACAAATATGCAGATGATGGAATTCTCTCTGTGATATTAACAAATGTGGCACTTGATTTGGAAGCTGCTGAGTATACATATGTCGTGGCTAACAGATTTAAGAAAAAAGAAAGATCATCTATTCGTGCGTATGATGATGAAGCTGGTGAAATGTGGTTATTACTGTCAACGGACTTTTCTCTGTAGTAATCTTATTGTGAAACAACTTTTAGACGAGTAAATCGTAGAAAGTAATTAATATTTTACAGCTATATTCAGCAGAGATGGTGATTTCACAATTGTATTTCTGAGTATTAAATCGATAGCATTCAGGAAAGGAGAATTTTCTTTTAGTAGCAGAAATTGGCAATCAAAACCTGAAAGTTTTACACTCCAAGGAAACCTGCAGACCGTTACACCACAATAATGTCAAAGTATCGATTCCTAAATATTCATTCAACTATGAAGAGAGTAACAAGTCTGCTAAATTATTTATTTTAATTTTAAAAATAGTAGGTACATAATGTAGTCTTCAGGCTTTCACGGCCGCTGTTGATGGCTGCTCTTCGGTTCTCGGGTTCTCTGCCGTGTAAAAAAGTTGTGGTACTTAACGTTTCGATCATCGAACCGAAGAGCAGCCAGTAGGTACTATAAAAGACCGATGTATTGAATCGAAAAGCCATAAAATTTCCTCGGGATTAAATCAGGTAGCGAAATATAAACAGACAAACAACTTGGTCAACTGTAAAGTGCCAGCGGCTCTATGCTGTAAAATATTTTTGACATGAGTATAAAGACATTAGGTAGTAATATCTTCCGCAATAGCATGCACTGTGAATACACCTACAAATAGCATTATCATAGTGTCCGCTGTAATTTTTTTTTTAATGTGTGGTGGGTGTTTAGTTGCAGTGACTCCGTAAGCTGTATTACTTGTCTGACTATCACTGCAACTCTTGCGGTGTAGTTTTAGTGTGTGTAAGTTGTGTTTAAATGGCTTTGTGACAGCATCATATCGCCTTTTATGATGCCGCGCTGTTAATCACTTTGCTCCCAACAGCGAATGGCAAGTCGATCCGGGATTAAACTCTCTGAAAAAATGTCACCGTCCCTCCAGAGAATTGAACCCCGGCACCTATCGTCCTCTCACAACAATAGTCAGCCGCCTAACCACTGCGGCCATCGACCCGTTTCATATAAATCAATATATGTGTTAGTCGTCGTATACACATAATTTGCGATATATAAAATACTACTCGATTCTTAATTATACTAATAGATGGATATTTACTTCTTAGAAAGAGTTTCTAATGTAGTTACGGATTTGCTAATAAAAATAATTAAATACTTTTATTTTACAATGATTGTTTATTATATTGTATGCATATATTCGTTTATCTGATCGATTTATAGATTAATAGGGTGATTACAAATGATTATAGATGTGGCTATAGAAAATGATGATCCTTTCGGAGTATTAATGTCTTAACCCATTATCATCTTCAACATTTTCGTGAAATAGTGTGTTAAGTAGATTTTTTTAGTTAACCTTTATTGTTAACTTCCGCTTTTGATGAAACTGTAGACATAATCGCTAAATAAATAGTCACAAAGGTAGCGACTGAGTCTACAGTTTCATCAAAAGCGGAAGTTTTAATTTTCCAAATATTTAACGTAATTGTCACCGATAAATAATGTGTGTTGAGATGTCTTCTAGGCAGACAAACTGAAAAATTGAGAAAAAGCTCCATTATTTTCGTAAATTTTAAGTTCGAGTAAGCGTAATTAGTGAACTTCGAAAAAAACAAAAAAAAACACTATGTCGAAAACTGGCGCCTTTTGGATAAGGGAAATTGGGCTGTATGTATTGCAAATGATCTCTACTAACACGCTGTAAAGTATGACGGTTTCATTACCAGTCACCCTGTATACTGATTTGCAGTAAATCTTTACCGTTTATTACTGTTCTAAGTTTAACTACAACATTCAAAAAACAACAGATAGAAAATGTCTTTTTGAATTGTTAAAAGGGCCGGCTACCGTTTGACAGTTGCCACAATTAAATTTTTTTTGAATATAATGTTTTTATACAGTTGAATATAAAAAATAATAAAACCCAACTTCACTTGAATGTGTATTTAATTGAATGGCCATTTCGTTACATACTACGTAACATCTTCAGCATGACTGACTTAAACCAAAACATTTCTTTTCTTAAATATACGGTACATATTTCAGTGGGTATCTGTGTTGTGTAATACTATATGAGGGTGTAGAAAATATATAAGTACGTTCGAACACACACGGCGGTTCGTAAAGTATCCTAAATAACATTTAAGAGAATGCTGTTTTGAATAAGAGGTGACAGGTCATTCATTAACACATTTCTGTATTTTTGCATATGTATTGCCTCGTTGCCTAGTTATATACTGACTTCCAGAAAAATTGCAACACCTAGAAGCCGTTTAACGATTTTATTGAAATTTTCAGAAAACGTCTATTTCTATGAAACAAAGTTATGATTAAGTTTTAAAAACAAAAGAATAAAAGCTTTAAAAGTTTTTTCAATATTGAGTTGCTCCGCCACGATTTGTAATGCACTCATCTAGACGCCTTGGCATGCTATTAATCAAGTGATCTATAGCTGCTTGTGGTATATCGTCCCAAGCTTCTTGAATCCGTTGTTGAAGATCGTGTAAATTATCTGGAGGGTGCGGTAAATTACCTATTCGCCTACCAATCATATCCCATACATGTTCAATGGGCGACAAATCAGGCGACCGAGCAGGCCATGGGAGGACGTCTATGTTAGATTCTTCCAAAAACTGTGTTGTAGCCCTTGCCGTATGAGGGCGCACATTATCCTGCTGGAAAATGGGATTTTGCAGCCCCTGAAGATATGGAAGGCCAACTGGTTGTAGCACATTAGCAATGTAACCAGGTGCGTTAAGGTTGCCGTCAATAAAGACCAAGGGTGATCTGCTACCATAACATATTGCACCCCATATCATAACTCCTTGAGTGAGGGCTGTGTTCCACAAAAAATGTTGGATTTTTACGTTCTCCACGCATCCGTCTGACTCTCCTACGACCATCGTGGGCTCACAAGCAAAATCGGGACTCGTCACTAAACACAATTTGATGCCATTCCTGCGCCCAATTAATCCTTAAGTTGCTCCACTCTAGTCTGCGTAGACAGTGAAGTGGTGTAAGAGGAAGACATAAAAATGGACGATATGAACGCAATCCATAAGATCTTATCCGGCGATAAACAGTTGACATCGATATTCTGAGTCCTGTACCTCTCATCCAATCATTTGCAATTGATCGAGTTGTTGAAAATCTATCTCTTGTGGCCAAAAGTCTTAAGCGACGTTCTTCGCGATCTGTAGTCCTTCGAGGACGTCCAGATCCACGGCGACGATGTTGAACCCCTTCCTCGGACCATTTGGACCAACACCTCAATACCGTTGAAACATTTCGGTTTACACGACGAGCAATTTCTCTTAGCGAAAGTCCGGCCTCTCTCATACCAATAATACGGCCACGTTCAAAATCACTTAATTGGACAAAATGTTGATGTTGACGTACTCTCGGCATTGTTATCAAGTGCAGAATGAAATTGTGACAACAACAATTTGCAAACTTGACAGTTACTAAATGGTCTAATACTTCAAATTTATAGTTACTATGTGCTATGGAAACAACATGCAAAAAAAAACTACTGGCTAGATTTTATTCAAATTTTAATCATCAATTTGTTTAATGAAAATAAACGTTTCCTGAAAATTTCAATAAAATCATTCGACAACTTCTAGGTGTTGCAATTTTTCTGGAAGTCAGTATAATTTAGACATGTTGGAGTATTTTTGCATATGTATTGCCTCGTTGCCTAGTTATAATTTAGACATGTTGGAGGCAATACATATGCAAAAATACAGAAATGTGTTAATGTCACCTCTTATTCAAAACAGCATTCTCTTAAGTGTTATTTAGGATACTTTACGAACCGCCGTGTGTTCGAACGTACTTATATATTTTCTACACCCTTATATAGTATTACACAACACAGATACCCACTGAAATATGTACCGTATATTTAAGAAAAGAAATGTTTTGGTTTAAGTTAGTCATGCTGAAGATGTTACGTAGTATGTAACGAAATGGCCATTCAATTAAATACACATTCAAGTGAAGTTGGGTTTTATTATTTTTTATATTCAACTGTATGTTAGATACTTCACTAGCTCATCAATCTATATATAATGTTTTTATAATTTATTTAAACCGTATTTTAAAATTGAGCTTCATACACACATGTGTAGACGTATTTTGCATGCTCATAGCAAATTTCAATAATTAATCTAAAAATTAATTGAATAATCTGTATTTCCCTATCCAGGTAAACGGTAATAGAGATTGTGAAGTTAATATCGAATATTAATGGATTAAATTGTATATAATAATATAAAATATGTATATATAAAATAATATAAAATATTTGTAGAAATATGTGTTTGAAACCCAATTTTCAAATTATATTGAAATAAAATCAAGCAAACAATTTATAGAATTATGTAGATATGGCATCGCTGTAAAATAATCAGCTGGTAAACGACCCTCTTAAGTATTGCAAACTACTTCATCATGTATTTTGTTGTCGTAGATAAATAATCATTTTTCAGATTGTTTTTTCATAGTATTTTATTTGACTTCGTCCCTTTTCACGCACTATAGCGAATTACTTTATATGATATAATGATACTATATACGTATTGTATATCAGGAAATATGGATTGACTTATTAAATAAAAATTAATTTAATTATTAATAATAATAAATTTTAAATATGTATACTAATTGTGCAAATACAAGAGGGTTGTAAGTGATACGTTAAGACTTAAAAGTATATACATATATTTAAATATATGTATGCAGATATAAACTGTAGCGTATTTTATACATAAATATGCAAAGCCGTATACCTGGGACATACAGTTTACCAAACAAATAGTAAATCAGAGATTAAATCGCTATCGGCACCCCGCAAAATAGGTGATTCAATTCTTATGTCTGCTATGGTACATAAGTTTGTTTCAGCCATTTACTACATTGCCTTATTTACATATGAATTAATCAAATAAGTAGCTTAGAAGTGTATGCGTGTTATATATACATACATACTGGCGTTAATTATTTAACCACCTATAGTTATATTTAGCATTCGATAGTGATGTTATTATACGATATTTATCTTATATTACCACATAGTAAACCGCAGAGAATAGAACGTGCAGAGGAAATTGAGACCGCAAATGTCACTGTAACTTTGTACTGGTCGATCCTCATTCTCTGAACTATCGATTGTAACCGTGTACATACGCTGTGCAAATTTAGTTAATAAAACTTATACGGTAAATGCTAAATTGCACAATTCCGTGCTTGCTGATAGTTCCAGCTTACTCTCTCTAACATGGCAGCCAATGACGTACGCTAGATAATGCAGGTCTATGTTTAGCTTTAATATTTACGTGTGTTTGTGTTTATGGAATAGTGTCAACACGCAATTTAAGTTTATTAATATATTTAGTAAATAATAAAGGAAATTGTGTACGTCTACAGTGTAACAGAATTATTGATCTAACTTTGCATAATAATTAATTTTTACTGAATAAAGTTTCTTCTTCATTATTATTTTTGTAAGTGTAGTGGGTGTTTAGTTACTTCTTAAAAAATCAAATTAAATTAAATTAATATTACTCAGTCGCCACAGAAGCCAATCACTTATTTTTCCAGTTTAATCTGATTTTAAGTCAAACAAAAGTATCAAAACTTATTTCCAAACATCGTTCAGATATCCTAATCTAAAACACAAAGGAAGTGTAGAGGTTAATACGAAGAAAAACTGAACATATAAGAAAAAGTAAACTTCAGAGAACTCGCTTCTCATAAGGGCCACTTAGGGTATGCTAAACGCTTTTCATGATATCAGTGCTTCCTATACAAGTTTCGTAACGTGAAAAGAAATTGAGGCCAGCACAATAACTTATAAACGGCGACATTTTTGCGAAACTTAAGTTTTTAGGAGCGAGGGCGGACTACGTATCCCGCTTCCTTTACGACTGCAGTAACTTTAGCCTAGATCTAGATGAATATCGGTATATTTATATTGCAATGCAACTTTGGAGGAAACTTAATACGAGCGAAAAGTCTGTTGCGGTTATTCTGCTCTTATTTTGTTCGAGTGAAGTTTATACTCGTTCCCGTGTAAAAAAAGTGTAAGAGGTGCAGGGAACTTTGAATTTATTGAAGTAGTTACTGCGAACGTAATTCGGTTGCACAAATGGTCAGAGTTCCATTAATATAATTAGCGAATGGGGGATATTTGGTATACGCCTTTGATGTAAGTTTTATTAGCGACAGCATGTGCTACTCCATTTTCCTGTTGTACGAGTTGAAAACTTCAGCTTTATGTATTGTTCGTTACAGCCATTACACTCTGTAGTGATTGTATGTAATGTGAGTAATACCGACATTGCAATCTTCAACTTCAAGCGGTAGAGGTAATTTCACAATAAGGTAAAATCCTGATATAAAACACTAGAGAGAAAATGAAGGAGTTAGACCTCACTTCTTCAAATTTACAAACGGCAACAATTCAGTCACCACCTACCAACATTTCCCTCAAACTAATAATTTAATCCGCTTTTGACCTTCATTTTAGTACAACGCTTGCGTCTTTAATTCAAAAATAGAATGTGGTCGGAAATATATCCAACCCGGACGTGAAGATAGCAACACTTGGCAACAAAAGCTGAATAGAAATGTCAACCATTTCGGACGCGCAGTTATCATTTGGCGAAATTTATATAAATTTAAAAACCGACTCGTCATTAAATATTTGTTTTTGAAAGGCAATACGCCAACATTAAAGATGAGATGGACGCTGTATACGGGGGTTTTGCATCATCATTTGCCACAGTGAAATTTTCGGCAGCAGAATTTAATAATAATAATAATAATAGAGTTTATTTTTCAAACAATACACTTATATGACCAAGAAGAGAAAGAAATAATAAAAAAAACATTAACAAGTAGTGTTGAAAAACCACAGGATGTATCTCATGTATGTCATAAGAGCACACATGGTCTACCTCAACACCCTGATGCAAACGAAAATAATATCATGAGAAAATGCCTACAACTAAAGCTTATACTAAATTCCGTGACAAACACCCACTTATAAATTAATCAAGAGTGCTGCAAGTTAATGAAGCAAGTTACAAGTACATAAAGCAGAGACATAGAAAGGTAAGTATCAGATAGCACACACTACAGCCGCAGCAAACGCTTGTACGCGCATTTGAACCGTTCTCCAGTAAGTAGTTTTAAGTTGCTAGGTATGGTATTGTACACCCTAGCGATCTGATACGAAAAAGAGCGCTCATACAGAGCAGTCCGATGTAGTGGCGGTGTCAGTAAACCTTTAAGTCTTAAATTTAGCGTATGCACGTCTGCACGAATAGAAATTTTGTTATACAAATAAGCTGGCTGTCTGCTTTTTATGATTTTATGAAACAGACAGGTCATTCTCAAATGCCGCCTATCACTCATGTTGAGGCACTTCAACTCTGCAAGCTTGTGTGAAATATGGTCAAATTTTCGTAGCCCAAAAATTAGGCGAGCACAAGAATTCTGTACTCTCTGAATACGAGCGGCGCTATTGGCAGTAATGCAAGGACCGTACAATTCGCAACCAAAAGAGAAATGTGAGAGAACTAACGAGTCACACAAGCGTCGCTTTGTCTCAATGTTCAAATAATGTCTATGGGGAAAAATTAGTTTTAAGTTGATATATGCGACTCTAATAGCTTTAAGTATATGCGTTTCGAACCGAAGCTGTGTATCAAAAATAATACCCAAATTTCTAGCTTGAACTTGAATTGGCAACTCAACACCATTAACACTAAATTTTGCAGTATTATAAAGTAAAGAAAGAGAATTTCTGTTTCCAAATAGTAACACCACCGACTTGGATGGATTCAGAACAAGTGCATGTTGAGAAGATATCTTCGCAATTGCTTGGATATCGTGATTAATGTCATTAATAGCTGCGGAGGACTTCGAAACAGGGAAGGAGTGGTAAATCTGAATATCGTCCGCATACATATGCATACTACAGATGGACAGACTTTTATGAAAGCAAGATGTATATACACTAAACAAGAGAGGACTCAAGATGGAGCCCTGCGGGACCCGACGCGCAACGGCCCTAAAATTTGAAGGCGATCCATTTAAACGTAGCCGTATAGGTTGTGGAGACGATGACCGTTTGGGACGTCCTAAAACTGTAACCACTGCTGGTTATAAACATGTCCAGAGGACTTGTTTTTCACCTAGTTAATCAAGATTTAGGCATGAGACACCTGTCCACGCGTTGGGTGCTACGCTTGCTCACGGTGAACCAAAAACACGTCTGAACATTTTTAACTAGAATACACCATTATACGTCAGAAATAAAAATACAGTTAAAATAGTGGAGTGCTAATGGGGAAGCAGCTCCAAAAATAGCAAAAACTGCAGGAGGCAAAGTCATAAAGTTATCTCAATCGATTATCTTCAAACAGCAAGGCCCAAGACGAGGCAGAACAAAAGTTCTTTCACGAGAGCAATGAGTCGTTTGTCATGAGGCGGTTGCCACGTTGAAAATGTTTAGTATTAAGAAAAAAGTGTGTTGTTATTATGGAATTCACCATTGACTGCTTAACAGAAGGAGACATCTAGTGGGAATGATACTCCACGAATTATCCGAGCTAGATCAGTTCCCACCCTGCCCACTAGAGGGCTTTGGGCTGGAATTAGTCCATTGTAGGAGACATTATACAGTTAAAGTTGTGATGTGAGGGGCGATGAAATTAGATCTTGCATTTATAGTTGCGCTGATAAGATCTGGAAGGTCGAAACCACGTGGTCTGCTACTAATGCTTGATCTGTTTTCATTGCATATACCATGAGCAATATACCATGAGCGCCAATTATACGATTTTTTTTGTTTTTTTTGTGTTTTTATTAGTAAAGTGCAATTTCAGTTGGAAATCAGCCCTTTTTCAAGGTAAGCTAGGGAAAGTGTGGTAAGATAGACAACATGAAGAGCCCTGGAGATAGTACTAAACATTTTGGGTCTCAATTGTAGTTCCTCTTAGAAGGCAACTCCTCCAGATTTGTACTGAATTAAAAACGAATTGGAATGAGAGTGGAAGTAGGAAGTATTAATGGAAAATAGCAAATAACTTGCAATATCCCAGGTACTCAAAATGACTATGACAAGAAAAGAAAATTAATCGCCAAAAATACATTCGTTAATTCGAGTGCTATCTTTAAATTAAATTCATCTAGCCTTAGGAATTTCGCTTAAGATTTATTTTAGTTATAGATTATATCCGTTGAAAAGCAAGCTATAATCAATGTGTTGATTTCCCGATTTCTGAACTTACTACTTCTAAAAAGTTATTGTGATTGATGTGACAGATCGTTGGAGAACGGTGTTCAATTTTCTGAGGGGACGGAGACATTTTTGAGGTAGTATTACATTAGATACGGATTGTTAGACTAAGATGTAGTTGTGAGAGAGTTAATAGATCATTTTAGTTACCTGATAATGAAGATATGACTAATTGAACTGCAATTTTCGATCCATAACGATTAGGTATTTTAGGCTACCCTTAAATCAATAACTGTTCGCTGCTTCAGAACACGCAAAATTGACATATACTATGTAGAAAGCCGAAATGACGGCATGAAATGGTTCAAATTAAATAATACGCAGTACACGTCTAAGATAAAACAGCATTTCTATTACCCAGATGAAAACGGAAAGGTATTCGAGAAAAGTGTTGGTTATTAACAATGACCTACGATGCTATGAGTAGAAAAGCTGCTCTCTCTATGAACGATCGACATCGAAATCTATTCATTGTCCCCTGCAGATCATCATCGTATATCATATCTAACTGATAATAGCGAGGAGAAAATCTTATCGTGGGAGGTGCAGAGTTAAACAAATTACTTTCGGTTAGTGATTAAAAAAATTTTTTTTAATGTGTGGTGGGTGCTCAGTTGCAGTGACTCCGTAAGCTGTATTACTTGTCTGGCTATCACTGCAACTCTTGCGGTGTAGTTTAGTGTGTGTAAGTTGTGTTTAAATGGCTTTGTGACAGCATCATATCGCCTATTATGATGCCGCGCTGTTAATCACTTTGTTCGCAACAGCGAATGGCAAGTCGATCCGGGATTAAACTCTCTGAAAAAAAGTCACCGCCCTCCTGGTGGAGTGCTGCCTTGCCAATAATTATCATTTTAGTAGTTGCATCCATTAGAAATTACCTTTTCCCCAAATGATGTCACATTAAAAATAGATAAGGTTCGGAGGAGTCTGGTTCTCAAACTGTCTGTAAATCATCTACAATTCGTGACTGTATTAGTTTATTAAGAGATAATTTTTTAGAGCTAACACATGTTTCGCTGTTCATATGTGTTGGTCTAGGGATAGCAAGTACATGACAGCTAAACAAATAAATCTAATTTTCTGGAAAACATTTTTTGAGCCAACACTATCTTCGTAAAATGATTGATTGAATAGATTTTTAATTTATGTAACATTGTAAGCACGTGTTACATGAAATTACAACTACAAGTGCAGAGCACGAGAGGAAATCGGTTAATACACACGCAATCAAAATGATCGTGAATTTTAAGCAAGATAGATTACACCAGTTTTTACGGTTGTTCTCACATTATACTTCCAGTATAATGCTCATGCATGTAACGCAGACCTATCTCTCATATGACATGGTTATTTGGAGGATGGCAGTATCACGTCGCTCATGGACTAGCTGATATTGCCGCGTACGAGACGCCTCGGAACAGTTTCATCAATCTTTTGGCTTCTTGGAGTGTTTATGAGGTTCTTGACAGCGAAGAGACATTACTCCGAAATTAGTTGTTTTTCATGCTTCTCCTTCTCACTTTCCTGCCGCGTAAAGCCAGTAGTGAAAGAAAATCCTTTCTTTTTTCTTCGCTAATGCGCGTTTAGCCTGCACGCACTTCAATTTCGAAAAGATCCTACGCTAGGGGCCACTATCTCGTAACTTCGAATACATGAATAGAAATTTACAAGGAACAAGCGTGCACTGGCAGTTAAGATAACATTTTATGTTCATTTATAAAATAAATGACGTTGATAAGTCAAACATTTTTCGGATTTTGTTTTAGGCTGTAGCAGCACATATAATTATACTGCCCTGTATAATAACGTCTATCTACTTTTATATTTATTGTTTATCTACGCCCAATACCAACAAATTTAGTTTATTAGCAAAAGTGGTGAATACTATCCTGAACAATAACGTTAATATACTTTTTTTTGCTATTGTGTGGTTAGTTCTTGACCTACTGAACTTAAAAAATGAAGTATCGATTGCTGGTGGTTTGCCAGTGCAATTTAGATACATAGAATTTAACTTTCAAATTAAGGAGATTAATAAAGAATACTAACTCAAACTACATGTTTCGACATTTGATTATAAAGCATGTTTCAATAAAACATGGTTTTCTGTAGCAAAACATTGAAATATTAATTGATTTACACACATTTTGGGAATTACATATATATGAAGCAAAATATCTAGTATCAGTGACAAAGTTTGCACGAACATTATTGTATACATGTGACGGTATTTCATTGTTGAGAGTCTATTTTCTTCATCTTCAAAGAAATACGGGTCAATTATTCCTACAGACTACAATACACACCAAACAGTGACACGCTTTGGATGCATTGCTTTCTGATGAATCATTCATGGATTTTATGTGTCCCAAATGCTGCAGTTTTGCCAACGAAGCCATCGAGATGAAAATGTGCCTCATCAGTAAAGGCATTCACTTCTGTTTGCTCAAGGATCCAATTGGTGACATCTCTTCCTTATGCATAGTCTGTTGACAGAAGTTTTGGGGAGAATGCACCGAAGAGTGACTGTTGTAATGTCCAATTCTTGTACACGATGGCGAATCGATTTCTCAGGACTTTCGGCCACACTCTCGTAAACTGCAGTGATGTTTTGTTCCGAACGACCTATACAAACTCGTGTCGTGTATTTCACATTATTACCTGAACCAGTTCTTTCGAATTTTTCGATTATTCTTTTCAGAGAAGATGAATTAGGAACATTCTGTCGACTGGATATTGGACGTACTTTACAGATGGTGGTAATCGTTCCAATGGTCATGTACTTTCCATGTACACAATGTATTTCTATGTAGACTAGAATTATCGTTTGACACAATAGCATAATGAAGGTGGCTAATGTTTTGCAGATACTTGTAACGTTTCAAGTAGCCAACATCTCATGAACTTTTTTTGACGCTTGCCCAACAAGAAAGCTTGTTCCTCTTTGGAGGTGTAATTTGGTTTAGAGTATGGAGAATGAGTGGAACCAAATTAAACCCAATTTGTTGAAGAAATAGCTGAAAACAAGTAAGATAATTATTTAGATATTTGCGTGTGTTTCCAGAGAAGAAATGGCTAATCCACATGACGTTCTCCCGAAAGCGTCAAACAAAAATTAAGAAGCCATCTAAGTGGGAAAGAAGTATTAACATAGATGGCACTCCCATGAATAAATTACGATTTACTACTGACGATGGTACCAAAAATTTTGGAAATACCATTGTCGATGGAAAAATAATTCATATTTTGCACCTTTGGGCTTTAGAAGCTAAAGAAGGAATTGGACATGAATCGTTTAAAACTGGATAGTGGTATATACGTCACACAGGTCACGACATATTGTATCACGAAACGTAACAAAATTTATTAAAGACCAGAAGACCTTGCCTGCCTTCCCCCAATAAAAAAAATTCACGATTACGATGTTAAAAAATACGCGTCTGTTTTTTCCATAATAGTAAAAGGTATATGCGGCTATGCAAAATGTATCTTATCTAAGGGCTTCTATTGTGCCAAGCCTGAAGCGATTGCTCCTTTAGCCTTTTGACTCTGCGGTGCGTGATTCCTAAGGTCATGTGAGGTGTTAAGGATGAGTGTCTGCTTCATTGTTTAGTTAGTAATGTTTATGTGGTCAGTGCCAGTGTGTACTCCGTTAGTATCGAGGTCTGAATTTGTGCAGTGCTAACGAACCAAGCTGCTGCGACAATCATACGCAGCATCTGGTTCTGCAAGAAATTAAGACGTTTTATTTATGGAGTGCTGGGACTAGATCAGGTCAGCGCACTATACATTAGAATCGGCCGGACGAACACCATATCTGGCAATAGTTTGATTTTAAGGCTCAAATAGGTTTTGTGGCAAGGAGGTGGGTACAAGACAGGCCTCACTCGCAAGAATTTGGAGATGAGATTCAAAAAGTATTGCCTGAATACCAGCTTGAATATACTGAATCGTTGTATATAGATCTCGCTTATTATAAGCAGACCCACTGTAGGTTTAAATTTGGCAAACTTGTTAAAGTTTGGTTTGAATAATAATCTCGGATCACTTTAACGCCTACTTATTTATACCGGAATTCTCTTCTTATATACGTTTGACAAATTTGAAAAATAATGTTAGAGTAGACTCTTGATCCAGATGTGCTGAAAATGATTATTTGTTACATATTTCAACATTTTGTAAGATATTTAAAGAGACAATGAAGGAAATAAGTATTTCCAGCACATTTAGCTCAACAGGTTACCTCTAACTTTCTTAGGTAGGCCTTGAATCTATCCAGAATTTTATGCTACGAGGGAGCGTTTTTATATTCGCGGAATGAGCGGGTTGTAGGGGGGGTGATTAGGCGCATTGGGGGCGTGGCCTGTGCAGCAACTCATAATTAGTATAAATACGAAGTTTCATTGTTATTAGACAGTTAGTCTTTGAGCTATCGTCAACCAAGTAACATAATCACGAGTGAAAAGTAAAATATCGAATATCGTGCCGTTATAAGCATAAAATGATGACAAAGGGTATTAATCCGAGCTTGATAAGGGTGATCAAATCATATCTTAGTGATAGGACTTTCTCAGCACGCCATGGAGACAGCCTTTCATCCAGCAGACCGATAGCGGCGGGTGTGCCGCAGGGTTCCCTCCTCGCACCCAGTTTATTCAACATCTATATGTCAGACATGCCGGAATCGCCCGGGGTTGACCTGGCAATATACGCTGACGATACGGCTTTGTACACCTCGGATACAGATGAGAACATCCTCTGCCGCAGACTCCAGCAGTCGCTGGACAAAATACTGGCCTGGGCTTCCAGGTGGCGTCTGAAGATAAACGAATCAAAATGTGTAGCAGTTCGGTTTACGAAAAGACTGCGACCTCCACCCGAAAACATTTTCATAGATAACTTCAGACTCCCCTGGAGCCCATCGGTCCTTTACTTGGGAGTCATTTTAGACTCACGTTTAACACTGCGCTTGCATGTATCCAGAGCCGTGGAGAAATTCGATGCGGCAAAAAACTTCCTATACCCGTTGCTTTGCTCTAGGAGTGGCCTGTCCCTGAGAATCAAAGTCCTAATATATTATACGTTCCTCCGACCTATTATTAGCTACAGCGCTCTACCTATCTCGAGCATGGCGAAGTCACACCTCCAAAGGCTGGAGACATTACAAAATAGGGTTCTGAGACTGATAACTGGAGCACCATGGTTTGTCCGAAATATACAACTCCGCGAAGATCTTGGGGTCACAACAATGAAGCAACATCTGACAAGCCTAGCAGCGAAGGAAAGAATTGCGAGATCTGACAATCCGCTGCTAAGCAGGCTCATCGAGCTTGACCCCGATAGGCCCCCACCTAGGGTTATGGCCAGAAGAGCCCTAGCAATCGACGATGAAGAGCACGCCTAGGAGGTCCATATAATCCAGAGACAACCATCCAGCCTAGAGGAGGCTTTCCTAGAAGAAAATAGGGCTTAAGAATCACCGTTCGGCCCTAGAAAAGCGAAAGAAGATCACAGTAGTGCCGTTATAAAGTTCCTTACCAGGCAAGGAAAATCAGTCGCGACCATAATGAATGAGATGTCATTGGTTTACGGCGACTCTTGTCCAGGAAAAACCATGGTGTACAAGTGGCATAGTTTATTTAAACAAGGAAGGGAATCCCTTGAAGACGACCCGAGGCCGGGCAGGAGCATTGAGGTGACCACGCCAGCACTTATCCAAAAAGTTGAAAAAATTGTACTCGAAGATGCTCGACTAAAGAAGAAACAACTCGCAGAAATGGTTGGAATATCAGATACAACAATTTTTAAAATCCTACACGATCATCTCGGAATGTCTAAGGACAGCGCAAGATGGGTGCCGAGAATGCTCACGCCGCCGCAAAAACACCAGCGCGTAGAGTGTTCGCGTTCATTTTTGGACCTCTGTAATGAAGACAAGGATGGTGTATTGAGTCGAATTGTTACTGGAGACGAAACTTGGGTTCATCATTATGAACCTGAATCCAAACAAGACTCCATGCAGTGGCATAAAAAGGGCACAGCACCTCCCGAAAAATTTAAAGTGTCACAATCAGCTGGGAAACTCATGGCAACGGTATTTTGGGACTCGGAAGGAATATTGTTGATTGATTATAAAGACAAAGGTGTTTCTATAACCGGAGAATATTACGCTTCAATATTAGAGCGACTAAAAGAAACCATTAAAGAAAAAAGACGGGGAAAATTGACGAAAGGTGTGCTACTTTTGCACGACAACGCGCCCGTCCACAAGAGCCGCGTTGCGTTAGCTGCCCTGCATAAGGTGGGCTTCCGCAAATATACAAACGCTCCCTCGTAGATTATGATTCAGACGAAAATTTAAACGATTCAAACGATAGTGTAAACTAATGTACTTCAAAAAGAGAAGGGCAAAAGGTGATTAGGGTTACTAGATAATTTTTTTTGCGTTTAGGCTTACTTTAGTACTATCTTAAATATTAAAAAGTTTTAATAACATTTCAAAGTGCAATGCGAAATATTTAATTTTCTTCCTTTTATGACGATGACATATCATAACATACATAATAAATTAAAATATACAGAAGATTCAAAGCAGTTAATAAAAGAGTTCCATACAACGCTGTAAAAATATATCTGTTACTGTCACATTATTTACTCCTTCGGATAGAATTTACAACATTTTGAACGCAACAATGTGACAAAGGCAGGTGTATTCGATAAACGACGCAACAAAATATTTAAAGAATGCTTCCTTCCGCTAGACCGTTGAAATTTTCGTAGCAATATAGATGTAAGGCAAAGAAAATTCCACCCTTATATTTTCATCCCGAGGCGTATCCGTTTGTATAAACGGATAACTTGTTCATAATTAAATCCTCGTGACCTTTCGCTTAACTTTTTAAGCATGCCTCTTGCTTTGTTATACCTTATTTATTTCTTTTTCTTAATTTTAACCTTCTTTCCTCTGTTGGGGATTTAGTAATATCTTTCGTCGCTAACTTGGTATTTTAGTTTATACCAGTTTATGTAATATTAGTACATATTATGCTCTAAGATTATAACTTCTCTGCTTGGTTTTATTGTAATAGTCTTCGCAAACTAATTCAAAATTGTTTCAGGTCATGCTGTGTCTATAACTGCCAAGTAAAACTTTAATACCGATTCCACTATTGATTTTTGTATTACTAGAACTGTAGCAAATACTACATCGGTCAAACTAAACAATATTTAAAATGATGATTATAATATTTGCTAACTTAAATCACGGCTAAATTGTATTAACTTAAGTTCTCGATTAGGACTTTCGCTGTCCGTATCACTAGTTCTTGAACAGACATGTTAGGACTTGACGAAGGAAGACACTGATAATTTAATAAATTATTAATAGCTCTTTGTTCTTAAAAATTTCTGTTGATAGGCCTGACTATATGTTTTAATAGTATTTGAGATATTCTATCATTGACATGGACTCCATATAAACATTCTGGGCAAGAGACGTGTTTCGTTACTAATGCCTGATGTGTTACAAAGTTCTGATCTGGCGTAACAGATCTGTTGCCTTTGAGATGTTTTGTAGTGGAGTAGGGAGCCCCTCTCTTTCTGCTAAAGCTGCCTGGTGCATTGAGGTTTCCGATGGTTTGGCTAGAGATCAGCATATTGTTAATGTGGTAATACTTTAAGTGGGCTCTAAAGAGTTGTTGATAAGAATACTCATTTATTTTGAAAAACAAACTAGTTGAATCCGAACTCCTCAAAACACAGAATTTTCGTTGATTTTATTTGTTTAACACTTTCGCTGCTGATCTGGGTGACATATAGCATCCCAGGTGCTGAAGAACTTTCTTTGCAAAAAGTAATTCTATATGCTAAAAAATTGAACACTGTGAAGAGTAAAGTTATGTGAGCGGAGTGGAATATCCCTTTGGGGTGGCGTCACGGATCCGTGTCGTCAGTAAGTGGCGAATCGGTCATGATTATCTAATTCATCATTGTTTACACAGTGCAAATTTTGCATTATATATTAAAACTTATCTGTAGATAATCCCCCTGACACTAGATCGTTGTGGCTGTCTTTTCTTTGTTCCCAGTAGGTACATTCGGCGACGAGGCACGGATACATAGCCACTTAAAAGCAAAATTCCTAAAAATGTATACATTTCATCAGTGGTATCAAAAAATAAATCAAATATCTATTTTGGTGTTAATAAGGGTTTACAATCATACTTCAAAGGCCAGTCTATATTTTGTACATCGAGATCTTTGTTTTTCCAGTTAAACGTTTTTTTGGTTGCTTGATAATAATGAAGAGGAATAAGGTCTTCTGTATCCCACTCACTTGCAACACCATGGCCGTTCTCATTGTTTTCGTCTAGACTATGATCCACAATATGAAGATAATCTAAATCCTCTTGCAAATTATCATTTGGATTAATAATTTTAGCTTCTGCCATGAGTTGCAGAGCGGGCAAATTGTTTATAGTCATAGAGTCCCCGAGTATCTCCCGAATCCTCATGCGTCAAGTCACCAGTTGCATTGGTGGGCGGCACTAATGCTAGATTGATTTCACCATTTGCGCTAACATTATTGAAAACATTATCGTTGTCTTCTAAATAATGAAGTTCATTTAACGTCAACCCACTAAAAAAAAGTTGTAGATATGCCTACTGTCCTCTTAAAAGGACACCAAGATTTGACAGGTTTTTGTGCAGACAACAGCCAATTTATTTTTATTATGAAGATGTAGTCCTATTACTAAATCTTTTATGAAACGATTTCTAGCAACATTTTTGACAATTTTCTTAAATCACTTACCCTGTAATCAATAGGTTGTGCCATTGTCTCTATGTTCACACTTTTCTAAGGTGTCGCAAACTGTTACTTGTGCATAAACACTACCACTATTGCTGCCAAACGAAAGTTTCACGTTGCTGTGACATAAATATGTGCTGACCTCTAGGTTTCAATAGTTAAACTGGCGCCTTGGGTAGATAAAACAGGAACTTACAAACCGTCCTTTTAAAAGGACAGTAGGGATATCTGGGTTTTAATATCAAGTTTGACATAAAAGGATGATTGAATACTAACTGCTCCTTGTTTTTACATCTTGTACTATTTATTGTGCTTACAGAAAGTATAAATAGATACACTAATATAGTGAATTCACTGCCAGAAGTCCAGGTTACCAAAATTACATTCAAAACGATCGCGACTACCATGTTTTGGAATACAGATGGAATCATGCATATAGATTATCTCAAATCGAGTAAATTGTCCAGCCCATAAAGCAAACCTTACACAGGAAGAAATCACTCAGCTAGATGGGACGCTACTGAAACACCCATCCTATTCGTGAATAAGAGATAATTATCTTATAATAATATTCTTATTCTTCTTAACAAGATGGATAAAATATAAATTCCCCTCAAGTAGATATCAATCTTACTGTTAACGTTAACGGTGGATTATATATTTATTTTGTTCCAATATCTGTTTTTCTTTAATGTAAACACAACTTAAAAGGACCTCGAGAAATATATCTGTGATACGTCCTTTGCTCATGTTATATGCAGATATTTAAGCTGTTTACCAGTTATATTTCGTCTTAGAAAAAAAATCAAATCCAAACTTATATAGAAATATACCATTCGAATACATATTTTTCTTTCGAATAGTATTCCCATGTTCGGTAGGTATAGGAATTCAAAGTTTTCAAAGCAGAAGCAATGGTAAAAGAACTACACAGTTCCAGAGGGGAATATATTTGATTATAGCGAAACAGATAAAACTGGAAAACATACGAGTCAACAGGGTATTGTAGGTCAAAACAGGGAGGATAAATTCGCGTAACAAGACGACGCGGAAAAGAAAGTTTCTTTTTTGTATATTCCCTCACTTTTATCTTCCGCTAAGTTTTTAACGTAATTCTTGGTTTGCCTCGTTGAAATTACACGCTCAACTTTCACCACTAAATATTACTTAGTGTCGCACCATTTCGTTTATTCTCATTGCTGCTGGATTTACTGGAGGTACTTCTAACCGTTCTAGGAGTACCTAACATAGCGACACGTGAAAGGATGAAAACGCTTAATTATCGCCTCGACGGCAACTTTTCCCTTATGTGTGCAGTGTAGTCGTCGTGAAAAAGTATATAAATTTGAGTAAATTTGTGTAAATGCGAGTGGTGAGTTTAGTATAATAATCATTTGCTGGGAATACAGCAAAGATATAAAAAAGAGAAATAGAGTACGTAAAGTTTACCGAAGTTTCGTTTTATTACAGCCGCTTTCGTGCTATGATAATAGGAGTTAGCTTTTATGCCGATCACTATATGGACATACATAAGTATACTGAGAACTTCATATTTCCAAATGTGGATCATAAACCATTACTTTGCAAATAATTTTATCTATCAGACTTATTGAGATCTACAAATTAACTTTTTATCTTTTTCTACATCATCAGGTTTACGTTTTTATTTATATTTATAAGCTAAGTGATTAAAATTTGAAAACGACCGATAAGTACTACGTATTTAAATTACTGCATATTTGCAAATCTCAATTGACGATTTTAATTCTAATTCTATTTCCCACATTCGCAAAAAAGGGGTGGTTGCATCAAGTGACCAGGAGATTATATACAGATTTCTTCATACTTCCATAAAATAGCAGGTGGTGGTTTGCAGAGCTCGAAGCTATGGACGAAGTCGAAGTAAACGCCATTCTTGATGAAGATGAAGAAGACGGCGTCCTCGAAACCGGTGATATTGTAGCAATATCTCAAGATGTCAAATCTGATAGCGACGACCAACAACTTAGCCATGTAGGTGAACGATTACGTACTCCTCTAGACGCACTCTTATCGATGACATGACTCCAAGCGTGACTAAAACCAGGACCATCCTATTTTTGATACACCCACTGGGATAAATATGTATGAAAGTATTGAGTTTCCTGTTGATATTTTTTTCTGCTTGTTTCCGGATGAATTATTTGACACGATTGTATTCTATACCTACTTATATGCTACGCAGATAAATGCAAAGAAATGGAGGAAATGAAAATGTTTCTTCAAGTGGATTTGCTGATGGCTGTGAAAAAAAAAACTCCCTAGCTTGGTCCTCTGAAGAAGAAGCCGGGAATTCTTCCATCTCTAAAGTTATTTCTTGATATAGGTTCTAGTGGCTGTTAATCAATTTGAATTTTGCAAACAATTCTCTACAGCCGAAAAAAGGAGAACCAAACTTCTATCTGTGTTTTCTAGAACGTACAAGGAGCACTATTCTCCAAGTGAGTTTCAATCTATTGAAGAAGGCATAATTGATCAAATACAAAGGCAGCATATTGTTTCAAAAGAGATGCAGCGGTTTGACAGTCCGAAGCAATTCAGAATTAACGTTGCCGCAGGGGTTGCTTGGTTTTAGTTATGGATACAAGAAAAGGAGGCCTCAGTTTTCAGAAAAAGTAACTAATTTTAATAAATACGTTCCAGTTGAAAAAAGGATGGACTAAGCAGTAAAATAGCAACGTGATAGAGACATCTTTTATCTAAAAGAGAACATGGATACAGAGGCACCTCAGACCTTTTCTGGCGTTAATAACGATCCGTTTTACGACAGCCTTCAAGTAGCTGTCTTTACGAATACCAACAAAAAAAAAACACTTAACGGCGATGTCAGTTTCTTCTTCTGACTCGAACCTTTTGCCTCTCAAATGTTTATTTTGAGCGCAACAAATAGCCAAAAGTCACACACCGCCAAATCCGGTGCGTAAGAAGGATGTTCTATAATTTGGTTTTGTTTTCCGCTAAATACTGAACAGTTCTCCCTGCTGTATGTGACGACGGGTTTCATGATGTAACATGATTTCCTTTCTTGGCACTTTACTGAACATAGTAGACAAATAACTTTCAACGTACCATTTAGCGGTAACTTTCTGGTGTTCTGATCTTCTAATTTAATTGCGACCACCAAATTCGTACTTCTAAAAAATACTGCGCAATCTGTCATGATACAAACCGAGTTACAACTTTTTTCAAATGTAAATGTCCGTGCAATATTGATCTCACTTGCGAGGATCCAATCTTCAGATTGGACTCTATCATTGCATAGTAATGGTAATGTGGTTGTCCTCTTCCATCATCTTCAACCACCGCCGCAGCAATATTTTCGGGGTTAATAGCAGTTAAAGGAGAGCCAGCTCATTCTTCTCATGCACCACCGACTTGCAATCTCGTTCAAATACTTTATACTACCTATAAACATAGACAATGATGGTGGGAGATCTCGAAATACCGATTTTAAACTTTCCTCACACTCAGACGCGCTGAAGCCTTTCTTGAAATCATAGTAAATCATTTTTTCGTAATACCTAATTCCATTTTTATGATAACAGAAGCACGGGTACTTACCTAAATTTTTCAATTCTCAATAATTGTAGTTTATCCCTCATATTATATGTATTATATTGATTATAAACATTATATGTTTATAATCAATATGTATGTTTGTGTTCAAAATTTTTATTGATTTTAATATAATTTTGGTCGTGGTTTCAGCAAATGAATCATCATTTGATCTGTGTTTCTATTGAACAATACTTGGCCTTTAATACTTCGGTGCTCGCTGGCTTTTTGGCATAAACCCCACAGCCAGAACTCCAAAGAAGTTAAATCGCAAAAACGTGGCGGCCAATTCTGGTCACCAATTCGGGAAATAACACTACCAGGAGCAAACTCGTGCAAGATAATCAATGTTTCACGCACGGTATCATATGTAGCATCTGCTGGAACCACATGTTGTCAAACGCATAATTCATATCCCATTACTGAATTGCCAATAAAGAAAATATTATTTATTACAAATTTATCAAACCTCGATAACACTTTAAGAAATTCGTTTGATTATATGATATTTGTAAAATAAATAAAAACCGTATAGATTTTTTTTATGTGTAGTGGGTGCTTAGTTGCAGTGACTCCTAAGCTGTATTGTTTTGGCTATCATTGCAACTCTCGCGGTGCAGTTTTGTGCTTCTAAATTGTGTTCAAATAGCCCAACAGCAAATGGTAAGCCGATCCGGATTTCAACGCTCTGAAAAAATGTCACCATCCTTCTAGAGAATTGAAACCCGGTTCCTATTGTCCCACCACAACGATGCTCAGCCGCCTAACCACTGCGGCTATCGACCCGTTTAAAGATAAAATGAATATTATGTTTAATTAAACCGGGCTTTTTTCTTTGTTATTTTCATATATTTTCACGTCCTCTTTCCTTTTTCTTTCCTGAACTCGTATTTCGCTTTCTGAAATCTAAATTCCTTTAGTTTATCTTTTTTCATTCATCGTTTACTGTTGATATCATTAAGATGTTCGTTATAATGGGCATCCATGTTTTGATAGATGTTCGGAGCACATCTGAAACAGTTGGTATCGAGAGTTTGAGCCGATGGATCTGGATTGGGAACACGTGCAAATGTAATAGAAAAAATTTGACTCCCACGATACACAAAGCACATTCTAAAGGTCACTTCAGAGACGAATTTGTTCATCATTGAGTGAAATCCTGAACACCTCTTAGAAAGAGTCGTCACTGTGGATGAAGCCCACGTTCACCATTATGATTGATGATGAACTAAAAAGGCAAAGCATGGAGTAAACGTACAAGACTTCACTACCCCCTCGCAAGTTTCATGCAACTGCATTTGCGGGAAGATCGCAGGTTTTCGGGATGTCAGAGGAAAACTGAGTAACATCCATCAAAGTAAAAGGAGGCAAAATCTCACACGTGGTGAGTTGTTTCATCAGGACCATGTTTTAGTGGTCGCAATTCATAGTGCAGGCTTTGAAATTTTCCAAAAGTCACAGTATTCTCCAGGTTTGTCTCATTCAAAGGACAACTTCCTGGGATTTACTTTCCAGACGTTGATGATAGAGGTGAATGAGTGGTTTGCAGCCCTCGACGAGGGTATTAAAGCTCTTTACTATCATTATATCAAATGTATCAACGTTTTAAAGAATTATCTTGAAATATGAAAAATTCTACCTATCCAAGACGTATCAGTCTATTTCAGGGACAATAATGTTGTATGTTGCCTAACCACACTGAAGAGGAAGCAGTTTTCGATTTAATTGCTCAAAAAGTCGATGCTGCACCTCTTTAGCTCCAGCAGCAATTATATGGTCAAAGTATTATGCAATGCACAGTGCAGGACCGACTCGCCGGAAGTTGAACAATATATGTACATTTCAGAATGTTCGGGAAACGGTAATAATTTCGGACACAGATTCCGGTGTTATTAATGCAGCAAATTTGGTGCTGCCAAACATATTTACGCTTTCATGATAATTTCTTTTTGATTTGTAATTTGCGCGCTTACCGTGAAAATACATTCAAGTACAAACTAATATTACAATTACGTATAGGCCGATTTCAGTAGCAATTGTAGTCGGTAGGAGAACTGGGTCACAAATATTGAGCGTAATAAGTGGAAATTCAAAACAGCGCAACTGCAATCTTTAAAACACAGGGCTTCGTATATATTTATGTTTCTCTTATTGGAAAACATCACTTCAATCATTTTTAATTCTAATATAATATAATAAATAAATAAATTTCGATGTGGCCGGCCCATTCTAGTCGCTGTGACTTCATCCCTTGAACAACGTCGCGGACATTGTAGCCAAAGATATTTCTGAGGGTCTTTCACTTGAAACACGGAATTACACTTACATACATTAACTATAAGATTGTATCAGCAGTGCTAGCAGGGTCATAACTGACTTTCTTCCATTTAAATTGTTGCATTGAAACGACAGTCACAAATGAAAAACTATATTTATAAGAGCCACCTTCTGACAGTTACATAAGGGATCTGTGCTTAATTAAATAACCTTTTCCACATTCTCTGCTAAACGATTTTATAGCGAAAACTCATTAAAAAAAAGGTCAGAAATAAGGCCAAAGACGTTTTGAATGATAATGAATTATAAAGAACCCATTATACTAATCCACAGGGAGAGGTGTAAGATAATGAACATAAAGATGTAGCGAAGAAATCCTTGTTTAACTATTAAAAGATTACGTTTTCCGGTGGAAATTTAAAATTACACCTTAATTGAAATTACGTCGCGCAACGGCGATTCCTTTTATTGTTATTAATGAAAGAAACATAAAAGCGTGAAATTTCATTTTTTTTCGCTAGCTAAGCTTCCATTGTGACTGCGAAAAGGAAATCTGCTTTTTCATTTTTGAGTTGCGCTAACACAATAGCGATATCTCCTTTATTAAAATTACGTAAAGAGATTGTACTTTTAGTTTAAATAAGCGTGCTTAATTGCATGTTCTTAAGGAAAACAATACTCAACGAAGTACCTTCCTTAGTTGATGGTAATGCATTGTAATTTAAAAAAACTATCAAAACGAGGAAACATGCTTTATGGTTTATTTTTATATAAAGTTGGCAGTTGACTGCATAATTGCGGATCAGACAAGCTTTGTTGTAGTAGTAAAAAGGACTAGAGACACATATATGTACATACATTACAAACAGTGGTCGGATTGTCATTGATATTTTCAGAATTCGGTGCCAAAGTTCGCATGCAAGATAATATTTTTATGGTATACATTGTTTATAACAATGTATAATACACTCCAATTCAAGATCTACTCATAATAATAAAACTAAGCCTTTGCAACAGAGAACGCACCACAAATTTTGTATTTCAAAGAATAAAACTTTCGTTAAAACACATTTAGATTCAGAAATATGATATCCACAAATTATATGGAATTGTCTTTCTACGTACTAATGGACACAGCAGTTAATTTTGAGATTATTCGAGTTTTCTTGCATTAATCATGTTTATTATCTTATCCATCGTGTCCGCGTATTACATTTCACACAATTCTGGGTATTTATACGAGTCATTGAATTTCACGTCAAAGTTTTAACATCCCCACGCATTAACATTGCAGACTCCCTCCTTTCATCTCTAACCTGCGTTCACTTTTCTTTGTCTTCAACGTTCCACTCCGGGTCCTACGAGATCAGTGCTCATTTTGTCATCGCCGTACAAAATGCCCCATTAATCATTCCTATCTCAGATAATGGTTTAGAAAAATTTCAATGTACACAGTGTAATTCGATGAAGAGCTTTGTAGGGATAATGGATTATGATCGATTCTAAAATAGAAGTTTTTAGTCACTATGAAAAACTGTATTAGCTTTCTTATCGAATTTTAATTAATTAGCAAGATTGAATTACAGACTAGTGGCTGTGTTTTTTTTTTACTCTGATGATAGTTATTTGAGTTAGTTACAAAATTCACTATACAGGGTGTCCACCTAGTACGCGGCAGTCCAATATCTTGGTTGATAAGAGAGATAATTGAAACTTTTTTTTGGTTCACGTATCTAGTTTTTTCAAGATCTACAAACCTAAAATAATGGCGATTATACAGGGTGTTCCATTTCCTCTGCACAGACAGCAACTCTGTTTTTTTTTAAATCAAACCTATATTTTTTAGAGTTTATTTTTAATCTACACGAAAAATAAAAGAGACTTTATGTATGGTACTCATATGAAAAACTGACGGTCTTTTAGATCTTTACCATGAATTTCTAATAAATTTTTCTCAATTTTGCGGTTACGCCCATTAACAGAAAAGCTATTTTTAGACCAATTGGCCAATAATGCTTCTTCAAAACACCATTTCAGAAACTGACCTACAGTATAAGGGGTACTTAACTGAAAGTAATGAAATTTCCAAAATTTTCATTTTCTCGATTAGTTAGGTAGTAGTAGTCGGATCGTTTCAATTTGGAGCTAAGTTCTTTTCACTTTTTATATATATACCAAACATCTTCGTGCTCTCCTTAGAAACACGTCTACGTCTAGTTCTAAGCAGATTCATTTCTTCTCTTCTGCTTGAAGAGAGGTGCCACATGCTTGCAAAATAATGGGAAATTTTATGTGGTTGCATGGTGTGGTATCTTGAACATTTCGGTCGTCCAATATTACAAGGTTCTAAGCAATATATCGTTCGAGTTGAGAAAATCGAGTTTGAAAAGTCTACCATTTTAAAAAGGACAACTTTTCTGATTGATTTATTATGCCTTTTGGTTCGATAGGATCTAATTAGAATGTTAACTTACAAAAAAGAAGAAATATTTAGGGGTTCTCGCAATAGTTGCTGAAAAAAACAACATACGCCTTTGTTACTCCTAAGAAAATTATATTTTTAGAAACTTGTATCACACGACTTTGGAACTTTGAATCAAGTAGAATCAAAAAAAGAAATTTTATATTTGATTTCAAAAACGCATTTTGAGAAGTCTAAACGTTTTATCTTGGAAAAACACACTTTCTTATAAATCATTTGTTACATCAGTGTGTAGAAAAACTCAATAACTACAACAAAATTCTATGAATCACATACAACTTCGATATTCTGATGTATTATAATTGGGAGAAGTACAAAAGTGTATGTTTTGACATAGGACTTTGTTTTTCGTTTAGTTCGACATCAATTTTCGTACAAGGTTCTATGAACAATCATACACCTTTATTATGGCAAACATGTGACCACAATAACATATATATATATATATACAACATCGCTACGGGCCGAGCCGGCCCATGGCTCCTTTGATCCTTAGTAGTTAGTGTGTTCAATGGTTTTCACAATTTTCTCTATTTATCCCTGTCTCTGGTTTTCTCCTCCCACAACTTGACTCCAATATTTTTCAGGTCCATTCTCAATGCTTCCAGCCACTTCTATTTTGGTCGTCCCTTCTTTTTCTTTCCTCCCTCTCCGCTTTGTAGTATTCTTCTCGGAATTTTGTTTAGGTTAATTCTGACTACATGCCCCAACCATCTTGCTCTCTGTATAATTTCTTTATTTGTTCGTCGTCTCCAATTCCCTAATGTGTCTTTAATACCGCCATAGATTCCACACAACATTTTTCTTTCCCACACTTCCAGTTTATTTGCCTCTTGTTTATTAAGGACCCATAGCAATACATCACTGCTGGACGGATTACCGTTGTATACAAACGTTGTGTAAGCGATGATTTGGTGTTTGTGTCGTAAACCTCTATCGACCTCAAAAGTACCGGACAGTTTTCCCTCTACGGCTAATCTGCTTCTGGTATTCTCCATCGTCATTCGTACCAGTCTTATCATTTTCGAAATGCCGAGGTCCATCATTGTTTCATAATGCCCTTCCCTAAACTCCCCCTGATATTCTCCGATGATCCCATTGTTGTATTTGTCCAACCCACTTCTAGTAAGTGTTGCCAGTATCTTGTATGACACTATGTGATCTCTCCTTTCTTGTGTATCGGACAACTATTTCATGTATTTGGCATTTTTTCATCCCTCCATACTGCTTTTATAATTTCTGTAACCCGCTCCTGTAAGCATAATCCATCTTTATTTAGAAACTCGCGAGGAATGCCATTTTCTCCGGGATTTTTATCACTTTTCAGTCTGCTCAATATTTCTTTGACTTCCTGATCCATCCGTTCCATAGTTGCGCTCTGGTCGGTTACGTTGTATTGTAGATTGACAACGGAGCCTACATTCTTGCGGGTATCTCCACTCAGTAATTTATCAAGATATCGTGCCCATACCTCTGTTTTTTACTTCGATGTTTCCTACTAACTCGCCTAATTCTCATTTTGCCCTGCGTATTCTTCTTTGCCTCTTGATAGAAGTTCCTGATGTTTTTCGCCTGGTAGTGTGTTTCTACACTTCTTAACTTATTGTCTATTATTTACAATTTCTACAGGTTGTTTTTGCTATTTTTCTTTTATTTCTCTCCGAACTATCCTCGAGCATTTTTAGTCTACCCTTGTTTCTTTCTTCACACACCTTCTTACACTCATTATTGTTCCAATCTGTTTTCTTCGCACAATAACATACACTTTCGTAATTTTGCTGTCTGTACTCGTTGTATTAGTGGTTCTATGTGTAGCCCAGACCACATATAACTTTATAACAGTAAAGGGATATTTATACTAAACACGGTTCTATGTGTAACCCAGACCACATATAACTTTATAACAGTAAAGGGGCATTATTTTCACTTTTGTGACATACACCCAATATTGGGGAAGCGATTTCTTAGAAAATATAGAGATTCCAAAGGAGCACTTTTAAATTGAAACGGTGCCAGCAATATATGGCACAATATGGAAGAATTTAGAGAAATAATTTAAGTGGATAGATAAGATAATGAAATTTTGTTAACAACAGATAATTACAGGAATATATAAAGTTATAGAATATATAAAATGAAACCTATATAGAATAGTAATAGTATTGACCACCTTCACATTTATGTAAAGCTCGTGAAATTAGAGGAAAGGTCTGACACCAATAAGATTTACACAACCGCACGTGGAAGCACGTTCCTCAATTATTGATCCCGGGGAGTGTCCAACAGTTTTAACCGAATCAATCATAAATCCCAGATGTCTCGTCAGTTACGGCACTTCAGAGGTTTAGCGGAGTCAGTCACGTAAAGACGTCCGGATGCTGTTATGTCTGGAAATGTGTGTTCGGTGCAAAAGTCAGTGTTGTGAGACCTTCACTCTCTGTAATCCGATTTATAACTCCCCGATTTATTTTTGGAACTGTTTCCTCCTCATCTGTTTGTTCTCCTCCTACAACGTATACGAACCGATACAACTGTCACAACGATTTATTAAGACGTGAATTTACGGCGTAGATATTTCTAGATAATTGTTAAGCGCGCCGGGTAAATCTGATTCACGTTTCTAAGTCGCTTGATTCCCTACTATGTGTGTATGTGCGTCTATGGTGTATTATCGTAGGTATCTACGTAACATACATACGCGGATTTCAACGCCACCTTTACACTTGCAAACATAAAGTATGGATTTACGAGCGGTATCCTTGTCACTGACTATAAATTTTGGTTTATAGTAAATCCATAGTTTTAAGTGCTTGAACAGATGCCATAAGTAGGTTAGTGAGGGTAAGAGAAGCGACGCCAAACGTGGCAAACTTTACTGAATATTTTAGTCCGCTGACCTGAAACCGAGAGATGCAGCAGCGGTATTTGCGAGTTATAAACTTTAATAGATACTAGAGAAAATGCGCAGTTGATTCTGCAAACTGTGCAGATGCAGATGATCGTCACCATCTATATTATTCCATATGTATCAATTGAGTGCTTATAAAATTGGCAAACATAGCTTTTAAAGTTTTTCCATGTATTTTTTCTGAATACAGTACTTTTATACAGTGTACAGCTAAAGTATGGAATAAATTTATTAAAAATGAAATAACTTTTGTAAGAACAATCCTCAGATAGGTTTTAAAAGATGAAATACACATTTAGCTTGATCATCAATTTTTATTTATAACTTTTCTTTTGTTTTTCAAATGACAGCTTCAGAAAAATACTTCCAGTTAATTGATAATGATAGAGGGGGTTTCCTAAAAACATAAACAATAAATAAGTGGCGTCACTAGCGACCAATGAGATCTATTGTGAATATTCTTAATCTTTTAGTCCCAGTTGATCTCCAAACTTTTAAAGATATTCAGAATCTTCTCGGGGGCTATGACTCTGATGTCAGTCGGTTCTAAGTGCACCTGTTAGAGGTGACGGTGCCTTTGTCGGACTATCGCCACGAAGTCACACATAATGTGTGTAATGATTGTCTTAGTTTGGGAGTGTTGGTGCAATGGGAGATTTTTTGCGTAGTTTGCCACTGTTGAAGATGAGCTCTCATGTGGCTTTTGTTAAGGCCACAAAACGACTCGCGTCCAATAAATCGCGATTTCGCTTCTTTCTTTGCAAGACCGTAGGCAGTTTCGTTTCCTTGGCACCCTCAGACCTGGTACCAACATCAGCGTAACTGTGTTCCTTTGGGCTAGAATTTTGAGGGTCAGTAGACAGTCCCAGGTTAGCCTCGATTCAAGGGTACATGCCTCTAGAGGCTTTAGCTTTTGTTTAATGGAATCGATTTCTGCCTGATAAATTGTTGGGCTTCTACGAGGGAGCGTTTTTATATTCGCGGAATGGGGGAATAAGGGGTGAAAATAAAAAAAAACCAAATTATTTTTCTTTTTCAATATATTCACCTGCAAGACGGATACATTTTTCACATCTTTCAATTAATTTATTTATACTCTCATAAAAAAATGATTTCTCTTTATCTGCAAAATACGCCGAAACTGCCTCCTTGACTTCATCATCGGCAGCAAATTTTTTACCCCGCAGCTCTTTTTTCATTTTCGGAAACAGGTAATAATCACTCGGGGCCAGGTCTGGGCTGTAGGGTGGGTGATTCACAATTTCGAAGCCCACCTTATGCAGGGCAGCTAACGCAACGCGGCTCTTGTGGACGGGCGAGTTGTCGTGCAAAAGCAGCACACCTTTCATCAATTTTCCCCGTCTTTTCTCTTTAATGGCTTCTTTTAGTCGCTCTAATATTGAAACGTAATATTCTCCGGTTATAGAAACACCTTTATCTTTATAATCAATCAACAATATTCCTTCCGAGTCCCAAAATACCGTTGCCATGAGTTTCCCAGCTGATTGTGACACTTTAAATTTCTTGGGAGGTGTTGTGCCCATTTTATGCCACTGCATGGAGTCTTGTTTGGACTTTCAGGTTCATAATGATGAACCCAAGTTTCGTCTCCAGTAACAATTCGACTCAATACACCATCCTTGTCTTCATTACAGAGGTCCAAAAATGCACGCGAACACTCTACGCGCTGTTGTTACTTGGTTGGTTACTTGGTTTATGTTACTTGGTTGACGATAGCTCAAAGACTAACTGTCTAATAACAATGAAACTTCGTATTTATACTAATTATGAGTCGCTGCACAGCCCACGCCCCCAATGCGCCTAATCACCCCCCTACAACCCGCTCATTCCGCGAATATAAAAACGCTCCCTCGTACCTAAGGTCACCGAGACATTGCATCAATAATTAGACATAGTTCGAATCCTATTCATTGTCATCATAAATGCATGTGACATGAGATGGAAAGACGACAATCCTGGGTGAAGTTGTGCCTGTTACATCAGCAACTACAACGGCGTTCTAAGTTGTATTGCTTGTCAAGATTACCAACTGAATTCCTTCCGGTGAAAATTATGTAGGTATAAATGTGTTTCCAAACTCGTTTTGATTTTTAAAAAATTATTATCAGGCGTCTTAAGATGTTTCCCACTGTTGAAATTGAAATTATGGAAGACCTCTAAGCGGAAGTTTCGAATAACTCTAATATACCTTATCTTTTTTTATAAAAGATATGTAGATGATTGTATAGCATAAGTCACTTGCTCATTAAATTTCTGAATTTTTATGATTTTTCAATAATCACCACCTTGAGTTAGAATTTGCATTGGAAGTAGAGAGTAGCCATTCTATAAATTTCTTGTATATGTCACTAATAAAACCCAAACTCTTAAAATGTCTACCAACATATCATTAAAGAATGACCGTTCCTTAAGGTTAAAAGTTAAAAATAGCGACACAACAAATTATTTTTTACAACTATAAGAAACTATGCCTGTAATAGGAGCTCGTGATATGTTATTAAAAATCAGCCTGCGAAAGAGAGCAATAAATATAGATGAAGCATTAGAGTCGGACCACGCGATTTCGATCCATACGAACTCGTCAGCAATCTTCCAAATGCAAGACCTAATGTCATTGCAACTTGCTCCTCAACTTTAATCGTATAATAGTTGCGATAAGGTCGGAAGTAGCACTCCGCAGATCACTACACAACAAGACGTTGTAATTGACATCAAACATTTTGGACACATCGATAAACATTACAAGACAAGAGTTAGTGGGGTCAACAGAAGAAGGAACGAACTTGATTGAAAACTTTAAATATTGAATAATTTATTTATTAAAATAGGTGAGTAGTAATTTGTTCACCAGCTATTCATACTCCTTAGAAAATACCACACTACACTCACAGGGCAATAATTGTCCAAACATAGGAGCCCTTCCTTCGCAAATTAAAAAGTCCATCTACGAATGGACATAGATATAACAGATCCAAGGAATTATGGAAATGAACACCAGGACAAAGACAGGCAAAGGAATTCCTAAGGGAACACAGGCCTGAGTTTACTGAAAACCTACTGAGTAGAGACAGAAAGACTGTCAAAGTGATAGTAGGTCTGTTGATTGATGGCTTGGCAGATGATGCTCTCTGCAGATTCTGTCAAGAGGAAAAAAAACCCCAGTTCATGTTTTGTGCCACTGCGATGGTCTATCGAGGAGAGGTTTCTAGCAATTGGGGTAGAGAACCCCACACTTAACGGCTACATAAAAGAGCCGCTCTCAAACATCGTAGGCCTAATTAAGAAGGCAAAATTAGAGAGCGTCCTCTAGAATAAAATGGGATCACAATAGACTCGGTCGATCGCGGTGAAATAGGCTGGCATGGCCACCCCATTCCTAATCTAATCTAATCTAGAGTCTCCTAGAGTTATCCATATACGTATAACTTTGGTTATTTTCCAAATTATGAAAAGTATTCCCTGATTGAAATATAAATTTATCAATGATATCGAAGGATTGCCCAGTCGAAGTTTCTCGATGTTTTGCCACTAATCCAGGTGGCATCTTCAGGAGTAGAGAGAGTGGATAGTAGATGCCAGAAGCTCACGGTAACTCCACATATAAACCATTCTAGAAGCAAAAACCTTATGACCACCGAAAGGTGACTTCTTATTCAGTATGCATGAATTAATACATAGAACGTAAATGTTGCTGTTAATGACAGCGTTGCTGTCAAAACGCGTCGGTGTTAGTTAAAAGCTTTTGGCGTTTAGTAGGTTGAAGTGTTTAGTGTTCTACTTCTGCACCAAGAGATCAAGTGAAGAACCATTATGGTTGCACATATATAAGCTCCTTGTTTGAAATAACAACTACTGGCAATTTGCTATGTCAAAATGAGATATTTTGTTTCATTGAGGATCTTTATCAGTGTGTCGTATCTTGTTTCAGTATGGTTCTTCTGCTTAATATATAATTAACTATATGCTTTTATATACATTGTATGTAGTCAAATTACTTCTTTATGTGAAAGCATCAGTCTAATTAATAGGGTAATCTCTGTAACAGTGAAAAATTCCTCATCGGAATATTCCTATTGATATTCACTTCAAAGTGAAGCGCGGTATTAACGCATCTTTATAAACTAATTACAAGAACCTTCAAAGCTAGCAATAATAATAAACGCGAAAACCTTGCCAATCTACAGACGCTGTAATCGTATTGTCGGATTGCTTATTATCAGTATAGCCTATTAAATTTCTCTGAATACAAGTCAAAGAAATTCTCATCCGCGGTAGCACACAAATTTAAGGCAAGGCTTCTTTAATCAAACGGGAAAGCTAATTACGTTTTTGGCGGAATACTCTGTAATTAGGCTAATTGTAATATTCCGACAGCTTCGTATTAACAATATTTAAAAACTCGAAAGGAACTTCTACTCCGCACTGGAGCTAAAAATGGTCTAATCAGAATTTAATCCCGAGGTGATTTTAAGATGACATCTGCAAATGCCACCGCAGTATTGTAGAATTAAAGAAATAAAACGAACAAGAAAGAAGAAGGAAATGAATTTTCTGGAGAGAATTTTACTTCCTACTTTGCTTTCCCAACGATATGAATGGAAAATTCAAAATAAAAATATAGTGATGACAAATTTAAAATCTATTATAAACAAGGAAATTAAGCATTCAAGCATTGAATTCTTTTATGCAGTATGGAAGTGAAATTACCGTACTCGTTAAAGGTTAAAGCCAGACACCCTACTGCAATTGTTTTTTTTTTCTTTCTTCCTGTATCGTACCATTAGCTTCTGCCAGAACTTTTGCTTTGGAAGCTTGGCTTAAGAATTGCTTTTTCTCACAATATTTACTTTTCGAACTACTCGCAATCTTGTGCTTTTTTTCGGTATTTCTTTAGACCAAATTTGTGCAGTTATTCTCAGGGCTATCACGATAAATTGTTATTATCATAAGATTCATGAATAGACACAGCTTTATCAAGAAGGAGCAATAGAGACGGACACAGAAATGAATTGGATCGGGAAGAAACTTCTGAACTGAATTATTTTCTGAAGCAAGCTAAAAAGTAATTTTGGAAAGTTCTTAAAATCAGATGGTAATTATCCTCCCCCACTGGTGTTGAATAAATGTCGACACCTGTGGTAGCCCGTACTGATATGTTTAGCTGCAACGCGTGACACGGAAATATAGCAGATCATTGTTTAGTTCTTGATCTGGGGCATTCTGGACATGTTTTAACTTGTTGCAATCAGTGTACTTAATTGAGTATGTATTAATTGTTGGAAGAGTATTTTGTAATTATAACACAACTTTGCGTAAGTATCGTCCCAAAACTGATGAACTGGATTGATCAGAAGCGATAGGCTTTGCTATGAAACCAAGCATGGTGGTTGGTGGGCTGGGCGATACAGATTGTGAATCATCTGGCGTACAAGAAGGATGAGGTGGAAAACTATTTTGGGCATAGTGACCTTCCTACCACTAGCCTCAGCCAGTAGCCCTTAGCTTTAACTTGTACCTTTATTACTTGAAGAATAATATAATAGAGGGTAATGTGGACTGTTTACACTCGTGATATAAACTAAGACAATTATTTTCGTTGACTGAATTGAATTTTTATAATTTTTGCTTCCGAAATTAAACCATCTTCTTAACTTTATATTTATTCAGAGTTGGCAATGCCACACACAACCTGTACTGCATAAAATAACGAACAATTTGAAGTTTGAAAGATGATAGCAGAAGCTGCCATGGTTGACTTAGAACTAACAGAATCGTCGATGAATTGAGAACTGAAAAATATAAGCAAGCCTATCAAATAGAACAATTAATAACCGGTAAGAAGTATACAGCTAATAACCATGGTAGTGGCCATTATACCATTGGCAAAGAAATGATGGGTTTAGTGTTGATGGAACAATGCTACCAACCTCTAGGGTTCTTTCTTCTTGACTTTTAAAACTATATCTCTCTTTTATCTCCAACTTAATGGAAAAGTCATTTCAAAATTTTGCCAAGAAGAGTCATTTGAAATTCGTAGTCTGTTCTGCACTAGAGGTTTGCAAACAGTCTACTGCCGTGTCTCAACCTTAAAATTCGATTCTAATGAGACCCTAATATGACCTTAAATCATTCATATTGGGTATTTATGGTTGACAATGGGAGCATTTATCAAATTTTAGAAAGAAAATTAGACATTTAAAGACCTGACTAAGCACAATTTAAACTTGATTTTTTAGTCAAATTTTGCTATCTTTTATCAGTGCAATGGTAAGGTTTCAAACCAATTTGGTATCATGACCTCCTATTCATTTTCCCTTAGCGGACATAGTTCTTTTTCAAGAACTTGCAGTTTCAGAAATAACGCTTGAATTCTTTAGACAGAAGCTGTTTTCCCAAAGTAACGATGTAGTGCCGTTGAGTGCCAAAAGCAATAACGCAAGTCCCTTTCCCCAGGAAGAGATTCGCAACGAGGAAAAGTGTATGAATAAAGGGAATGCCTCCTAATCCTGACGTAATTAAAGATCAAAGTGGAAGCTGGAAGTGGAGCTAAAAGATGGGACTGGACTTTCAAGGCACCATTTTGGCTTTCCTAAAGGAGCTAAAAAGTAAGTTAGAAATGCTTTTAATTCAATAGGTTGGAGTACTATCTTGTCGATAGTTGATAAGTAGAAGAAGGTTATAATACAAAAGAGGGTAGAGATTGACCTAAACGCAGGGATGCTGCAAGGACCTGTGTTGTGATCGACGCCCTAGAGCGTCCACTTTAATGAGGTTGTTCGAATAGATATTACAGAAGGAGCTACGAGGATAACATTTGCGGATGTTTTTGTGTTCATAGTAACAGCTGTAGATCAAGACGAGCTGATATATAGGCCCAAAGAATCGTTAAGATCTATTATGTGGATTAAAGGAGAGAAGTTCGTTTTAAGGTAGGAGATACTAAAATCATTTCCGGAGATGATGTTAAGTATATTGAATTAACGGTTGATCAGCGGCTAACGTTTGGAAAACACCTCAAAGATGTCATTTCCCAAATGAAATCAAACGTACGATCTGTTGATTAGTGTTTTACTGAGTTTAATTGGAATCAGCTCAAATCGTTAGTCCAAATTTTGGAATAAACCATAACCCTGATTAATGTATTTGAATCAATTCTTTCCATAAAAACATGTCTTCTATTCCCATAATATCTATTTCATTGTATTTAGAGCCAGGTATACTACTAATTTTTCTTCTACTTCCAGTTCTCCTTCAATCCCCTTCTCCTCGTCGCCAGAAACTTCTGCACTGATTGTGTGGTCGTTCTACTATCGCAGAATCTTTGTCGTCGATGGAATATCTAAAAGTTAGGGTCCGTTTTGTGTATTACTGTAGACGTACCGGATTATCTTAACTTGGTCAATTTGTTAGGTCAAAATATTATGTATGCATACTCTGAGATTGCACAACTGACAATGAGCCAATCAAAGGTAGATGAACATTCTTACTTTACAACAGACAGTTTATAGAGGCTTTTCGTAGTTTAGTATTCACACCGCTATCTTGAGCAGCACCCTAATAGTTAAGGGTTTATATTATTCCTATTGGTTCCCCCTTCTTAGCTTATCTGATGGTGCCGGCTCTGTTTTTCTCTTTTAGCGACGCTTCCTGTTCTTTCTCAACCATATACTGCTCCTAAAGTATTGTTACAGTATCAATAAAACATTTTCTACCTTGCTCAGCCTTCATTTTTGTTTGCAGGTACTACCATTAGTCTATTAGACAGTTTATTGTGTGTTGGATTTTTAATCCATTGTTAGAGATTTTATCTTATACCTACTATCTTCGTGTGACTAGGTAGTGGAAAAGAAAAGATTATTGATTAAATACAATTTTAAAATAACTTTTGTGAATACTTGTTCCGATTTAACGAAAATCTTTCAAGGAACTGTCACATATGTTCTAAGACATTCTGTAGATAGCAGTAGTCTATCTTATCGAGCTTCGTCAACACTTCGAAAAACAGCGCACACGTCTATATAAATGTTTCCTTGTTCCAAATCGCTGAATAACAGTTGATATGGAAATTCTGAAAAAATATTTTTATATCTACACATCCATACGTACAGACATCTACATTTTTGTTATCGAATATTCCGCTTTCGTATTTTACCGACAAAAGGAGGGAGTTTTCGAAATGACAGTTCATAACTTAAAATTTATGTACCGGCGTTCGGTAGATTCTGGTTCGTTACTTCTTTTTCCTCCCTTAGTCGACGTAGTTGAACATCTTTTACATTGGCATTGCTACACTACGTATATTTCCATTCGTATTCCTCCGTACAATAAACACCCACTTTTGGAAGGGTGCGAGAGCATTCTAAAACGACGTTATGGACATTTCGCTGCATATGCATTACGACGCGATAAATACTTTGAAGTGCTGTCGCCGAGATAAAATCCAAGCGCTAACGTTCGTTGATGGTAAAGTGTTCCGAGAACCTTCGACCATTACATTCTGTGTATGAGAGAGAACGTTTTAGATAAATAGTTGTGATTATAACATCTTAAAAGCATACTTTTATTTGAACTTTTATGAATGTTTCAATAAAATTCAACATGATTTTTCTGAATAGAATTGCAAGCTTGTTGCAATTTTAAGATGTAAACTGTGAACACTATAAGGTTGTCCACTGGTTACTTGAGAATACCACAATTCAAATATCGCTTATTAAATTGTGTACTGTTTTCCTAAGCGTACAAGCGTGTCAAGTTGATTGTCTAACACGCTGGAAATATTTTCTGTCAAGCATTGCTCCATATTACGTCGACGATTGTTTCCTATTGCGCTGCAGGTGAATTTATCGCGTGTTGTTCGTGCAGAACGTTTAATATTGCGTTGGAAAATTAAAAAAGTCCTTTTAGATATTGGGCATTCTTTGGAATTTGGCATCCCTTCCAAATGTTTCTAAATCTGAAGTGCCCGATATAGAAAGCGTTATGGAAGAGGAAGTAGATGAAGATGCAAATAACTTACGAGTAGGTAATCTTTTTGACATTCAAAACATGGATGTTGGATGGAAAGTAGATGCTGATAACAGCGACATGAGTTGGGAGAGCCCAGACAGTACCACTAACAAGGTTAGATGAATCAGTCTGTTTTTTGACCAAAAAAATAAAATTATATCCGAAAAACGAAGATCTAATCCTAGATAGCGTATTCCAAACAAATTTGTAGTATCCTAAAAAATATGGTGGAGGAGCTAATTTTACTCTAAAGTCAGAAGAAGATTGTGATCTAAGGAATGTGGGCTCGTAAGATACAGATAAAATATCAGAGATCATACCAGATCCCATGAGCTTCCGAAATCGGTTCTTTGAAAAAGGGAACATGTCCAATTTGTGGCCATTTTGAGATTTTGCCGCCCAAGTAAAGATGATACATAAATACATCAGTTGTGTCGAGAAGGGAATATATCCGGCTCTTACTATATTGCTGGCAAGGACATTTATCTTACGTTCGGTTCGAAAAGGCAACATCTCCAGGTTATGTTACCTTGTCGAACCAAATTGTTATAAAAAGACCGTTCTTTCAAGAAAAAATATCTTTGGAAATAGCTGGTTATTTCCATTTCAAATACCACTTCTCAGAATCTGAAGTTTTTCTTGTACGGCCATTCATCAACAGCTTTGTTAGTCAAAAATTTATTCTAGCAAAACCACGACAGCTTCGTCTGCCTACAGTAATATCTTATAGGGCCTACGCTGATAAGCTTCCTATTAATTGAAAAAAATGAACAATATCAGGAGTCTTCTGCAATACATACATAAAGAGGAAATGGAGTTTTGCGATAATGTGATCCAATGGCCAATAACAGAGGCAGAGAAACGTCCTAAAGAAGATTTTTAATTTTCATTTTGACATAAATAAGTTTTTGATGTACATATAATAAACCCATTATAAGTAAATTTAAATGAAATATGTCCCAAAACATTTTTTTATAAATTTAAAAACTTATATATGACAGTTATTCTTTTTATAATCCTCAAAAAATACCAGTTACACAATGTACTACTAGATCAAAAATAGTAATTTATCAAGAGTTTTACCTGAATTCTTTAAACTAGTTTTTTGGTCTCCTGTAAAATTTACTTTTCTGTACATGTTCTCTTTTCCAAATAACCAATTCAATTAATTAAACGTTGAGGTGTTTATGTAGCCAATGTTTTAAAGTCTGAGATTGGGCAAACGACTGAAAAAAAATTAGGAGAAGGTGTTGTAGAGGACCTTAGTAGAGTTTTAGTGGAAAGCATCATGAACTTTTATTATTGAATGACATATTATGCTCGTCGTACGATTCGGAAAAGAAAATGTTTTCCTGGGCCAAAATCAGATCGTGATATGAAACGAAGCGATAGAGATTATCACATATCTGCTTATGGATTAGTTGGAATAAAGTGGATGGATCAAAGGAGCGTATTCGTCCTCGGAAATTACTAAAATCCAGTAACAATAGGTCGTGTTCAGTCAGAAGGAGTCAGAAAGATTAGGCATTCCGTTTGTCTGTAATCAGGGGTCTTATTCAGACAGTAGTTTCTTCCAAACGAGGAAGACCATCAAACGAGAGACCTGTCAATAAGTTTAAGAAGGTTATTCCATTGGAACACATACCAGATAGGTCTATGTTGCTGTCATGTGCCAAAATGTACAAAATAAATCCAGCCTCAAAGGGTTAGCAGAAGATTGGAGTTATTGCCTATAAATGTACCCTTTGAAATAACAATTCAATTCAAACGCCTTGACTTAAGTGAGGGGAAGCTAAACGTATAATGTCTACTGGGCATAGCAAATTAACAAGCAAAACCTCAATCATTATCTACCCAATTTTAGACGAATCCAAATTAAATTCATATGGTATTCAGATTACTTAGAATCTAAATAAGAACGCAGCTGATCAATAAAATCCTATTCCCGTAGCATCCACAGAAATGGGGGGTATTCAACATAAGTTTGGTACAGATTTTATGAAATAAATCAAAGTTATGAACAAGAATTTTATAAGCGATCGCAAACAAATCCAGTAAATGTAAATTTATTCACAATATGCTTTTATTGTCGTCACGATCTACTAAAAAAAGATACTTTTGGTGCACAATACGTTTGGTACCTTTGGGAGAAATAAAATTCATCCATTAAAAAATCCACTTAATCATCCGCCACGTTTACAAAACCCTTGAAATTTATTACGTTTCAAAACTTTATCGCTTTCCAAGTTAAACCTGTCACGTATGATATATACCAGCACTTCTTATTGTCACCTCAAATAAATAAATTTCTTTCGGATTGTCAAGGGAGAAACACTTTGGCAGTAAAACACAAATATAAACTCGCACATGTTTTTTTACCACATCGCATTTACTGGAAGTGGCGAAACAAGCTCTTTATTTGATGTTTATTTTTTACGTGGGAGTAGCTAGTTATTGCATAACTCACCACATCCTGTAACCATTACTTAGTAATAAAAGTCAAGATATGATCCGGTGCTGGTACCACATGTACTGCTAAACTAACAAATTAACTTTCGACGATTATCTTTGCATTAGTTGTTTAATATCAGCAATTCATCTCGTGCCTTAGATATAAGGAAAGGGCGGTAACACAGCATGCATTCGGATCTTTATCCCTGACCTACTGCCAAGAATAGATTGGGAACATAGAAAAGTAGATTACCATTTAAGCGTATATCAAAAGTGTATATTAAAAATCTACAGACACCCCGAAATACGCAATACTAACCGACGATGGCAGAAACCGGTTGACATCGGAGGTGGAAGAGGACTTGACCACTACCAATGTAATAAATATTATGTCGAACTCTGAAGTAAATTGGAGAAGGGTAGTCAGTTTCATTAAGAGCGTTCGATCGGACACAAAGGGAATTAAAGCAAATGGAAGACAAACAAGGGAGAGCACCAATAACAACATCAACATCAACTGAATCACAGGATGGATAAAAGTGAGACATAGAAAATAGCAACAGGATAAGAATCTGGTCGTGTTATCTGAAGTAATGCCATGATGGCTGATTCCGATTACAAGAAAGTGAAGAGAGCTATTTTAGTTGGTAAACTGTACTTGCATGATATGTGTCTCATTTGGCAAAACGTTTTCTACAATAAAAAATTTGAAGGATTTAACTTGATGTTTAGTGCCTCTATCCTAGTTTCATAAATGATGCTGCTCTGGCTCATGCTTTTTTGTGATGTTCAAGAGGCCGAAGGGTAATGTCGTTTGAAATTATCGTTCCTACTACAACAAAAGAATAAACGAATGTATTCTCTCATTCTCTCACTATGTTTGTTTTAAGATCTTGCTAGGTTTGAAGGTGCATTTACCACGCCCATCTACCTTACGATTGTGTTTTACATTCGTTCGTTTTCTGTTGATATTGGAAGCTCTTATTCTTCTAGATAGTTTTGCAAATCCTATATTCTTTGTTACAAAACTCCTGATTTTTTTTACTTAAGTCTTGATTTGGTCGAACATACTATCGGCCCCTGGTGGACCACAATCATTGTCACTCTCTGTATCCATTAGTTGGATTTACTGGCCATCAAATAAGTAAATATCCTTTTTCATAAGCTTCCAGGATCGATACGGCCACGATACTGTGCCTTTATTGTGCAACAACTGGACATGTCCGTACTTATCGCTTGCTCGATACAGTTTTCCATTCAAATAGTATCTAATTATTGCACAAGATGCCATATCCATATTGCCATATAGACATGTCTATATAGATATTTTCAGTTTGCTTAAAAATGAAGTCCTTAATTGTGTTTTAGTAAAATTAACTTTTTGAGGTTCAGTATGAAACGGTGTCCTGAGTGTGCAGTCAGAATCTTCCTCTACTGTCCAATGCTCTTTCCTATTACACTTAATGACATGAGAATATTTTAATCTGTCTATTAGTAGTCGCACTATTAGAATTGTTGCGGATTCATTTGATAGTATGAAGATGTTTGTGTAGTTGTAGTTCCTAGAACGTCACAAGTTTTCAAATACTTTAGAAAAGCTGGAAGGGAGAGATGTAATTCAAACGTCAACTGGGGTCTTTTTATGTGTGACAGTTAAGTTTGTTACATTGGGTTTATCTAGATAGTCGACGTTGAAGTAGGTTAGGTTGCCGGGTCTGTTACTGAACAATTGAGGAAGAGATGCAAATGAGTTTGCTCAGTTCTACAATTAAGGAAAACTAGTATAGGAGGCATCACTAGCTAAAGTTTAAGATATTTGCTTGATTTTGATCGCTGAGGGGCTTTTCATGTTGAGTATTACATATCACCTCTATATAGTTATAAGCAGAAAGCAAACAAAAATAAACACTAATACAAATATTAAAGACAGTTTTTTAAGTATTTCGGCTAGAACGAAACGCAAAAAATATCTATAAATCCTATAGCATATTATGTTTCAGACAATCTTACGCAGATTAAAAAAATAGCTACAATTCTCAACCTTTCAGATGGAACATGTTCCAAAACTATCTCTCGTTCATATCACCATTTAACTAAAACTGCGCTCTGCGTACTATATCTTATATTACACTATTTCAATAACGGAACCATAACCAATAAATTAATGAAAAAGCGGTAGCCGCAGCAGCAAAGCGCTACTACCATAAATTGCCGCATATCGAATTATCATTGCGTTGGCAACATTGCTGGCGTAATTTGGCACATGTCGATCGCCTGCCCTACGTAACTTTATTACGCCTAAATGAATTTCTGATAACGTTTACGGTGCGAACCGTTACAAAATTGCAAGCTTTAGACTATGGCCGCGTAAAACGTTTATTCAATGTCATTATAATGTTTACTATTTAAAAGTCGTCTATCGTCTATCCTATTCCTCGCTGGATTTACGCTAGAACTCATAATGTTAGCTAGTTAAACAAGAATCAAAATGTATGTAATTGAGGACAGACGAGAGATAAAAATACTCTCTACCGCTGTGATGCATTTGCGAAACCGAGGATTGAGTTTTTGTTTTATTTCCCCTGTTACCGAGTGGCTCATGCATTAATTATTTACATAAAGCTTACTTGCAATAAATGAGGATAAACAAGTCTACGTGCACATCGTACAGTTTTTAATTTCAACTGTATCTGTATTGCTGCACTCTTTTGTGAAATTTTAATTACAGGAAATATGTGTATTTAACAAGAGGGCTGATAAATACACCGAGCGTCGTAAAACAGGGATTACCTACTTCAAGCTAATTGAATTTAGCATAATATGCTTTCACTTTTATCATTATATTACAATTACGGCAGACGAAGGCCTCGTTCTTTACTTTCTTGTCAATTAAGTCATATGACATAGCTGGAGGCTATTGAAAATGCTCTAAAGGCTCAGAACATCATAAGTACCGTATTTCTAGAATAGAACAATCTATCCGTCGCAATTCCGCAAAATCTCATCATACTTCTACAATTACGTCTAAAATACAAGAATAGATTCTAATTTTGAAAAATAAAAAATGTACATGTCATTCAAAACTTAATACCAGTTGTTTCTTTCTGGACTGAAGGCTTGTATGCAAGGGCGTAGCCAGGTATGGGCCGAAATGTTTTATCCCGCAACGAAGAAGGCACTTCTCATTGCCATTTCTCTTCCATGTACAACATGCAATGTAGAGCGGTCATTCACCACTCTGAGAATAGTAAAATCGTGGCTTAGATCTACAATGACAGGTCAACGTCTGAATGGATTGTGTCTTATAAGTGTTCATAGAAAAACTATCAAAGAAAATAAAGATTATTTTGAAAATGATATTGTAAAAGGTTTTCAGTTAATTCTAGAAAATTAACTTTGATATAGATGTGACAAAGGGTTAAATATGTTTGTTTTATCATAATAGTTTTAGACTGGTTTTCTGTCATTTAATGTTAATTACTTTAATTTTATTAGAGTCATGTTATTTCATTGTTTTGTTTTCTCAATAATAACGCACCTCATTAACCAGCTTAAAATAATTAAAGTATGGCTCCATTTATTTCCACTGAATATGCACTGCAAAACTAGAGAGTGCGACTAGCCTTATCTTTAAACACGTAGGAGGACATATTCAGCAGCACTACTAGTGTAAGAATCTACCTTTCATAAGTGGCAATTTTTATCTAAGAATTTCAGGTTTTGGAAAACAACTTAAGGGTTTTCAGATATCCGGAAAATGCGTTTTGAGGCATAATCTGCTTGAAAATTTTTCGGGGGAGAACCCTTAATTGTTATTTTATTGACCTATAAGTGTAAATATTTCAGGAACTGAAAGATAAGTACATAAAGGTCACAAAATAGATATATTAATAAAGTACTATCGAAACAAACTACCCCAATGGAAATGACGATCAAAAAAAATTTGCAACATTTTCGACTACGTTGACCAATTAATTGTTTGGGTTCACAGGATCTTGTTTTAATGTTTCCTTTCGATAATAAATCATTATAGGTGCACACAACTTAAACATGATGATCCCTACTTTTAACTGATGTAGTCTTTAAATAGTAATTTAGTCACGAATATTTCACAACACAAGTTACATATCTGTATATTGGATTTATAATGTATTATTAATATATATTTTCAAATAAAAGACTCATTAAAATAAGGGCTCCAATTCATCCAAAAACGGTCCATCTCTCATACTCCAAATCTCCAAACAAAATTCAGGGGGGAGGTTGGAGAGTTTTGCCAAATTAAAATTTACTGATAAAAGGAAATTACTGAAGCAACTATCATGATGTCCAGACAATGACATCTTTCGAATTTTAGAAGCATAAGACAGACTAAAAAACAAAATAAGACTGTAACATTAAGTTTTTTTTTTTTATTTTTGTAAGGTAGCAATATGTCAGTAACTTTGCAATAAGGTGAAAGTTGCTACTGTAATTTCCGTTTACCAAATATTTTTGTAATTTTTAAAACATTTTCAAAACCGTTGAAATGTCAAATTAATTTACTATTGCCATATGTATGTATATCCAGAGAAGTTTCCGTCACCCTCCATTGACTGCGCGGCCTTAAAAGATATATACATATATTGCCAAAAAAACAGGATAAAAGGAGAGATTGTCTAACTACAGGATAACCAATGAAAAATCTCATTGGATGAAAAATTTCATTGGATAAAATTAAATTTCAAAAAAACCTCGTTTCTCCATCGTACAATCACCGCTAATTGGCCAAAATTTGAAACAACCTCTATTAATAAGCCCTTCCACCCCCTCTCGCCCTGTTTTCTTGAGTGAATATCAATCTTCCCGAAAAAATAAAGAGAAAATGAATATTTTTTATGAAAGCTAATAGGTTCGTCGACTATTTGCAAATAATGATGCAAAGTATAGATTGTGAAGTTTAAATTGATATAACTGACGTTTAAAATTTTGAAAATTGATTAATTTTACGTCGTCAGGAGGACTGATTTTAAATAAACAAAACATTTGGTCCACATTTTTTTAACTAAGGAAAAAGTCAAGTTTGTAATTCAAATTGCATCCAAGAAAATGGTGTTATTATAAATCACAAAGAAGTGCAAGTATCTGAAGAGTTGTTCAAGTTAAAGTAAAAAAAAAAACATAAAAGTGATATGAATACAATTTCCAGATTATAAATATGCTTTGCTAAAAAAAACCGACAAAGTTTTGTTTGAAACATATTTTGAGAATTAATTCGATTTCCTTAAGCAATAACAAACCAGTTTTCTCCAGACTATGATCTAATTAGATAACTTTTTTCATTCCTGTTTTACTGCCGCAGAGTAGTGTAAGTGCTTGTTATGGAAAACATATTCAAACTAGTCCGAGCTCGTGGACATTTGGGTGCACAAAGATCACCATGCAGGAAACCTCTACAGTTGTCCTGGGACGCAATTCAGCGGAAAGACTAAGAAGCTTCCTACCAATAATGGAAACAACTTGAGGCAGGATACCGGTGCAATTCCAAAAAGATACAGAACCACTTCCTTATGTCCTAGGTTGTTGGGAGGAAATCAACGGCATTAGAAAGCCAATCTTCGGCATTGAAGTGTTAGCATCCACTTGATTTTATTTTCCCATAAATACAACAGCCATTAATTCATCGCGAGATGACCACCACACAATGATTTCTCTGTTAAATAAAATATGTCAAAGAAAAAGTAGCTTTTACTAATAAGTCTGTAATTTCGGTTTTTGAAAAAATTTGCTTTTAGAAAGATATTGGTCGAAGAGCTCAAGGTAATGTATCAGAGGTTATTTTTGCTGTCAATGTACTGGTAAATCGGTGATTAGCATAGTAGTAAGTTCAAGAAAGAATAAACAGAATTGAGAATAAAATACTCAAGCGACCTTCGCAAGATGTAGGTAAGACTAAATTTGTAAGTACATTCTTGGGGAAACCTTTATTGTGTGATTTCTATTACAACGATGAAGAAACTTGTTGGACACATCGCGCACTGGTAGAAACAGTTTCTTAACTGTGTTTTAAGAAAACCGCAGCTCGGCATTCCACAAAATATTGTTGCCTATGTAGGTAGAAACTAATCGACTATTCCCTATTATACGTCTCCAACTACATTTCCTCGAGAATAAAAGACAGTCCGGGTCGGTGGAAATGGAACTTTAATTACGTTCCTCCGTGAATTCAAAATAATGGTCTAATTTATATATTCTCAGTTAAAGTTTCAGATCATCCATATTTTACGGTGTAATTAGCACAATATTAACGCTAACAAGCTACATTTATTAAAGATATTAAACTTTGCAAGCTCACGAACGAAACGAAGACTCGACCTAATCTGATTTTCCAAGTTTACCGCAAAATCATTTTTCACATGTCATAAGCACTAAACATGAAGAATCTGGAAAAATGATTCCACTCTTAAAATCCATTATCTATGAAATGATGCATACATTTTGTGTGTAGAGTACAATTAGTACATGATCTGTATAATACTTCTATTTATTTATTTATTTTGCAATAACGCACAATAGTGTTAAAGAAGATAAAGGAACTCCCTAAAACAATTAATGGCGTGAACAAAATGGAATTCGAAGCAGAAATCCCCATTAATCAAATCAGACATGAATAAATCAGAAGAAAAACTACGCTCTACACTTCAGGCCAAAACAAAAGCTAGATGGACTTATGGAGTAGTATTTACCGTAATATTGTCTTCTATAAATCGACGTAAATATAGCCTATCACCAGGAAGACTAGGGTCAACTATTGGCCACCTCTAGACTAACTGCGCAAGAAGAAGAACCAACTACTTGCGTCACTGGCATGAATTGTATATCCAAGGAACTATATCATCTATGTACATTTGGAACTAAGTGAGTTACTGGATGAAGGGCTATGCAGGACATCGACAGGATCAGTTATGAACACTTACAGTACCAATTCAACTCAACAAAGAAGAAACACAAGAAGAAGTTTGACAAAATGAACACCAAGAAACCAAGCACACAAGCAGATTTACATATTCAGGAATCAGTAATCAATTTATCAGAACATCAACTTACAGAGAAAAAAAAGAATGTCCTAGCAAAGGGATTGAACTTACCAGTTGGGAGAAATCGTCACCCAAGTCGAATAAGCCACAACTGAAGAGGCAGAAGAAATAAGATATGAGTCCTGTCGAATATTAGACAAAGTCAAACCACCGACAAGGAATATCCTTAAAGGTGAAGAAAAAGTTTTGCAAGACATTCGCAAGAATAAACTTCTGCAGTTCTTTGTTGAATATGTGGATCTCCTAATAAAATGAAATGTTAAATAGACGTTTTTCCTCATGTTATTGTCCACGGTTTGAGTGAAGTCTAGCAGGTTGCAAAGAGAATTTAATTGTCTTTCAAATGAGGTATCACTCGACCCCATTTATTTCTAATGAATATATATATAAGAAAAGGGATAGGGCCCTTAGAAGGGGCGATATAGTTAGAAAGTTAAATTTGTTACGTATTGTGTATGTGTCAAAACAAATTTGACATCTTTCTACATTTTTTTTAACCCTCCGATAGTCGCGTGTATCTGACATATACAGGAAGAGTTTGTATTTCGCGCCACCCACTAATTTAGGCGCTGCCCACTCGCATCATTCCAATACCATCCTGACTCATGAGATTCGTTCGAACAGTGCAGTAATCAAGTTTGTACAGAGAAGTGCCTTTGAAATATTTACGTTTTGTATCTCACGGATACACGCTACTTTTGCTGTAAGTTTGATTAATATTTTTTCCTTGTATGTTTTTACTAGATTCAAAAGTACATTGAACAGTTATTAGCTGTATGAAATTATGCCGCTTAATTTCATTAGCTGCTAATAAAAAGGATGACATGTATCTATGAGATACACGCGACCATTCATGCAATTTTTAAGTTTTTAGATAACAAAATGGAATTTGGACGTGAAACGTACGATTTCAATAATGAACAGCACTGTGAGGAGCTGAGAAATATATTACTACAACATGATAGTAATGCTGAAGATGAAAGAGTAGATATAGAAGACGAAAACAGCGATGCAGACGCGTCTGTTTGTTTTGAGGAGAGGAAAGAAAATTTCGAGAGCGAACAAAGTGATTCTTGTACAAGTGAAGAAGAGGAGGAAGATAATGTAACATATTTTATGGCTGTTCAAAAAAGAGCAAACGTTGGAAATGGCAGAAGCATCCCCTTTCTCAAAGAACACGAACGCCAGCTCAACATATTGTTATGCAACTACCTGGGGTAATTGGAGACGCTAAACAAGCTAATGGGATATACGAAAGTTTGAACTGATTGATTACGGATATAATGATACAAGAAATTGTTGAATCTACCAATAAATACATTCAAAGTATTCAAGCACAATTCAGTCGGTCTAGAGATGCAAAAATACCAGGTATTCTTGAAATTAAAGCAGTTATTGGCTTGTTGTATTTAGCTGGCGTTTACCATGCAAATCGGTTAAGTTTAGATGAACTGTGGCCTGAGGACGGCGTACAAAGATTTAGGAAGACCATGACTTTGAGGAGATTTCGTTTCATAATGCGCTGTATGAGGTTTGATGACATAGAAACTCGAAACGAGTGGAAACAAATCGATCGTTTGGCAGCAATAAGGAATATTTTCGATGCATTTGTAACTAATTGCCAAATATCATACCCTTTGGGCCAGAACGTGACGATAGATGAGAGGACGATGTCAGTTTCGCCGGTATATTCCTTCTAAGCCGGCTAAGTATGGCATTAAAATCTTTGCCCTTGTAGATGCAAAAGTTTGTTGTACCTACAATATGGAGATATATGCTGGAGAACAACCCCAAGGACCGTATGCTATAAGCAATAAACCAGTTGATGTTGTGAATAGACTTGTTACTCCTATTCATAATTCTGGCCGCAACATCACGATTGATAACTGGTTCACAAGCTACGATTTAGTAGAAGACCTTAGAAAGAAAAAACTCTCTTGTAGGCACCTTGAAAAAGAATAAGCCTCAAATACCTAGTGCATTCAAAGATATCAAAGGTTGAAATGTTCCATCTAGTATGTTCGGTTTTCAGAAAACCTGTACTCTAGTCTCATATGTACCGAAACCGAAAAAAATAAAGTATGCATTTTGATAATAACATAGATTTAGCAACAAATGAGCAACAGAAACCAGAAATAGTAACGTTCTATAACGGAACTAAAGGTGGAGTAGACACTCTTCACAGAATGTGTGCAAGTTATAACGTTGCTCGGAAAACAAAACGGTGGCACATGGTGGTGTTTTTTCCTTGTTGAACGTTGGTGGAATTATTTCCCGAATACTTTTTGTTGGAAACCAAAATGAAGTGAAAAGTAGAAAAAGTTATTTACATGAACTGTCTAAGAAATTAACGGAACCAGAGATACAAAGGCGACGAGTGACAAACGTAGAAGTTCAACTGGATGCCGCCGCAACTGGAAATGATTTGGCTCCTGTGTTATCCGAGAATGAGAACATACCCAGGAAAAGAAAAAGTTGTAGTACGTGCTACTCACAAATAAAAAAAGCCCGTCTCACAAAATTTTCCTGTATAAAATGCTTAAAACCTTTGTGTCTTGAACACTTCAAGAATATTTGTCAAGATTGTGTTCCTGAACAAATAATGTAAATATTTATGGTTAATTTAATATTTTTTGTCCTATTTTTTGTTTTGTAAAGCAAAAGTATAAAAAAGTAAAATAAAACAATTCTCGACTTTTTTGTATTTATTTCTAACACAAAAATGGTACGTATCTATCAGATACATGGGCGACCAATCCCGAAAGTTTTTTGACGCGACAATCCGAGTGTTAAAGAAACCACCGTTCCAGTCATAGTTCATTTGTTTCCATTTCGATGGGGCAGCCTGTCTAATACCTTAATTCGATATTTTTCTATTATACTTTCGTTTGCGTACTCCTTGCGTATTTCTCGAGTATGGAAGCTATCAAACAAAATTACGTACACACCTCATTAGTGTATTCGTTGGAATTTATGTTCTGTAGCCATATTTACGATCATATAAATTGTACTATATGGCAAAACCACAGGCTTTATATTTTGTATATCACAGCTATTGTAAATAGAATTAATATTGTTATTAATATCAACAAAATAAATTTCACATTTACGTAAAATATCCATTTGTGCGCACAAAGCTACGTTAATTGCATACAAAATTTCCTAAAACGGAAACGGTTCTCGACACTACATCTAATTAATTCATAATGAATAAAGCAGAACACCATCAGTACGTAATCCACCAGATTGTATGAAAGGTAGAGGCGCCAGCGGGTCTACTGTTAAATATGCATACGAGTGCTATAATTACGGACGGAAACGGAAGAAGTTCCGTTTTAAAAAACGGAGATGACTGCATTAGACGCCAAATTACGTTAATTTTTTCCTACTTTGAAACGGTTAGTTGTAAAAGGTTCGTTGCGAATGCTGTTAGTTACCGGTCCGTATAATTACTCTCTTTCAGGACATGTTTCTGGATTTAACATGAGAAGATTGTGATACGTGTTATGCTTGATAAAAAAGGATCACAAGTTAAACGAAACTCAACAAACGTGTGTATTGAGTGCAATATATTAACATCACCCTTTGTGAAATAGTGTCGTTGTCTAATTCGCTTGACGTAATTCGCATAATCCTGTTATAATTAACATAATGAATGTGATTAAAGGAAATAGGAGGTCCTCGCCTGCTTTATGTTGGAACAAGCGCACATGCGACAGTATTAAATCCCTTCATAATTATTTCGATTTCATACATTGTCTCTACTTTGTTTATAGTAAGATATACTCTTTCGGTTTACCTGAACTGCAACAAAAACAAATTACATTCCTCCTCTAGGCTGACAATCCTGTGTGTTTCCTTTCAAATCTCAATTCCTTGATATATCAAACTTCCTGCATCCGGTCTTCCATTTATAAAAACAAAATGTAATCGCATCCGCTGACTGGATCTATTTAGAATGTCCTATCTATCCAAGTCTTAGATTCCTGAAAAATTATTACTTTGAAATGCAGCGAACTCATAAATAGATGCACTTGGAAGGGAAAGGATTGCAGAACACATTTCTACATGTTTTTATTTGAGTTCAAAGGTGCTGCGAAGACACTTTTTTTTGCAGACGAATCACTCTGGAAGTCTCAACCGAGGCAACCCAGAGAATAACGAAGTCCCGAATTTCCGAATGGACGTGAACGTAGTACTCACCCAGAGCAGCCCTAATATCCACTAATGATGTCAGTACCCATAAACCTTAAAGAAAGGAGAGGAGTTTTGTTGCCTGGTTAATATGACTCTTCCAGTTTAATCGATATCTATTATATCTACCTTGGCATGCTACAAATCCATCCGCTGTTTATTCTGATTACCCTCTGCTTAATATTGTTAACTTTTCTCACAATGATGTATCTACTGAAATCACTGAAATCCTTGAAAAATACTTCCACTAGGGGAAATGATAACGTCCCTAGTTTCCTCGTCAAGGATTGTGCTGGTGCTTTAGTTGAACCACTTCGTTTTCTATTTAACCTAACATTAAGTTCGTCTGTATTTCCTAATTGCTGGAAGATTACCCGACTAACTCCTGTCTTCAAGAAAGGCGAATCTGATAGAATTGATAACTACAGACATATTGCTATTATCAGCAATTTTGCAAAAGTTTTTGAAAAATGTCTGTATACAAGTCTAATTCCGTAAGTTAAATACCAAATATCCATTCATCAACATGGGTTCATTAGTAAACGTTCTACCGTCTCTAACCTTGCAGTTTTTTCTCAGCATCTGTGTGGGAGTTTGGATAACAATGACCAAATTCATGTTATCTATACTGATTTCACGGATAATCTTGAAACAATAAGGTTCTCACCAAGATTGGTGTCACGTTTTTGCTCATATCTTCAAAATAGAAAACATTTTGTATCGTATTTAGATCATAAATCCCACCTATTCTATCCATCCTCCGGCGTTCGTCAAGGAACTAATTTGGAACCACTCTTGTTACTTTTTATAAATGACCTGTGTGACCATCTCTTGTGTGCAAGAGTGTTGTTTGCTGACGATTTAAAAATTTATACTCGAGTCCGTTCTGCTGATGATTGTGAACATTTACAAAGTCAGATTGATGTTTTGAAAGTGTAGTGTGGTCAAAATAAATTCAACATGTGCATACCCAAATTTACTGTAAAGTGGTCTCATTCGCTAGAAAATCAAATCCTTCAAGATGCAATTCAATTAAGGATTTGGATGTAGCTTTTGATTCAAAACTAACATTTTGGAACCATGTATTGGAGGTTGCAAGTTCTGCCTTGAAAACATTGGGATTCATTATCAGAACTACACCATGTTTTACATCAATTGATGCAATTCTGCCATTGTATTATTCATTTATACGTTCAAAACTTGAGTATATCAATCAAATTAGCGCACTCGAAATGGTGCAGAGACGTTTCCGGAAGTATTTGCAGCTTCGATTTAATGGTTTTTATCCTGACCGTGGTTATCCTCATGACTTGCTACTCAAACAATTTGGAATGGGCACCTTAGCAACTCGGCAGAACCAGATGAATGCTACGTTTTTGTATAATTTACTCCATAGTGGTGTTGATGCTCCCGATTTTTTGAGCAAGGTTAACTTTTATGTTCCTAGGATCTCGCCTAGACATCATATGGCATTTTATTGTTCAAGGTCACGTACTAATATATTACTTAGATCCCCAGTGCACAGAATATGTACTCTATTTAACAATACTTGTAACGATGTTGACATCCATCATACTTCCTTATCAGCATTTTAAAATATTTTTTCTTCTGTATAGAAACAGCTCTTTTTTCCGAAATATTTAGTTTTGTCTTAGCACAGACACGATTAGTTAGTACTTTGTATCAAGAAAACTAGTTTTTAAGATTAATATTACACATATTAAATACATATGTTTAATGTAATCTGTTGCGCAAATAAATCAATTATTATTATTATTATCAATCCTGCTGATCCTCTTAAGACTAAGCTTTAGTTATTTGCCTCCAACCAAGACTCACAATTCTTCTGATTGTTACCTCTGTTGTTAACGACTCGTTAGCTCTAAAAACCACAACAGTCACCTGCAAACGAAATCGCCTTGTACTTTATGGCTTCCAAAAGGTCATTAATATAAACTAGGAGCAATAATGGCCCCAGGATTGAGCCTTGTGGCACTCCGTGTTTCACCGTTTATCACTCATAGTAAGTAACTGTATCCTGATGCGTAGTTCAGTTTTAGCGGCGATTAGACATTTGAGATTCCACGAGACTATGTGCTGTACCCCTGACACCGACTGCGAACAGTTTAGCAGATGCCACCATTATATCGTGCAATAACTGGCATATTGCTATATTCATAGATTTTTCATTTATGTATGCGTTCAATGTTTTGGTAAAAAAAGAATACATGGGTGTCTGGCTCGACACAAAGTCCACTTTTCATATTAAACATATGGTGATAAAAGCGATAGAAACGATGGGAGCCCTGTCTGCGCTGATGCAGAACATTGGGTACTGGCGAGTTCCAAGAGAAAGTTGCTGCGAACAGTAATATAGTCTACGATCCTTTATGTGGCTTCTTGGGAAACCCATTTGTGTACAGAGTAATTAATGTCAGAATAACCAGCCCTTACAGATCTGTATCGGCCAAAACGATTAGGATTATTGCTGGAATCTCACTCATAGAACTGTTGATGAAGGAACGAGAACCCAAATTCGGTGGCACGATGGATGGCAACAAAACTGGAACAGTTGCAAACATGGAGGGTGGACTAGGAAACTTATCCCTAACATAAGAGAATTGATCTCACGTAGAAGTCAACTACTATCTCACACAGTCACTGTCCGCCCATGGATGGTTTCTCAAATATCTACGTGACAGAAGAAGAGCGGATACCAATGCATGTCACTACTGTGGCGCGATTGATAATGTTTAATGTACCCAAAATGGGAAGACGCTAGATACGTCTACAGCAGGCATATCGGAGAGGATTTCAACACCAGCACCATGCTGAGAGACCTAAGGGTATCGATAAACCAGCGGACGAATGTATACCGACCTATACGGACTATAACAGCAGGGAAGGAGAAACAACGGAGGAGCATGTAGACAACGCCAGCACTAAAGAAATGCGTAAGCGGATTCCGATGTGAAGTATGGAAGATGACTGAAGGAGGGGTTTTTAGTCGGTACAACCCGGCACTGTCCACAATTATGATGTCTGGGCATCTTGATGTAAGATTTGCCCTTCTTCGGTAAAAAACGATTATTCTCTTTTGTGGATTAGTTTCATTGTAGATTGATCTAGTTCATAAGGAAAGACGTCATTATCAAAACCTAAATCAATTAAGTGTGCAAGCGATTATACAAGAGAGTATGCAGATCTCTTCGGTTGCCCTATCGGTCTTTAAAAAGCCATAGGAGTACCATTATACGACTAAATAGTGTCTATAATGAATGATCAATTGTTTTAGATATGAGGTTTTGCGCCTTTTCATAACTATGGATATAAAATGGATACACTACAATACAGTGGCGACCAAGACTTACTATAGAAGGTGCAAGAACACTGATGTAAAGGAAACTTTATAAGCTGGCACAGTCTCTTGGAAAAGTTTTATTTTTTTTTCGGAAAGTTTTTATAACAATACAATAACTAATTAATTTTTTTCTTTCGCGATAAATTATTATGATACATGTAAGCGACTATTTAGGAATAGCACCAGAAATATATCAGCAGCCAATTTTTAACTTGTTTTTATTGTTCATTTATTTTATTGATTTTATTTAAGAAACTTCGGCTATATACATCTTTGGATATTTTGTCTCTCTACCCAGAGAGAGGAACGCACATCAAATTATATCCAATTTTGTATGGGCATATTTCTTTAGATAATATTTTATCTCAAAATACCAACGTCAATGCATTTCCTTCCAGCACTCCAGCCACAAAATATAAGAACAAAAACAGCATTTTCTAAATTCCGACCCGCTCCTCCGGTATATTTCCCATTTTCCGTTCTTTTTTCGGGCCTTTATACTCTTTCAGGAGATGAATGTCCGCCCTATTGCCAGAGTTCGCCATCAATAACCTTTTATATCCATCTGTCGTATCGATTACCCGCAGGTCCAAGGTGTCGATTCACGACGGTGAAACTACCATCCGAAAACGGCGGCTGAACGTTAGAGAAGAGATGGAAGCTTTTCTTCTATTCTATAAATCCGCTGGAGGCCTCCATTAGATTGACGCAGGAACGCATGTCATAGTCTTCGCAGTATCATGTCGGATGATCGTTCAATCATGGGTGAAAGGATACACTTCAAACAGCAGATCGAATTTCAGTTATTAATTAATTGTGCTGATCCGTTTCAGCGATACTGTTACAAGTTCTTGTAAAAGCTATTTTTGATTAAATCTTTTCTATGATGTAAGTCATAGTAGTAGTAACAGAAAATCTCTCTAAGAGGGCGTGAGTTCGCAATATAAGAACTAAGCGTTAATGCGTTTAATACGTAGCTGTTATAGCATGTAGTCTTTTGCTCTATGGTACTTTGCATGTGAACCATCGCAGTCATTACATAAGAGATTCAAGTACGTGCACTAGATGACAACAAATATACAGGGTGGCCAGATAAGAATGCAAAGTGCTGCGGTGTAATAGCGTCTTTGTAAAATTATATGGTAACTAAATTTTTTCTGCAATATTTCAAGCTACGAATAAAATATCGAAATACGGTTTTCACTAGCCTATTTAGGTATCACTTCGCTACATTTTCGTGAGAAAAAGTAATATTATTACATTTAATTTTTTAGGGAATTTTGCAATTTTTTGTTATTATATCAAAAAAAACACGCTCTAGCGGCATCATCAAGAAATAGACATATCACAAGTAAGATAGGTTTGATGGAGCAATAAATGCTTTTTCCAATGAAACCAAGCTTGTTAAAATCAGTTCAGTCGTTTAGGAGTTACAGCTGCTTATTTAAAACAATAGTGAATTACCCCCTACCACTTTATTTTAATAGATACGTCAAAACGTGTTAAACAAAAATTACTCGAGTAAAGCTTAGCTTTAAAAATCATTTATTGTTGGTAACATTTCATATGTGAATTTCAGATGCCGGTTACGCCCCCTGGCGACCATCTTGGAAACCTGAATATATTTTCTACCGTCTTCTTTTGACTAGTTTAGTCATAATGTTTTTTACTGGAAGTCGCTCCGACGAATAGTGTCAGAGATTTTGAGACAGCACTTTGCATTGTTATCTGGCCACCCTGTACATTGATTGATGATGGTTATGACTAGAGCTCGAAAAATATATAAAATGCATATTCAATGCAACATCTGTTTTCTGTACAATTTGTGCTGTATTATTTAACACCTTTTTAAGTAAATTGGAGTGTAATAGGTATCTAGATATAAAAAGCGTAGCAAGATCTCTTGAGTTCAGATTTAATAGTCTCTTAAATTTTTGTATTCATGTGTTTTCATATAAAAGGCATCTTGGTTTTGTTTTGCATTTGAACTGAGAATTTTAATGTGTACAATTAGAATATGCCGTGAACCCTATAACACAATAAATATACACTTTTTAGCCAATCAAATGCGAGAAAAAATTTCCAGTGTCAACTAGAGCAACGCTTAGGGACAGAAAGTCATCAAACAAAAGAGAATCAATCTAAGAAATTATTGTAGCAGTTATTAACCAGCGACAATATCCAACATCTTTCCGAACAAGTTTAATTTTTTTAAAAACGCATTGCAAATACAATGTTATTAATTCACCTTCATTGGAAAATGTATGAAAAAAATATGTCGATATAAGCTACAATGTCGCTTTAGAAAACATTAAAGAAGAACGGAGAAACAAATGTTTGTGTTCTTCAGTTGATAAAACTACAAACATTAAAAGAGGGTATATGACACATTTAATAGTTGGAGCTTTAAATGAAGATAATCAACACTTGCCTAGCACTCGGTTTAGCTGAAGCGGTGTAGCTGAAGCTGTAAGATCAAAATTTCCTCTTATTAATACACTAGTTACGGATATTAAAAAAAGTTTTTGTAAACGCTCCACTGAGAGAATAGTTTTACGAGAAAAAATTACTGCCGTTGCCTCCAAAACCGGTATTAACAAGATGGGGTACGTGGTTAAATTGTTTACCACATTTTATAGGTAATAATTTCATGAGATAATATGGGAACGCGTGCCCAGAAGTTCTTCAACGAAAGCCAAGTAGATTCAGGTCCCACTAAAACGAGTTTTCGAAGAAAAGAAAGAAAAAAACTCACATCTTCTTAAGGAGATAGTATGCCGAAATTCCTCACGTTCTGATTCTTCAACTTTCCCCAACAAAACAACACAAAAGCAAAGGGCCAAGTTTCAGTGCAGACTATTGGATGCAAAATCAGAGAAGTCCATTAGTAAAACCTTTGCTTTTGTAGCCTCTGACTGTAGAAGTAACTAGACTAAAAGTAAACTAAAGAACATGTGTAGATTTGTGGAGTTTAAATAATAAAGAAGCCAAACATATATGGTGTAACTAATAAGGACAACAAATAGGGCTATATAATCAGCCAAGCAGTTATTAGCTTAACTGCAACTAGTTTTGACAAGTTATTGACTCATATACACCGCCAAAATATTTGTTGCCTTAATAACATAAAAAGAGATTTCTAATAATGTTCAATAAAGATCTAGAAAAGCAAACTCAACAATAAACATTTGATGCTATTTACACATAATTATTAATCATTAAATAAACAAAAACAAGAACATTGTAAATCTAATAAAAACATGGAAAGTTACATGAACATTGGAGAAATTAAAACAGAAGCTCGGAGAATCGACATTTAGCTGATTGGAAAAGGCAAAGTTGCAATAATTTTGAACAATACTTGAAAATAATGAAATGTGCAAGAACTTACAAGAACAAAATGATGACGTCAGTTAATAAACCTGCCTCTAGGAGGATATGTCTGTCAACATGGTTCGAACTAAAAATCTGCACAGCACAGAGTTCTGACATTATAACATCAACTTGCTATTTAGTTACAGATTTGCATTAAAGCGATAGAGCTTTCAATTTTTGCAAACAAGATTAAGTAGAAATGTATTATTTAATTCCAGGAACTAAACGCTGCCAACTAGTGTCATTGTTGGATATAACCAATAATTGATCCCTGTCAAAATTAAAATTAATGAGCGTTCCACTGTTTTCCAATCATTGTACCTTTATTTTAGAAAAGTATGTGATCAATACAAGCACCAATGACGCAAGCTTAATCGCTGTCTGGCTTTAATCTGGTTGTTGTTGTTTATGTTAACGAAGCAGGATTTTCCTATAATATTTTGCTGAACACAGGTTGGACACAGTCAAATTTTTTTCCTATCAAAAATAATAGTTCGTTTTTATATCAAGTATACTATTTCAGCATTATATCCAATTTAAATATTAAATAGCAAAATTATTTAATGGAATAGCATTATAGCATATTTAGACCTTGCATTCATATTTCCCTTCAGACAGTTCCAATAATTAAAAACGACGCCAGATGCCATTACCTAATGTCGAGCTGTAAATTATTCCAAATAAATCCTGATTAACTATTACGTCTCTTTGATTAATTTAGAACCAACAGGTGCATTCCTAGTTTGGCTTAACATAGATTTATTTGTATGGTACAGTGAGACGTCATAGTGTCTATCATTCAAGTAAGATAAATGAATCGTACGGATTAATTAAAGACCGAAAATGGTGCAAGGCATAGGATTCTAGACTAGAGAAACGTATTATGTTATTTAGAGCGAAATTGCATCTTTTCAAATGTTTTGTTTAGTGTTTATTAGTTTGCGATTTATTAAATATTATGTATAGAAAGTGGTTCTGCTAGGAAGTGTTCAGGACCTAGCTAAATTCGTTGTAGCCTTCTACAGTCTTCGGACGGAGTCACACAGTTTTGAAAATTAAAGCAGTATAATATTGCTCACAATCAGTTATAGTCTGACCACGTGGTAAAAATCGGCAAGGATGATTCCTTCGGAATTCTAAGAAAGTGATGATCTTCCCCGCAGATGCTGGTGCAGGAAGCATTGGAGGGGTGGTAAACATTTGTGCCTCCATTCGATGCTGCCTTTTTGATTCAGAATCCTAATGGTGAAGCCAGGTTTCATCCACAATAACTAATCTTACTTGGAAGCGTTCAGGATCTCCCCAAATTCGCTGTGACCTTCCACAGTCTTCTAGATTAATTATAATGTCCCTTACTACAAAAATGTATTCCAATTGTAATATCCAGGGTGAGTCACGACTACTCCCTCGGTCTTTTGCGTCTAAACGCTAAAAGCTATGAGTTTCAAATTTTAGACAATTATGTAGGACAACAAAAAAGTACAGCATATCAAGTAGGATAACTTTGTTCATAGTTCTCTATACCTATCTCCTCTAAATTTCGAGAAAATTTGATTTTTATGAAAATGTCGGCATTCGCGAAAAAATTAAAATCAGGAAAACTGTATGACTTGGACGATTTACATTTGTAAGAAGTTATTTTGTCAAAGCGTGCTTTCAATAACCCGTTCAATAGCGTTTAGACACAAGAGGCCGAGGTAGTAGTCGTGACTCACCCTGTATATGTATGTGTAAGAATTTATAATTTTAACACAAACATGCTAAAGTATCATTAAGACGATTATATATTTCATGCCTATATAGAAAACAAAGTTAACTTCCCTTTACGATTTACTGAAACTCATTTGATAGTATACTAATACACTCGTCTTCAGAAGCAAGGAAGAGATTCACTTATTCGCGACTCTGTGTGATTAATGAAGTTCTTAGACTTAAACAAACATATCACAAAGTTCTCCCATTACAGGAAGTCACCCATTAATATCTAGATAATACGTCAGTTGTTACGCGGTTGCTATGGTTTTCGTTAATTTGATAGCTTCGTAAACTGGTTAAGTACTAACGGCAAAGTCACTCTTTTAACATTTGTTAATGTGAAATGTTTCACTGATTATACCTCACTAATGAAATGTGCACTACCCACTACCTATCAAATATTATTATGTGATGGCAAAGCAATGAAATACGCTCACATCAATTCAATTTATTGACGTGAATATAATAGGGACATTCCCACTCAATCTCGATAAAGGATATTAATACGATATAATTTATAAATAATCCATTTGCCAGTAGACTGAATTCTCTGTCAATTCTGATATAATCGTTTACCATTTTAGACGTAAATAGTTAACTGTCGGTCAGATGATTCATTTGGATATGGAAATAGTTGCTGATTCAGGTTGGACGAAGCCCTTATCGTAAATTTGATACTTATGGCATTGAAATTAGCCTTTGGTTGTATTGTACGTCAGCAATTAGTTTAATGCAAATATGCAGCAGTATTCGAGCAAAAACACAGTTACTCCAAATTAACATTAAATACAATCGTTTTAGTAGATCAAATGGTTCTATGTTTAATATTTTTTGTCTGAACAAAGCCATTTAGCCCAAATCTGACACTTTTTTCGTGTTTAGCATGATAAATTACAGATATATCCACAATTTGATCGAAATTGAACGCCCTTCGAAAATTGTCAAAAAGCACTTATGATCCGGTTTTTGTAGGTAGAAGACGCCAACAACCCCGCAACAATTTCTTTATCCGATAACAAATTTTCTCAGCTTTCAGAATATGTATAGGTTGTATTTACGAAAGTGCCTACTTCACCCTACTTCACCAGAAAAACTCAAACGCTGCAACGCTCCAAGGTTGGCATCGAATCTTGCATCGTTTTGGTTTTTTCAAATTTCGGTCAAAAGGAGAAACATTTCTAAATACAACCTGTATATATTCTGAAAGCTGAGAAAATTTGCTATCGGACAAAAAATAGCCGCGAGGTTTTTGGCGCCTTTTGTCTACAAAAACCGTGGTCAAAGTGCTCCTATGCGGAATTGGAGCGTTTGTTCTAGGTGCTATTTTTATATTTTTTGGCTAAACAAAGCCTTTTAGCCAAAATCTGATACTTTCCTCGTGTTTAGCATGATAAATTACAGATATACCCAAAATTTGATCGAAATCGAACGCCCTTCGAAAATTGTCAAAAATTCGCATTTTTTCCTTGCGATTTTGAAGAAAATCTCGACTTCTTCGATTTGGCTAAAATTTTGAATATACATGCAATTTATCATGATAAATATGATAACAGTATCAGATTTGGGCTAAAAGGCCTCGTTTGGCCAAAAAAAATATAAAAATTGCACCTAGGACGAACGCTCCAATTCCGCATAGGAGCACTTTGATCCGGTTTTTGTAGGCAGAAGACGCCAAAAACCGCGACTATTTCTTTATCCGATAGCAAATTTTCTCAGCTTTTAGAATATGTATAGGTTGTATTTACGAAAGTGCCTACTTCACCCCGAAAAATGAGAAAAACTCAAACGCTGCAACGCTCCAAGGTTGGCATCGAATCTTGCATCGTTTTGGTTTTTTCAAATTTTCGGTCAAAGGGAGACACATTTCTAAATACAACCTGTATATAATCTGAAAGTTGAGAAAATTTTCTATCGGATAAAAAATAGTCACGAGGTTTTTGGCGCCTTTTATCTACAAAAACCGTGGTCAAAGTGCTCCTATGCGGAATTGGAGCGTTTGTTCTAGGTGCTATTTTTATATTTTTTGGCTAAACAAAGCCTTTTAGCCAAAATCTGATACTCTCCTCGTGTTTAGCATGATAAATTACAGATATATCCAAAATTTGATCGAAATCGAACGCCCTTCGAAAATTGTCAAAAATTCGCATTTTTTCCTGCGATTTTGAAGAAAATCTCGACTTCTTCGATTTGGCTAAAATTTTGAATATACATGCAATTGGTCATGCTAGAGACGATAAGAGTGTCAGATTTGGGCTAAAAGGCCGCGTTTGGCAAAAAAAAAAACATAAAAATTGCACCTAGGACGAACGCTCCAATTCCGCATAGGAGCGCTTTGATCCGGTTTTTGTTGGTAGAAGACACCAAAAACCCCGCGACTATTTCTCATTTCTACTCTCTTCTCCGATAGTAAATTTTCTCAGCTTTCAGAATATGTATAGGCTGTATTTACGAAAGTGCCTACTTCACCCCGAAAAATGAGAAAAACTCAAACGCTGCAACGCTCCAAGGTTGGCATCGAATCTTGCATCGTTTTGGTTTTTTCAAATTTTGGTCAAAAGGAGAAACATTTCTAAATACAACCTGTATATATTCTGAAAGCTGAGATAATTCTCTATCGGATAAAGTGGCCGTCACTATTCAAGTTCATGTCCGTGTACAGTTTTGCAGATTTTTAAGAACAAAGTTTATATTTTGGTTCTGTTTATACTAAGGTTCGTTTGTTTGCTATGTTTGAATTAATGTACTTCATTCGTACCTTTATACAGGATAGTAGTTAGTAATTGTAAGTGATGTTAGTTAATGCTTGTGCATGTGATCTGAAGGCCATGCTATTCTTGTTAGTTTGCGCACAATAAAATATAACGTCGTGTAAGTTTTATGTGTGGATAAAATAGTTAGTGTAAAATAGTGCATACATCTTCACTGCTTTGTCGCTTTAATCTTCATACTTCTATAATTTACAGGCAAAAGTAAGTTGCACAGCAACAATTTTGACTAGAATCCCCAAATGGAATTCTTTAAATGCGTTGTCAGAAACATTTGTCTTCAGAGTTAACTAGAAAAGTTTTCCACGGATACATTCTCAAACCAGAAACCTATCACGGAAGACGTTAAGCTGGGTATCATATTTTTTTTTCTATTGTTTTCCTGGAAGCGTGCGAGCCATTGCAATTACAAAAAAGAGATGGATGCAACAAAAATGCACCTCTCCCGTGATAACAATAGTATAGATAATGGCATTTCGATAAAAGTTATATTACGAGAAATCTAAGAAAGTTCGTAATAAACTAAGTTTGAAATATCGTTTTGATCCTCCGCAGCAGGCATCCCAGACTGAGTTGGCCAAGTTTTAATTTTCTCCGTGCTGGTTATGAAAGGCGGCCTGAAATACGATTTTATGATATATTGTGGTTTCGGAGAGATAGACTTTTCTTCTCTAACCACATCGACTTCTCCTTTTATTTCTTCCGTACAATCGAAATCTATACTGATATATCGACGGACAGTATCTAAGTTACGTGGTTATTACTTTTGCCCGAGATAAGCTCCGCATTATTAATATAACAGTCTTTTGTTTAGGATAGGAAGCTGGGATACAGCTTATTAAATTTAGCTAGTGGAGGCGATGCAGTGCTCATAATTTCCGTAGTATTGATTATTCTCAATGATACTTGAATGCTGAACTACAGGAACTTCATATCTCGGAAAATATTCAGAATGTACAAAGAAGTTAATATTCCTCAACAGTATACTATGATACGGAACTACATTATCATCAAAATACCTACAAGTAGTACCTACTCAGGACAAATAGGAAAGAAATTATCGCTACTACTTTCAGAATTCCATTCCTCATCATCTTGGACAATTTTTCTCGAAATCAGTTTCTTCTTATTTCGTTTGTCTAATGCTTCTGGTCTATTTTATATTCTCCTTCTATTTCTTTCTTTCCTTATGTATCGGTGAGTGTGACACTTTTACCTTTTTTTTTCTACTTTGCCGTAAGTTTTTTCTTGCCTCTGCTTTAGGATAAGCTCTAATATCTTCTGCGATAACGTTTTATATTTGGAAAGGTCTCTTTGATTGGTCTATTAGGTAAACAATCCACTTCCGTAAATATATACCTATTGTAGAGACAAATTCGGCATTTGTTGAAAACTGCATAGATTTATCTGGAAGATACCTTTTAGATACGCATCAGGCACGCAAGCAGCAACTTCGTAGGTTGATCTGGGTTTTCCTGGGTGACGCATTAACCATTACAACATCATTAACATTGTTGGTTCAATGTAGAGGAAAATTCACGCCAGTAATTACGTTTTTCTTACCAACATTAAGCACACCAATAGATAAGTGGCTTTCTCGGTTGTCATATGAGAGAAGTCTTGGAACTATTTGAGTGTTTTTTAATAATAATAAAATGCGTCACAAATTTCAAGAACAAATCAAAATTTATCCACCGTGATGCAGATGGCACCCCAGAATACTAACTGGAGCTTCTGTAATCATATGCTCCTTAAGGTGTACTCAGGGAAACACTATTACAGGAAGAAGATGTTTTCCTGCAAAATTAATAATTATAGACCTTCTTAACCTGTTTAATGCCTTTTGCAACAATAACTTTAGCTGATTTTTGTAAATTGCTAATGTCTACTCATTGCAGTATATACATCAGCAGGGAACTTGTTCACATCGTATTTATTAAAGATGTGGCACGGGCAAGGATGCAATGTACAGTTGTTCTCATGGAGAACTTTGGATTTCGTCTCAGAAATGCTAATGCCCGGAAGCTTAAGTGCTCGTCTTTTGCCACCGATCGTATGCTCTGTCCGTTAAGAACTGCTTTTCCTGCCATACTCATTTTTTGTTCAGAAATGTACCGATATTACTTTTACATGGAGGATTTCTCGACATCCTTATAGTAAATTAAAGTCCAAACGCAATCTAACACGTCTGACACGTCTTACTGTTACCCATTTTAAGTTGTATTGTATTACTCAAACCGCCAAAACTTTTGGAAGTAAAAACTTTGTCTAACCTTAATACTTATTAAAAAATATGACTGCTCTTAGCTTAGCCTCAAATGAATTAACAAATAATATAAATGTAAAAAATTTGTTTAAATATCCCAAATTGCAGCGGTGGATCAATATTGTTCACCACACGTTTTTACATTTCGAGTCATGGTGGATAGTGCTTATCCACCAGATGCATGCTAAATGTATGGGAAGTAAGTTAGAATGCTTTTAGCAACATTTTCTTGTACTTCGTTTTCGCGCTGATGGGTCATCTTTGTCCACCACCTCCCTAACATCTGTATTGGATTTATTGATGTTTTGCTGTAAATTTAATTAATTTTTCGGTTAACTACGGAAATTCTAAACATAAATAGGTTAGGCTTTCGATTTGCAAACGTGATGTTCAAAGAAACAGTCTTACAGAAAGCAAACGCAACAACAATAGTGAAAGATAACCACGTGTGTGCAAACTGAGTAATTTAGAATAGCGGAAATGCATCATGCACGGAAATCATCTCACCGGCAAGCATGCCCACCACGATAGCTATGCAAATCGTAGTGGCCATGGAGGGTCAGCGCTGTCCACCATACATTTTTCTGTTTTTTTCAAAAAATAAATAAATGGCGATGTAAGTGGAAGTGTATCCCAGTATTTTTCATCATTTTGAATAATCATCTATTAAAAACAAGATTGGTCCTTAGAGACCGACAAGTTGACCTCTCATGGTGGCGCTTAATGTGAAAAGGTACAGTCACTCCAAGAAATCAGTGTTGGAAATTAATTATATCTCTCGAAAGCCGGTAGCACCTCCAAACTATCCGAACTGTGCCCTCACATGCGCTGAAACTGGACGTGCCCACTCCTTGCAAGTTTAAACATGCTCTAGCCAAGTGCCACTAGGAATTATAACGGAAAATTTTTCATTTGTTTCATTGTTACCCACGTCTCACTGTTATTCAATCTCCCCTATATAGCAAACATAAAAAGCAAATACTCGAAATCAGAAGGTGACTAATAGTAACGCTTCGAAAAAGAAAAAAATTGAGAAGCAAATAAAAACAACTAAAAACGGACAATATGAGTCAAAAATTATCAAGTGGAATGAGTAAATAACAGCAGTCTATTAAATAAAATCTTCCCATGTATCTCCCATGAAAGCATTTATAAAATTCTCTCTGAGTGTGGTTCAGCGTATATAGGTGAAACTAAGCGGTCAATTGAAACCAGAATCAAAGAACACCTACAGCACGTTAAATTACGCTCTTCTGCGTACTGAGACTTAGCCGACCACTTTATCGACATGAGTCACAACACTTGTTTTGATCAGATATTTGTGGTAAGCTAGTCTCAACGCTATTTTCCATGAAAGGTAAGGGAAGCTACCGAGATCTAGAGACAGCTCTAGAATCTCAATCGTGATGTGAGTTATCCACTCTTCAGTATTAGGAAACCCTCCCTTTCCGCTTCATCAACCCGTACTGCCTGACCCCCTCACGTTCACCTTTTCCTTGTCAGAAGGTTTTCGCCTCTAGCGTGGTTGACACGTCGAGTTACAGCAACCTTTTGACGCTTCTCGTCCAGTTTCTGTCCTCGTGCTACTGGCGCCCTCATCTAATTCTGCTCTAGAAGACACCACTTACACTAGTAGCGAAACGTCGAGTTTGAGTAAGTTGTATATATTTTTGTTTTTTTTTCCTTTGTTTCATTATTGTACGAGGGCGGTGTGACAAATAAGCAGTACTCTCGTCAACTGCCATCTATCAATAGACTACTGTACAAGTTTTGACCAGCTGCGTCATTTAGTTTGCGTTTGACAGCCGTTCAAAGCAGACGACGTCGTGGATTTTAACGAAAATGGAAAAAGTGAATTTCGTGTGCTGATTAAGCTTTATTTTTTGCGTAAAAAATTTCACCGAAACCAAGGCAGAGCTTGACAAATATTATGGGAACTCTGCACCATCAATTTCAATGGTCAAGAAGTGATTTACTTGTGGTCCTAGTGACGCCGCACGTTCAGGTCGACCAAAAGAGGTCGTTTCGCAAGAGCTCGTCGTTAAAATCCAAGGAATGATATTGGACGATCGAAGAATTAACGTGCGTGAAGTGGCCGAGGCTGTAGCGAGGACTGAGCGGGAACATCACATTTCACATGAATATTGGGTGCTCACACTCGACCTTAAGCCCAACTGTGTGACCATTTCAAAGCAGTGTTTGGCGATGGTCACCCGAAATCCGAACGAATTTTTACGCCGTTTTGTTATCGTAGACGGATGGTGCGGTTGATCCACCGCACCACAACAGAAACCAAGGAACAGTCAAGACAGTGTGTTTCTTCGGGTGAACGTGGACCAAAGAAGGCCAAGGTGGACCCACCTTGGCCAACAAGATCATGGCCACAATTTTCTAATCATTCACATGGATTACATAAAAAGAGTAAAATGATCACCGGCACATATTATGCAGAGCTTTTGGACAAATTTGATATTAATTTGAAACAGAAACGACCGCATTTGTCGAAACAAAAATGCTGTGTAAAGTGTAGGATAGGAACTACTATCTCAAACACCTTATTCGATAGATTTGGCACTATCTCACTTTTATCTATTTCCAAACCTACAGAAATGGCTAGGCGGAAGAGATTTGGGTCGAATGAAGAGGTCATCACTGAAACGAACGCCTATTTTGAGGGCCTTGAAAAAACCTACATTTTGAAAGGAATAAAACAATTGGAAAAACGATGGACTAGTATATATATTGAGCTAGAAGGATCCTATGTTGAGCAATAAACCGAATTTAAACAATTTACCGAAACAAATGTCCATTATTCAAAAAGGTGCTGATTTATCAAACCACCATCGTATTGTGTATATTTACTTTGCTATCGGTGGTCGAAAGCCTCGTAACAAAATTATATTTTTATGAACGCTGATATACTTTCTCGCATGAAAGTATCTTGTTTCATTATGTCAGACTTTATCATTTCTAAAAGCTTTTCAAATTACATATTAGAAAAAATAGATAATTAACAAATGTACAATCACTGAAACGGCAATCGAATTTACGGTAAAGTTACTAAAATGTTACTAAAATGTATACAAATGTCAAGATAGAATCTGATATACTGTCACAAATTTTATGAGATAAAAATAAAACTGCTGTTATAATTACACTAAATTGCAATTATACTTGGATTTCTCGTTACACAGTTGTAATAAAATTTTAGTCCACCAATTAAAATCAAAAAACAATCAATTACACAAATAGAAAGCGTAGGAAAGAAATAACGAAAAACAAATTAAACTTTCTCGTCTACATGGGTATTAGAGAAGAAACCGAAATTTGCGTTTGACTTGAATAACAGTGTAATTATTTACACATTAATCATCATCTACTGGGATTTCAGAGAAAATTTCTAGTGGAAGGTATAAAGCATGCAGGTGGCACTAAGCTATAACTCACTTCGATATGAATAATGATGAATATAATGACATACTATCCGAAGATTCAACGTTGAAGAGTGTAATCCGGGGATGACGTGCCAAATGAGACCCTTGTTTCACGTTTCGCAAAAATTAACGCCCGGTTACGTCAACATAAACGTGGAACATTTTATGCGAAACCCTTAGCAATTTAGAATTTTATCGTCGACGAAACTTTCATTAGTGACAAACCAGATGAGGAAAATTACAATTAAAATTATAATCGATAATACATAAAAAAACGTCCGAAAAAGAAAATTATTATCGCATTGACTTAGTGTAGAAAGATTAAGCTTATTACACTTTTTTATATAGCTTTTGTAATTAAATTTGTGATTAATAGAACGGTACTTTAGCTGTCTTGAAATTCCATTTAACTTTGGTGAGTGTCAAAAGGTGTTTTAATATTTATTTTCAGTTGTTCCACGTCTTGTATCTTCTTCATTCAATTCATTTCTATACATTGGCTGTACTGGCCTGATTCGACTAATACGAAAACTTTAAATCCTCCTTTCGTGTTCGAATTTTATGGTTTCATACCTTATTACTCCGCAAAATTATTCATGGGTAATAAACATAAAAGTTGAGCTCCGGTGCATCTGGCACTTTAGAATAGGAAATCGTCCTCATATTCGATTTTTACTTTTTTTGCATATATAGTCCTCGAATAAAAAAGCTTGAAATAGATTGTAAAATAGCCTCACAATCCTTGAAGATTAAAATGCATGTGGGTGTATTAGTTTCTTTCAACTAACTTTTAAACAGTCAGTAACATTTGAATCTGGAATTTAGTTCTAGTTGTATAGGGCTACCCTGGTATTTTTGTGGCAATTTCGTTCTTTTCTATTTTGGTAATTAAATTTTTTTTACCGTTGTACTCCCGTGTATTATTTTGTAAGCAAATCACTGTATTTTTTTACTCTGTGTTAAAAGGTTCCAAGGAAAATACAGCATGAGAATCGTAGTAAAAACGCTCTTTAACTGAATATATTTCTGGTATCGGCTGCTGGATCTCCCACGTAGGAGAATGCCGCCTTGTAAGGCCACACCCACATACCAGTTCATTATTTTCAAGGTCATCCGTATTTGTTGAGTACTTCAAGTCGTTATTATTGCTTTCCATTTTTATTAAGACTTTTTCTTTGTAATAAAGACTGTTGAATGTTTATCAGTATCTTTTATTTATGCGAATCAATATTTTTGTGTGGCTATTGAGGACCCCAAGAAGTTGCTCAGTAGCGTCCTCTTTTATTGTATTTCCCAGAAGCCAGTCGGAATTTAGGGTTATTATTAGGTAGTTTTTATTCAAGATCTAATATAGATTGCTACAACGTGAATACCAACCTTATCGAACGGGTCAAGAGTCGCAGTGGTTAGGCGGCTGACTATCGTTGTGGTGGAATCGTTGTGCTGTCAACAATGCTATTTCAACACAATTGTACACACACAAAAACTACATCGCGAGAGTTGTAGCTTACGAAGTTACTGCAATTAATCATCCACCACACATTAAAAAAAATCTATTTTGATGATTATAACTGTTTCTGTTTATTTCTGACAGCTGTCAAATTATACTGTAGTTGTTACAGTCAAAATAGACTCCTTCAGTAGGAGTAAGCAGTTACTTGGATGGATTGGTAGCATTGTGTTATGAATCTAGCGGTAAGCGAATGGCTGCATTCACCTAGCATGTGTATCTATAAAAATGCCTCCCGGATGTGTCAAAGTATTCAAACAAATATTTTTCTATTTTAATTCTTTTTTGCACTTATACGCGAACGTGTTCAGGCTTGTGGTTCTCGAACAACAAACTGTCAAATTATGGAAACGATCCTTCTTGCAGATTTAACTTTTACAATATCTGTCAGAATTCAGTCCGATCATTTAGTGCACGTGTCAAAGTCTTTGTGTGATATAAAGTAAGGAAGGGGGATGTGGTTGATCGTGGAATTGAAAATAAAATGATGAATAAACATTTTCGTCTAACGCTTCAATAAGATCACCGAGACTATTACAAAACCAAAATATCTTGGTTTCTATCACAGAAATAAACATCAACAGGAACAATGTGGTTGATTATATTGCTTTATGTCTGGTATCCAGTCCTAATCGAAGATAACGAAGAACTCTTTTCTAGCGATGGAACTTACAGCTGATGAAAAATTAAAGCTAGGTTGAAGTTCTGACTTTGAAAGCTGCTTCCTCAACTTTATAGTTTAATGCATTGTTCCAACAATTTGCTTGGCTGTATGTTACATATTTGAAGGTGTCATAATCTTCTTTGAATAGCCCTTCTTATGTTCTGCAGATGCATCTTTAGGAGTCTCACTCTTTTCGAAAGGAAAACAAATGTTTTCATCGTTAATCCATGCATACTACAATGGTGACCTAAAATGTTTCTGGAATCGACAAGGAAAACACTGTATTGGTGTGGTTTTTTATTTTTACTTTTCGATGTAGTCCCCTCGAAGACCAGCACACTTTTTCAACCGGTGCTCCTGTCTCTTCCAGCCGTCGGAAAAGTCGGATGTTTCGAGGTCTGCAAAATAATCATCTGCAGCGGCGATGACCTCCTCATTTGAGGCAAACCTCTTTCCTACCAGCGATTTTTTCGAGTTTGAGAATAGGAAAAATTCGCAACTCATTCAATTTGGACACTATGCGTGATGAATAAACCATTTCTTCTTCAATACTACATCAATACTACGGGTCAATAAATCGCTGTACTACTTCCTTGTGATCGTCCTTCCCTTCTGCAGGCAGTCGATGAGGATTACACCCTTGCAATCCCAAAAAATGGTCGCCATGACCTTTTCGGCCGATGGAACAGTCTTTGCTTTCTTCGGAGCTGACTCGCCGGGAAAAGTCCACTGCTTCGACTGTTCCTTGATCTCCGGTACTCATCCATAATTACGAAACACATGAAGAAATCCTTGAATTGCATTGAATCCTAACCAGACATTCCTCCGAAGCGGTTACCTGATTTCGTTTTTGCTTTTTCAAGCTTTTTGCCCAAACTTTTGAGTAGGATATGGCCAACGTGTTCCTTTGAGGTGCCTGATGTCTCTGCCATCTCTTTTAGCTTCAATGGGCGATCGGTAACACCACATCATGAATCTTGTCGACCATTTCGTCGCTGGTAGCGGTTTTCGGGCATCCGCTGCGTGGTTCGTCACTTGTTCTTGTGCGACGACGTTTGAACTCGTTCATCCGAAAATAATGGAGTAGATCTGCCATGAACCTCTAGCAAAATACTTCTAATTGCTGTCGTCGTTTTTCCAGCCATCCAGAAGTGATTTATCACTACATTAAATTCGATTTTATCCATTATTGCTAAATCGCCTGACTTGCTACACAAAACACACTCTTAAACAACAAATTGACAGTCAACCTCTGAAGTTTAAAAAGGTTGTCTTTGCCGTCCAATTAAATAGAACAGGTCGCCCTTGCATTATTATGCAGTTATCCCATATTGATGTAAAAACCCTGGAAGTTGGTTGGCTCTTTCAACAATAGTCATCAAATAGCTCTCGATATTGGATCGTGGCTGGATGAAGTTAATAAAGCCAGCGTAACCATACAGTGAATAAACGAGTGAGAATATCGTTTTTGGGACACATAAGACACCGTAGACTTTGGTGGTAAGCCATAACCGAAATTTAATTTTAGTCATTGACCTTTAAGGTAATGAGGTACTGTTAAATGTCAGTTATTTTTTAACTAAGCATTTCTTTGAAATAAGCAATGGATGTGACCCCATAAACACTTTGCACCAATAGCCACAACGATAGAAAGAAATTCAGATGGACCTTGTTACCTGCATGTACCTCAGCACTTTCGGGAACTTTACTACTTATTAAAGATCAATTGCCAACTAATGGAAGCAATATATACAAACAATCAAAGGCAATAATAAGAACAAATAAAATGCGATTTCAGAAACGTTTCACATCAAAAGCGGACTAATAGTGCTAATGGACGAGATAATTAACAGTTGGAAACTTAAATAAGTTTCAATTGACGACATGGTAATATTCGCCAAAAACGAAAACCCCAAAAAAAGGATCCCAAATACAGAAATCAGAAAAAGTAAATTCAAATCAGTACATAGTAAAATCGCAATACAAAATCTGAGATGGTGGGGACATCTTAACAAAATGGAGGAGAATAACCAAACCAAAACAATATGGCAAACTAGGACAGCAGGGAAAAGGACAAGAGGGCGACCAAGGAAGTCATGGAATGAAAGCGTGGAGCAAACACTGAAAATACTAGGGACTAACTGGAATGAAGCGAAAGGAAAAACCACGGACAGAAAGGGATGGAGGAAAATTATCCACAATATTGAAGTGTAATACATATATTACGCACACATTATACCTACATACGTACATGATGTTAGGGCAGTTTGTGCAAGACTCAAAATATAACAGAGTGAAAACTTGCAATTAGGTCACCGTTTAGGGGGTTGACACGGATTTATACTTTAGCGATGTTTATATCAAAGCGTCTCCCATATATTATCATAGTATATAAGCTTTTGCGGGTATGAAATATAGCCGAACTCACTTTACTTAAAATTTGCTTTTAGGTCTCCGCCCTTTCTCTTCTGAAACGAAGATGATACTTTAGAACGGCAAGGTTTTCATCGATAAGATAAAAATCTCACGTCTTCAGTGGAATCGGAATTCCCAATGGATTTAACATAAATTTGGGGTCTTCGTTATCAATATCAACGGAAATTGGTAACTGTCGAACATGTGTGCGTAGTTTTGATCCCCAACTCTTGTCGTACTGTATCCCTGTAGCCCTAGTGTTACCTATTTTGATAGCCCATAGGAAAACATTCGAGTTTTCTTGTATAACAGCACATGCAGCATTACAATATTATCTTGGTGGTATTTTATATGTTGTGGGAATATAAATATGAGACTGTCTCCAATGAAAATGGATATAGCGAGTTAAAAATGAAAAGCACGTTAAAATGAATAACGATCATAAAAAAAGTATTTTCTAGTTTTGGAATTCCGACCGGACTATTAAATAAAAATACGTCCCCTATTACTGTAACTATTTTTGAGCTGTAGCACATATTGTGTCGCATGCACTCATATATCCTATGTCGTGGATTAGACATAAGTGCTTCTGACGTTTAAAGATTAAATTTTCTGTTGTATATTTTAAACTTTCCGAAGAAATACAGTTTCCCTAAAGAAAGATTACTTTTCACTTAAATGTTGAGTTAGCGGTTAGGGGTTTTAATATAACCGTAGATAGAAATTGGATTTTGCATTTTTTATGGAAATCTTATACGCTGCGAGTATAACACATAATTTAAATTTTCCGTCGCAAGAGAAGCTGATGTCAAGTCGTACTAGCGGACTATTGAAAATAAGTAGAAGTAGCGGAAATTACAGCATATACACATATATACATATCTAGAGATACAATACAGGTATTAACATATTAGTGCATGTGTGTGTTTCTGTTTATATTAACGCAATGTTTTGTGATTTTCGTTTTAACGACGACTCTGTTTGCTTTTATTTACTGCTTATACATATATAATATCGTGTTTATCAAAGACAGGCAAATGTGAATATAAGAAGCTTCGTATTTGAAGCTACAGCAGTCTACTAATAATACACTAAATATGAAGAGAATTTTAGTAATCAAGCAGGAAATCTACCTTGTATGGGGGTATGAACGAATAATAATCTTATTATGTAGATACGAGTTCATTCTGTATAAAAAGATCTTTATGTTCTCCTGGCAAAATCAACTCCAGAAAAAAAGATGAATGTTGCCAGGGGTATTAGTTGATATTGAGAGCTCAAAGTGGGGCAAAAATATGCCCAAATGTAAACATATCTATGCTATTTTGATGGAAAGAAAAATGCCATGCCGAAGTACAAAAAGCCTTACACTAGAACATTTTACAGTGGACCAAAAAGTTAGCACGTCAATAAAAGTTTCTCAAAGGTATAGCTTGACAAAGTTAGAAACACTTTAAAGAAACTTTCAATGATAAAATATAGGAAGGGTTTAATGATAATATATCTATATTGTGACCTATAAGTACTTATCTCAACTTATCCCTGTCTTAACCAACCTTGGTCGACTATCCAAGCACATTTGCAGCAAATTGGTAAAGTAAGCAGATGAGGTGTTTGAATCCTAAGAGAACAAACCTAACCGATCTACCACATACAATTTATTGCTTCAACTACACAATACAGGAGCATTTTTTGGTCACTTGATCACTGGAGATGGAAAATGGCTCCTCTACGGTAATTCGAAACGCCAAAGGCAGTGGCTCTCACCAAATGAATCGCCACGAGGTACTGCTACGCCAGGTTCACGCCCCAAAAAGTGGCCAGCGATTTCCAACAGAAAAAGTTATTCCGCAAAACCACACTGCGCAAAACGAACCCCGGAAAAAATTAATTAAAATCCAAAATGCCGTTTCCATATATTTTGCGCAAAAACCAATTGGTTTCTATCGATCCGGCATTGAAAATTTGCACACTAAATGATAAAAGATTGTTGATAATGGAAGTTTGACGACATTACCTTCCGGTCCCCCTATTTCCGCTCGTAGGTCAAACTAAACAGTAATTAATTAAAAGTCAATTTATTCTAGAACATAAGTCATTATGTTTTCGTTGAAAGTAGATCTTCAGTAGAACAAATTGACATTTAATATCTGTCAAATAATATTTTTATTCGTGGTAGAGCTGGACATTGGTTTACTTCATACTTAGAAGAAAGTTCACAGTATGTACAGATTGCCATGAACAAGGACGACAGTATTCACAAGTCAAGTAGTGTTCCTATTACGTTGGGAGTTCTGCCAGGATCTGTTTCTTTAGATCTCAATGATATTGTTACATTTTTCATTGATTAACTTATTGTAATGTATACATATGATGCCTCAGCTAGTTAGTAAATCAGAAGAGAATGCAGTTGGAGCTGGCAATTTACCTATAGAAGCATTTTTTAAGTGGTTTTCAACTAATAAGCTATATTTAAATCTTACTAAAGCTGCTGTATTCTTGCTTCATACCATGTACAGATTACTACTAATTATAATTTAAGGCTTAAATTTAATAATAATAATATTTATTACCCAAGCTACATAAATCTTAGAAGTAAAGAACATATATACATATAAATACCTCTAAACATGTAAAATAACTTAGAATATCTTATAATACAAACTTCTACATTGTTCATTAACTCATTCCACAAACAAATAAATGTGTCACTTTTACTAAATCTATTGTAACATTGACAAATAAATGAAATAGGTGACGTAAGCAATGTATTCAAGAAGAAAAGTTTTTCGAGGCACATAGAAGTTTAGTCTGCCAAGGAGCTAAGCACAATCGATTTGATTGTAAATGAATTTATACAGAAAACCTAGGCCTGATGTAATATGTCTAGCCTCGAAAGATGTCATCAGAAACGCACGAAGCAAAATGTCATAAGGAAGACCTCTACACGGATAAACGTTGAAACTCTTATGCCTGAAATATTTTAGAAAACGACGCTCAAAATTTTTTTATAAATTTCAGAAAAGGGATTCGATACAACAGAAGCATATTCAATTCTAGAAATGTTCAACTGTTCGCAAGTATGTAATACAAAACCCATCATTCTGTTAGCAGAAGAAACCACGTTTAAGACGCGACCATTATAATTTAATTCGCTATCGAAATGAATGAATGAAAGTCTTTGACTCTATCATATCTAATATAAGTAAAGTGGAAGTTATGGTAATATGTATATTACAATGGACATTTCTTATGTGTGAAGGTAACAACTTTACATGCACCAATTGGAGACCATAGACAAATTTGACTGAAGATTCGTACAGTCCTTTTTACAATTTATAGTTAAAATCCAAATCATTAATGAAAGGAACAAAGAGTAAGGGTCCCAGGTTAGAACCTTGCGGCACCCCAGATGTACTACTGCTGCTGAAAGAAAGGGGGGAAGCAGTGAGTCATTGAATCCCGAAAGACGAAGTTTTTATGATAATACTCGTACATCATGATCAATGCGATCGAAAGCCTTTGCTATGTCCGTATAGATGACGTTTATCTGACCGTGAACATCTAGAGCTTCTGACACATACTACAAGAAGTGAGAAAGGTTCGTTACCGTAGATGTCTTAACTACAAAACCATGCTGATGCTGCAGATGAATCTCTAGACTTGTAGACTGGATAACTCCTAGCTGATTTCTATGAAGAGGGAAATGTGGATTCCTTTAATGTAAGATTAAATATACATAATAAAGGTTTCGATAAAACGCGACGGACAATATAATAACACTTGTTGAAATCTCGAAAAGGATGCAAATTTTCTAGGGATTTATTTTACCGATACTTCGTCATGAAAACTACACTGTAATAATTTCTTCCTTCATAACTCGGGCGTGACTTAAATTATAAATGACGCTAAATTATCAATATCTGTTCTAAAATTGACGACGTTGTTTTATTTTTTGATAGACACCATTTCAAGACCTCTACTTAAAGATATCGACAAGATATTAATGGTTGGCTATAAAACTGCACCTCAAATGACACAAATTTTAAAACGATTTTATAGACAGTGCTCAGAAAATTATTTTTTCAAATGACAATCGCATTTTTCCTCTTCATCAGTGCATTCTATGCAGAAATTTACAGGGACTTTGTGAAATTGTCCTTTATCTAAAATTAATAATTTCTGTAGACACTTGAAAAATCGGTCTATTTATGGTTATTTATGAATATTTATTTTGCACGAGTATTGTTTTGACGTAGAACTCGTAGAGTTTATGAGTGGCATCCATATTAATAAATGTTTGTCATCAAAATCCAACGTCTATGGATATTATATAATGTCGTTTTGGTTGGCGTTGGCCTATCCGGATAAACAGAAAGCTTTGCCGGCTTTTCTAATTGTCTCATCATGTTCCCATTACATTGCTAATAAGTTGAATTAATCTTTATTACTAAATCCTAAACAGGATACGTCAAACGCTCTTAGAATGCCAAACTAATTTAAATTTTCGTTCTTGGCAGTTTAACTAAGTAAATTTTTGTTGTTCCCCTAAAACCAAAGCCGACTATTAAAGAATTTAAAATTCCTTAATAGCCACAAAAACATCAGCGTTTCAAGATTCTACCAAAAGAGTTAATTTTAGAAATAGGAATGTAATCATGAAACCCACGATAGAATGCACTAGTGAAGAGAAAAAAGACGGTTATCGTTTGAAACAATCGAGGTTTCGAATTTTTTACATTACGAAATTTGACGTCACCCTCTGAGTGCCGTGTATAAGTTGCCTTCATTGTTTTTATGGCTTTGGAGAATTGTAGATCTTGTAAGTGGTAGTTCTGAAAATATTTGGCCTAAGTGATTTTTAAAACAATAACTTTTACTATACGGTGGGGTGGGGAGAGTATTTCGAAGAAACAGAAATGATAATGGTACACAATTTCTTGTATGACGTCTTGTATAAAGTTTGTAATTTTGCCTAGATTTTAAGAATGGACACAAATGATCGAATTTTATTTAAAGTATCGAAGTTTGGATCAATTTCCGTCTTTCAACTTCAGAAGGCTTCTTGGAAAACTATCCCTGGAATTGATCAGATATCTAGTTCCAATAGTTGCCCAAATACATATTGATTCAGCTTATCCTTTTTACATGTTTACGAAAGATATTCGAAATATTCAGTTGCTGGAGGATGAAGTATTGATTTCATTTGATGTTAGTTCGCTCTTTCATAGTGTATCGATTCCAGACACCTTGAAATAACTTGAAGAGTTGTTGCTTCAAAATATGTAGTTTGGGTCAACAATGTGTCCAGGAATATATTCGCTTAACAGAACATTTTTCAATTCAACGGAAGTTTTTATGAACAGCTGGAAGCGACCGCAATGAGTAACTGAGCCGTTTCGAATAGGAGTTGGAATATTTTCCTAGATTTTGGTTGAGGTATGTGTTTGACATTTCGCTATTTTTGATACCAAAAAATATAATATTGACGAGTGTCTCAATACATTAAATAATCGGTTCGAAACCATAAAATTCATTTGTGAAAGAGAAGAAAACGGTCAGCTACCACTTCTAGATACTTTAGTAATTAGAAATAACAATAGATTAGAGTTTGACGTCAATAGACAAGAAACCAGTACACTTCGCTACATTCCTTCAGATTCCTATCATTGTGTTCATAACAAAATGGCAAGTGAATTCTTAGTGTTCCAACTTAGTGATATAAACCGTCTGTGCATCAACACTTTCGCGTATCGCTCTGTGTTTATTGTGGTTTCTTGTGTGTTCTCCGGAGTTATATTAAGATCTAATTGTACCTGATTAATCTTATATTGATCGTACTGTAACCGGATTATATTAGATGAGTGACTCGGACATTTAAAGTGATATTTTGATAACCTTCTCGGCCTGTTATTCCGTGTCCCATTTTTTGTCATTGCGACAGAACTTTGACCGCTTTATATCGTGCTGCATCTCTGCACTCGTGCCTGTGATCTTGCGCGAAGATATGGGCATATGCAAGATCTGTTCGGTCCAGATTAAACGCGCTTCGCCTTCGTTGCGGTGCGTGCAATGTAGCGGCGTATTTCATCCGAACTGCGTGGACATGCCGCCTGACAATGCGCGTTACCTGTCTCTGTCAGGAGTTTCGTGGAAATGCCCTGGTTGCAGCGGATGTAATTATGATTTCGCATCTGGAGGCGATGAAGGTCCGGAGATTGGAGCTACAGGGGGATCAAAAATGGATGAAATTCTAAAGTCTATCCAGCTTATGTGAACAGATGTAAAGCAATTGAGATCAGATTATGGTAATATTTTGAAATCAGTCCAATTCTGCTCCGACAAGATTAGCGATTTTGAAGCTTCTTTGAAATCTGTAAACGAGAAGGTAAAGGTAATTGAGAAATTAAGCGCTGAAAATCAATTATTAAGAGCACAAATTTCTTCTGCTAACGAGAAAGTACAGGACCTGGAGCAATATTCTCGCATAAATAATTTGGAAATTCAAGATGTTCCTGAATCAACTAACGAAAATGTGCTGCAATTGCAACCTTCTTAAAAGTGCCTCTCACTGAAAACGATATTGATGCAGTTCACCGAGTACCCGTTCCACCGAATAGACCAAGGGAGATCACCAAAAACATTCTTGTCAAATTCGTGTCTCGTCGCAAGCGGGATGAGTTGCTGGCTGCCGGTAGACTACACAAACGTAATTCTTCTACCGCTGGCATAGATGTACCAAACATTTCCCCAGGTTTATTTATTAACGAGCATTTAACTCACGAGAAAAAAAAGCTGTTTAGGGAGGTTCGAAGTGCTGCTAAAGAAAAACAATATAAATATGTTTGGGTTCGTAATGGCTCTATTCTTGTGCGGAAAGACGATAAATCTAAAGTATTTTCTGTTCGTTCTTCTAGCGAGGTCGGTAAGTTAAAATAGTTTGATAGACAGTGACTGTAACCGTTAGATTTTGTGCAATGCATAGTATAGACACTCAGAATTACTTAAGTATATACTACCAGAATGTACGCGGTCTCAGAAGCAAATCTCACACTATCTTATCTAATACGTCCGACCGGGAGTTTGACATTGTCTGTTTAACTGAAACGTGGCTCAACGATTCGAATTTGAATCACGACCTGTTTACAGCGGATTATACTATCTTCCGGCGTGACCGTGGTTCGCAATCGTGTGCCAAATTGGATGGTGGCGGTGTTCTCATTGCCTGTAGTACAGAGCTCAATGTTAGTGAGCGAATGGATTGGCGTTCGACTGCTGAAGATATTTGGATATCTATACAATTATGTGCCAGTCCTAATAAACTTAACATATGTTGTGTCTACATTCCACCACGTGATGCAATATCTATGTCATACTTTTTAAGCGGTCTGGAGAGGATTTGTGCCGACAACCCCAACGACCAATTTCTCATTTGTGGTGATTATTTAATATGTCCCTGTGCTGTGCTACCTTTCCTTCCAGGTGGGAAGCATCTCATATTGTACCTGTTCTTAAGGGAGGTGATAGGGGAGATGCTCACAACTATCGCCCTATATCTCTTTGGTCAGTGATCCCTAAGCTACTGGAGTCCATCGTTAATGACAGGGTTTATCATGCATTTAAGCAGGATATCATGCCTCAACAGCACGGATTCGTTCGTTGTAGGTCTGCTCAGAGTAACCTTACTGAGCATGTTGATTTTCTACTGGGGAGTATGGATGGTCGCGTGCAGGTTGATTGCATCTACACCGACTTCAGCAAGGCGTTCGATAAGTTAAATCATCGAATACTGCTTGAGCGGTTGGCTGCTGTCGGCGTTTATGGTGACTTGCTAAAATGGTTTTCATCATATATCACTAACAGAACTCAAGCCGTGACGGTACACGGGTTTAAATCATCATATAAGGCCATTTCATCAGGAGTAGCACAGGGCTCACATCTCGGCCCACTTCTATTCAACATTTACATCAACGATATTTATACCTGTTTCCGTAACTCTAAATTTTTATCTTATGCGGACGACTTAAAATTCTGCAGACAGGTGCGATCTGCGCGCGATTGCCTGCTGCTGCAGGACGACTTGAATCGGCTGGTGAGTTACTGTCAATTATTCTTGGCCAAGTGTCAATATATTACATTCGCCCGTAACAAAACCATATTTTCTCTGCCTTATAGTATCGATAACGACAATCTCCTCTCTGTTAGTAAAGTAAAGGACCTTGGAGTGATTCTAGATTCAATACTATTATTTGACGAACACATAAATTATACAACCACCAAGGCTTATAAAATGCTTGGTTTTATATATCGAGCATGCAGGTCCTTCTCTTCACCGCTAGCTTTAAAATCTTTATATTATGCCTACGTCTATCCGCACCTTAGTTATGCCTCCCAAAGCTGGAATCCGCAGTACAGTACCCACAACTATAGATTAGAGAGACTGCAGAGAAAGTTTGTTAAGTTTCTCGCCATTAAAACAGGTTTTGCCTTCGTTACCTACGAGACCAGTTGTGCATATTTCAATATGCACCCTTTAATAGAAAAACGCTTAGTTATCGATATACTCTTCGGCATGCAGATATTATCAAGTTTAGTTGACTCTCCTTATTTATTGTCCTGTATGGGCATTTCAGTTCCTCAACGCATAACCCCCGTAACCCCCAAATTTACAAATACCTTACTGCCGTACAAATTCAGCGATTAACGCGCCAATTACGAGAATGAGCAGCGATTAATGACTATAATATTGATTGTTTCTCACCTCAATTGTGGACTAAGCGCTGTGTACTACAAATAGTCTGTCGGTGTAGCTATAATATTATCTAATATTATCGCACATTAACTATTCTATTGTCTATCAGTGGACACTTTGTTGGACTTCGGTCTGTTTGTGTCCCAAACAAATAAATAAATAAATAAATAAACTTATCCTGAAGGACCCTGTACAACTTGTGTCATACATTTGACATACATCAGAACTGACACAAGACGTATCACTGGTTACAATTACCTTTGATCATTTTAGAATACAACTCCCAAAAAATTTTACATCTTTAGAATAACGCCTGCCATATTTTATAAATTTGTACTCATCTATCCTTATGTGCTAATTTAGAATTTAGAACTGATTCTTTTGCCTTCAAAAAAATGTTGTCCACACATTCTTCTGTGTAACTCTAAGTATATAAACTGGACACTGCAAATCATACAACTTCATAAATGCAAATACATTTTCATGTTTCTGCCAGTCAAAATTGTACTCTCCTTCGTTAGCCAACTCAGCAGCAAATATTGAAATATGTTTTCGGTGCTAATTCCATAAGCACGTTCCGTGTGGAAACTGGTAAAATTTCATTATTTCCTCGTGTTTGGTCAGTTAAATGGTATATACGCGATCCCTTATACCTCTGAGAGTGGAAGTACGTAGTAGCGCTATATATAGCGCAGAGCACTGTACGATACGTCATAATTCAATTACGTTATTCCCATTATTCGCGTTTGCTACGGAAAATCTACTTTCATTCAAAAGTCGCAAAGCTCGTAATGCTGAAAGTTGTTTTGTTGGTTCTATAATCTGAGTTTATACATATTTACCGGCATTCAAACCGTGTACTCTGTTCGTTACATCCTCAATCATTAATCATTAAGCAGAAACTCTTCAGGGTTGATACTCTTTCCGCGTATTAGAGCTGTTTACGATACATAGATATTGGAGGTACCAGAAACATGAGTAGATAATTATGATATAACTAAATTGTTTAATTTTAGTAACTATTCTAACGTTAACTATGAATACTTTGTCAAATTTAAATTAACTTAAAACCACATCTAAAAGCTTATAATATATGCTGAGTTTACCTTATATTTCGTCACTCTGAAACAGTTCTTGTTAGGTAACCTCAAAGGATTTTTAACTAACTTAACCTGAATTCTCAACACTACACCATTTTGCTATATTTCGATATATGTATTATATTTACTCAATTATTGTATCTCCACGATAAGCACAGTAGTTCTCCTCCGTTTAATCTGAAATATAAGTTTGTTCAAACGTCTAGAAGTTATTAGCGTAATAATTATCAAAGCGCGAATCAGTTTAGACAACCTCCCTGCTTCCATGTGCTTTACTAACTTTCCATTTAGGATTTGTTGAAGCGAACGAACTACTTTCCACTAGATCGTATTTTGCTTAATACACAAATTAGTAAGTTTCCACGAGTTGAATTCGCACAAAGATGATTACTAACTTCATTCACCTGACCTACCTCATCGAAGTTCTTAAATTTTCGTTGACACAGCTTTCATATTCGGCGTAAGTACATATTAATTTCCCCATTGTTACTTGCGCTGTTACCGTGGTCTTATCCGCGCTGTTATTTCGATTACAAGCGCTATTATTTCGAAGGATGAAGTCTCGTTGAACGTGGAAACGTTTCCTCCCTTAAGCTTTTGGTGAAAGTTAAACAGAAATTAGATGAGCGTTAACGGTCCGCAGACGTAAATTAAATTACGAATCTACAAAACAATAACTTCGCTTGTTATGTTGTGTGCAACGTACAAATTGTTTCGTCGGCTGTTCTGGTAGCAAAACTGACGACGGCGGAGACCTCTTTCCTCTTTAGCACCGAATTCGAGATACTTCTTTAACTTTTGTGTTCGAAACTGCCTACCTATTCCCCGCCTACCGTGCTGAAATTCTAATGGGATTATTTTCTGAAATTTTGACGTGGGTTCTTCGTACTTTGAAGGGTGTCGGCGAGACAAATAAGATAATTTTAAATGAAATTTCGTCCTTTGTTCGTCTATTTTGATGTGAAAATTTAACATTCCAGACTGCGACGTACAGGTCGAAACAGTTTCAAAGTAAATTGACGTTCGTTCTTTTAAAAGTCTTTATTCGGCGTTTTCAGAAGTCAAGGACATTTTCAACGAATTTCTAACGAATCTATAGGTTTATAAATTTGTTCTGTAAAAGAAGTAACATGTTTTGCTTTCATGTGTGCATAGTGTTTATCTACAATAGTCCGCCTAAAGTTAGATTTACAGAATCGCAAAACTAATGAATTATGAACTGAATAGCACAAGAAACGTTTCATTTTTTGTTCCAAACTGCAAGCTTCTAAACTATATTTGATTATGTTCATCTAAAATTGCAAAATGAGTTACAGTTGAGAAATAAAAGGTGTTGAAGATGTAAAAAGTTTAATAAAAAATTCATTTAAAAAGAAGAGCTAGAAAGTCTGGAAAATATGATATTATCACCAAACAACAAAACAGGCATTGCTGCAGCTAGCAGGAATGATGGCACGTTTAGTTGCGGTAAGTTGTTAATTAGACATTAATGGAATTGGCACAGTACTGCTTCTTTCTACGCCCCTAAAGGGAGTGGTAGGAGAGGGAAGTATGTAGCCTCTTCTACGATTATTTTTGCACGAGTAATATTTATATGTAGAAATTAAATGTCTAAATCAAACTAGCTAGAGGTCGTCCAAAACAAGATCCTGAGGACGCTGCCTGGAGCTCCCTGGTTTGTTAGGAACGAGTGGACTTGAATATTCCATCCCTCAAGGATCGCCAATAAGACGCTCCACCGCTCCACCACAGTTGCCAATCGTCTGGTCGCGCACATGGCGGGACTTGACCCAGCCAGCCCGCCACCCAAAGTGAAAATTAATTGAGTGCTGAGTATCAACTGATCTTCAGAGGGCTATACTGGTCGACCACGACAACTTGGAGATCTTGAACTCCGGGACAGACAAACGTCACCCACTCAATTAATGTCAAGGGCCAGAAAGGCCCATCGGGTAGATTGTAGGGCTTGGGAACTTCACGTCCAACCGTGGAAAAGAGAAGTAGGACCACCGAAACAGCAAACCAAAATGTGTAGCAAGTTAACCAGTAACAAATAACAGCTGGAGTAACATCACTAAAGTGCATGTACACAGGAACGCTTCAAAAACGTACATGTTTTGTATAGTGTGGTATTGAACGTTTGTGACAAGGATTTTGTTGTTAAATGCGCGCAGTTTGGGAAAATAACCACGCCTAGCAGACAAGGTATGTAATGTTAACCAATATGTCTTAGGTTTTGTTTTCTTTTTCTGCGACTACACAGGCAGGATAAGCCCGAGAGGCAAGCGCGGCTAAAAGGAGGACCTATTGTACCCCCCATTTAATACTCTCAATTATGTTGCATCCGGACAAAGAAGTCATGCGTTAACTGATTTAATCGATAGACAACAAAATATATCTACCTTTTCCAGTTCGCTGTTTGACAATCAGCAAGCCAATGGACTAGAGTTTCCTCTGCAGTACCACACCCCTCCCACCCCTTCGCTCGTGCAATCCATATCCATGTGTTTATTCAGTGCACAGTGACCGATTAATATTCCTTTGAGTAACCTCCGCCTGTCTCTGCTCATAAAGACTACCTTTGCGAAGTTTTCTCATTTGGGTAGACCCCGAGTGTTTTCCAGTGTCTCAAGCCGACAATCCCATAGTTCTCAGGTAAAATGTCAACGATTATGATTTTAGTCCTAAATAGTAGTAATTGAAAGTGGTTCATTTAATTAATGACACAATATTACTATGGGAAGCTATGCCTCTGACGTCAGCCAGTTCTAAATGCACCTGTCGGAGGTGACAGTACCTTTGCTTGCCACCATGCAATTAATTACACATAAAGTCTTCTGCTGTTTCATTTTGTTCCGAACAAAATCGGCATCTATCGCTGTTCAACTTGCCCATCTTCTTGAGGTGATGCTTTTATTGGACTATGGTCAGTGAATAAAGCCCAAATCAATGATGTTGACATATTTCTTGAAAAAGCAATTACCTTTTTGGTTCATACATCCGGTGAAATCTGCTGGTTCAAAAGAAATAATCACAAAACTGGAAACTCATAAGTTTTTTGGGAATCCAACAGGGATAATTTCAAATCATGGAACGAATTCACCACGCCGTCGAGCACCTTTTGTAGGCAAGTACAAAGATTAAATCTTATCATAAGAATGAATTAAATCATCACGTGGATGACGTGTAATATGTCAGCAACTTATCAAAGGAGTATTGGGACAATTCCATTCTAGTTACTATTTGCCACGGCCATGATATGTCAACGAGATATCCAGATTAAGAAATAGATCGAAAAAGAAATCATTGCTGAGTGTGACGCCGATCGAACAGAAATAGGAGAAGATGCAAAGCAACAGCTGTTAAACCTTGCCAAGCTGCAAAGGTTAGCATGTGTATGCATACCAGAGCAATGGGAACATGCCCAACCGCGGCCCTAGAGCTCATCCTAGATCTAACACTTCTACACCTAGTAGTGGAAGGAGTGTCCCGTGCGGCAATGTACCGACTAGCCAGAGCAGGGACGGGAGGGGGAGAGACTCTATGCCAAGAAGCTTTGTCATCCATGGCGGGATTTTCGCCACTTTCGGATCTGCCAAACGATGAAATGGTTAGGAAACACAGCTTCGAAAAGAACTTTTCAACGAAGTTGAGTAACAAGAGAGAATGGGAAGGAGAACCCTCCACCTACTCTCTAAGAGCAAACACCATCAAATGGTATACGGATGGGTCCAAAACTGAAAAAGGAATAGGTGCAGGGTTATTCGGGCCGTCTTCCAGACAGCGATTATTTATTATATACAATTTTGACAGAAACTATCGAAAGGAGAGCATTGCAATCTTCTCCGACAGTCAAGCAGCCTTACTGGCGCTGAGTTCTAACACCATCAGCTCCAAGTTAGTTTGGGAATGCCGGGATAAACTAAACAATCTGGGCAAGGAAAACAAAGTTGCATTATGCTGGGTACCAGGACACACTGGAATCTGTAGCAATGAGAAAACTAATCCATTAGCAAAGGAGGCCGCCACAACTTCGTTTGTGGGACCGGAGCCATTCGGTGGAATAGAGATGAGCACCTATAAAAAAGAACTTAAAGACAGGGAAGAGGACGTCAGAGCTTCCCTCTGGCACAATCTTCCTGGACTGAAACATTCCAAGGTATTCCTTGGCAATTTCAACAAGCAGAATGCAAAAACCATGCTAGAACTAAACAAGAACAGATTACGCATTCTCACAGGTTTCCTTACAGGTCATTGTCACCTTGGGAAACACATGGAGAGGAGAAACAGAATAGCGACTGCGGACAGGAAGATGAAAGTCCGAAACACCTGACATCCAACTGCACAGCAAATTAAGAAATTCGCGTTACCTATACGAGTAACGGTGATTTATTGATATTTCGGCCGTGGCAACCGCGATTGACAGGACTTAATCGCTTGTTTTATTAATATAATGAATACTGACATTTTCAAAACCTAACCCCACATATTTCTGCCAGAAAAATTCTTGAATTTCTAGCTAATGCTACCAAGATCTTACATCTCGATCTATAAATACCCATTCCCACCTTGCGTGTGTTTTAGACTAATGGTATCGACGACCTGTAGTTTAGGTCTTCTGGACTTCCACGTTTGCCAGTCTAGGATTACCACTGCAAACTATTTATTGAAGTCAATATTTTTTAAACTTAAGCGCAGATTTATTTTTGTATTTTTTAGGATAATTTGAATTGAAATTTACCAACCTCTCAGATTACTTTCTGCCATTTAGGTTTGTAAACGTAATCGTGTATTGAGTGTGGGATCTGAGACTCTCACTTTATTTTGGATCTTAATAAAAACAGGTCTTTATTTTTCTAAATCCTGCCACAGTGTAATGCAACTTTGGTAATACAGATATAGACTTAACGGATCTTTTATCAGAAAGCTGTTTATTAATTTATTTTACGAAATATTTTGTAAACATTCGGTTTCAGATTCACATTCTAATATATGCAAATACCAGAAAATCGCTTTCACGAACACATATTTCTGATATCAATGTTTACAGCTATTATATTTCCGAAGCATACTTGCATGACCTGTCTTTCATATTTCACTTCATGTAACATTGCTCATAACACATAAAGTGAGCGCATAGTTCTCTGCATACCCAGCATACAATTAATCATGCACCTAAACTTATATTCAGTTTGAAGCATCTTACAGCGCTATCTAGGAACATCACAGCGAGAGCCATAAATTTAATCAGTGTCATAAAGACACGCAGTGTGTTGGAGTTGCATTCAATTTATCTCTCCCCGTATATAGCTAAAACAATTGCGCTGTAAATAATATCAACTTCATGTATAAATTATAAGTAAACCTCAAACATGGCTATGCACTACAACGTCGTCAAGTTTCTGTATATTAATTTGACAAGTAGCTCGATATCAGACGTTGTATTCTCTAAGAAGCAATTTCTAAGTGTATTGTTCGTAGGTGCAAAGCGGAAGTAATTTGACGTGAAAAGGTAAGTTATATATGAATTACATTAGGGGTAAACGCGTCTTATCATCAAAGCCGATTCAAACACATATTAAATTCCTCTTCCGCTTGTACTTAAGCACGTCGCTACCGCATTAAATTACAAAAAAAGGGACCTAGCTCCTAGAATATGACTAATACTATCGACGTATTTACGTATACATAATGCACGTGGTACAAATTTTACAAAATTGATACCTTCATGTACTCCCTCAATCCACTTACGTCACTTTAGCTAACCATTAAACTGTTGGCCATTAAGTTTCACGCAATGATACAAATCTTAATTAAAACGTCATCGCACATCCTGGATTATCTTTACAACAATCTTACGACACTCGTTGGCATTGTATTGCTGTTCTCTTTGCAATAAAGCTGGGTGAATTGTGCTTGCCCATGGGAGTCATAACTATAAAGTAGAGCCTTTCCTTTCAATTTGCTTATCAAGAAATCTTCTATGTGTATATAGCTAACCAGGAAGTATTATGTTATTTTATTGGAAAAGAAAAAAGAAAATCATCATCACTAATCATCTAAATATGATCCAAATATTTCCAAAATGCAATTTTACAAAGGGTAAAGTACGGATAGACGCGTCAACAGTTGTATTAGAATTTCAAGTAGTATGTTCTATCCGTCTTGCATTCCAAACCTCAGACACAAAGTAGCAAGTAGATAGATTGCACAAATATCCGAAAAGTTTTGCACCACATATTTGAATGGTCTGTTAAACTCAAAGTAAGTAAAGTTTATTATGATTTATAGATATGGGTTAAATAATGTATACATTTTGATTTATTGGTGTGATTGAAGCCATTACATTATGCAATTTTGTTAGTGAGGCCGGGGCATCTATCCGGATGAAATGGGATAGTTGCCCTAGCAAGTGGTACGGATAGTTGCCTTCGAAATTAGAAATAGTTTAGTTGTTCGTCTGAATTGTGACGCTTAGCACACTAATAATAATAATGAATAATGATTTAAACTTGTTGGTTCCCCTCTGGAAAAACGTTTAGTAAATAAAATGCCTACGTTTTTTTACAGACAATGCCTCGTCAATACACTCGAAAAGTTGGCACTGCTCCTCGTGCAACCTGATCAGAGGAAGCACTAAAACAAGCTGTATGTGAAGTAGAATCTCAATTAACGAGCATTAATGCAGTCTCCAAACATTTTGGCATTCCTTCATTAAGGCGACGTATGTTAAAAAAGGACTACATTAAAGGTGGACTTGGGAAAGTCCCAGTTCTTGGTTATGACGTAGAAAATGAATTTGTATTGCATATTAAGAAGCTAGAAAAATCGGGCTTTCCATGTACCTGTACTGAATTTAGACAACTGGCCTTTCAATTAGCGCAGAAATTAAATATTAAACATAATTTTGATGTAGTATCAGGAATGGCTGGAAAACAGTGGCTTCAAAGCTTCTTAGAAAAACATGAGACTCTAAGTGTTAGACAAGCAGAGGGAATGTCTCGTGTTCGAGCGCTAGGATTTACAAGGGAAGAAATTGGGAAGTTTTTTAAACTCTATGAAGAAACCCGGGACGGATGTACAAATGAACAACAAGCCCGGAAAAGTGATAGCTACTAAAGGAAGCAAATTGGTCCAACACGTAACTTCTGGCGAAAAATTGTGAAACTATTTCGCTTATTACGTGCAATAATGGAGAGGGAGTATTTTTACCACCTGGTTTAATCATTAAAAGAGTGAATCAAAACCCTGAATTTTTTAGACGATTTATCACCTGGTTCTGTTGTCTATATGAATAAAAAATCTGCGTACATAAACTCAGGCCTATTCATAAAGTGGTTGGTAGAGCATATTATTCCTCGAAAACCTCTAGGTAAGTTCTGTTGCTACTTGAGGGTCATGGTTCCCATTGCAATGATATTGAGATGTTGGAAACGGCAGCTTCACATGTAGCATCGTATGAAGACAACACAGACAATCAATCATTAACACATGATAAAGGCAGTACGTCTATTAGTATAGAACGAGCATCTTCTGCAGACGAACAAACTGCACCAATCAAGAAAAATATACCCATTGTTACCCCTCCACATCTTTAAGTGAACCAGTTTTGATAAATATTAGTCCGACTCAACACCTCCTGCGCAGCTGTCTCCAATTATCGTTGTTACTAAAGTGCCAAGTAGAAGAAAAAGTCAAGTAGCACAAGTACTAAATTGTCCAACAGTGATTGATCAAAAGAAAAATAAAGTTACAAAAGCTTAAAAAGGAAAAAGAAAGCAAAAAGAACAAGAAGACACAGGAAAACAAAACATTAAAAGGGAAAGAAAGAGTTATGGAAACTGCCTTTCAGATCGTTAATGTACAAGAAAATCGTGTATCTAAGACTAAACAAAAGAACAGAAAGAATTTTGACATTAACTCATCTTCGGAATCAGAAGATTCAGAACTGTCCCAGCATAGTGATGACCTAAATCAACAGTGTAGTGAGTGCCTTGAAATCTATGGCACCACTAAATCCAGTGTTGATTGGATTCTATGTATTTCCTATAAAAAGTGACTGCACTAAATTTGCACTCTTTATGGTGATTTGTGTAGTACAAAGCCGTGAAGAGAAAATTAAACGTCTAAGAAAATAATACTTTATTTAAGTTTTATACATTATCGCCTTTAAATAAACAAGTTTTAGCAGTAATGCTTACTTCGGCTATCTTCCTCGCATGAGGCAACTAACCCACCCCGGAGGGATAGATGGCCAAAATAACACCTATCAAATTAATGATCCCTCTCACCAGTGATTCAATATAGACAGATTTTTTTGTAGAAAGAGGGCCCAATGTATAGTCCAAACCTGAGTACAATTTACTTTGTCGAAATATTTCGAATTTCGCATGTATTAATTTATTTAAAAAAAGTGGGCAACTATCCGTACTTTACCCTATATTTAATATTTATGTGAATGCGAACGAATTGGTTGTCACATTACAGTACCTTTTTCTATTGGCAAAACGAAAGATTGTGACCCCGTCCACAAGAAAAATTACTATTGTCTTGCTACCTTAAAATTGAAGCAAAACAAAGGTGACTGATCATTTAACTTGTTCGAAAATGATGGTATTTCAAGCGCTTCCGCATTAGAAAGAGCATGAAACAATAGAAAACATTCCACTCTGAAAATGATCCAGTAAAACAACCAAGAAAACAGACTAGCATCCTGCTTCTTTTTAAATTGCATTCTGAATTTAGTGCTGTTAATACCAAATGTGATATTTTTGGTGACGGTCCTTCAGCATTTTCTATTCGAAGTAATACAGACTTAGTGAAACAAATCTATTTGGACGAATTCCAGTGATAACCACACTCCCCTCCCTCTGCCGTATAAATAAGAAAAATCGTCAGAACAAACATGCGTTTGCGCATGATCACGTAATCTAGACAATTATAGAATTGAAGAGGATTCTATTTTGCTGACGAAACGAATAGAAACAGAATGTGTACTGATGGCAAAAAATATATATGACGCCTCCTCCTCCCCTCCCCTTGTTAAGAATTGAACCCAAAATCCACCAAATCAGTTGTAAAGCATGGAGGGAGCAATATAAAAGTTTGGAGATGTTTCTCTTGTTGAAGCGGTGGTCCACTAAAACGTAGTGACGAAATATTAAATCAATAACAATATGAAGAGAGTTAGAGGGGAAGTAACGGCTGTCACAACGTTAGCTAAACGTAAAAGATGGACGTAGTATTAATGGGGTTATCAGCCAATGGAAAAATCTTTTAAAAGGAAATAAGGCTCATTTATCTTAACCTTAAGCTTTCGAATTTTATTTAAATTCTTCTTCCGAAGGTAATCTACAAGACAATAACTAGGTGTAGAACAGATACAATTAGTAATCGAAAAAACCTACGATTAGAGTAGGAAACTAGCTGTCAATCGGCAGAGCCGAAATCCTATCGACTCCACTAGAAAAGTCATCCTTCATTTCCTCAAATTAGAACAGCTTCTTCAATCAAGTGCATATCATCTATTGTTGGAAAAGGTTTAGTTAAAAATTTTTCTGTATTGGATTCGATGCACATACTATTAAAGTACAACTACCAAATACTTCAATGATTTCTTGTGGTGTCTTCAACACATTTCTTGTAGCAAACACTTATCCAAGACTTGCACTTAGTTCTAAATATTTTGAAGCGTTTATAATAAAAGTTTGTTCTATACTTCTTGTAGTTTCTGTAGTGTCTATTATCTTAACTATGGATGCACTGCATCGCATTCGAGTCAAAACGTGGTAAACAGCAATGATTGCTAGATTGTTTGCAATAATTTGGCACCGAAAAATCAACACCCATGATTGCATAACTAGTAGACCAATCAATATCCAACCCTTAGTTCAGAAAATTGTTGGAAATTAATAGATTACAAATATTTTCGGTGACTAAGGTTTGTATTGCCTGCAACAATCACACAAATCATATAATTTATATATAACCTATTTAGTTCACTTTTATTAACAGCACACAATGCTTCTGTCTAGAAGTTAGGTATTTATAAACAGTGAAATATTGGCATCAGCGTCTACTGCTACTACCACCACAATTAAATAGCTTTAACATGTTTCGAAGAAGCTATTAAATTTTGTATAACTTCGGGAAGTCGCCACTTAGTTGTCTCCTATTCGTGGCACAGTACTACACTACTTTGACATTATCGATACTTTAACCTAGTTTGAGGAATCGATAATAACTAAGATAGCTACGACGCGAATTTAATTTGGATTAAGCGGCATAGGTGGCAAATATTTGTTCCGCTACAGCATAATTAATTAACTAGTCAAATATTCAAGCAAAGCTGCACTGATTGACCTGTAATATCTCCGCAATAGTGGCGTTCTGGTCAAGAAGCAAGATTGGTTAATAGACTCACTGCTGTGAGTCACATGTTAGATAAAGTACTATTATGTACAAACTGAGGTTACATGTAGGGTACGATAATAAATGCTGCTGTAATGTGTTTCAAGTTTTAAGAATTTTTATTGAAAAATAGATAGATTCAGCAGGAATACAATCCAGAGGATCTCCAAGGTATTCTCAAATTCCCAACAAAGATATTTACGAGGGATGGACACAGTCTTTTCGGATATCAATCTGCTACACATTTTCTTTAATTAATTTTGGGTCTGGATTTAATCCAGTCTAAGACTTCGTCGATGAAGGACTAGAATTATTGACACATTATACCTCTATATGAAGCATACAGGACACTATTAACAGTATAGATTACCTATTTTACTCCTTGAGATCTAGGAAGGTCGGCCATGCAAAGAGCAGAAAAACCAGGGAAGCGGTAACAAGCCCTGAGGTACTGTTGACTAATTAAGAGATTGTTTTCCAGAATCATTATGATATTGCGACTGACGTCCATGGCTCTCATGACGAAAATTAGACCTTGCTGCCACCTGGCATCCAAACAAATGGTTGCTTGAGATTCCTTTTTAGCAAAGTCGTCGTGAATTGAAGCAACTGAAACTCACAATTTGTAGATAGTCCTTCAAAAACTAACTCGCTCGTTTCAGATAAGTTGATGAACAAAGACTTCCTCTATGAGTCTGCTCAAATTGAACTGAGCTTTAGCTGGTTTTACAAAAATGGCAGGCTTATATGTGTTTAGGAGGTGCCAAAAACGGAAAACAGTATTCACGATGTGGACCAAGTATTGGAAGTAGATTTTTTAGGACATAGCCTGATATAACGCTCAGGATTGGTTTTCTTGAACTTCTCCTTCCAGTTAAGGAAGAACTCGAAGGTTGGTACTAATTTAAACTACCAGCTCCTCATCGAAATCAGCATCTATAGCAGATTCATGGCCTGTGTGGAGCTGATCGACCAGAATTTCAACCTTTACAGCTGAGTCGTAAGTTTTGTCCTAACTTAAGATCTATTTATGTTTCATAAATGCAATGGAGCTATAGACGAAGTAGCCTTCTTTTGGACCCGATGTTTTTACACTTGCGTTTGTGCGATGACAGTAGCCGCAAAAGGAAGAGTAGCCATCTATCAGGTTTTGAGTTTTTTAAAAGCAGTTAACACCATTAAGAGATGCTGAGATACATTGTATCAAATCACCAGCCCCTCATTCGAGAATAGCAACGTCCATGGTTTTGTCAGAAATTTTCAATGTCATTGAGAAAATATCATAAAGGTTATGTCTATTACGCAAATTGGTGTAAATAATTTTAAAACTGTACACTAACTAACTATCAATCAACCCTTCCATTCCTAATCCCTATTCTAAAGCTGCAATTTCTATTTCCGTAAATATAACATCACATATTCATGCACCCCTTTGTTTCGCATTCATGCTCCTCAAATCCAATAAACAGTTCCTTCCTGTCCGCGTACTGCAGGATACATTAGGGAATTGAAGTGATGTAAGCAAGTACACTTACTTGAACCATGTAACTGTGCTTCTAATGAAGTAATAAATGAGTTAACGGTTTTATAGCGTAGTAAAATGTAACATCGTTTTCAGTTTAATCCATTCAGCGAACTTTGAAATACTTGTAAACTTTTCGCTAATTGTGGGGTTACACCCTACAATACACTCTACACATACATAATTTGATAACTTCGTTAAAGCTCTCAAGTCTTCAGTTAGTTTTAGAGTATACAACATACATATATCGTACTGCAAATAATAATAAAGGTTCCATTCTGGAAAAGCTTATACATAATAATTAATTAATGACTCTTGACTGCTTCCAGGAAACCCACATGTATTCGCAGGTAAAACACGTAAACTTCAGAAATGTAACATTTCTTTCTATTACATTATATTATTGTAACATTTCAGGCAATAAGCCAAGGTTTCAGTACCGGAATAAGGCTTATGTAAATATATACAAATACGATTATAAACAGGAACTTATACTATAAGCCCCGAATGCGGACGGAATATTTAATAATACAATGTTTAATGTTTATTCAAGCCATGTTAACTTTGGGGAACGCAAACAAAATTTGTAATCTGGTCCTCCGGCCAGCTTTCACGTTGACGCAAATTCGAACTTATGGCAGACATTTCATTTGCGTTTATAATTACATCGTAATCGACCTTTTTCAATTGAGTCCTCCTTATTTCCATTTGAATAGAATATACTTCCAATGACATACGGAGGTACCCTCAACGCGTATGTGTGTTTTAGTTATTGAAGATAATTCGTTGCTACTTAAGTGAAAGCCATGGTTGATAAGCTATTTGCATTATAATGAATTGAAGCGGTTATCACCGCATTGCATAAAATAGGAAGACATAGGATAGACATCATAATTGGTGGCAGCGCCGGTACAAAACCAATTATATAAAACTAATTTGAAATTGTGCTTATTTAGTTCTCTCGAGTTCAATCGAGTGAAGATTTCGTGGATGTGTCTACAGTGCTGACAAACTGTACTCTACATCTAATTAGAGCATTAGAAGTGCTTCGTCTAAATGGTGTTTGTCAATATATCAACATATGGTGGGACAGGGAGGAAGAAGACGTAGTATACAAAAAATTTGAAGCTTTGTAAAGATCATTAAATTTCATTAAAAAATAGTTTTGATCACTGCTTCACCTTCAATTTATATTTTCCTTATTTATTGTATTTATGTAAGTGGTGGAACTTATTGTCATACCTTTTATTAGTACGTAGTTGTGTACCAAGCTGTGATATCGTCATCTGTAAGATAATACATGCACCATGTTACCAATTTAATATAAAAGCTTACATGCTTTAAAAGCTGTCGATAACACATCGCCAGATTTTACGTGCTAGTGTTTCATGTTAAGTACATGTAAGACAGTTCCAAACTATTAGCAAATATTTCCAACTGTGTACATAATCTACTTTACGCGAAGAAACTTTCTGAAGGTTGTAAATATGTATTTATTTACTAAACTCTATAACTCTAGTTACACCATTAACGTAATTCAGCGGCTCGCAAGAACTGAAACTTATGAAGTGTAGAAGCTTTGATATAAATAGATGCAATTTTCCGTAGTGCTATAACATAATCACTCATTAATTTTACGTGTGGTAGGTATATCCGATGTATTACAGGTATTAATATAGTACACAAGCCTCTAGTATAAAAATTATAAATAAATCCAAGCACTCAGTTTGACGGTTTCCATTACGGACTTGTAATTATTAAATTCTACAGCCTTTTACTGTACCATACTAATGTGACCGATTTTAAATTTTCACATGAAGTATGTTTTTATTTGAATGTGTTCATTTCTTACTAAGATGTTTTACATACAGGGTGATTGGTGAGAATGGCCTATTAAAAGTATTATACAAACGGAACGGAATTTTAAAACGAAACTTTATAGCTAGTTATCGTTGAATATGAACTATCACGTGAAAATATTCTTGACTGAATATCACTTCCGGTTAACCCGAAGTGGGCATCAACTTCGATTTTTTAAATAGCATGCTATAAAATAAATTACAGATTCGGCTTCTACGACGAATTCTACACATATTTCATGTATCATAACCTATAGCTAAATACGATTCTTTCTGAGTTATTCGCAATTAAAGAAAAAAAGTGACAGATACCGATCTTACTTTATAGTGATATTACGTCACGTAGGAGTAAAAGAGACCAATGAAATTTTGCATACGCACAGCTGATATTGTGCAGTTACACAACTCTGTAACATTATACAGGGTGTTTAAAAACTTAGTTGCTTATAAATAAGTTCAATCCCCGGAAAGTTGATTTTTTTTTAATGGAAAGGTATATATTTTCTTAGATATTCTGATTCTATAAAAGATTATCTTTTAATTCGTATTAGGTGTCCCTATACCTAAAATGGAACGTGAATAAGTTATAAACGAATTAATTACCCTCTGTACCTAACATGCTCAGATACATCAATTTACGAAAGCAAGGGTGCTTAGCTTGTTTGTTTTTCCTACTTAGGTACTGTAGTGTTACGTGGGTTCAGTACCAAAATAAAGCTATAATTACTAATAACAACTCTACCTTTAATGTATTTTACTTATAATTGAATCATTAAACTCTTTTAATAAATCAAAGAAAATAACTACGGTAAATAAACTGTGTATTCTTCTACTTCTTTTACAAAATTGTTTTATTAACTAAACTGATTCCCTACGATAGCTAGTTATAAATACCTATTTCTATTGTAGATCACTAACCTAAGATGCGCACACAAAATCTTCCTACTGGATTCCTCGATGAAATGTCCCTATTTATACAGATCTATGTCCTGGATTGTGGTTATTCACGAGAATTTGTTTAATCTCGCTTTTCCAAAGGATATTAGTATTGTAAATATAACACGTTCTTCCAAAAAAGGATATAGATATTATATATATATATCTTCTTATGTCACCTTCAAAGCATTAAATGCATGTTTACATAACTAAAATTTCCATTCATATGTTGTAGACGATACCAAAATGCTGTTTTAATGACCTTTAAAATATATTTATCTTTTTATAACTCAATTTTGATGGTTTTCTGTTCCAATTATTTTTAACTAACTTCTTTATTCCTTAATCTCCATGGAATTTTCATTTTACTTGGTAGATTAACATGTGCTAAATACATTTCTATTTGAAAACCAATCATGTCTTTTCTTGTGTTTACATAGTAACTCTGACATATATTGTAGGTACCATCGCACGCGAAATTAACTGCACTAAATGAAATTGCGAATACATGGATACAGCTTACTTAAAGTTCACTTTCACAATTTGGACAGTATAGATGTTGGAATGTTGTTTTACATTGTAATTTACATTAAAAAGTGCTAAATAGAAGAATACCTTATATACCAGTGTTTTCTCATCTACCCTCGGTTAATCGTTGGCTGGAGATAGTATTATTATTTAATTTAACCGTGCTCCCTGCATATATATATAATAATATATGGAAATTTTGCCTTTATATATGAATCGAAAAATTGAAAAACAAAATTAAATACAATTACAGCGCCATCTATTGAGTGTACGCAGAACCCATATTTACAGATCTCTATACGGTAGCTAAATATCATTACAGTACTTACTATTTATTTTCTGTTAATCGTTCTTGCATACACCGAGAGAAATAGACCTGCACTGTACAATAACTATCGTACTCAATATGAGAATGTATTTTACAACAACAAGAAATTATTGTATTTATTATTGTATACACATTGTAATTTTACTATTTTTTCGTGCTTTATAACAATGCAATTAATAATTTTTACATTACCTATAATAACATAGAGATTGTGTCGCTTCTGTACAATACATTTTCCTTAGTGTAATTAATTAGCAATGAAAATACACTAAATTAAGTAATCATAATTTTATTTATTATGCAATGTGAATATAATCAAATAGTACGAAAAAACGTATAAAACATTTAGAGAAAGATATCATTTACAACCAATGATCAGCGAGAAGTTTAAAAACGATTTCTGAGAATTGTCAGGGATATAAAAAAAGTTTTAACAACCGATATGTTCGCATGTTTCCCAAAAACTCTCAACAAATGCCATTTTAACAACCAACATAAAGTAAATTTACATTAAAGGTATAAATAATAGTAACAGTAGTAAAAGGTACAATAGAAAAAGACAAGAACAACACTAATAATAAGATAAATAAATAAATTATCTAAATGGTTCGATATGGCCACCGTTTCTGTTGAGGCATTTTATAATTCGACGACGTACCTACTAAATTTTGCCTCGTCAGTACAAATAATATTAGCCAGAAACGTAGGATTCTGTTGCATATGCATCAACATGAGTTCACAAAATTATATAACTTATTCACCTTCCATTTTAGGTATAGGAACACCTAATACGGATGAAAAGAGAATCTTTTATAGAATGAGAATATCTAAGAAAATATATACCTTGCCATTTAAAAAAATCAACAGAGAAGAACTTCAAATGTTGTGTAACTACACAATATCAACTGCGCGTATGCAAAATTTCATTCGTCTCTCTTACTCCTACGTGACGTAATATCACTATAAAGTAAGATCGGTATCTGTCACTTTTTGTGTTTAGTTGCAAATAACTCCGAAGTAATGGTATTTAGGTATAGAGTATGGTACATGAAATATGTGTAGAATTCGTCGTAGAAGCCGAATCTGTAATTTATTTTATAGCATGCTATTTAAAAAATCGATGTTGATGCCCACTTCCGGTTAACCGTCAGAACGGTCAGATTTGACTCCGAGGTAGTGCTACACTGCCATAAGACTCTCGTAAGACTGGCGGAACGTCTCAGTACAACTCTGAGTTGGGTGCCAGGCCACTCTGGAATCAGAGGTAATGAGATGGCTGACAAATTAGCTAGAGGCGCCAGTGAGGGACCTTTTGTGGGTCCAGAACCCACATGTGGGAACTCCTATGGCAGCATCAAAGCTTTTGTCAGATCTGAACTCGCTGCTAGGCATTGCTCCCACTGGAATGCCCTTGCCGGCATGAGACACTGTAAAACTCTCGGCATTCGCCCGTATGAGGAAAAATTGCGCAAGGCAGTCTCTATGAGCAGGGTCAGGCTGAGGTTACTTACAGGAATCTTAACCGGTCACTGCGCACTGAACAAACACCTGCATTGCATGAGCATAGTAAACTCTCCCCTGTGTAGAAACTGTGGGAATGCGGAGGAAACTCCAATCCACCTTCTTGCCCACTGCTCGGAAGTGGACAGGGAGAGGCGGAGTTATTTCGGGGTCGCACGTCTGGACGATCCCGGACTAAGAAAACTAACTCTCGACCAGGTTGCGGACTTCTTTGTCCGAGTGCAACCTGGCTAAGAGGAGTAAAACAGCAAGGGGGCACAATAGGCCGAGTTTGCCTCTACGGTCTTTCTGCCCGTGCAGTCCAAAAAAAAAAACCGGAAGTGATATTTATATTTTCACGTGATAGTTCATATTTAACCATATCTAGTCATAAAATTTCGTTTTAAAATTCCGTTCCGTTTGTATAATACTTTTAATAGGCCATTCTCACCAATCACCCTGTATATAATTCTGAATCGAAATCAAGCAATCTGGAGTGGAGAATAGCACCACCACCTAAAAACTTTTCCTGCTAGGCAGAGCTAAACTTTGTCCTGATGTACAGACATGATGTCCATATTTCCATTTGTAGAATTACGAAGGTTTAGTAGACTTCATAACATCCTATCCAATAAACAGGACAGGCTTGACACTACCGGGATGTAGGAATCTCAATTGGATCTGCTTCTGATAGTTTAGTTTATGTTGTCCGCCACCTTGGGAAACACACACAAAATGGTAGACTTTGAAGTAGCACACGGTGTTCATAATTCTGGTCAGAATCTGATAGTTCAGTTGGAACTAGTGCTTAATTGAAAGAGTATTGTTTGAAAAAATTATTACTCGCTTATCAATTATGATACTAAAGCAAATACGTACTACAGTTCAAAGGAAAGAAACGATCAAAAGAAGATGCTTAGGGTATGCATCGTATAGTCAAATAAAATAAAAACATTGGAGCTCTACGTCAATCTTCTTAAAAAAAAGATATCTTATCGAACGCGTTTTCACTCCAGAACAAAAACGGCACAAAAACCTTTGGTTATCAATTCTTTTGTCTGTAAAAGTCCAATATCCAACTATTTATATATAGTGTCCTGGTACAGTACTGTACACCTTAGCCACTACACATGCGATGGTCTGTTTAGGTGAAGGTCCAGCTTAGGATTTCCGAGCTGAAACGATAAGGACGATCAGTTTCGCATTGCACTCTGAGTTCTAAGACGTCTGACACCATTCAGCTCATCGTACAACCACTCAACACGACACAAACACTGGGTCAAAAATACAGAAAGAATACACTTACTTTACAAAATGTTCTAATCCAGTCTTATACATTGATGTCAGGTCAAATTTGCATCCTTTCCGAGGAAATTTCCAATTACAATGCCCATAAAATCTGGTATATCAGAAACTCAAACCTTAGTAGTAAGAATTATGATTGTATAGTTAAACTGTAAATAATATTGTGAAAGAGTGGGAAAAATAAAAAAAAAACCCGTTAGCATTTAAAAAAAAACTCACCGATAAAATCAGATTCTTGAACTCGCTGAATAACATTTCGCAGGTAACAGGCTAGGTTTGAGAATGATCTTAGGTATTCAATAACACGTTTTACACTATGTTTTCACCAGCAAATTTCCATTTAAAAGAGAATTTCATATTTAACATTGGAGCTGATAGGTACATTTTATTTAAAAAAGGAAACATCTTTAATTTGCGAAATTCCGAATATAGACCTATTTTTACCCGGAGAATTCGTTTTTCCACTCCATTTTCTTATCCAAAAAGAGATTTTCGAAATATTTTCCAGTGTTTTAAAAGGAAAAACGATGTTCATTTGTTTTCTTTAATCACACCGCATTTCCACCAATCACAGCCTTGAATTTGCAGATTTTCTTATTAATTTCCATAGAAACAAACAATAGATACGTTTCTAACTTTGAAATCATACAGACGCACAATTTTTGAGCTCCGCCAAAATTCCTAACCTTACTTTTGATCCAATAGTTTTTTAAAGGTTAAACTTCAAAATTCTAACCTAAAACCGTTATCTAAAGAGATATATGAAATATTTTAAAAAAAAAAGGTGAACTTGAGATTTAAAACTAACCAGAAAAACATTTCCCGAACTGACTTTACAAATGATGAATTGATCCAAACACCCTCTCCTCGAGAATTCCGATCAAAAGCTGTCCAGTCCAACCGTAGTACATCCCGGACCGAAAAGGTTAGTCAGAAATAAAAATCATCCTGGTGTATTGAGTTCTTCCTGTAGTTTGTATTTATTTGATTTTTTTTTTTTTGATGATCTACTGATTGATCTATTAATTATTGTGTAAACATTTTGTCAAAAGGGGCGAGTTCTGATTTCCGTTTCTACTTGATTAAATGGGTTGCCTACGTATAGCATAGCTAGCTATTTGAATTGTTATCAGCGACATCGGGTAGTCACAGACCATAATATTAATCGTGAAGCATTTTTCCTCCTTTTTTAAGTATAAGTAGTTGTATAATCTAATTAATCTTTTAACAAATTACATTTTAGATCGTATCTGGTTTTCTTAATTTTTTGATTTCACTTTTCAAAAATAAAATAAACAGATTTTTTTTTATTGGATATTTTTATTGTTATTGAATTGTTAAAAACAATAATAATAATACAAATTGTAGGCGTATTCGCGAACCCAATGCACGACCCATTCCAATTTCGTATCAGAAATACACCGTAGTACAATAGATAAGAGTGTCAACTAAAATTATCGCAATTTCCGCAAGATTACAACAGTTTACAACATTATTACATCAAGCGGTTTGATAACATACATTTGCCGTCGTATAAACTGCTAAATACATATCATATAAGCACTTCTCTAAACTTTAAAATAATTAATTAATTTATCCTTTCCCGGAAACGCCTCTTCATACCCATAAAAGCATTGTGGTTTCGTGTATATTTTAAGGTGGCGTACTTGGCCCTCTATTTCAATAACTTGAACTTGATGAGCAACTGTTGCATTTTTATCGAATATATTCAAAATTAGATGGCGCAAGGGTTACGAATCTCTAGAAAAGTAAAAAGTAATGAAATACTTAAACATGCGTAACATTTTGGCTGAAATAACATAGGAAAAGTGAGGATTAGAATATTGGTTGTAATACAAAATATATTATAATATAAATATAAACTTATGGGAAAAATAAAATATAACATTATATAGAAGAAAGGTATCCAGGGATTCTTGAAACAAGTCTTACTGGTTGCATATTATGTAGTTTAGAACAATGTATTGAGCAGGTATATTTCAATATAATCTTTTCGATATAAATGCGATAGCCTAAGGCAATAACACCCTAATATATTCTATTTACAAAACATATTTGTGCGTACATACATCCGTTGTTTGTTACAGGTAGAATCTTTTAGTTGTGCACTAATTGTCTAGCACTAGCTTGATGTAATAAAGTAATAGGTACTGTTTTTCATCGTCTTCGTTAGTTTTGGATTATTTTTTCGTTGTATATAGTTATTTTAGTGAATAAAGAAGAATATTTTTGTATATTTATTTCTGTATATAATTGTACATAGTTCTAGTGGTAAACCGTCCTTGAAGAGGAACCATAATTATTATTTTAAGGTAAATACTCATTCGGAAGATCGCGATATCACGTCTCAACAGTCGCAAATTGCATGTAATAATAATCACTTATTGAAAAATATTATAGATTCAAGGGCAACTAAATATCAGGAAAAGAAAGCTGTACTACTTTGTGGTTTTCATTGATGAAACCCAACCACTTTTTATAGAAGAAATATATAGGGATGAACAACTTTGTAGAAACTTAATATGGTTCCAAAATTAAGGCAATTTTTCCTTGGGTGTTTTTTGCCTGAGAGGATTCAGCAGCTTATGTAGTGAAAGCTGCACACACGCAGTTGTAGTAGATTACTAGGATTACTAGGACACAAGTTACGCTTATGAAGTATATTCTATAATAGATATTACTACATGTTATATAGATAATTATTATTAAAATTTCCGTTATAACCATCACAGTGTATGTATGTGAAATACCAAATGTAAATATAATAAAGGACAGTAAATTTTATTGTGGAATGAATTGTTATCTGTATTATTTATCAATAAAAGGTAAGAGAGATATTTGGGTTTTATTTGTCTTTCTTTCTCTACACCAACACCAAGTAATGATTCATCAATATGTATTTACTTATGCATGTGTAGTTGTAAGAATATGTCTCGAAAGTATTGAAATCAATTTATTACTTGAATAAAAATAATTTAGTAAGACCTTTCTATAAAAAGTATATTTGTGCGTACAATCAAGTTTTGCAATTCTTGTGATACTAAACTGACTAAATACAATAATCGTGATGCGCACTATTTTGAAAGCAATATATAACAATTATCCTGTATACTGTTCAAGTTATGTTATAAAGAAGTATGATGTTCTATGACTATCTTTCACAGTTACGGAAAAAGAAACGAGTCGTATGTACGACTCTAAAATTGTTCTTCTTCATTTACATTTTTTAATAAAACATTTAATTTAATGTTTTTCTGAATATCAAAGCAGTCAATGTTGGTGTTAAACTGATTGCCTATACATAGTTATATAATAGTTATCTAATGCTAGTGACATCTAATATAAAACTGGCAAACTGTTTGGACAGATATGAGGCTGTTGTTGACACTCAGCCCCTAAACTTACTTCCTGAAAAAAATACTCCATATTTTGAAATAATTTCAATACAGATCGTATCAGTATATTTTTCTACATATTCTAAAGGTAATATTATTAAAATTTTATATTTTTGCTCACTTTTCTCGAAATCAAAGAATATTTAATTTAAAAAAAGATATTTAGATTTACAACAAAGATAATATCTTCAATGTAACAACGCGAAAATACATTTTTAATGTCTAGTTTTTCCGAATACTACGTTTCTAATAATTATTGTCGAACAGCGCCCCCTACTTTACCGAAACGCCACCTTAAGTGGATTCATTCACCAACTGCCCGAATAGTTTAGAAAGTAAATATTTTGTGCCTTATCCTCTATTATTATTTTAGCTAGTGAGGAGTAGATTGACTTATTAAATAACGTAAATGTATCATTTGGTTATAATTAACACCCAAATAATTTACTAATAGGGTTTAACGCCAACATAGCTTACATTTCAATTAAAATACCTGTATAGTTCAAGTTTTGGTTAGTAACCAAATTCCTGTTGCTATATTAATGGCTACAGAATACCAAAATTATAACACGTGTAAAAATGTAGTCCTGTTTACCGGTGCAAAACACACTATTAATTTTTTTAAAGCGAAATAGTAATTTGAGAAAGCAGAAAACAGCAAAATTGATTAGCTGACAATGTTATTAACATCTTTTTGTAATCATATTTGTGTGACATGAGAGCACAGAATTTTTTATTATTAAAAGTCAGCATTTTAATCAGATATACTATCCGGTACGGCAACAAAGTGAAGCTAAAATCATATACAGTGATGCATCGGTTTTCGTCGACTTTTTCACAAAAGATTTGTCTCGGATTTCATCGGTTTACCTCGGATTTCGTTGGCATGCTCACGCGTTGGGCTGCTTGTGTGCGCTTCTGTTGGGTGAACGTTGTTCTGCACCATACAACTCTATTGCTTTTCACTGTTTTTATGCTATTTGTTATTAATTTCAAGTACTAATACTACAATTACATGTAAGTATGTAATTACTGCGTACAGTTTATTGTATTTATTTTAGATCAAACCCCTTGCGTTTAGCTCTATCGTGAGACCAAAGAAAAACTTTCGAGCCAGCAGCTCTTTCCAGACGACAACCAGAAATACTATTGAGTTGAAGACGGAAATAATTGAAAAACACGAGTGGCATGAAAATTGCTGACATCGGTCAGATGTATGGAAAATCACCATCCACAGTAAAATAAAGCCTTTATTGGTATACCATTCAGAAACTCCTAGAGTGTTTGGCAGACACAATGTGATCGATAGTATAGTTGTGTGTGATATAGAGAGCGAATAAAACACCATGGGTTACACGGCCAATTTTTATTGATGAATGAAGTGTTTGGCTCCAGTGTAAGAAACTATCTCCAGGATAATCAGTTGCCTCTTACATCCTCTAGGTTTGGAAGACGCATTGTTGGAGGAGTTCAGTTTTACCACAATGAAGTCCTTGCCCCGAATACGACACCACTCATCCAGCCCACGAACCAGAATATCATTTCAATGTTCAAGAAATTGTACACAAAGGCAATAATCTAAATTGTCTTGATCTTCTTCATCCGTCATCTGTTAGTCAGGATTTGATGGAAAGACAACAATTTCAAAATAATTATTGCTACTACAAGGAGCAGCAAAATCAAGATCCAAATTGGATTTCAGCTGTAATAAGCTCCAACCGAAATTTCCAGACTATTACAGTCATAACCTGGTCACATAACAAGGAATTATCAAATATCTAGAAAATAATTAATAAAGTAAGAAATCATTAATAATAATAGGATGATATTGTAGGAAAAGTTGCTACTAGGCAATTTCAAAGCACACTTTATTCGAAAGGACTTCGTTTATACAAATGTTTTTGCGCTTCTTAAAACAACCACCCTTTTATATATTAGCGTCGAGCTCTGTTTTTTCATCTGTGTCAGAATAGTTATTACTTCTTTTCCTTTACATTTCTTTAAGTTTAATTACACTTCGAAAATTTAAATGCGTAATCGAAGGGCAGCAAAACGGAGCCATTAAAAATTAGGCCGGCGATCAACGACCTAAAAGTAAAAGAAAAAAGGACGAGACCCATCCTGAAAATTTCAATCAATTCTATTTCAGCCTCTGGCCTTTACTTTTTTCCCTCTGTACGGGCCAAACGTCTAATTGGTAGGCGTGAACGCACTTCGATTAACTTTCAAGCGTCCATTCCGTTTATTTTCTGTGAATTCTTCTTCCCGGTTTTTTAGCGTAAGCAGAGTTTGATTATCTTGAACCGGTCGTCAAAGCGAGGAATCGAAGTGAACGTGCTTTTGCGCTGAAGCCGCTGCATAGAAGGATGGGAGGACATTTCATACTCATATCACGTACATTACAAGTACATATTGAAATGCGCCACTGACAGCGTTAATTACCCACAAAATTTAATCTGGTGTAAACTTATAATTAGCTAACTGAACTAGAACGTATGCATTAGATTCTGTTCGTTCTGTAACACTGTAAATTTGGAATTACGTTTACGGTGATGTGCCGGAGATATAATTAGAAAAATTAGGAAAATTACAGCTAAGCACTAATAGTTATTTACGGAAGCGAGATGGTAAATGTAACAAAATTCAACTGTGCAAAACTATCACGAAATGGTATCCAGAGAATTTTGCAGGTATGGAAGTGAACGCCGAGCTGCCGTAGTGTTCGTTTATAGGAGCAATATTAGGTACTTTCTAGTTAACACTGATCAGTGAACAAAACCGGTTCTGTTGTGTATAAATCGTTCGAACAAAACCGGTTTTCTTCGCGGATCAGTGTTAAAGAAAAGTTGTTCAGAATGACTTAGGTTTGTAAAATTTTAACAAAAAGTTTCATATAATGTAAAATTACGAAACAACATAAACGCGAGTTTGTGCATAAACACATTCAACGCATTTAAATAATTGTGCTTGTTGAGTCGTCCCAATATGATAAAAATATTGCTGTTAAGAGTTTATTACACAATAGGGGTCATTTTCAGACCCAAATCAACAATACTGTGAAGCTACCTACTTCACTGTATTGTTGATTTGGGTCCAAGTGGTTATAGGGATTAACTAATTAATTTTTTAGTTTGCGGCTTAACTCAAAACGTTACAGTGTTAGATCGTTTAGATTATGATGTTTTTGATAAGACATATGTCGAAACTCTGACGTGCTGGTGTATTTTTGACCTCGAATTCGAATTCAGCCAACCCAAAAACATGTAGTAAACATGGTCTCACTTCAGACTAAAATTTTGTTTTGTGTAACTGTGTTCTAGGCAACTACTTACTAACATTTTGACGTATGCCCTGCACAACATACACTTTACAGTAGAAGGAATTACGTAGTTGAAAATGTCCAATACATAGTTGAGGCTGAGGAATACTTATTCATATTTATTGTATCTGGATTATAATCAGCACAAACTACATATATGTATACTAATTCCTCAGCACATATAAATTCTGATACTATTTAATATTACTCTCAAAAATCAGTTCTTTAGTTTTTAACGGTACTGTATCTATCTGGTGAAATTTCATGTGACATTCTTTTCTCCAATTCAAAGTATTCTAGATCTATTTTTAGAACATTCCTGATTCTCGCCCAGAGAATCTAGGCATTGTGCATCATTTGCCTTTACTAATAATTAAAATAAATAATAAAAAGATGTCAAGAAAGACGGCTCTTTCATTCAAAATCATTTTATTGTTTTATTCATTTTTATATTTATATAAATCTTTTATCCAGTCAAAATTGATTACATACTTAGATTAATAAATTTAATTTAAACGGGTCGATGGCCGCAGTGGTTAGGCGGCCGACTATTGTTGTGAGAGGACGATAGGTGCTGTTGGGAGCAAAGTGATTAACAGCGCGGCATCATAAAAGGCGATATGATGCTGTCACAAAGCCAATTGAACACAACATACACACACAAAAACTACACCGCGAGAGTTACAGTGATAGCCAGACAAGCGATACAGTTTACGGAGTCACTGCAACTAAGCACCCACCACTTAAAAAAAAAATGAATAAATCAATACGAACTGTAAGTATACCATATTTTATGACACTCATTTCAATCTTTTATCTTTTTACTGGATACAGCTAGACATGTATGTATGTATATAGTTACATACGTAGTACATACTTATACATATACTCGTATATGTAATTTGTAAAGGATGGAGAATATAGGATATGCAATTTAACAACCGACTTTCGTCATTACAATTGATGACGTATTATCCCAACATGGTCGCCATGTATAACCCTTGTAACACATATTATATTGACTTGACAGTTAGTAGCACAAATTAGGTTATGTTTAGGTATATGCAAGTATTAAATCTCAACGTCAAATGACAAATGTCAAATAAAATGCTCGCACAACCGGCAACGTTCGAATTATAGAAATCCTACACGGGCGAAATGTCACTAGATTTAGCACACAATTGTAATATACAAGTGTAACTCAATGTGAGATTATGTTGGTATGAACTTTATGAAATTGATGACGAAAGTCGGTTGTTAAATTGCATATCCTATATATCAGGAACTGCCATGCCACACGTTTTAAATGTAGTTTCGATGAGGGGAAATTAAAGACGGGACAGAAGCCTTGATTGTGGGGTATCATATTTCATAGGATAGCGATAGACCACTTAGCTATAGCCCCGCGGTTCAAGTGTCCGATAGGGTCTGATATGAATAACTATCCCCACTAAGAGTATTAAGTCGAGCCTCAAAGCATTCACATGCTACACAGTAGCTTCGCATGTAATGTATTTTTCGTTTAAGTTACTGAATATTCCTATTGTTGGAGTTTACATTATATTCTCCCGAGTCGTTCAAATTTCAATTTTGAATCTTATTACTATCAAAATGATGACTAACAATAAGCTTTATTTCTATCTACTTTAACACAACTAGCCCCTTTCCCACCCTCCCCTTCATATGCAAACAAGGCCTCTCTAAATTTGTAGCCTTTAACAGATTGAAGTCGAGGACTACATTATAATTTCAGCTTTTGTTCAAATGCTCAATCAAGCGAACGCGGTGTAAAGACTTTGTCTGATTTTGAACGTTTTGAAGACAATGTTTAGAGATTGTAAAAGAGAAAGAAGTTGTTACTATATAAGATTAAGAAGATAATAGAATACTACAAGATGACCAATAATAGATATTAGAATATAAAAAGCAAGGTACGAAATAAAGAACTGTGTTGAGGATTTATGATGCTAAGAGAAGGTGAACTGCAGCAATAGATGACCAAATAACACCAATCAGAGAAGTATGTGGTGTCAAACAATTTGTGCGCAGTAAGCCCAAACTCAAAGATTTGAAAAAATTGGTGCATGCAACAACATCTACGTGTAGGTGATTTTGCTATCATTGGACTTGCTGACATGAAAGCGCCCTGTTAAAAAATTCCATGGAACTGATGCAATCACAAAAAAAAAGAATTCCCGAAGGTGTTCGTCTAACAAAAGAAAGTACTTTACGAAGATTGGGAAGGAAACTCTTCCCTGTAATTTTTACAAATGCTCGAAGGAGCATAATATTTTTGGGCTGATGTTGCAATAGATTTTTCATTTCTTCCAAGATTATTAAATAAATAAAATGTGAACCAAATTTAACTAGGACAATATTTTCGAATTCAGTCATAGCGTGCCCGAACATTTACTTTGAGGAGTTGTATCAAAAAAGTACCTAAAAACATAACCTTGTTAATTTAGCGATGTCTTTCCATATTAATAATGGGACGGAAACTCCAAGTAGGAAACACCAAATTGGCATCAAATAAATAATTCATATTTGGACTAAAATAATGCAACTTTCCTTATATCACTTTCTATTCGAATGCTTTGTTTACAATATACAAGATGTCAAAGATGACTCTTTAAAAAGTATCTGTATTTATTAACACCTCCAGTCCCTTTCGTGGTATTTTTTTCAAATTGGTCCAGGTTTTACTTTAATCTAAGCATATCTTCTCTGTGATCTCTGGCAAAGTAACTCAAGGAAGCAATACAGAAAATACGGGGTGTGGTGCCCTTCGAATGGCTATTTTTTTCTAGCAAAAGGGTAATGGCCCTGGCATCTACCTGTTTCAGTAAGCTGAGAACTTGATACCTTCTTTACGAGGTATTGTTAGTTATCTAACTATTTTAAATAGTAAAAATTTTGTACCTCCCACACTCACAGATACTTAGAAGAATATACTGCGATCATCTGGAATACTACACAATAGGTACTTTCTATTTAATAGCGTTTTGTCGTATGCCCTTCAAAATGCGAGGACGAATCAACTATATACCGGACCTGCTTTTCAACGTCGTGAGTGGCGTGACGTTTTGTTATGTGTTGAGGGAGGTGTAAGGCGGGAGCGAATAAACCGGTTTGGTTCCCCAGAGCAGGAGGGCTGTCAGTAGCATCATGTCTGAGCAAGAGGTGCTCACATCTGTTAAACAACGTATTGTTATTAAACTTTTGACGGGGAGGGCCGTAAATCCTGTCAAAATTTTGCATTGACTAAGTGCACAGATCACGGGAAAAAAGCTTTCAAGAAACCAAGTCTACAACTGCTGCTAATGATTTACATAATTACATAATTCGGATTAAGGTGAAGAAGAAAATGATGGTATTTATTAAAGTTTTTGGGTAGTTATTGCTTCTGGTTGGACCGGTGGTTGATCTGGAAATCTATGTACCTCTCGAACAAGGCTGATTTTTGCATAGCAATCCAGAATAATTGTTTGATCAGTGTCTCTAATGGTCAAAGTGTCCAGAGAAAAAACGGATCTTTTATTTTCCATTCCAATAGTAAATTATAAGTTCTAATAGAAATCATTGAAGGCGTTCAGAGTAGCAGTTCTATGGCCAGCAAGAACTGATGTCTTGATATCATTAATGAACTTGAAGAAAAAAGGAAATCCAAGTGGCAAATTCTCCAAGCATTTAGTCACTAGTTCATCCATTTGACACATGATAATCCGTACACCTTTTATCTGCTTATAGAAGCGTTCATTGTTTCTACTTTCAATGTGTTGCAACCTTCAGATTAACTGAAACACTTTACCAAAAACTATAAAAAAGCTATTACCTTGAATGCTTCTGAATAACAATTCTTAAATCAAACGAGTAAGTTGTGAGTATCAACGCAGATCAAACTCGATATTGTTTGAAATTTAGCAATTTTAATATCAGAGACGATGCTCAGGCACTCAATAAAGGGGATTATAATTTATAATTCTTATCATACAAACCGTTGGACACGTAATTCGAGTTTTCTAACTTTCGAATATCCAAATTCTCCAAACTTCTTTAACATAATACGTTGAATAAGTGATTCATTCTACTGCAGTTTATCGTTAATAATTTGTTCTCAAATCTCTTACGTTTGCCCTTATTTCAAGACCTCTCGTCGAATGAATAATAGATAAAGCAACTCTTTCGTCAACACAAGCAATTACTTAATGCTTTGTCTTGTTCCTGAATAATGCACAATATGTACGTAAGGAATATACCCTACACGATTCACATTAAATTAAGCAATAGCTTCCGGATTGTTTGCTTCTATATAGTTTAGTACATAATTATGTTGAACTTTGTATAGCACTTATTCGGTTTCCCATGTTACGACGTTAACTAAATTGCTGTTAGGATTCTTGTCGATAAATAAGTAAATTTTAATTAATAAGTTTTGCTTTTGGATCACTGATCATATACATTAATAATGAACAATTCGTTTCAACACTAGCAGATTATAATTTAAATAAAAGCTATCTACGATACGTATTTACTAAATGAATTATAATAAACAGCAAGCTTCCTCAAGACAGCGCTCGATCTAGTAATTCCCCTTCAAATTCCTTGTAACACGAGCATTAATCCAGTATGGAATAAACAACATTCCTGTGGAAATGGTGGCAGATTAAGTTATCTACACATATAACCTACGCCATATTGTAAAATCGACAAAGCGTAACAAAACTTTAATTTTGTTTTAGGTTTATTTCCTGCATACTTCAATTATCACATAGTTTTATTCCGAAGATGTAAGTACCTAAAACTTTTCCAATTCCCATAGTTTGCGAATTAATAACCGAAACCAAAAAGTTGCGTGCACGCATATTTCATTTTATATAACCCGAAATATTTGCCTGTCGTAGACCTCTTGACAAACCTTCCATTTCCACTCGACAAGAAGATCGAAGTCTGCAAACTTTCCGTCATTCCGGCCGATCCAATAAGAAAAATTCTACCCTGCCGAACTATAATCTAACTTTTTGCTCTTATTGAATTTGAAACCTAACCGAAGCAAAACCAACCGGTTCGTTTTAAATTTTGTTAAGTTGCCAAGAACTTCCGCTGGAAATGATCTGTTCATGGAATCTAATACACTTTCAAGAAAATTTCGAGTGTTATAGATATTTCCTTGAGTAAAGTTGGAAACTTATTATTCTTTCAAAGTACATATTTCAGGTACAAGTATTCTATTGAAAGTATTTAGTTATTGAACTAAATATGCGAATGTTTTATCGAAAGTTGTCGCATATAAATCATTCATTACTACATTCCCAAACTATTGCAATAGTAAATGTTTCCCTTCTAATTGAACTTATGAATTATAAATGGCAAAGTACCTACTTAACCGAATATATATAAAATACAGTTTGGAAAAGATCACTTTCAGTATTCTTATGGTAATCTCTGTTTCTTAAAAGTGATCTGAAAAACTTTAGATAACATGATTATCAATTCAGTGTAGTCCCTGAAGAAAAAGTCTGGCTTTACTACTAAAAAATGCCTTCCGGAAAACCGTTGCATGAATACTTTATTCGAGCTATTGCTGATAAACTAAAAGTTAAAAAATCTGCGGTGCAGCTGACACTACAGACAGGCAGTCTGGTAGATCACAATCGACCAGGATCATCACGAGTGACATTGCAAGTGGATGATCAATGTATAGTTTTAATAAGTAAACGAGAAGCATCAAAAAGTCCTTTTCACGACGAGGAAATCGTCAAAAATGCTTACAGTGGGCACCATCTCATCATAACTGGACACTGATGTAAGACACTGGTAAAATTTACTTTGAAGTAATGAGTTAAAGGTCGAGGTGTTTGAACGGAAACAGTTGTGTGACACGGAGGAGATGCAGTAATTATCTGGAGTTGCTTCTCGTATAGTGGCATTGGATATTTTGTGCAAAACGTTGGGACAATGCGGAAAGAAAATTGTAGAAACGTTTTAGAACGTAATGCCATTCCGTCTGGTCTTAATCGAATAGACAACAACTTCGAGTTCGTGCACGAAAATTACCCCAAACGCACGTTATTGTTGTGCATGAAGCATTAGAGAGAAGCTATGTATAGGGCGAACTGTCCCACGTCAAAATAACAGCTCTGGACAATACTCGGACATGAAATGGAACATGGAATAATATTCCTCAAGAAGTTCTGCAAAAACTGATAGAAAAGCTTCCCTAAATTGTACAAGCATTGATGAGGAAAAAATTGAAGAATTCCTCATATGTTTTATATAACAAAAACTGTTGGACATAGTTAGTTTCACTGTGCTAACAGAATATATTTATATCACTTTCATTTTAAAATTATTTTGTTTTATTTAACATTTAGTAAATTCTACTATAATCAAATGTCCATGCTTCCATGACCGGACACCTTAAAAAGACTATAATAAAAAAATTGTATATGTATCTTAATAATTGCTTATAAGTAATACCAATTAACACAGAAAAACAAATTTAAAGAAAAATTTAATTCACACCATCATAAGTTACAATTCACTAATAAAAATGAAACGAACCAAACAATAAATGTCCTACATCTGCCACTAATAAAATCACACTCAATAGTAAGATTCTAACAAAATGGCCCTATACGTGTTCTGGTCGATACTTTAATTACAATTCTGATAAACCTTTGAGATATAAGATAACAGGTTTAACTAATTGTATCTATTAATTTTACTTCTCTATAATTTCGACCCGATCTAATAAAGAACTAAACGTCAAATTTACAAAACACACACCAACAGATAATGATCATTAAAAATAATTCTGAAAAAAAAAATCACGAAATGATACATGGTAAGCAATGCATTAATTGGACACTACATAGTTAGTGGACAGTCGAAATATAACATTCAGTAATAATCGCAAACGTTACAATGGTTTGAGTTTCTTCCAAGAGATAACACTCCTGTGCTTATTTTCATCATATCAGCCCGAGGTATTGCAAAAGACAAATGCATATCATTCCTTCCAAATGGGAGAGTCTTATTCGTGAAGATACAAACATGAAAGACATTTTTTCAATTGCAATGGAAATAATATTGTGTATATTCTACTTCATTTGATTTTATTTGAAAGCTTAGAAATTGACGATATTGTTGTATTATATCATCATTGATAGGTATTTCTTACAAATAGTACTGTAAAAGCATAACTACCTGCGTTTAATAAGTGATTATAAAAAGGTAAAATTGTGTGTTATTGAACACTCTGTCCAATTACTAATTTAGGATATTTCTACTTCCAGACAGTAATTAATTAATCCTAAAGCAATACAAATATAATTTAGACCAAATGAAAATATCACTCCTGGAGATATACGAAACCGTGCCAATTTCTTGTAAAGCTAATCAGCACTTAAGCCAAACCAACTTATTGTGGGACATCTTGCAATACAGAAAACTATTTAGCTGTAACACCACATTTTACGAATAGTAATTTTCAATTGGAAAGGATATTGTTAGGTTGCTCTATAATTGAAGAGAGTCATACCAGCGAAAATTTAGCTGAAGGATTGGATAATAATAGAATTATTGAATGGAATTTAGAAACTAAAGTTTAAATAGTTTCGACTAATAATGTAGCACAAAGCAGTTGATCTTAAAATTGCATTGTGGGTGCCATTCACATACAATCTACTTGATCATACGAGATATACTCAAGCAAATTGATCATTTATTAGACAAAACGCAAATTATTGTAGGATATTTTGAGAGAAGCACAACAGCGATAGCAAAATGTAAAGAACACCAATCGCGTTTTATTAAAACTCTAAAACAAAATCATGCAGAACGTAGGTACTAGATGAGCATATAGAATTCAACCTTCTTTGTATATGCTAAAAAGTTTCGAGGAATTGGAAGAATTGATACAAACTACAACTATGGCACTCGGTAAAAAAAACACCCAAATAATCAGTGGTGAAAGTTATTTAAAAACATCCTCAGTTATTGTTATGAGGGCTTCCAGGTTTTGACCACGTCATAGTAATGTAGATACATACAATACAAAAATAAAACAAAAATGAAAATTAGAATAGGTACAAAAAATATATACACCTTACTCAAACTCGACGTTTCCCCACTAATACGATGGCGACCTGAAAATTTTTTTCGTTTTTACTTTTCAATGTAGTCGCCTCAAAGATCAACACACTTTTTCAAACGGTGCTTCAGTTTCTTTCAAAATTAAAATCTCTTTTTTGCCAGCGATCTTTTCAGGTGAGGGAATAGGAAAAAGTCGCTGGGGGCTAGGTTCGGTGAATATGGAGGATAAGAGATTAATTCGTAGAGCAACACATTTAATTTGGGCACAACGATGCCGGATGAATGAGACGGTGCATTGTGTTGGTGGAAAAGCAATTTTTTTCCGCTGCAAACGAAGACGTTTCTCCTTCAATACTGCATCAAATCGAGTCAATAAATCGCTGTAGTAGTGCCCCGTGATCGTCCTTCCCTTCTACCGATAGTCCTTGGGAATCCAAAAAAATGATTGTCATAACCTTTCCGGCAGATGGAACGGTATTTTCTTTCTTCGGAACTGATTTTTCCGGAAAAATCCACTGCTTCAACTGTTCCTTGGTCTCCGGTATCTAGTGGTGGTTCCAAGTTTAATCCACGGTTACGAAAAGCATGAAGAAATCCCATGGTTACGTTGAATCCTGGCCAGACCCTCCTCTTTTTTCATGACGAAAATTTCGTGTAGAGTATAGCGAAGGTGTTCCTCTGAGATGCCTGTTGTCTCTGCTATCTTTCTTAGCTTCAATCGGCTAACACAACATCACGAATCTTGTCGACCTATTCATCGTTGGTACCTGTTTTTTGGGCGTCCAATGCGTGGTTCGTCACGTGTGCTTATGCAGCCACGTTTGAACTTGCTCACGCAGAAGCCGATGGTCGAAAATGATGGAATAGATCCGTCATGATCTACTACCAAAATATATCGAATTTCCGTGGCCGTTTTCCCAGCCATAGAGAAGTGTTTTGTCACTGCACAAAATTCGATTTTATCAATTTTTGCGAAATCGTCCGACTTGCTACACAAAACACACTTTTAAAACAAGGACTAGTCATAGACGTCTGAAATTTTGACAGTTGCTATAAAAAGGGTTGCCCTTGCCAACCTATGACTCCACTTCCATCATCGTGCTCCATCTCTTGCTGATTCCGAAAATTTTTCAGGTCGCCCTTGTATCGGCTTCTTCAAGAGCAACACTAGGTGAGGGGTGCCAGAAGGCCCTGGTAACTCGACGTGTCAATCACTCTAGAAGCTAAAATCTTCTGACTTAATAAACTATCTACTTGCAAATAAGGTATGGAAAAACTTAAAGATGGATTGAAGCAGCACAAACAGGCGCCTCAATCCACTCTTGTGTAGGGACACAAACTCATGAACAAGTTGTACCCAATTTAGAATTAAACAAATAAAGGAAACTTTGGTAACTGTGCCGTTCTGTGTGTAGATAGAATGAAGCTGGTTAATAAAATGCCGTTTTAAAATTTTATCGAATTCAAAGCACCCATTGTTTGAGTTGAATTACATTGATTGACACCTGAGGATCTAGGGATGAATACCTAGGATCTTCAAGAAAAACTTAATGGCGTTCCACAAAAGCCTACTTACACTAACTTCTATCTTTACCGTTTTTCCAGAGTATTTCAAAGTAGTTAAAATACCCATCCTAGTAAAATGTTAAAGTGGAAAAACAAAAAAAAAGGAAATATAGCTTCGGAGAAGTGAACCTAAATCCTAATCAAAGCAAAACGCCACAACCTCAAAAAATCAAGTAATAACTCTCTCAGCTAGAAAAATGGTTGTTCTAATCTTTTAAGGTTACAAGTAGATGATGATTGATTGTTGTATAGAAGGTAACGTTAGCCATCCAGGCTGTCGACTAAATCCTTTTTAAAATAGGAACATGGGTGAAAACAAGGAAGGTTACAGATTGCAGATATGCTAAGAGCGTTTGTGTTTATTTTTGAGTAATTTCCAAACAAGAAAACAGAAGAAACTCTATTTATTTAATGGTGTTTTATTCGCCTTCATATATATGATGTTTATGCATACTACATTAAGTATATTCTTATTCCTGGTATTTATTTTATAGCTCGTAAATATAAGGGTACAAATTACTTACCGTCTCTGACGATATTCCAGCTGACAAAATGTGATTTCGCATCTGAGCCAGGATAGGAAGAATATAAAAATACGAAGAATGTAATAAAGCGAGAAGAAATCGAATAACTTCTATTCTTCAACACATACACACACAAACACAGTTACCAGTTAGATTAGCTAAAACGAACGCGAGGCACAACGAAGCAATTAAACATGCATTTTTTGGCGTTAAAAAATGCAACGCAGACGCCAATTCTAACGACACGAACAACACAACAGGGACTTCCAACGCTTAATTGAATTTTGACTCTTCCATTTTTCCTATCGGCATGAATATTCAACACCTGCTCCTGCCGACTTTAAATTCGGTCGCCCGCAATTTTTGTTGACTACACCACTGTGCTCCACAGATTCCTCGAACAGCAATTAACCGAATTAATTTATTCCGGTTATAACTTTAGTTTCATCGTAGGAGTTTAATCTTATAAAACGCTTCCTAGTTTACATTCGTTTTAATCACTTGTTTTTTTTTACAGATTTTGTTTTAACAACACTTAATAAAGTTTTAAATTTGATATTATGAATAAAACACAAAAAAAGTTACATCGAAACACTTTCTAGTTTATTTTATCTTGGACAGATCACGTTTTTTTCTCCCATCTATCAATTTCCTGGCTGTTATTTACACTAGAAACTCGATTGACATTCGACGAGGGAAAGAGTGTCGCGTGCAAAAAAAGTTTTTCTATGACGAGTAAAACACTGAAGTTGATGTCGAGAAAAACTTACGTACGTTCAATTTTCCGCGTTGCCGTTGCGAACTACCGCACGCGTGGACCAACTGCCCTGGAATCGACTACAGTCGCCAAAGGGACACTAACGAGTTCGCGGAAATGCCGCTAGAGGCGCTCATGCGACAGCAAAAATCGTTACTCTGTATCGCGCAGGGTTATTAGATTCTCTTCGGGTTTTACTACTCTCTTGCCTATACACATACATATACATTTTTATCTATACATGCGTCTATGGATGTACGTATGTATATATCTGTTTGGGTGTTCGATGCATATTCGCAGTAATTTCGTTCTTGCGTAGGGTTCAGGAGTGACCCAACAATTTCTCAGTTACAATTTGTCTATCTCACTCATTAAAGTTCGTTATATCTCTTACTCTCATCGAGTCGGCTATTTTGCATATCTCCAATTTGTTATTTCAGATGTGGCGCATTAGTGAAAACCTGAACGTTTGGCTTCAGGAAATCTCCACTTGTGACAACACCGTAGCAGTTCCAGGAACGATTATGCTCCAGCAGAAATAGTTGATAGTTATGATAATTGCAGTGGAATGGTTATAGGGAAAATTACCGATTCTGCAGGGCACTTTGCAGTCATCCAGTTGATACTTTTCCCACTTTGCAGTTTTACTGAAACAATGGCACTTACCATTAAGGAAATTTTAAGGTTTTATGGGACTAGAAATTCGTAACGACAGTTTTTTTTGGCTAAGACAAACCAACCGCCGGTGTCATCGCATTACTCATCAAATGAATTTAGAAAATAACTTTTTTGTATGAGAATCCTATCTGCCTTCATACCTTTTTCTCATGCTCTGTTTGTCCCACTGGAATTTCTGTTCACTACTACCAGAACAAAAAATTGGATCTGAATGTAGGAAGCAAGATTTGAAGACTTTCCAGACCGCTCTTTTAATCTAAAACCAAGCAAATATATGTTCTTTTGCGTTTACATCACTTCTACTAATCAAAAAAGAGAGAACATTTTATACCAAGCATATGTCTTAACTAGTAACAATAAGTAAAAAATATATAGCCACTAAAAGTTGATGCGAGTTGTTAATTTCAGTGCATTTACTGCAGAAAAAAACTGTCATCACCTGTATTATATGGATCTAAAATAAAACCAACGTGATGATTTTACCGTTTGTTTTCTGCTGCGCTCACTGTGCTCTAAAATTTCGTTGAATGATTCGAATTACAGCGTTTTCAAAAGCTCACTCTGCTGGGCAATCCTATTTTACCATTAACCGGGTTGAGGTTATATGTCCCTTTCACTTTTTTCGTCACGGCTTTGGCGACTAGTCTAGGAACTACTCGGGTACCGAATTATAATAATTACTCTCATTTTATTCCAATATAGATTTCCAATTATTGCATTTGATTACAGGAGAGCGAAATGCATCACCACCCTTGTCACATCGATTTAAAATTAATCCAACGCGATGACGATTTCACCACAATTTATTTTTTGCACCACGCATTCGCCGCCAAAAACTCCTGACAGATACGAAGCATATAATTGTCGAAACTTAATCTACTAGATAATTATGTGAAGTAATGAATCTAAAATTTGTGGATGACCTATTGACAATTGTGTGATAAGTTTATTTTAATTTCATTGTCAGCATTAAAAACATTATTTCGACGAAGGAATGGATATGACAGCCTGTTTTCTCAATTGCATCCATGCATACAGATATAGTCATCCATAAACAGTCGTCGGACTACTATAACAGATGCATAGATTGAAGTACGCAGTTTCAGCTTTGACGATGTTCCAGTATAATTTCTGATGACTAGAAACTGCCAACCTTAACCTGTATGATATAATTCCTTTATGTTTTTGATGACATAAGCTGGGAATCTTACAACTGAATTATGAAAATTTGGTGTGTTTGGTTGCATTAACAGTGTATTAAAAGTGTAAATGTTGTGCTGAATTCTCCTGAAACGAATTATAGAATGCTTCGAAACTGTTCCACCTACCGAAGATTTTGCTAATTGGACTCGACTAGGGTATATAATGAACAATGGAGTATTATATAGATATGCCCCAGAGAGCGAAGAAGAGGAGGCTCAATATATGGTACCCGAATCCGCTAGAACTAGAATTCTTGCTGAGTACCATGATAATCCCGATGCTGGCCATTATGGTGTCGATAAAACCATAAACAGAATAGCTTGTCGATATTATTGGCCTGGAATGCGGAAATACATACGAGAATACATCCGAAAATGTATACCCTGCCAAAAGTATAAACCGTCCAATCTGAAACCTGCCGGATTAGTACAAACGCCCGTGCAAAACCAACGTTTTGAGGTTTTGTCCATGGATTTATTTGGACCATTGCCAACCACCGAGAGAGGAAATAGATGGGTTTATGTAATAGAAGATACACCCACTAAGTGGGTTGAAATATTCCCATTAAAAGAAGCCACTTCATTAGAGTGTGCAAAACTGTTGATTGAAGAAATATTTTTGCGATACGGGTTTCCAAGGAGAGTCTTAAGCGATAATGGTGTGCAATTTGTATCGAGCGTAATGCAGCAAGCCATGTTTATCTTAGGAGTGAAACAGACCTTAAATCCCATGTACCACCCAGAAGCCAATCCCGTAGAATGGAAAAACAGAGATCTGAAGCCACAATTATCGATATTAGTTGAAAACAATCACACCACGTGGGATCTTTATTTGCCAAACATTCGTTTTGCTATGAACTCGGCTACGTGCCAAAGTACGGGTCATACCGCCGCGTATTTAGCTTTTGGACGACAGCTAAGAACTTTAGATGACGCCACTCATGACGTACGGCATGTGCTAGAACAAGATAACTTTGTACCCCAAATTACTCCTTACCTACAGAAATTCCTTCGACAAATGGATGATGTGAAGGACCAAGTACAGAAAGAGCAACTACGACAAAAGGCGTATACTGATCAGCACCGAAGACCCGCTCCAGAGTATATTCCCGGGTCATTAGTGTTGCTCAAATCACACAATTTGAGTTCCGCTTCGAAACATCTTTCCTCAAAGTTCTGTCCTAAACGAGATGGTCCTTATAAAATCATAAAAGCCGTTTCCCCTACAACATACGAAGTAGGTTCCGTCCAAAATCCTGCTGAAATCCTCGGAAAGTTCCATGTATCCGAGATCACTCCATATATTGGCCCTACGATACCCAATCCTGTAATACCAAAGCGAAAACGTGGAAGACCAAGGAAAACAGCTCCTGCTTCACACACGAGGACGTACGTGTGAACCAGAGGGGGAGGATGAAACGCGCCTAGTTATTCGTTACCACGTCAGAGGGCAGCAGGGACTTATCCTAGGATGTCATAATAGAGTGTACCATACATCATTAGTTAATGTTGCTGTTTAATGTATTATTTTGATACCGTTTATTGTTAAGTCCTTTTATTTGAATGTGTTAAAGTTAAATAAACTATCGTTGTTCTTATACATGTGCCGCCGCTTGCATTTCGTTTATTACCGTAAACCCGTCTGATTACTATTATTTTGCAACAAAAACTAATACCTAACCTATCGACCTCAAACGTTACAACTGGCTTCTTATGAGACAGAAAACATGGCAGATTTTAATAACTCTTTCATGTCTCTCCAGTTAACAAGACAACAGTTTCTAAATCTCCAAAGTTTTCAGTCATACTGCTCATGTTGAACTCCAGCTAACAACAAAGTCAAACCTTTTTTTTCAGATCGATGAACTGGTACTCCAGGTCTGGTATTCCTGTTACATAATAGAACCACTTTAAATCTTACTTTTGAAGAACCAGGAAGTAGCCATTCTTCAGGTCAGCTGCTAGAAAAAAATTTTGCCTAGACCTCAAAATCACGCTTTAGTGTTTGTTGAGGTTTAGATCCGTGACCAAGTCCATTTCATTCGATCATGTGAGGTGCATTTTCAATTTATAATAAGAATTTCTACTACTGGAAGAATAACTGCTTCTCGTGATGGGGGATTGCATAATAGGGAAACAAAAGTAACAATTTTCTGCATAGCTAGTCGGGTCAAACTAAATTAGATTTTCGAGTGATTGAATTTTTATGTTCTGATCCAAAATGATACCTACCTACGTGGTATAGATATTTAATTAATAATCTTTGGGTTCAGGTTCGTTATTAACGTAAACGAGAGACTAAAACTGTGTTCATGCATGTTCAGCTTTATATATAGAATGTGTCAATAAAGTAAGGAATACCCTAAATATCAGCTTTAAAACATATCTCTTGCAAAAACGCTCGGACACGTATTTTTTATTTGTGACGGCGCATTTTCTTAGATTAAATTGATGTATACAGGGTTATCAAAAAAGAAGATATGACGTTTTTTAATGAAATGCCCTGTATATTTTAAAGAAAATCAAAAGAGCTCCTCATGAAGATTTCAACGATACGAGTTGTTGGGGATATCTTTAATATTTACTTGTAGAAATTGAAAAAACACTTTTGATGGAACTAGATGATAATTTTTGGTAATTTTAATCTTTGAACGTTGTCATGACAGAATTGTCAGTATGGAAGGTGACGTCTTATTTAATTAGATAGTGACTAACCAGCGTTAGTTTGTTTGGCCCTGCTCGTTTTATAATTGCCATTTCTTTTGATAAAAATGGGTCTAAGTGAGACAGAACGGATTGAGATTCTTATGATGATTGGTAATGGTGACCGAAGAAGGAGTACAGTGGAAGTTTGCGAACTATTTATTGCAGCGCATCCTAATCCGCCACCAATAACTCGCTCAACTGTAAGTAAAATATTTCTAAAGTATGAGGAGTACGGAAATGTTAGGGATCTACTTAAACCTGGGCGACCAAAAGTGGATGATGAAACTGAGTTAAATGTTCTTTTGACAGTGCAAGATAATCCGAATTGTGCTACTCGTCAAGCAGCTTTAAACTTTAATTGCAGCCATCAGACTGTTAGAAAAATTTGGCATAAGCAGAAATATCATCCTTATAAAGTTCACCTTGTCCATAAATTGTCGGAAGATGATTTTGATCGCCGTTTGGAGTTTTCAGAAAACTTGCAACTTGTGAACGTGATGAAATGTTTGCTAGAAACATTTTATTTTGAGAAGAGGCAACTTTTTCTTTAAACGGAAAAATTGTAGATACTGGGCAGAACATAATCCTCACTGGATGCAGGAAGCCCGAAGTCAACACCCTCAGAAGATGAACGTCTGGCTTGGAATACTAAAAAATAGGATTTTAGGATGGAAATTTAAATGGGGATATCTTCTTGAATTTTTTACAGTTAGAGCTTCTTCCTGCGCTTGTGGAACTTTATCCTGATCCAAATACCCCTGACAGTCCTAGTAATGAAATCTGGTTCCAACAAAATAGGGCACCTCCTCATTATTCTCAACCTGTGCGTGACTGCTTAAATTTGATTTTTAATAACCGATGGATTGGCAGACGTGGGGTTGTTGAGTGGCCAGCTCGCTCCCCTGACTTAACACTACTAAATTTCTTCCTGTGGGGTTACCTAAAAAGCAAAGTTTATGTAAATAGACCTCAAAATATTAATGATTTAAAAGAACGCATACGCCAACAGATCCGAAGAATCACGCCAGATGTAACCAGCAATGTTCAGAATGAGTTTATTTCTCGCCTAGACTACTGTCAGATTGTGAACGGGCAGCAATTTGAACATTTACTTAAGTAAATTTTTGTTTTAGATTTAAAAATAAACAAGTTAAACTCTATTGTAATTATTTTATGACGTTGTTCCACCAAAAGTGTTTTTTTAATTTCCCCAATAACTCATATATCGTTGAAATCTTCATGAGAAGCTCTTTTGATTTTCTTAAAAATATACAGGGTATTCCATAAAAAAAAAAACACATGAAAACGTAATATCTTCTTTTTTTGATAACCCTGTATACTTCAATTTAATCTGAGAAAATGCGCCTTCAAAAATAAAAAAATACGCATCTGAGCGTTTTTGCTAGAGATGTTCTAAAGCTGATATTTAGGGTCTTCCTTACTTTATTGACACACTGTATATATAATAACAGCAAAAAAGTACAAACTGGTTTCAAATAAAAAGCAGTAGAGAGGCGAATGTGATCGCCCAGCATATGGCATATAAGTGCGAAATATCTTACTTCTCTTTCTTGCTTTCTTTTCGCCTGCATTTTGATTAAGCTTCTTCTGATTTTGTGTTATATGTATGTTCTGAATACTTTAGATTTACTGAATCTAGTCGCAATTTAGATTTTTTTCTCAGCATCTACTATGTTTCAGCCACACTAGCACACAAGCCACCATTCTATAGTCTCAGCATTTATTTTTCTGAATACTTGTGTCTCACAGTGAAAAAGTTGTTTTCATAATATTAAAGTATCCTTGCTTTTATTGGTCACCTATACTTTGATGTATTGATATTTACTACATTTACAAAATCATTTACTGTGCATTTCGACTCTTAGGCTTTAGTAGAGGTAATTCATTTTTGGTTTTGTCACAAACAGTTACAGTTGCGGACACTATTTGTTGATTTGATGTCAAAACACAGACTGGCTTACCGTGACTTGTGTTGTTACTACATTAAGTATGTGATTTTCTTTGTCATATAATGGTAAGAAGCCTTAATATTGCTTACGCCTTTTTAGCAGAAGCCAAGGTAACTAAGTCTAAGGTGACTCGGCTAACTGAGAACTTCAAAGTTAGTATGAAGTTTAGATATGAAGCAGCTTCTGGGTGTAATCATTATGGAGGTACTAAAAGCTGAAATAAACAAAGAAATAAACGCAATTTTATGATTGCTCCTTAATGTAATAATCAAGCAGCCATAATGACGCTGAGTTCTGACATTCTCAGCTCGAAATTAATCTGGGAGTACCTTAGTAGACTAAACAACCGAGTCAAAGAAAACAGGGTTGTTTTATGTTCGGTGCCAGAATATACTGGAGTCAGCGGTAACGAAGTGAACCTATTAGCAGGGAAGGTTGCCACAACTTTTTTATGGGACCCCAACCGTTTTGAGGTATAGGAGTGATCACCTACAAAAAAAACTCAAAGATAGAAAGGAGAGGCTCAGTATCCCTCGGAGAGAATCTCCCTGATTTGGACACTCCAAGATATTTCTTGGAAACTACAACAAGCATTGAGCAAAGACGTGGATAGAACTAGGTAGAAACAGACTACGCAATCCAAGATTTTGTTACTGGGCATTGCCACCTAGGGGGACACATGACAAGGATAGGTCTGAAACAGAATAGAAACTGCAGGTTCTGTGGAGCAGGAGATAAAAATCCGAAACACCTGGCATTTAACTTCACCGTTATTACGGAAACCCCAGCCAAATATCTCGGAAAACACATCATAGACGAAGAAGAGGTACCTTCTGTGAAACCATTACAGTTTTTGGAATTTATTAAAGCTCTTAGCCTGGATGGAGAGCTCTGTCAGCGGACAAACCTCAGCAGTTTACCTTTCATGCAAGGAGGCATAATAGATCAATAGGTCGCAGTGCAAAATCATCTTCAATTAAATCTAAATCTTAATGTCAAGTCTAATTCTGTTCCTACTTAGTATTACTGGCAGTTCTTTAGGAACAACGCAGTAAAACAGATAGCAATATGTTTGTAATTATAACGTATATATGTCTCTAGGTAATGATTTCTCAAACCGTAGATAGAAACTAATATCATAGATGGCATCTAGATAATACCAACATAACTCTTTGTCGAACATAGCAGATGTCAAAGATCCCAGATGTAAGACATTTATCCAAATTAAAGCCCTCATACATAATTTCTAGCCTACTTTATACCTCAATAACGTCAATGCATGAATAGTTCCAATACGCACAACATCGCGCTATTTTTAGTTGGTATATAATGCACATCGATCAAGCAATAAATTATTTATGTTACGTAGCATAGCCGGAAGCTAATATTACTCCTCAAACCTATATCTCTTTATATGTATGTATATATGTGTATGCGTTCCGCCTGAGGGAAATGTTGCCTAGACCATTTTCCCCGGTATAAAACAGACCGCAGATCAAGCGGGTCTAAATAGAGGATAAACATCACCGGGGCGATAAGAATATCAATGAAATAATTAGCGAGGGATGTAGGATATAATTGGTTTTAAACGTCCTAAGCCCATAAATTATTTTCATGTGCTAATCTAAGTATTACGACTTATATTCCCAGTTGTGAAATAATTTGAATCTAGTTATTTCTAGTTTTGCATGTTTAATACGACCGTCGTTTAAAGTCACCATAATTTGACGAATTTACATACTTTAGGAATAAATTATAGTTGACGGAAGGTATATTAAGTAAGTTGTTGACCCCATTTATAATGTCATTTTGAGTTTAGCCGAAAGGAGGGACGATTCATTTGTTTATGGTTACAAAACAATCTGCGTCTACTATAGTCTATTTCTATGTGTTTAGAACCATAAATCATTATCATCATAGCTAAACAGCGTGGTTGTTTTTGTAGTAAAACTTCTGTTTGGTATAGAAGAGCTTTGCATAAGGTCATATTTTGCATCTTTAAAGTGTATACTGATTCAACATTCTGTAACTGCGATCCGTATGAAAGTATGGATGTTTGGAAAGCATACAGAGAATTTTTATCCTCAGTTTGAAATTTACCAGTTATATTATTGCTGATAATATCTACTAGACTTTCACAAAAATGACTTCTCTGATAAATAATTTAATATTGATACTTCACAATTTATAGAAAATTTGCAAAATTTTACCAATATTTAAGAAAGGCAATAGAGCGAGTATCGAAAATTATAGGCCGATAAGTATATTATCCAACTTTGCTAAAATACTGGATCATATCTTATGCACTAGAATATATAGAAATGTACAACCTCACTTTTTCAGTGGTAAACATGGATTTATATCTGGTAGATCGACAACAACAAATCTTGCGTGCATAGCCCAATTTCTCTGCACTACTTGTGTATACGGACTTTTCAAAGGCCTTTAACTCTATAGATCATGGATTACTCCTTAGCAAGTTAAATCACATTGGCTTCTGCCCTTCATTTTTGCAGTTGATGACGTCATACTTATATCGCAGAAGGGGTTACTTGTGCTATAACGGTTATGACTCAGGTCAGTTCTTTATATCTTCTGGTGTTCCCCAAGGATTAAATCTGAGACCCCTCCTTTCTCCTTTTCAACATTTATATCAATGATTTGTTGTTGAATTTGAACTATCACTACCTAGGATGATCTTCAGATATATATTGTTGTGAATTCTCTTGAGGAGTGTACCGAACTGCAGCGTAATCTTTTAAAAATTAATGGGTGGTGTACAATGCTTTATAGTATCCTATTCAAAGCGTACGAATCCGATCCATTATGATTACACAGTGGGAGATAAAGTTGTTACCAGAGCTACTAGTACAAGTGATTTGGGAATACTATTTGACTCTAACCTTTCATTCACAGATCATATATCTGCAACGTGCTTATCTGCATCAAATTTATTACCACTATATAAGAAATAATTTTTGGAAGACAATTGACAACCGGAGTGAACACGTATAAGATTTAGAGGTAATTTTGAACTTGAGTCTATTTTAATTCGTATTCAATGTATAGACCGCAAGGCCTGGCCCACCTTGACATTTAGGACAGTTTACTGTAAATTTGTACAGCAGCTCTCTATTAAATGCAGGTAGTCCCCGCTACGTAGTTGTCCTTGTTATATACATTTAGACAGTTCAAAGAGCTGATAAACTTACATTTTCGAGTTTTATCAGCTTACCAAGAACCATAATTGATTGTTAATTTTAATTAATTACTCTTATCTTTCTTTCATAGTCAATAGAGGATATGCGCAAACGATGGATGGCAATTAAGTTCTAGTCTTTCCAGTCCACTAGATTCACATTTATACTGTTATACCGGAAATAGATCCAATCTTCATTATTTTAAATAGAATGTCACGATTTTTTAAAACTACGAGACATTACAATATAATTTAGTGTAAATCATCATTTGTTCATCTGGCTATAGCTTTGAATTATTTGAGGTTTCTCGATATATTTGGTAGGTTCACAACAATTTTTTTCAAAATCCAAGCTACTCAGTCCAAACATTTTCAGGATTTGCATATATAAGACCTAAAGCTTTACAGATCTATAAAAATGTTAACACAACTTTCTAGACAGTGCTCTAAAAATGGCAAGAAAATTCGGACATCTAATTTTTTCCAATGGCAATCCTTCTTTTCCTTTTCACCAGTGCATCTTTCATTGAAGTGTAAAGCGTAATTACATCTCTGTAACTGAAACCAGCGGTTTTGATGAAAACTTAAAGAGACTGATCTTTGCTATTTAGTTATTAAATAATTTAGAATGAACCGTTGACTTTATTCTATCGCAAAGCTAATGTTGCCAAGCCAACGTGATTTTGTGGGCTTTCAAAAAAAAGGCAAATACGAAACGAGTTATTTATTGTTGACCTTAGGGCCTATAAACGGGGTTTGCATTCATAAATTTTTTTCAAAACCCACATTTTAGCATTTTCGCAATTGATAAAAAAATAGAATAGTTTGAGACAGCAAAAGTGAAAAATTAATTCAAGCTGTATATACATTCATTGTATATGGCAGGTTTAATTCTTTCGTTATAGCAAACAATCTGATCGTAAGTCATGAGTTGGCATTTGCTTATCCAAATATGGTCGCAGTAATCTTCAGTACTAAATCCTATATGGAACATGCTAAACAGTTCAAAGCAACATTTTATTTTCAAAATAGCCAGAAATCGAACCATTAACCTTTCGCTCTCCGAGCGAATGCGCAGACCACCGCGTCAAGACAGACATAGTTCGAAAACCGATACTTCCATCAGAGAAATTACTAACATGGGGTTTGCTTCACATTAAGGGTTGTAGAAATATACGTCGTCGCTCAAAATGCTAAGCACAAACTTACACGACAAATTCAATTTCATTTTCTTTCTTGACACTTTAACTACTTTCTTGTTAGTCTTTTAAAATAAAAGCCAACTGATAATTTAAAATGCTTTAATAACCCGAAATAGAGAGTTTTTCAAATTTCTACAAAAACTGTTAATTTTAGACAGTGAAATATTTTGTTTTCATAACTTGCTAACTTCACAAAGTTAATCGATCCAGTTATAGTCAGTGTTATCAACACGTTCCTCGACTAGGGCATCCACACAATAAAGATTTTGTATTAATTCTTTTATGTCATGAAATGAAAGTTAGGTACACTGAACTAAACATTATTAGTTTTGCCAATAATAAACACTATCTAAATATTTTTTATATACACGTACTTAAATTCACAACTACTAAAAATAGATTTTCTACAGACTACTGCGAACAAACAAAAGGTTAACATTATTATTATTATTATTTTTTTAAATATGTGGTGGGTGCTTAGTTGCAGTGACTCCGTAAACTGTATCGCTTGTCTGGCTATCACTGCAACTCTCGCGGTGTAGTTTTTGTGTGTGTATGTTGTGTTCAATGGCTTTGTGACAGCATCATATCGCCTTTTATGATGCCGCGCTGTTAATCACTTTGCTCCCAACAGCGAATGGCAAGTCGATCCTGGATTAAACTCTCTGAAAAAATGTCACCGTCCCTCCAGAGAATTGAACCCCGGCACCTATCGTCCTCTCACAACAATAGTCAGCCGCCTAACCACTGCGGCCATCGACCCGTTATAAAATCCATCGAAAATATATCAAAATTCTTGCACAAGGAATACAATTAAAAGACGAATAGAAACGTCTTGCACTCAGGAAATAGCAGTTGTTCTATTGGCAATAAACAGAGATAAAAATTGAATCGATATAATATAAGTAAGACAATCCTCAAGTTGTTATCAGCATATATATTCTCTTCGTTAATCATATTTAAGCTGAATGTGTGTGTGTAATGTTAGAGTCTCTTGGTTAAGGGTAGATCCACAGCCCACCATTTTTTACTTACTTACGTGGACAAGATTGAAATAAACTTAGAAATACACTGAGAAACACCAGAGGAACCAGCTAGAATCCCATAACAAAAAAAAGGGTGATGTATTAAGAAGCAATCAAATGGTGAAACCGCAGTGTGATAAGTCAACAAGACTTATCAGAAGCAGATCTAAAATTCTGTGTGAATACACAGTTTAAAATTAGAACTGTGCAAATTCTGTGAAGTAACATTCGCGATACTTTAAGATACCTAGCTTGGATGTTGAAACCTACTAATTCAGATAGAATTCTCAATTATTGTTCACAACATCCTCTATATCAGAAAATTTATATTATCAATAACCAGAAATATCGAATTCTAACACTTTCGAACCCGAGATTTTATAGCAAAAATCTATTAGAACTTTTTTTTTTTAATGTGTGGTGGGTGCTTAGTTGCAGTGACTCCGTAAGCTGTATTACTTGTCTGGCTATCATGCAACTCTTGCGGTGCAGTTTAGTGTGTGTAAGTTGTGTTTAAATGGCTTTGTGACAGCATCATATCGCCTTTTATGATGCCGCGCTGTTAATCACATTGCTCCCAACAGCGAATGGCAAGTCGATCCGGGATTAAACTCTCTGAAAAAATGTCACCGTCCCTCCAGAGAATTGAACCCCGGCACTTATCGTCCTCTCACAACAATAGTCAGCCGCCTAACCACTGCGGTCATCGACCCGTTTTAAACTGAAAACTAAATTGAAACATAACAATTACCCTATTGGATCAATAATACTGATACCCTAATAACAATAATAATAACACGGTTTCCAGATACAAATTAGCGTACATTCGTACGTTATCAGTTACCACGAATAATAATAATAATAATGATAATATCGATTTATTTCCCAAAAAATAATACAGGATAGTATACAATATAGAAAAAACAACAATCCGGAAATTGGACTGGGTTCAGATTATCACTGTAGCCAGTAATACTCTGCTGTTCCACCCAGCCCAGAATACAGTACGTGATACATATATACACATATACATGACGACAAAACAATAAATAATAACAATAACTCTTCCCTCTCTCCTCCCCCCACCGAAAATCCGTAGTGACAAAGCCATAATGACCTAGTGGCCGCTACCCTGTTGCCCCCTATAGAGATAATCAAAATATTTTAATTTAAAACCTGAGACGGATCTCTGGAGTTTTATTTCCGCCGGAATAGAATTATATGCCTATATAGGTACGTTATTTGATAAGAGAAACATTTTTTGTATTGCTCAAGTTTATGTAATGGTGGGGTCAAAGTGCCCTTTAATCTCACGTTTAATGTATGAACATCCGACCGGAACTTGATTCGATTGTATAAATAAGGTGGTCTCGCTGTCAACAGAATATTATGATACAGCGAAGCACAATGCAATAATCTTCGATGTTTCATGTTTAACCAATTAATTACTTTTAACTTGTTGGAGATATGTTCTCTGCGTCTCACTCCAAAAATTAATCTGAGACAAGAATTTTGCAGTTTCTGTATTTTATATACATTAGCTGCTGATATGCAAGCATTATACAGCGAGTCGCAGAAGTTTAGATGTGACAGAAGTAACGACTCGCAGAGTAATGTTTTCGTCTTTTGATTAAGATACATTCTATGGACATAAATATTTTTTAAAGCAGCATTACCACGTTTGATGCATGTATTAACATGTTCACTAAAAGTAAGTTCTTCATTTAATATGACGCCTAGATTTTTAACTGTAGATTTAAGTGCAATTGAATTATTGTTGATATTAATTGCAATTTTCTCACGTAGGGTCAGATCCGTTCTGTAACCTTTAAATCTGTTTTAGTGGGGTTCAAGCAAAGTGAATGTTTTGTAGCAATTGTGTGAAGCCGCTCAATATCATTATTCATTTCCTCGCACGGTCTTTCAACATTAGTGGGGAAAAACTAATAGTAAATTTCTGTGTCGTCCGCGTAAAAATGAGTATTTAGCGAAAGTGCTGGTATAGATTGAATAGAGTAACGGCCCCAATATTGACCCTTGGGGGACTCCAACTCGTATTGGACGGAAGGATGATCTTTGTAGATCAATAACAACACATTGTTGCCTATCTGTTAAAAAGTCATAAAGTAAGCTCACCGCAGAACGATCCAGACCAATATGATATAAAATTCCCGGCATTAATATATTGTTTATGGTGTCAAATGCTTTTGAGTAGTCCAGAAGACACATTAAAGTTAATCTGCCTTTATCTGTATTTTGTACAATATCATCTACTATGTTTTATAAGGCTGTGGTACAACTGTGATTTTTCCTAAAGCCCGATTGAACCATCGGTATGAAGTCAATTAGAAATACATATTCCCCCAACTGGGATGCAATAATTTTCTTGGTGATTTTGGATAAAACGGGAAGAATACTAACTGGTCGGAGATCTTTGAGTTCCTCAACGTGGGACTTCTTTGGTAGTGGAATAATTAAAGATTGTTTCCACGACAGTGGGAATTTGCAATCAGAAAAACATTGGTTCACAATATGAGTCATATACGGCAAAATATGTGGACAACACAGCTGTACAAACGAAATGTTCAGTCCGTCAATCCCTGCACAGTTACTTTTAATTAAACGAATAGCATTAAAAACTACGGTCTCATCTACTGTGCGAAACTTAAAATTGTTATCATTAGCTCTATTATTCAAATAAGACTGAATGTTGAAAAGAATATTACAGGATAATTACTACATATTGTTTCCTACAACTAATAATAATACTCTTCAAAAACTTAATATTTTCAATAACCTGAAAGATAAAATTCAGAGGATAGATACACGAAATGTAGTTTATAAAATAACATGCAATAATTGTGACATGTTATGTAGGCCAAAGCAGTTAGATTGTCAAGAAACGCATTAAGCAACACCATTATGACTTATCCACAGGCTCAAAAAATGCAGGTCTAGCAGTTCATTGTTTAGATACAGGTCATAAGTTTGATTTCACTAAACCAAGTAGTAGACGTTGAACCCAATTTACAAAAAAGACTTTTTCCCGAAATTTTACATATAAATTCCAGTAAGACTAGCAATTTTAAAATAGATACTTCTATGATACGTTTGACAATACATACAGGGTGTCCCAGCTGACGCGGTTTCTTGGATAATTTGTTTATTTTACAGTATAGAGAAAAAAGTTTCAAATAAAAGTCTCGACGAGACTAAACGGCTTCTTATGGTGCAACAATACATAGTTTTTAGAATATCTCAATTGAAATCGCGACCGCAGAAAGTAGTGTAATTGTGTATAGCAGACAAAAACATTTTGCACAGAAAGACCGCTTCAAATCACTTCCAATGTGAAATGTTGATTTTCAAGTCTTATATTGATGTATTGATATCACACATATTATATCCTTCCTCCTTATCGAAACGAAAGAAAATTTTAACCATGAAAAGGACTTCACGGTCCAAAGGATACATTATTACAAATAGTATTAACACTAAAAGCATCTACATCTATCGTTTCGAAACGTTAGCACAAAAGGAGCTAATAGAATTATCAAAGCAATAAAATTTAATTACAAAAAGCTCCAAACAGAAAGGGTTCAATAGGACCCTAAACTGGAACTGAACTATTGCCATCGCCTCTCTTGAGAGAAACTGCGGTTAGTTGAGTTGTTAGAAATACAGAGGCAGCTCGTGATAGCGGAGGGTTGTTTTGTTTTTACGGCCGCCTTATCTATAATTGGATCAAATAGACGACCGGCTTAAATTCAACGTTCCTCTGTTGCTAGCGTTCTTTATATTATATATATAAAGCGGTATATACCAGCTGGTAGAGAGATACGAAGTCGATGTATGGTTGATAATTCGCTCTTCTAAAATTTCTTATTTTACTGGAGAAATGATTTAATAAAGTTGGTTTTTGAGAATAGTATTTCATTCCAGTATCGGAATTACTGAAAACTTTCTTACTAAAACTTTATTTCTGAAAGCTTACAGCAGTGAGAGAACGACATTGTTTCAGATTAGACAGCTTCTTAAACCACTTATTATTTTAATTTTTTATTTTTCTTTAGTAATCTCTCGCTGTGTTCATCACTGACGTCGCCGAGATTCGGGCAGCTCATAGCAACTTCTAAGAAGTTCATTAACAATTGCTATGTAATTGTTCAATTTGGAGTCTCGGTTACCAAAAATCCCTCTTTAAGTTTTTCATTTGAGGTATTGAAAAATTTTTGTTGAATTATTATAGATATTAGAATCCACGACCATACTTATCCATTGCTTTGACAAATTTCTTCATCAAACCTAATTTGATGTAGTGACGGTAGAATTATTTTATCAGGTTCCATTAGTGCCTTATGAGTATATTCGTTTGTCCGGGAATGTACTGGGTGCACAATCTTTAACAACGTAGTGGAAATTCCTCTATCGACTGTCCCACTCACAAATGAGACAGAAATGGTTTGTGTCCCCAGTTGTAAACCGAGCAGAATTTCTATAACTTTGAGGTCGGCGCTGATATGTCATTTGTATACTCTGTAATTAATTTTGTGAGGTTGAGGAGTCATTCCTTCATATGGAGTTTTCTTCATATGGTTGTGTAGCCAACCGAAATGGATGGATAAAAGTTTTCCTCAATTTCGAAGCATCGATGAAAGGACGCCATTCTTCTGGGTTGTGTTGATAACCTAAGATCAGCATTAAATAATCGATATTATTGCAGAATTAAAGACATTCTTCGGTTGAAAAATACTGTGACAGTTCTTTCTGGCGATTACAGTACACAAAAATATGTATGCCCGGAGCTAAAAGCTTCCATCCTTGAAGTCTAGATCTGATTCTGATTCTGGTCTCGAATAAGGTGATTTAATTCTAACTAATTTACTAAGTGAGGTTCGTCTACTAGAGATGGCAAAGATTCATCATCGCTGGTTGATAATAACTCGAAAATTTCTTCCTCTAAAGAAGTAAGGCATCTGGCACGGCTTCTAAGTGAGGTACTAAATGAATAACAGAAGACACACTAGCGTAACTAATCTTGTTCTTATTTTTGTTGGAGAACCTAAAACTTTTCGTCCAGCAAAAGTAGCAACCAGACAAATGGTCCATTTGTTCACACCAAATCATAGATCTTGTAAATGGCATACCTCTGTTCTTACCGTTTGACTACCCCATCAGAGTAACAGCACACCGCGCGCAGCAAATGTGAGGACCCCACTCCTTGTCCTGATATTGAATTTTTAGGTCAAAATAGTGAAAATATAAATTTTCAATTAAAGACGTAATATTGCGTTTATGTCGGGCTCGTGGCCTAGTGGCTTGCACACTTGCCTCGTAGTCCGGCAGTACCGGGTTCGAACCCCGGTGCTTCCTTTCTGAGTTTGGTTTTCTGTAGTTTTCCAAATTCCACGGCAAATGCGGAAAGGTTACATCTTAAGTCGGTCTACAGCCGCAGGCGTAATAATAACTCATGGCCAGCCGATGTCCCCTGTAATTGGCGCAAGCTGTTGGGGGATGCTAAGGCATGAATTACTAAGTCCTTGGGTAATGAATTCTCCACATACATAACATAAGCAGTTGGCATTATTTCTACACGCACTGGACATTATGAAACAGAAAGACAGTCAGCTGTCATAAACAAATTCCTGATTGCATTGGCCTGAGAGCACAAATGCGCGTTGTTGAAATGCTGTGACGTAGGAAATAGGCAAGGACATGTTCAGACATGTCTATTGAATGCTCAGCACTACAATACATATATCTTATAATATCTTTCTTATATAAAAATAACTTTAAAATTCTGTAAAATTTAATGTGCTTTTTGAAACAGCTATTGACAAAAATTTCTCGAAATCCTGACGTGATGGAGCAAATTTAAAATTAGTTTCAGAATCAGCATAAACTACACCTAATGGTGTACCAGAAAAAAATTGTGTTGGGCAGGGTAATTTGATCTAGAAGTTTACAAAGCGTAGTGCTTTGCGCTGAAATCAAGTTTCACAAATATAAGCAAAAATTAAAATAGGAGCCATTGAATCTAGAACATACAGGGTTTCCACGGCCAAGTGGGACATAGGGAGAATACATGTAAAATCGGTTTTCGGTGAATATTATCTCCCTAATACTACTTCATTCAAAATTAAGGGCCGCATATTATAACTGGGTTAACAATGAACATCTCCACAATCATAGTACAAAGAAAGTCATTGTAATAAAGCCAAAAAATTATTATTTTTAAATTTATTGTTCGTGAATTCCTAATAAGGCTTTTAATACGTGACTTAGTGCAAGTGTCCATGGCGCAATGGTTCGCGCGACGGCTTAATAACGCAAATGCACGGATTGTTTAGGGTTCGAATCCCGGCAGATTAGTTTTATTTTTTATCTCCAAGAATAATGCTACAAATTCAATAACACTAGAAAAATCAGAGATTTTGAAGACTATAAAATCGATTTTTTGAGGATTAAGGTAAATAATGAATAATTTTTACAATAACAAAAATGATCACGTGCTATTATATTATTCGATTTTTACTTGTTACTAACGACGAATCATTTGTCAAAATAAACAACAAAACTTAATCAAGATAAAAAAAAAATAAAAAATAAAATTCATTTCTCGGATTCGAACCCCAAACAGTCTGTGCCTTACGTTATTAAGGCGTCACGTAAACGTCTGCGCCACGGCCACTTGCACTAATTTACGTGTTAAAAGCCTTATTAGGAATTCAAGTACAATAGGTTTAAAAATAATATTTTTTTTGGCTTTAATAAAATGACTTTCCTTGTACTATGATTGTGGAAATGTTCCTTGTTAACCCAGTTATAATATTCGGCACTTAATTTTGAATGAAGTAGTATTAGGGAGATAATATTCACCGAAAACTGATTTTACATGTATTCTCCCTATGTCCCACTTGGCCGTGGAAACCCTGTATATATTTAATCTCTGTCAGACATCCAACGAACGACTTTGCTACTAATGTGTCAAAGTCAATATATTGATATTTACCTCCATAACTTGATCTAAAATTTGAGGCTCTACATTGGTACTAGCAAACTAGAAGTATCTTTTTGGTAAATATACAGCTTCAATAAGATTATGAGCTGGTCCTACTGGACGCCCTTTTCGTAGTAAACTTTTCTACCGAAAACGTTTTTTATACATAGCTTTAATATTGTTTATCCTCGACCTCCTACCCCTCATCCGAAAATTCACAATTGAAGTTATGATTCTATTCACATACTGACTTTCAATGTCGCAATTCCTAAGGCACATTAAGGTCAGCGTCTTCCAGTTCTTAACAATTGAATTGATGGGAATACATATACCATAAAGTCTTCTACATCATTCATTTTATACGGATAAAGATACCTCAAAAATTCTATTGGTTTGCATAATAACCACACGTCAGTCAGAGAAAGCGTACACGAGCTATTTACTATCCATCATCAGTACCAATTCTCGGTGAATATGTGAGTCACAACTGAAGGATATCACTTAGCATGTTTACATGTTTATTATGTTGACAGAAACACTGCAGCGACAGTTTCTTGCATAATATTTCAAATTTATTGTTTGTCATTTTGAAAATTTAATTTTCTTTTTAAATACTTCTGGACTAATAAATTCTTTACTCTTAACAAACATTTTACAACCTTATAAGGAAAAAAACAACAGTTCAAACGAAGTATTATTGAAATAAACTCAGTAGGTACGTGCAGCAAAAAGAAAATAAAGGAAACTGTAGGTATTTGGCGAACACGCAATATTAACTAGAGCCACAAATTCATCACGTTTAAAATAGCAAAATAGCAAATATGCACACTAGCGAAAGTGAGGTTAAAGTAATACTCTACAAACGAATGTAACTCCAAATGTGCTCGAAAATAACAGATCTAGAAACCCTTACATTGAAAACATAGTTTATTAGTAAAATTTAGGTACCAATAGTTTTAAGATTTTTTAAATTCACATGAGTTGTAGCTCCTAATTTAATATAGATCTACTAAATTAAAATTTAGAAATACAGTCTAGATATATTTTTTGGGAATTAAAATTAATTAAATTTTACAACTTCTGTCTCAATTATTTTTCTCTCGCTAGCATAAGATCAATGATGGATTTGCTGCAACAGCATTTTTTGAAGATTGCTTCTTGGAACGATAAGTAATATAATCAAGAATATACTGAACCAAAATAAGGTGTTAATATGAACGTTTCTTATAAGGACTCTATGCATAAAGATTAATTATACAGGTAATACATTAAGCATTAATATAAGAAAGAAACAGATATGTAACTTTCTATCTTTGTCCCATAATCTAGTAGAATGAAAAATCATGTCAACAAAATTGAGATAGAAATAGTTTAAAACGTCCGGTGTAACATGGAAAAGTTTGCATTGGAAACATTTATGAAAATAAAGGAAATATTGCTCGAGTAGGGAATAGGGTACAAATTCATTGGAACACCAACTTCAGCTAAGAGCATTCTGTAGTACAGTTTGTTAAACTTAGTTTACTCGCGTTGCACTATGATACTAATGTCGTTTTGATCTCCTACATATTTTATGTTCCGAAAACTTTCTAATTAGATCTCGTTGTTGGAATTAATTACATCCGTATTTTCTATTTTTGAAAGGTTTAGTACAACTTGATAGTAGTAGTAGTAGTTTATTTCGATTTCTTTGTTCTATAGTGCAAGTACAGGTGTGCAATCTCGTTATACGTCTTGATTAAAATAATTTAATTAATGTTTTTCAAATGAAAAAAGGAGGACACGACAAACATGTTAAAATTATAATTAAGGTATAATATTACAGTTTCTCTTAATTATTCTAAATTGATTAAAAAAGAATAGATATGTGAAATGCATAGTATGAAATTACCAGCAAACTTTGTTTTAATGCAACGCTATTACTCCTTAGACTCTCATGTTTTTAAAGTTATATTATGGAGAGCGCTATCTCTGAATTAAACTCTGAAACTCGACAACCTTGGGAATGTTGAAACGATAACTGCAAACCCGTTCCGCTAGAACAGTAATAATTACGCTAGTTCGTAGAAGATGGCGCCACAATATCAACTTATACACAAAAGTATAAAATTAATATTAATCAAACCAGATTTAAACGTCAGAACATATTCGACTTAGAGTCACAGCCTGTTTGATGCTTAATAAGAATTCCTCTTTGTAATATAAACGACAATTGGTTTACATCTATACACACATAGCAAGAGTTACTAAAATGTAAAACAACGATCAGTGGCACTATACAAAAAAAGAAGTAGCAGCTATTTCAGTTGCTCAAATTAGGTAACTCTGGTTCTGTATGTACCAAAAAACAAATAAAAGTGTGTCTTTGATATCGACATTACCTAATGACGCTGAAATGGATGAAGAGACAGGTGTAGCAAGAAATCCGTCTATGAATACGTTTTACAATAAAACTAAGGGAAGAGTCGACAAAGTGAGAAGATAATATCTAGAAATTATTACAAATAAATGATCTATTTAAAGATTACTCCAAAGAATGACTAGAGGTACAGAATTTATTCCAAGAAAAAAAAGCAAAATGTGTCAAAAAAAAAACGTTCCAACACCTCAACGTACAACTGCAATGCTAGGTAGATGCGCACACTGCTCAGGAACCAAAATCTGCAGAACACAATCAGAGTGTAATTTCTGTCAACAGTACATCTGCGATCAAAATATTTTAGTGCTATGCTCAAGTTGACAATATCTCTGTTGATATTTATACTTCGCAAATGTCACATAGTGGTGGGGGATTCTTTAGTTTGTTAAAGTGACTGTTGTTGGCGGCTCGTGTAATGGAAAATTAAAGATACATATTTTAGCTTTCGTTGTGAAGTTGGCCAGTATTGTGTGTTCCATTCGAGTGAAAACGGAAACTATAAGGAATGCACTGCAACTTGCCTATGTCCTATAGGCGTGAAAGAGGATTTAAACAAAAGCATGACAGAGAGTATTAATGAAGTAGCGGATAATATAATCCAATAGAATAGAGAAGACATTGCAAGACATGCAAACTGTGATGCAAGAAAATAAAAGACACCGTGAAGAAATAGAACAGGAAATTGAAAGGCATTATAAAAAACTGTTTCTATTATGAATGCCGCAATGTATTTAGTGGCCACCTTTATTGAATACTAGTTGTCTGAAACTGATGAAGATTGTCGGTGACATATGTCCAATAGTTATTAATTTTTCTAAGAGCTCAAACTAGGTATTCTTCTTTTATAGAACACACAGTACTACTGTCTATGAGGGCGCACAAGATTTCACCCGTTTTCAGCTTCAGTGGTGAGTATAATATAACCATCTCCAAAAAAGACTGCAAAAGCCTTCGTTCACAAATCGAGACGGGAATTATCCCACTGCTTTGTGGACGCCTCTAAAACGCAAAACGACACGGAAATTGGCATTTTGAGAGATGGAGAATCCGAGAGCGAAGCCTCGTCCATCTTCCAAACTGAAATAATTGCCATACAGGCCTGCTTAGAGGGCATATTAAACCGCCCGCTAAAAAGCCATCAAGTACTTGGGAGTCTATTTCGACACTAGTGGGAACTTCCGTGAACATTTGAAGCAAGTTACTGGAAAAGCTGAAAACAAAATTGGAAAAATCGCACGTTTGATGCCAAACATCAGAGGCCCAAATAGCTCCAAGAGAGCGGTACCGGTTAGAGTAATTCATTCTATTCTCCTTTACGGAGCGCCGATATGGGAAGGGGCACTGGCAAGTAATAGTAACAGGATACTACTACAGAAAATCCAACGGAAAGCTCGAATCAGAGTTATGGCAGCGTACAGGACTGTATCTACAGTGGCACTGCAGGTGGTTGCAGGAATACCGCCCACAGACCTATTAGCGCAAGAGAGAAAATACATGTATACAATAGGCACGGATGCTAAAGCGAACGAAGCTAAGAACCTCACCATGGCAAGAAAGGTGGAATAACAACACATCGAAAGGGCAATGGACGAAGGAACTGATACCGGACCTGGCATAATTGATTAAATGGGACCACAGGAAAGTTGACTATTACCTGGACCTACGCGCACAGAATAGGTAAATTTAAGAATGAAGAATGTGTATATTGTGGTGAGGCAGACACAGTAGCTCATACAATATTTCTATGCAACTGATGGAAGGAAATGCGAGAGGAAACAAGACATAAGTTGGGTAAAGAAACAACACCAAACAACTTGGTAGAGACCATGCTGGAGTCTGGACATAGCTGGGAGGAGTTGCACAGGATGATAAGCTGGATCTTGAAAACCAAAGAAGTAGAAGAAGAAAAAAGACAAAACAGACTAAAACAGAGAATCGAGAGCGTACGCGAAGACAGCTTTCTCGGGGCATTCATGATGGCGATATCTACTGTGATGGTTCCATGGATGCTCTAGGAGACACGAAGATGAGGGTGGTTTTGGTGGGTAAACCAGCTATTGCACACACCGGTTGGGAGTTCCACACAACCAAGCTGCAGTAGATCACCGCACTTGGTGTCCATAAAGGATTTCCACCTACCACAAAAAAAAACCGTCCGCAGTTTAATGGAGTAGTGGAAATTCCTTCTGACAGTCAGACTGTCCTTAGAGATTACAGGCTGTCAGGTTTGATTTCGAGGTAGTATTACACTACTCTTACTCTTGTAAGACTGACTGAACATCACAACACCACGCTGAGATGTGTGCCAAATCACTCTAGAATCAGAGGAAATCAAATGGCTGACAAACTAGCTAGAGGTGCCAGCATTGCTCCAATTGGAATGCACTTGCAGGCATGAGATACTGTAAAACTCTCGGAATCCACCTGCATGAGAAAAGACTGCGTCGGAAAGTCTATATGACCAGAGACAGGCTGAGGTTACTCACAGGGGTCGTAACCGGTGTCCCCTGTGCAGAAACTGTGGGAATACGAAGGAAACTCCAATCCATCTGCTTTCCGACTGCTCGACAAAGGACAGGGAGATGCGGAGTTACTTTGGAATCGATCGCTTGGATGATCCCGGAGTAAGTAAACTTCTTTGTCCGAGTGCAACATGTTTAAGAAGACTAAAGCGGGTCGGAGGCACAACAGGTCTCTCTTATGATCGAGCTTACCTTTACGGTTCTCCCGCCCGTGAGGTCGCAAAAAAATTCTTTTTTCCAAACAAAACATATTTTGCATGCTCTTATGGCTTGTTCATTTAGGGACATTTTTTTACATAATATAACATCAATATATTTTCCTCTGAAAAGATCCAAGGAGGAGGGAGACATCCATTTAGCTATTACTCCTTCTGAAATAGGGTAGATATGCAAATGGTTGAGATTATGGCACCGCATTTCTATTAATATTCATACTAGCTACCTGTCGTGCTTTATCTTTATATGTTTACTATTAACAATGTTTAAGTTACAGCACCGTGAGGATCCTGCATGCAATATGTTAAGAAGTTATAAATAACGAACTGCAGATATATTTTATCAAAGTAATTATGGCTTCTAAATCGTTTCGTAAGAAGTGACAGTACCTTTTCCCAACAGCAAATACATTGTACTAATCTATAAATGTGCTAAAAAAAGATTTACTGCGTTTTAGATAAGTGGTCTTAACAACTTACGCATATGTACAATAATCCCAACCAGTTTATTTTCCCATATATCGATTGCAAATAGCAAATGGTTAAATCGAGATAACTAATACATCTTAGATTTGCATTATCTTTGCAATTACTATACCGCCGATTAAATTTAAAGTAATTGAAAAACTAGCCTTGTAACATTCGTACCGATAGAGAATATCAAACTGGAAAGCTGTTTCCGAGCACTGCACCAGCTTTTTTTCATCGGTTAGATAAAGTAACTGTGCACAATAAAGTACATAGATAGTTGAGAAAAAACACGACATGTTGTATTTATTGTATTTAGTTGGTACTTTTTGCGAGAAACATGTATCGCTTATCTTGTGATAAATGGTAACAAACCGCCGACTACTTATGGAAAACTTGAAATACTGCGAGCTTCGAATATAAGATAACATTTTTATACGACTCACCAACAACAACTCAATTCACGTGAGAAAGTTCGTGCGATATTATTGGAGCAAAACTTGCAGGAGGATAGCAGAAAAAAATATGTTCTTGTTTCTTCTTTTTTTATATGGGTCATTGAATTGTTATACGTATTTTATTACGTAACAACTGCAATGTCACATTATTGATTCGGTAAATTAAATTAAACTCGTTGAATTCCTCTGCTTTTAGTATCAGTACACAATTATCATCAACCAATTGAAGACATACTACCGTGGGTAAGAAATCCATTTAGGTAAGTAATGGTAAACAGGTGCAACATATTTAGAAAGCTGGACGTAATCATATGTGTCGGTTCTTCTATTAGACAATTCTGTTTCAATTTTCATGAAGCACTCAAACACTTATCGGTTTCAGCCGCTAGATGTAGCTGTAATAACTCAAAATAAGTAGATATTTTTACATTCTAGCAAGATAATTCGGATTGCCGAATTAGCAGATAAAACACTGCAAACTTCTGTGATAATAAATATATAATCTGTCGTTTTCCATAAACCAGGACAAAAACTTTAATATGGCAGGAATAAACGATATCCCCTAAATTCACCTAATATCAATTGCATAATACTCACATAACGCTTCTTTATCGCAGCTACGCCTCACTAAGGTCCACCATCCATAAATTATTATGACTTAGGGTGGGTTTATCAATGTGAGGATAAATAAATTAACTTGCAGATAAAATTTTATTCCTAAGATAATTACAATAAAACGTTTATTGAGTGTTAAATAGAAGTTATCTGCAAGATAAAGCATTGCAGTTGCTAAATTTTATCTGCCAGTTAGAAATATCTGTCAGTCACTTAACTAACACTTTTATCCTCACATTGATAAACCCACCCTAACGCAAATAAAATGTCTCTACTGTCTGATGCTCAATCGATTTGTTCCCCAATCTCTGAGTGTCTGTATCTAAAAACCTCATCTGGAAATGAGTCGTCTCATAGGAGAAAAAGAGAACGCTTCAAAATCTTTAGACAAACTCCTGAGAAACAATATTCAAGTTGGAAAACAGAAAAACTTGTAGAATATGAAGTAAATGTTCGGTATAGTGGATACATTTAGTGGAAGTGACAATTTCTGTATCCATTATACTGTCTTGGAATTAGCATCCCGAATTTTTGGATCTTGTCCGTTACGTCATTAACAGCGTAATTAAACACAGATATATGTAAAATATTCATCACCGACATTTAACGTACATTAGAGAGAAATGCTGACATTAATGTGTGGTGTATTTATTGTTTGTTTTAAATTAATTTCAATGGTTTTGTCTTATTATACCTTTGTTTAACGTGTTTAAAGAGTTTTATTATGCCTAGAGTGCGGCAACGTGGAAATTACCGCCAATTAAGCGAATTCGACAGAGGTCGAGTTGGTTTGCGAGAAGGTGGTTTCTCCTACAGGCAAATTGCAAATCGCCTTAACCGCAACCAATCCACCATTATGCGCTGTTATCAATCATGGACTAGGGAGGGTCAGGAAAGACGCCAAAGAGGAACCAGAGGCCGAAGAAGAACTAATGAGATACAGGACCGGCGCCTTCGCCTAATGGCACTAAGAGGCAGGTTCTCCAGTACCAGATCAATTGCTGACGTGTGGTTAGGTAATCAAGGTCGTCCTGTAACCCTTCGAACCGTTTATCGTCGAATTAGGGGTTTCGGCTTACAATCTTATCGTCCACATCTTACGGCTCAACACCGACAGCAACGTTTGGAGAGGTGTAGATTGCGAATGCATTGGATCGTGGAGCGGCATAAGGTGGTGTTCAGGGATGAATCTCGATTTTGTCTAGGCATGCATGATGGCCGTATGAGGGTCAGATGAAGACGTGGGGAACGTCTTGATATTCAGTTTTCCGTTGAAAGGCATGTGCATCGAGCAGTTGGTGTTATGGTAGGGGGTGCTATAGCATATGGGAGTAGGTCTCAGTTGGTATTCATCCAAACCACCATGAACGCCGTACATTGATGTGGTGGTAGAACCCCATATTCTTCCAGATCTTCAAACGCCAGACCCACTTTTCCAGCAGGATAATGCCCCACCCCACGTAGCGAGAATTTCCATAAATCGCTTCGAAGAGGCTCATGTCAATATCTTGCCATGGTCACCCAAATCCCCCGACCTCTCGCCAATAGAACATGTGTGAGACATTATGGGACGAAAATTTATGAATTTAGCCAATCCCCCGTTGACACTAATAGCTCTCCGGCATGAATTACAGGTTGCTTAAGACACCATACCGCAAGAGGATATCGAATCAATGCCACGAAGAGTGAGGGAGTGTGTCACTAATAGGGGTGGCTCGACACATTATTAATAAAAATTATGTTAAATTGTGTTAGTTTTTTGTTTTTTTCTTGGAAATTTTAATCAATTATTGCCTTTGACTAGATATACGTTTCTACCAAGTTTAGTCAAAAAATTCGCACCCCTGGTCTTGCAGTTTCATTGTCGTGCAGCATATTCCGATGGATATAAATGGCACTTGCTGGACACCAAATTAGATATATACATAGAATGTATCAATAATGGTATTCCTATAAAGATATCGTCAGCAAAAATATGCATTATTTAGAAAATTATTGAAACGTTTCCATGGTGCAGATGATGTGTTGACCAGAAAGTCTTCGCAAACGCTCTAAGTGAAGGTATGTCCGTATTGAGCTTAACCAACTAAATAATTTAGGGGTTTAAATAGTAGGGACGATGTACGTAAGGATTTGATATGATAGGTCATATGTGAACTGATTATAGGATAAGAGAATGACATCCTATAACAGTTAACTGTTGCATATATTAAGAGAGCTCCGATAACTAGCTTTAAGATTTTACTTTGTTGTACTTCAAGTCTCGTAATCTGAGTTTTGTCCAAGTTTAGCCTAAACAAATAGCCGTAGGACAACATGGCTCTCTAGACGCATGATCATAGTTTCCCTCAAAGGTAAGTTTTTGATCATGAATCTCTAGATTTCCGACTGTTCTGTAGCAGTTAGTTCTGAATCTTCTTAATAATTATTACATTCTACTTCATTCGCCAGTAGTTTTAACAAGCCAACATTTAACGTAGTTTATTGTGATTATTAGAAAAGGAAAAGATTTTTGGAGGCCTCAATTCTTCGCCTCGTCTTCTTATGGTACGTCCAAACTCCACATTCTCGTGCCTATATCTTAATTAATCTGTTATTAATTAAGGTTTAACTAGTTTGTGTTCCGAAAAAACCTATTCCAACGATGAAAAATTGCATCAAGTCAGGGTCCCTACTGTAGTTTGGTGGACGACGCTCATCGCGCACTATTCGTATGACACAAATGGTTCGATATTAGACGCGTCTATGAAGAAGCTACCGAGAGAACACTCAATATTGAACGCATGTTCTCAAATGTTCCTTTAACATTAAAAGAATGAATGAAATGGAACACAGAAGAAGACAGACAGAAAGAAGACTGTAGTCTACACGGACAAACGCACTACCAAGGAGTATATCATATAAGAGTGACTCATTCCACGTTAAAAATTAAACCCTTACGGTAGCGCATTCTGATGAGCATATGGCGTACTAAATACATAAACAACCGCGATGGCGGCATTTTTAAATTACTATAATATTTTCTTTTGGTTCTAAATATGCTCTAAATACGTGTTTCAATCTTATTTGATCTCATCAGTGCGATATATCTATAAAATAGAAATCACAGACACGTATTTACGTGCATATAAATAAAAATTAATTCAATAATTTAATTTGTCTTAGAAATGCATAAGCCGCCTAACCTTTCTTGAGTTTCGATTCAGAAATCTGTCATTAGAAGACCGATAAATGGCATCATAAATACATACATAAGATGACAACTTGATAATTTAAATCATTTTCATCATTAATCGGAACATTTAGAGAATTTAGAGAATCTTCTAATTCATTCTTATCCAACGCTTAATTTCTATTACTTTCAGGTTCAATAGAAATCATAAATGATTGTAGATTAGTTAAGATATGTCCACTATCTTGCTCACAATTGAATCAGATAGAATGAGAAGACACAAAATTATTTAAAATACAAGTTTTAAAATTGGCAATAAATTGATGACAACTTGGATTTGTATTAAGACCACAACACTGACATATACCAAGCAGATTCTCTAAGCGATCTTAATCAAGTTCATTAATCATCTTGTTCGCAAGTGTCCAGTTTATTCCACAAGGAAACAAAACTTCGAAGAGTATGAATCCAACTCACTTTCACTGGTAGTGATTTTATCTGACAGTACTTAGTAACTTTCAAATTGAAGTTTAATTTTTTAAGGTTTTTATTTAGAAGTAACACAACAAGTCTACGATTGAGCCTAAGTGCTAACTTAGATCTTTGAATAGAATTTAACCATACATGTTTTCTATCATTAGAAGGAGGGTAAAAAATGTTAATTTTCATAACCCGAATCAGATAAAATATTGGAATGATATCAACTTTCGCAACCTGGAATTTTACATTTATATTTGTGCACACTTGGAAAAGTAATAAAAATAAATTACAATGAATTATTATTACTCCAACAACAATTAATAAAATAAAACAACAATTAAGAATAACAAAACTGTTTTCTTTATAACCACACAAAATAATTTGTAAACACTACAGTTCTAGATATTTTCGGTACCGTGGACTGTTGCCATATCGCACACTTTTATAGATAATCATATTTATTCAAATTTCTTGTTAATAAGACCAATCAAAAACGTTTTTGTCAAAATAATGCTAAAAAATTTCTCATTCTTCATATTAAAACCTTCTTTGATGTTTAATTATAATCCCTTTAGATACAAAGCTGGCAAAGACTTGGCAACAATACAATATTTAGTACTCGATATGAGTCAGAGATAGCGCGCATATCTTGCTCGAAATTTCAAATTTGAACGAAATGCCTGTGCTCTGCACTGAAGAAACGAGCAAGTGGATTTCGACGTAGCATGCAAGAGCACAAGGGAGAGGGGAGGAGAAGACTTTTTTCAGGAAATGTTGACTATAAAAAACCAAAGAACTATTTGTTTAATGATCATCCTAATAATGATTATCCTGTCTTCGTCTAGCACTATATTTTCTCAATTGGCAAGCAGTTAATCTTTCTAAACTCTCTTGAATTCTGTCAATCGTATAATACAGGGAGTCACATTCTGTTTCACTGTGCTCATTCACAAAAAAACTTCAGTATTTGTGGTACTTTTATCATTAACACAGCGTCCATGAATCTATTGAGACTTTGACCTCCACAGCTAGCGTTAGAAAGCTCGCTACTGAATTTTATAACCAACTTTCAATGATTCCTATAGTACGTTCGAAGCATGAAAGGTCCATATGCTGCCTTAGTATTTTTGTGGTCGATGAAATCCGAACTTGTTGTGCTCATTGAAGGTGCTTCTCGGTGCATTACTTCTTTGCCTTGTGCTCACCTTTCCCCTAAACTTGATTGCAATATAGTTGGCACATAATAGCAATCTTTAGGCTTGAACAAAGATTGAACATTATGTAGCCTGCCACACGATCCTTTTTATATGTTTTCCATTTTTATTGCCACTCCTCATATTTAATCATAATCAACATGATTTTTCCAACCTTAATTTTTTCTCTTCTAGTTGCCAAATTGTTTAAGCAATTTGCAATTTGTTTGGGACTTCTCATTAGTCGTATTACAATGTAGAAAGCATTGTCCGATATAGTCTCCAAGGTATGTTCCAGTGTGTTTTAGACACTGTAAGATTTCCCTTCGCTGATACTGAAAGAGGATTCATTACCACTGTTTATTTCTTCAGAAAACATATTCTTCGACACCTCTTTTTAGTTTCGCTATTCCATTCATGCACTTTCCATAAGCAGTTCTTTTAACTTACAGTTGCTTCTGGAAATACTTTTATATGCTTTAATATGTTTACTCAAACGAAACTAGTGTGGCCTGAAGAAATTTTGTCGTCACTAGCATTGTATTTTGAATGACTTAAAGCGAACGGGAATTCTCCGATAGTTGTCCAATTCATTCATGTGATGACTATGAAAAGGAAAACTGCGATTTTATGTTAAAGAACTGATATTTGTAAATGGTATTTTTAAACATTAAATAATATCATTTATTTTTCAGCCCTCCTCAGAAACTATAAACTACTTGTACTTTTTTGCAGGTTCTTACAAAATTCAATCGTAAGCTGTCCTGCACTACACATTACATTAATAAGATTCAGGACTGGGTGGTTTCTGTCTACATTTCTTCGAAGCATTAATCTATCGCAAGCTTTACTTAAAAAAAAATTATGTCGATAAAAATTTCTAATACCCTATCGTATTATGCATAACCTTCCAGTTGGATGTTTTCTTACATTTTTCATTTTTTAATTACCGTATATGAAGGAATATGAGTCTTTAACCTAGTCGTGGAACAATTTGTATTATAGGTTGTTAAAATCGATTACCCAGCAATAATATTTCCTATAAGCTAATAAAAACGAACTACCAATTCAACTGGTAGATACACCTCTGTATAAATTAAAAATAAAATTTAAAACAAAGTAGCTTGGATAGAAAATAATGTCTACACAACTTTTTCATACTGTAATTGCCGATATCACCTATTTCTATCTCAGTATATCCAATATTAATAATGCATTAACCTAGAATACGGTTTACATCGAGATTTGATGCGAACTCAAAATATAATAGAAGATTTAGACATCGACAGGATATCAATACATACACTTAGTTCTCCATTAAATAATACACATAATATTCCATATTCAACGATATTTAGCAATCAGATAATTTTAATTGGCTGCGTTCCATACAAGGTTATAATACAGTTACCCTTGTAGAATTCACGGACGTTTTTTTTTTCTTTTACATTTTTCAATCCTTCGGAACGCTCCAACGCCTAACCGATCGCTGGTAAGCAGGTGCAATAAATAAACATCAATTACCCGTGGTATTTAGTGCTCTAATACTTCCTTTACAAATGTACTGTTTTGATTTTATCAATTATCTACACAATGAACTGTCTACAAATTTATAAATTACGTTTCTGTACTGCGCGTTATCTCGACAATTTATCAGCGTGTTCGTTTTGCGTTATCTGCGCTAATCTTCGCGAGTGAGAAAATCCGAGACTACATTGAACGGTGCGTCGGTACTATGTGCTCTGTGATACATGACTTTGTACTAAGTTGTCTATTTTTCGCTTGGTGTGCTTTTATTTTCATCAAATGTCAAGACATGTAGTGAAAAATTATAAAACGGAACAACACGAGAGAATTTGACTTGCAAAATAAATTGGAAAATATGTTATTTAGTTACTGTTATACTGCTAGATGATACATTAACAGAAAGATATGACAGGAGAAGTATAAACAACAAATAATAATGGTAGTTGTGTTAGGAAAGCCCTACAGTGAACTTCAGTTCATTTTCAGAAGTAATTAATTATTTATTACTTATTATTTACTATTATTATTATTATTATTATCTTCTTCACAAGATTGATTTTCTTATCTTGGTTTGGAAAGTCAACATCGGTTCTAGGAACAATTATTAAATGCTACTTAGCTAAGGATGCGACGGACTATCGCTGAGTTACAAAAAACAAAATTAACAAAATTTGTTCCATCCCCAGAAGCGATGGATTTATGAGCTTTTCAGGAATCTCCTCCGTTGCGCCGATTACAACTGGTACGATAATTACCTTCGTCATTTGCCACATCACTCGGACTTCATCTGCTAGCGGTAAGTATTTGTTGATTTTTTCGGTGAAAGCTTTATCGGTGTTTGCGGCGAGAGGTATGGTCACGTCAATGATGTACGCTATCTTTTCTTTTTTTAGGATAAGTATTATGTCCGGCTTGTTGTTAGGTATTGTTTTATCTGTTATTACCTGTCGGTCCCAGTATATGCGAGCATTATCGTCTTCGCATTCTGTCGGTGGTTCATATTTATAATACGGAGTCTTGCGGTCTTCATACGTCATCTCCATGTGCATATTTCTAAGCAGCTGATGTAAGATCTTTGCCACTCTGTTGTGACGTTCGAGGTAGTGCTTCGGTGCCAATACAGAGCATGCTGCCAGCAGGTGGTCCAGCGATTCCTCTTTATCTCCGCATATGCGGCATGTAGTTGTCTCCAGGTTATCCTTCTGAATTCTTCGTCGATACGATCTCGTTCGTACTACCTGATCTTGGATTGCAAGAATCGCCCCCTCCGTCTCCAGAAAAAAGATTTCCGTTCCGAAGCCATGCTTTGACGCTGCGGTATCCATCCCTCGGACTCGATGATCGACAGATATTTTCCATGCAGTGGCTTGCTTCTCCATTTAGTGCGTAGTTCTGCTGCACTATGATTATTATTATTATTATTATTATTATTATTATTATTATTAAAGATAATATAATTGATGGTGAATTAATTCCTCCGGTATGTGGTCAAAAGAAAGAGAAGTCAAACTATTGACTTATTTATTAATTTCTCAATATTTCGCAGAATATTCCTGCTTCATCAGGAGAACTACAGCGTTAAAATTAATAAACAATTGTACTTACTTAATACAAAGTGTAAGGTAAAACAGCAACGATATGTAATAACTAGCAATACATTAACTACAAGAAAAATCAAGCGGAAAAATTTAAAATTTCAAAATTGACAACACCCAAAAACATTTGGACAAATATGTTAACAAAATTAAAAATTTTTTCATAGTGATAATATAAAATATCCTTTACAGTAAATGTATGAAAAATAGTGAATTCAGCAGAATTAAATAACAGTCAATTAAAAGGTAAGAACTAAACAAAAATATAATCATGGGGCAATAAGATGAAAGAAAAAGAAAATATAAAAATCAGTCAAAAAGTTTGTTCTTACCTTTAAAATTTAATGAAATGTGTTGCGAAATTATACAGCATCTTGTACACCCAACTATGAATTGTTATCTAATTAATATCCTGGCCATTCCTTATTATATTTAATCCAGGTTTTAAAATTTAGATGTCATGCTACATCCATATTGCAGTACAACTTCTTCAAAGAACCGCACCGGCAAGTCTGCTGAGGTAGAGTAGAAGGCTAATGGTACAAAATGAGTGACATCAAATGTTCGGGAATGGGCCCTTTGTTTGGTCTACCAAAAGTTTAAAAATTAATTCATTGCTTCATCAGTGGTCCCAACCTTAAGAAATTGTGGGAATCTCAACTAATTTGTAATAATATGTGTAATGAAGAAAATATTGAATAGTGTAAGATGGTTAAACGTTTTCACTGACTCCTCCACAAGAGGCTCTCTTGCAGATTAATGTTATTAGATTCGGACAGCACGGTCAGGAAGTCCTGGCGAGTACTTTTTTGTCGTATAACATTACAAGCAAAAACATTTGAAAAATATATAACTAAACAATTGTTTTTCTGTTCAAGAAATCATTACAACATGAGTTATAGTAAATGCCATTCAAACAAAACTACTAAAGTATGTCGGTTTTAATTAGTACTTAATTTAACAAGCGACAAATTCAATTCGTTAAAAAGCCACTGAATACATGGACAGCAAGAATATAAAGGATATTGGCATATAAATCATGATTTTAAAGTTGTTTACAAGCCTGGAAGATTGATTTTATTCGATACTCTTTCTATCGCTTTCGTAAAAAGACAGTTTAACCTAACTTTGCCACAAAAGAAAGGAAGGAACCTGCAGGAATGACAGATAAAGGTGCATGTCTAAAACATACACACAACAGACTTTTAGAAAAATCACTTTAGATTCAAAAGTGACCGGAAGAATTTCAAAGATAAATATCCATACGACTTATGGAGTAGACGAACGAAGTGTTTTACTAACCAAGAATGCACAAAACAATAACTGAGTTGAGAGGGTCGATGGAATGCCATTGGAAATCATCAAACTACTGGCTTTACATCAATCATAGTGGATTCTAAACATAAAATACAAAATATCTTACTGAATGCACAATATTTTCCTCCGGAATGGAAGATAGTTGTACTGCTACCCAAAATGGGAAAAAATGCAGAAAATGCACCTACATATAGACCCCTCTGTTTGCTAAACACAAGCTGTATGAGTCAATAATCAAAACTCGCTTAATCTGCTCTATTAAGCGAGGAAAATGATGATTTCTCCGACAACCACTTTGGCTGTAGACGAAACAGGTCAACAATACAGACGATCAATGGGTTACAAACACAGTACGAAGCGATAAATGGTCTGACTAATCACTTTGGATTTGCAGAATACTTATAACTCTTCAAATTAGGTTTTAATAGTTGAAAACCTCGATTAGAAGAGCATGGAAAAATACTTAAAATGTGAATATTGTTAGGGATTATCTAACCGACAAACAACTGCAAGTAGCAAAGAATCATTTAATCTAAATGGAAAGAGGAACACAACAAGGATCTCTACTGAGGTCTACGTTGAGGAATGTACTATTTAAAGAGATTTTTAAGTGGAGTTAGCGACTTATGCGGACGACCTCGAACTTGTAATAGTGGAAGAAATGGTAACGTGTACCTAGCAAGACTTAATCATTGACTTAAAGAAGGCAGATATCTTCAAGGGAGTATAGGGATAGACCAAACGTAACCTTTAATATACCTAACTCAATCATAATACCTTAAAAGAGTGCTAAATACTTGGGACTCATTTTGGACCAGAGATTATATTTTGGAAGCCGGCTATGTTGGCTGGCATAATGACTAATACTAGTGGGACCAACAGTGAAAAAACGCAGCTGTATGGAGCTCCTGTCTGTTTGGGAAAAATGTCTATTACAGCATCCATAATGGTGCTTCAACTAGTAGCGACGACCCCTACACTCCTCCTCGACTTACTAGCATTAGAAAGAATGTTTACAGACTCCAATAAGGTTACAGAGTGTAAGGCAGCAGCTAGAAGCACAACAATCGATAAGTGGTAGAATAGATCTGATGAAAACAACTCCGAGATACAGTGAACGAAGAAACTTATACCCAGCATATGGTAATAGTATTGATTTCATAAAAAATAAAGTGCATTAATATTATCAGTAGATACATCTAATCAAATTCGCAATAACAATAGGACCCACCTTAAACCTCTCTTTCAAATACTCTCCAATAGAAGGTTACGTCGTATCGAATGCAGGTTCTTCTTTCATTGCAACAAAAAGATACGCATAATCATATTAGAGGAATTAAATTGGCCCGCCAAAAATGGAGGTCACCACACAATAAAATAATTACAACAACATCCTCTCGAATATACCGGTAGTCGATTTGAATAAAGGCAAATAACCCAATTTCTAATATTCTAATTATGCCAAACTTCTTATCATCGCATCACGCCGCTATTAAAGCTAATTGATACACGGGTTCGTCGCCTTCGATTCTGTTCGAGTCTCTTTTATTCAGTTCTTCTTTTAGCCTACCTTATCTGCCTATATAGATCGGATTCGTTATGTTTCATTTACTAGCGTTTGTATCACCTTTTTCAATATAAAATTCCAGTTAATTAGTCGTGGTATATACGTATTTGAATCATAATATGTGTAGCAGGTACATATAAGAAACTAAATATGTGTATCGTGCACTAATTTTGAATTCAATGCGTAAGAATCGGCTATTAAGGTAATGGAAAGTTCACTGAACGCGTGCAAAGTTTGAACTTTAAACATTTACCAGACACAAGTAGCTAATTAGGCGTTTTAACTATTATATCAAGTGCAGGGTGTGTATTTAGGTACCTAGGTGTTGTTTGAGTAAATTTTTGTGTACGAAGTTATACAGGGTGCCCACCTACACACAGAGAAAAATGTTCTTGAATTAAGAAAATATATTGTTTTACCCAAATATTTTTAATGCTAGAATATTTCTGTTTTGATTCAAATACATTTTCTTGGAATAAGTAAATACGTTTAATACAATCTAGACTATATTTGTTGTAAAATACGTATTTGATCTGAATAACTTCCCTATTTGTGAAATAGCTGAATTGCAAATTTCGAGCAGGTGCGTTCGAGATTATATGTGTATATGAAGCGTTTATACGTACATTTTTATCTGCGTGCACCATTTTACAAGAATTAGATACATATAAGTGTTTTGTAGTTAAGGCGTGGACATTTGCAGTAATGAAAGTACATATTTAATAATGCATTATGTGAAGTGTATTTTAGCTTCATGGGAATTGGAGGAATAATTTCAACCAAACGTTGTACTTGAAGTAAATCCATTGGCTAAACTTCCGAATGTCGACCACTGAATTGGCAATTTATATGCAATTTCACGGAAAGTACATGTTCTACTGAGTCCAAAACGGACCCCCGTTTCTTGCGGAGATCAGTCTAAGTAAGATACCTAAAAATCGTTCTAAAAAGGGTTATTTCTAGGTTATGTTTCGCTAGTGTTTTGACATTTCTGCGACGATTTTCAGTTGATATCCAGTCAGAATTACGAAATATCGAGCAGCAATTTTGAAACGTCGTTCGGGAATGAAAAAGTTCTCATTAGTATCTTTTAATACAATTAATTGATAAGTTTCAGTAACTAAAAAACATCTCTTCTTGTATTTTATTAAATTCAGTGCAAATACATTATATAAAATAATAGGAACGTATCTAAAGAATTAGCTTAGTTTTAATTCCAATTAATAACATTTAATAGATTAAAAATATCTTCAAATTTAGTCAAAATAGTATCTGAATATTCATAATTTTCTTCTTAATATTAACTTACACACTTAATTATCGGGTATGACACGTATATAATTATTTTAAAACTAAATTTCATGCATTAACATCAAATTTTACTGTGTAAATTTAATAAAAGACAAAAGAATATATGTTTTTTAGTCACTGAAATATACAGTGTGGTCATAAAGTTTGGAACCAAGCTTATAACCGCATTATTTTACATTTTTAGGAAAAAACGCTCGGACAGGTAAATTTTCTTTTTTAAACGGCATCTTTTGACATACAATTTTTTTCTATAACGTCATTGGTTTTTAGAGTAATGACGTCATCAACCCTTTTTTTAAATAGCAACCATATGATTTTTTTATCGTTTTTGGTAGATCTTTATATCCTCCAAATAGTGATATAAAACAATTAGTATGTTGCATCACAATTTATAAACAAAAAATACATCTGAACTTAAATTTATTGCAACAGTTAACGTAAATTTTCAAAATGGACCCCACCAATCAACTGACACTGTCCCAGCCGAGTGTAAACACTTCGTGTACTCGCCTCAATTATGTCTGGGGATATTTGTGTAATTTCGACGCGAATTCGTTGTTTTAAATCTTCTAAGTTGTTCGGTTTGTTAAGATGCACTTTCGATTTCAAATAACCCCACAAAAAAAAGTCTAACGGAGTCAGGTCAGGAGAACGAGGTGGCCATTCTATGGCGCCTCTCCGTCCAATCCATTTATTAGGAAATATTTCGTCAAGATAGTGGCGAACTTCTACACCATAATGGGGAGGTGCCCCATCTTGTTGAAACCAAGTATTTGGATGGGGTACATCGCCATCCTCGTGATTTGGGAAAATAACAGCGAGCGCTGGAACCAGTTTAAATCACAAAAATTCTAAATATTGCACAGCAGTCAAATTTCCGTCAAAAAAATATGGTCCTAAAATGCGTCGTCCAATCATTCCAATCCATACGTTAACTTTTCGTCTGGGCTGAGTATGACACGCTTGAGTCCAATGCGGATTGGTCTGCGACCAATATCTGCAATTATGGCGGTGAACAGATCCATTTAGGCAGAACGTAGCTTCATCAGAGAAGACGATGTTTTCCAAGAAATTTTGGTCACAACGTACTTTGTAAGGATGATAGTGTTCTTTTTTAAATAAGTTGACGACAAATGAATGAGCCACCTGATTGGGTAACGCAAGTTGTCTGGTGGAAACATGCTGCCTTTCTTCTGCTTCTAGAAGCACATTTAATTTCACATTTTCTCCTATTTGAGGTCTACCTTGCCGTGGCCGGTCTTTTACGGATTCAGTTTCGGTAAACTTTTCAACTAGTTTTATCACCGTAGACCTGGCAATTGGAGGTCTATCAGGATGTTCATGGTTAAACAATTCGCATGCTTCTGCATGCGTTCTTTGTCTGTCCCCATACCCAACCATAATTAAAATTTCGATTCTTTCTCGCTCAGATAAATGTGCCATTTTATATATTAGCGAAAATGAACAATTTTACTCCATGTTTAACAAATTTAACGTAAAAAATAGAAGTAAATAATTCAACAATGTTGTCGCCAGAGAAACAATTTCAAAATATTAGTGTTCTACATAATTTGTATAAAAAGAAGAAAGAATGTCATAAAGAAATATCTTGAAAAAAAGTGCGTGTTTCTGTTTTTGTAAATTTTTTGCATAGTAACATGAGTACATGTGCTTTTTACGATCCGCTTTGTTTGTTGGTTGTTTTGATCTGGAGCGAATAACGCAGATTACTATTGATCGCAAAGCATTTACACTCGGCTGGGACAGTGTCAGTTGGTTGGTGGGGTCCATTTTGAAAATTTACGGTAACTGTTACAATAAATTTAACTTCAGATGTATTTTTTTTAATATAATTTTAATTTTGTACAAAAATAAAATTTTCTTTTTTTTTCTAAATTTACCTATATTATTAAAAAAAAATGTGATGCAACATACCAATTGTTTTATATCACTATTTGGAGGACATAAAGATCTGACGTCATAAAAAAAAGTTGTATGTCAAAACATGGCGTTTTAAAAAAGAAAATTTACCTGTCCGAGCGTTTTTCCTAACAATGTAAAATAATGCGGTTATAAGCTTGGTTCCAAACTTTATGACCACACTGTGTATTACTTATTAATTGTATTAAGAGATACTGCAAAATAGTCTGTTTTAACTCAAGATAATATTTCTCTGCGTGTAGTACGCGGAAGTTCAATATCTTGGTTGATGAGTGAGATAATCGAATCTTTATTTATTTCATGTGTCTAGCTTTTTCAAGATCTACAAACTTAAAATAATGCCGATTATACAGGATGCTCCATTTCCTCTGCACAGACAGCAACTTTGGTTTTTTAAATATAAACCTATATTGTTTATAATTTATTTTGAATCTACATGAAAAATAAAAGAGACTTTATGTATAGTGTTTATCCGAAAAAAAACTGACGGTCTTTGAGATATTTGGCTTACTATGGTTTTCTAGTAAATTTTTGTCAATTACAATATCACAAATTTTGCGGTTACGCTAATTAGGAGAAGAGCTACTTTTTCACCAAATATTAGGCAATAATGGTTCTTCCAAACACCATGCCAGAAACTGACCTACAGTATAAGGGGTGCCCAGAAAATGTTGTCAAATTTGACAAAGCAAAATATGAAAAATCTCCATTAATTCAAATGGAACACCCTATATATTATTGATCAGTAAAACACAGAATTAAATATTCTACAACTTTCCTATAGTATTTCCTATACTTAACTTCAACATTTTAGGTAAGAGCGTTCTTAATAGAATCAAACTTGTAAGAAGCAGAGCTCCGTTTGGCAATCAACCACGGCATAAACTTAATATGTGTCCTTAAAAAAATTGTTCTGCTCATGCTAAGAATAAAATCTGATAGGTGGCGCACTGTGTCAAAACCTATCGCTTGTCCATTTTGCAATAGTTTTTCGAGATGTGTTGGAACTACTACGGGTCTGGCACCATTGCGGGCGATTTGTAACGCCATAGTTGCTCTCCCTCACTAGGCATGTTAGATGCTTAGTCCAACCTTGAACTTTCTATTGTCACCAGGTGATTTTTGAGAGCACTATCAGCGAAGATGTGTTTTTGTTGTGTCTCACACAATAAAACAGCAGAATTTCGAGAAACATTATGCTATTAAGTTTTATGTCAAACTAGAGGAATGCACGAGTATAATTTTTGAAGAATTGAAGCAAGCCTAAGGGAAACATACCACATACTTGTGGCAGACGAATCTCGCTCAGGAAATCCTTCAACTTCAAGAACTAATGAGAGCAACGAACGCGTCAGGGTTCTTGTGAGGTCAGACGATTAAAAAGTTTCACTGTTTATCCAACTTTAACTGAAGATGGACCCATAAGGAAGGTGTGTGTCAAAACGGTGCCCAATAACAATTGAGTAGAAGGACATTAGGAAAGACATGTTCGTTGACGTTTCTGAAAGAATTACCAAAGACCCCGATTTCTTCAGGCATGTGACCACAGGTGGTGACGTCTGAATTTTTAAATGCGACCCTGACACAAAGCGGCAAAGCCAGGAGTGGTGGACGGAGAATTCTCCTCCACCGAAGAAAACAAAAATGAGCAAACTAAAGATCAAATTAATGCTAACTTGCTTCTTTGACAATAGGGGTGCTGTTCATAAAGAATTTGTATCTCCGGAATAAACTAACAACCAATTTTTTTGCAGGAGTGAAAGGCTCGAAGGAATTGTGATTCGTATGAGACTGGGCATTGCAAACAAGTGGATGTTGCATCATGGCAACGATTCATGTCACACAGCCATCCTCATTATGAAGTTTTTGACATTAGAAGGCATCTCCTGGCAACCTTTTTTTCCCCAAACTGAAAGGTGTCTTAAAAGGATGTCATTTTCGAACTTTTGACAAGAATCTGACAGACAGTTTAAAAGCCATACCAGCTGAAACCTTCCAGCACTGCTACCAAGACTGACAACAACATTTCAATAAAATAAAAATATAGGTCTCAGTCTAAAAAAGTATACTCAAACCAAAAGACGATAGCAAATATTTAAAATCAATTTATACCAGTATGGGAACGAAATTATTTAATATTGTGAGAAATATAAAACAGCAGGAGGAGGTACACGATGGAGCACCAGATAAAATCTTCTCAAGATGTCCGGAATGGTTTACATTGTTAACAGAAGGTAATTTAAGGATTGAAAGACCTTCAATTGACACAATAGTATTGATAGCAGTAATGATAACCAATCACTTCCGCTGCTCCAAGTCCGTCGTTCTCAAATACATACGCCTAAATTGTCTGGAGAACTAAATAATCGCGATGATTAACTGAATCATAATTAATAACTAACGTCTGTCCGGTATGAAATAATACAACACGATCATACGCTTCCCGGTAGTGTAATAAATATAAAAATAATTGTGTGATATTTTCCGCTATTGTTACAGTGAATACAATTCCAATAGCCCCGCTTCTTTTTTACTTATCCTGCTGCGAAACAAATTTGACGTTTTCTAAGACACAGCAGTGGTACTGTTAATCAACGATCGCTCTGTTTGCACATCTATGCTACATAAATTTCCTTCATCTTGATTAAATTAACAATAAAAATAATCATCTTCATAATTACAGGTTTAAAATTCTAAAAATCAATCAATTCAAAATTTATAAATCTGCCAACTAAAGCTAATAATCATGTTTATTACAACTAACGACTACATGTAAGTTTCAGTATCAAGGACATTAATCATACTCTAGATATATGACGATATTTTTACTACAAACGGAAAGAACAAAGAAACAGTATAAAATTTGTTTATTGCATACAGAACAATAAAAGAACGTTTCAACAAATGTCAAATTTGCATAACGTGAACTCGACACTCCACTAGATATTGCTCATAATTTTAATGTCGTGTAAACAGTATTCCCTTGACAATAAATAATTGCATTTGCGTAACTGTGGCAAATAGGAACAAATAGGAATTATAAATTATTGAAGATATTTTAGTAGAATACGAAGTCAGCTCACAAAGAATGCTTTAGAATTTTGTAAAAGTCAAAAAAATATCCTTCGAATTCTCATAGGCCTTCATTATGAATCGTTACAGAATTCCGTTGATAGTGAAGGTTCATGAGTCCTCAAAACACATGTTCTGAGTTACTTAAGGGTTACTGATTACTATTTACATCTTACGGTAACAACAATAAGACGTTAAAGTTTCGATGAAGCTAATATTTATAACTTTTAGGAAACCTAAATTTTGAAAGCTAAATGTAAATACATCTATTACGACTAAGATATGCAGCGCTGAGGTCTTCATTTCTTTACTTTGTATCAATATTATTATATTATTCGATACGCGGTTTCCATATCCGCTGAGATAGCAAATATTTGTTAATTCTTAAGCAATACCCAACAGATTCATGACAACACTGCCTCGACATCTATGGTTTATGCCTATCACTCACAGAAATATATCTTAATTTAAGAACATTAAAAACTCGACTCGTGTCGTATTGCATTTCTTTTATTAGCAATAATTTACCGATACAGCAAACTAACCACATCATTCCAATAATAAACCTACGAGTCATTCTCACTGACAATGAGCATAAACCTGCAACAAACGTGAATGTATTCACAGCGGGTATATTTGCCGCAAATATTTTTTTTTTTTTTAGAAAATATTAAGGATTAAATAATTGTAGGAAAATAAAAACATTCCTGAATGGAATATAGTGTAAGTATTAGCATAGACCTCAGCTGAAATATTTCTATTTCAATAAGATTAATCAGCCTCTTTGTTGTTCAGTAATGCATGAAATTAATATCACATAGAATGTTTCTAGAATGCACTCATATTTTCTTATTCACAAATGTATTTATCTCATTATACAGGTGTCAACACTACGCTATATAAAAACATATTTTTAATCTCTAATAACTTATTTGTAAAATCCATGTTTTTATTGGTGGAAACTTTACAGTTTACTATATTAAAATCAATAACACAATAGACCGGATTTTTCATTATTTATGCTGTATCAAACACCGGCTTTATTCCACCATCAGTAGCGATGTTGACAATGTAATATTCATCGTTGATCGTCACAGTGAGTAGCATAAAAGTAGGAAGCAGAATTTTTTAATTTCATCATTTCAATTGCTAGATAAGATGGAGCATTATCTACGGTGAAAAATTGCATTGTTGTCGGACATCTCTAGATTCAGTTAACAAGAATAATTAATTTTCGCTGAATTGATCTTCGACGTTATTTCTTTTTATATCCTTACTAAAATAAATTCCATAACCATTCAATTTATCTACAAAGTGAAACTAATTTACATAATTGTGGTGGATGATATTCTTTTCGGTACGTTTTTTTTTCTTTTTTGTAAAAAGTATTATGTCGAAAGCTTAACGGGTTTAGTGACTTTCATTATGGCTTTGACGTCCGTAAGAATTGTTGGGCTATTGTTAGTACGTTCGTAATTGGTTGTAATACAATAATAACTAAACAATTAATTCTTTGACATGGTACTTCGTCTATACCTTCTTGGGCACCGTATTAATATCTGATCATACTTTCCTGACGCAGAATTAGTCATATCTATTAGGATTTATAAAAAGAAGTGTGGATTTATATTAATCCTTTTACAATTTATTATGAACAAGCAATCTGCAAAATTGGCGAACTGAATACCTAATGCTGGTAAAGCAATTGCATCTAATAACTCTTGCTTCCAGAAACAAAATCCGTATACATTCAGGGGTACTCTAGGAATGGTGTCAATTGCAATGATATTTGACACAGCATCTTCGATGTATTTGCATCTTTGTCAGGTACAATTAGTATACCAGCATTTATTGAGTTCCATGCAAGAAGCAATATTTTATGTTTCCAATACTTAATCTATCTGAAATGTTCTGCAAGATTTTAGCCGTTGTGCTTTGTACGAAACATTAGTGGATTTCTCCTTCACTTTTTTAGTTAAGGTGACATTTTTTAGTACAGCACCATAGATATTGAAGTTTCATCGTCTGTAAGAATAATGATAGAATGATAGAATGAAAGCTTATTATAATAGAAATCCAAAAGCAGGTAGCACTTGTTTTCTTTATATTCTAGACGTAGGAATCTGATGATTTTTTGTTGTTGTTTTAAAATAACTAGTAACGATATAATAAGGTAGCACGTCGCTAAAGCACTACTGCAAAACCAATAAAACTAATCAAATAAATTGAATAAATGGCAAATGGTATTTTATTGGTTTTGTTGACACTAAAGCGTAAGCTATTAATTTAATAAATAAATGATAACACTTTCTTTTGTTCTATTTAATTGACTAGTTTATATAATTTATGTGACATTTGCTATAGAAGTATATAACTTAATTATTGGAATACCATAGAATGCTATTTTTATCTCAAAAGAACTATTAACATTGCTTTGATTAATTCCTGTTTCATTAATTATAAATTATTGACAGATCATAATTAAGTTGAAATAGGAGAAAAATTATACAGTATAGGGATCCAGCGTGCAAAGCTGTAAATGACAATTGAAATGCAAATAGAAATCGGATATGTAATCTAAGCCACCTTCTAGTACAAGTTACTTTACATTACCAAGTACTATTCAAACTTTAAGATTTTGACATACAATTTGTACAAATGTGCGGAAATGTATAGTTCGTCTAGAACATATTTGGACTAAATTAAAAAGATCACATTTATAATTTCTGATATGGCATCTGTATTATTAACAAAAATTAATTAATAGCAAATGACCGTAACTATTTGCTAATAACATGTTCGTTTAGTCGACAACATTTCCTAAGACGTTCTGGAAGACATAATATTGTCCCGTTACTTCTATTTGTTACTCTTACAAACATCTTTTTCTACACAGTGGAGTATAGCATCTTACGTTGTGTTGCTGAAATTAAGATCCATTAGGATGTAAAATATTAGCCTTTTTTCCAGACGACAGCTTTTTAACCCTTCAGTAGTCGCATTCCATTCCTACCTTCCCATCATAGCTAGTATGATTATACACTATTATGATTCCTCTATGTGTTGTCCTAATTTAGAGTAAACTGACCTTTCGGTAAGAGAGTGTTGTGATTTCTAAAATTATTGTTGAAGGTACTAAATATTTTTAGAAAGGTAAGTTTCAGCCATATTTACTTTTTTCTGTTTTATTTTAATGTATACTTTCTAATTAGATGGGAAACTATGAAAAGGAGCAAACGAGGGTAGAAAAACTAATGGAAGAGGTGCTGGCCAAAATGGATGCTGAAAATAACCAGCAAGTAGTGCCAGACGATCAAGAATCAGAACATGAAACTGATTCAGTGGTAACAAGAAGTAGTAATACTGACACAGATCAAGAAATATCCGATGGGGTGACAGAAAATGACACTGATATAGGTACCAATAAACTTTTTTATACATGCACCGAACGGAAACAGAAGGCTATTACAACAAAATATACTGCGTCAAGGATTACCAACTGTAGGTCCAGTATCAAAAGATCTAAAAAGTCCTCTAGACATAATATCATTTTTTCTCAATGACCATATGATAAATACATTCATACCATATATCAAAGTTTTAGTCATGACAGGGACTGCATGCCATCAAACAAAACGGAAATACAAGCATTGATAAGATTATCTACTGCATTACGGTGGTGAGATTTTTAGACTTAAAATGTAATTCAAACGTTTCAGACTCGTCCTAAGCTCTTTCTTGTTTGATGATAAAACCACTAGAAATGAAAGGAAAGTACCTAATAGATAAACTAGCTCCGATTGAAGACTGTTTTGAATCGTTTATCACTAACTGTAAAAATGGTTTCAGTCTTTCAGACTGTTGACGAGAAGCTTGAAGCTTTTCGCGGCCGATGCCGATTTAGGCAATATATTCCTCCCAAACATAATAATAATGGGATAAAAAATATTTGCTCTCTCAGATGTGGAGGTCTATGTGGGATTGCAGCCTGAAGGACTTTACCGCGTGAGCAATAGCCCATCAGATGTACATAGTTATGCGCCTCTGTGAACCTATTTATTACTCTAATAGAAATATAACCGTGGATAATCGGTTCACTAGACTAAGTCTTATTGAAAAACTATTAGAAAAAAAAACTTACAGCTAGAGGAACTACAAGAAAAAATAAGAGAAAGCTACCAAAGGAGTTCACTCAACCACAACTTCCCGTGAAATCGAGTCTCTTTTGGTTTGGCGAAACTTGCACATTAGTGAGTTATATTCCGAAAAAGAATAACAATTTTTTGCTATTATCAAAAATGCATGACAATGACTGTATTGACGAAAACACACTGAAACCAATGATTATTATTGATTATAATAAAACAAAAGGCGGTGTTGATATTGTAGATCGACTATGTCATCAACTATGATTCGATAAAAAATTGGAAAACCCGATATGCCCGATTACCTTGAACAATATAAAGAGGAGTTGAACTATGCCTAGATATTCCTCCTCAAATCATTACTCGTAGCGAAAATTTAGAAACTGGAATATTCGGGTGTTCTCTCGGACAAAATTTGTAATCTATTGCATCTTACTTGAAATCATCCTCTTGAAACTGCTGAGGAAACTTCAACTGTCATTGAAGAATTTTTTTTGGCTTTTTGGATACGTAACGTTATCTCTTCAGTGATTTCGATACAACTTCGCTGTTTTCTAAATCTGTTAGTTAATTTCCGAAAGCTTAAAAAAGGATTTTGTCTTTCTAAGTTAATCAGGGCATTTAAATTGTTACCACAAATTGTACGTGGCCGCTCAGAAACTGGCTTGTGATTCATTCCAATTCAGATGATACAAACTGCTGCTATATTTGACAGAACCTAATATTACTTGTTTTGGCCAACAGCAATAATGCACTTAAATTTGTAAAAATAAGAAATTCCGGATACTTTCCCGACGGACAATAGTTTTGTATTGAAGATGAGTGTGGTTAGCTTATTTTCCGTTTTTGTGTCAATAGTAAAATGTTGTGCGAAATACTTTTTAAATGAAGGATAAAGCGATTTATGAAGGAAAGCTACTTAGAGAGAAGAGAAACCGTGAATATGGAATTAAAGAGTTCCTTTACCTATTATGAACTTTCGTTTGAGAGAATATAATTTAATTTTGACAGAATGTCTCTAGAACCTATATATAACAAGACTAAGTTTTATATTATATTCTTATTGAACATAATGTCGTTAGTACACCGTCAAGTGCAGCCATTTAGCAAAAATATAGCACTATAAAATATTTATTGTCGTTTATTGAATAGATGTTCTATATATACATTTTACGACAACATTTTATGACACTACGTTGGTTTTAAACTGCACTGACGTCTTCAATATCTTAGATTTAACTGGTAGCAGGTAGATGAAAATGTTGGGCAACGGAATTTTTTAGCATAAAATCATGATTTGCATAGGAATTTTGTATAACAAATTGATATTTACATTCCATATTTATAAATACGTTTTTGGTTTTCATAAAAATTTGTTTATTGCGTTTATTATTCCAACGTCTGCGTTCGCAAAAATATGTACTGACAAAAATATGTATCACGATTTTTAATATATGGGTTCTCTTTATCTTTACTTTTGATTAGCGTTGAAAGGAGCGTTGCAGCACGGTACAATTAATGCTAACCATTATTTAAGAATGCCAAACGCTTACCGTGAGGACAGCCTAAGTTATATACTTGTGTCGTGTATGCAAATGTTCAATTTCGGGTATGTATACCTGTATGAAGAATATTATCCTCGAATGCATACTACAGATAAATATAATGAATGAGTCAAATTAAAAGAGTAATACTATAGTCTGTACAGTATGGAAATTAGGAAGATAAAAATTATTACCATAACCCGCTTGTTCTGAATGGTGTATAAATATAAATAAAATTAAATTGTTTATTTATTGTTTTTAAATGCAAATGTATATCTAGTATGTGTATCGTGTGTATTAATTATAAGGAGTTGTTGTATTGGGATCACTGGTCAATTTATAATGGGATATACCTTTTGAAATTATTTTATTATTTAAAGACGTTAGTCGAAATAAGAAAGGAAAGCGTTGATTCAAACCATATCTGATATTTTTTAAATCATACGTTATCAACCTGCATATACATATTTCTAATTTTACGTCTAATTTAAATTCCACGGTTACAGCTACTTGTTCTAGCTTTAAGACTTTGTATAAAGAGTGCCGCTCTTCAGGGGGAGCGTTTTTATATTCACGGAATGGGGGATAAGGGGTGGAAATAAAAAACAACCAAATTATTTTCCTTTTTCAACATATTCACCTGCAAGACGGATACGTTTTTCACATCTTTCAATTAATTTATTTATACAGTCATAAAAAAATGATTTCTCTTTATCTGCAAAATACGCCGAAACTGCCTCCTTGACTTCACCATCGGTAGTAAATTTTTTACCCCGCAGCTCTGTTTTTTTTTCAAACAGGTAATAATCACTCGGGGCCAGGTCTGGGCTGTAGGGTGGGTGATTCACAATTTCGAAGCCCACCTTATGCAAGGCAGCTAACGCAACGCGGCTCTTGTGGACGGGCGCGTTGTCGTGCAAAAGCAGCACACCTTTCGTCAATTTTCCCCGTCTTTTCTCTTTAATGGCTTCTTCTAGTCGCTCTAATATTGAAGCGTAATATTCTCCGGTTATAGAAACACCTTTATCTTTATAATCAATCAACAATATTCCTTCCGAGTCCCAAAATACCGTTGCCATGAGTTTCCCAGCTGATTGTGATACTTTAAATTTCTTGGGAGGTGCTGTGCCCTTTTTATGCCGCTGCATGGAGTCTTGTTTGGACTCAGGTTCATAATGATGAACCCAAGTTTCGTCTCCAGTAACAATTCGACTCAATACACCATCCTTGTCTTCATTACAGAGGTCCAAAAATGCACGCGAACACTCTACGCGCTGTTGTTTTTGCGGCGGCGTGAGCATTCTCGGCACCCATCTGGCGCTGACCTTAGACATGCCGAGATGATCGTGTAGGATTTTAAAAATTGTTGTGTTGGATACTCCAACCATTTCTGCGAGTTGTGTTTTCTTTAGTCGAGCATCTTCGAGTACATTTTTTTCAACTTTTTGGATAAGTGCTGGCGTGGTCACCTCAATGCTCCTGCCCGGCCTTGGGTCATCTTCAAGGGATTCCCTTCCTTGTTTAAATAAACTGTGCCACTTGTACACCATGGTTTTTCCTGGACAAGAGTCGCCGTAAACCAATGACATCTCATTCATTATTGTCGCGACTGATTTTCCTTGCCTGGTAAGGAACTTTATAACGGCACGATATTAGATTTTTTCCATATTTCACTTTTCACTCCTGATTATGTTCCTTGGTTGACGATAGCTCAAAGACTAACTGTCTAATAACAATGAAACTTCGTATTTATACTAATTATGAGTCGCTGCACAGGCCACGCCCCCAATGCGCCTAATCACCCCCCTACAACCCGCTCATTCGGCGAATATAAAAACGCTTTCTCGTATGTATGTATATATGTGTTCCCGTGTAAACCAAGATTCCCTAACTGCAGTGTGAACCAAGACTACAGAACAGATAATAACTTCAACCGTCAAAATATGACAGGACGTCTTCCCCACTTTAATATCTGCTACATACAACGTCACTACACTCTTTTCAGTTAAGTTGAAAGCACGTAAGCATCGCTGCTGCAATTGATTCTCCCGCCAAGTGCGAGTTGTGCAGTTTAATTCAATTCCTTCAAGCGGAATGGAACGGAAATTAATCGAAGAATGAGCCGTGTATAGGGCGAAAACTTTATGGTGGGTGGTGTTGTGTGTGAAGACGTACAGGAAGTTTAAACGAAGCCGAGCAGATATTCACGATGAAGGTGGACAAATCTATCGCATCAGAGGACATTGTTCAACAGTGTAGACAATTGTTACTGAATACCTACCCCGCAAAAAACTGTGCGCTCGATAGGTGAGCGCTGACGTTTCTCTGGCCCGTTGTGAGGTTGAAGGTGGAAATTTTTTGAAATCCATTGTAACTGGAGTTAAGATCTACATTGGACAACAATGAATGCACTCAAAATCGCCAAAAAAGTTCAAATAAACATTCAATAACAGAAGAGTTATGATTACAGTATTTTATCTTACAAAGATTGCGGAGGGCCATTCAAAACAAAAGAAGAGGCATGCTGCTAGAATTCATTCTCCCGCCAAGTTGCTTGCTAAATTTATGGAACTGGGGACTACAATCGACGGAGCTGTTTATTGTCAGACTTTACAACGATTGCGGAGAGCTATTTAAAACAAACGAAGAATTGTTGAGTTCTTCTCATTCCTGAGTATGTTGTGTGTAACCAACCGAGTTCTTGAACAATTTCAATGGGAAGTTTTGAACACTCAGCGTATAGCCTTGACTCAGCGTCAAGCGACTTTAATCCCTTTCGTGAATTGAAAAAGTAGCTAGGAGTGCAAAACTTCAGTGGGCAGTACAGAGAACAACCTCACGGACAAGCTCAACTCACTGGAGGCAACATTCTATGCAGAGGGTCATTGGAAGGCTCGTCCATATACATGACAAATGCATCAATCTTTACGGTGATTTTGAAAAAGAAAAACGGGCCTCGTCATATCTACAAAAAACATTTTCATTCCAAATTTAACATTCAGGTATGGAAAAAAATATTCGTGCAATGATGTGAAACCAGATGAGTACTACAAAATGTTTCACTTCTAATTTTACTACTTTTTACAGTATTCCAAATCAAAAGAATTCCACAACATCCCTAGTTCTAATATGGTTATCAAGTTGATTTCATAAAAAAGTCTTTCACTTAATGAAAATAAGATCACTTGAACCAGCTAATAAATTCTACCACAATAGTGATAACGAAACACACCGAAAAACATTTGGAATGACGTAGCATCCAAGTGAAATTCGAGATAAAGACGACTAGAATTAAGAGAACTTTATTGAGGAAGTAGATTTACAGAAGGAAGGAACAGGTCGATTTTAGGAATGAAAATTCTTTAAACCATTCTCCTCACCAAATCCTAGCAGTAGTACTAAATTCTCTATTCAACCAGCATTGCATTAACTAAGTCAAGATGCTGTAACGTAGTGGAATATTTAATGGATGAGAAAACAAAAACCTAGTAGTCATCCTATTTTTAAGGAAACTGCAGGTCCAAAGGACATAGCAAGACGTATGTTGGAATCATGACATATTATTCCTACATGCGATGGCAGTTCAAATATTATTGTCCCTAACATAGATGGCATTGCTTTTCATAGTTATCTCCAATGTTACTTAATTGTCGGCGCTGGACGGCCGAAAGCTGTTGTTTGCAAAGACAATATTATGATCCTGATATCACTGTAACGAATCACTATAGAGTGCACAGCTCAGACTTGTGGCTTTTCAATAGGTAGCGTAGAAACCACTTTCTATAAAGAATTGAGTCTCGAAATTGTAGCGAATATGTTTACGCCAGAGCAAAAGCGCATTCGAAGGGTCACTTCAGAGACGAATTTGGTCATTATGAAGCCAGATCCTGAACACTTCCTAGCAAAATTCGTTACTGCGCATTTTCATCTTCTGACTTCACCATTATGTTCTTGATTCAATAGGGCAGTGAATAGATTGGAGGCACGAGGGTTTACCACCCTCTCAAAAACTTCGTGCAGCAGCATCTGCGGGGAAGATCATGGTCACAGTTTTTTACGATTGCGAAGGAATTGTCCTTGTTGACTGTTTACCACGTGATCAGACTACAGCTGGGCAATATTATGCTGTTTTAATTTCAAAACTACGTAATTCCATCATAGTAAAAAGGAGAAAACTCAGACGTGGTGTCCTGTTTCATTAAGATAAAGCTCTTGCCGCAATTCATAACGCTGTCTTTGAAATTTTGCAACAGCCACCGTATTCTCCAGACTAGGCCCCTAGTGACGTCCATGTTTTCCCTTATCTCAAAAAACACCCTCGTGGGATCCACTTTTGGGACGATGAAGTATTTATGATAGAGCTGAACGAGTGGTTTCCATCCTAAGAGAAAACATTTTTTTATGAGGGCATTAAAGCTGTTTGCCATCATTACATCAAGTGTGTCAACGTCTTAGGGAACTCTCTTGAAAAATATAAATTTCCACTTTTTCAAATGATTTCGTTCTATGTGAAGGAGAATAATATCTGAACTGCCCTCGTACATTCATTTGCCTTTACCTTCTTGCTTTTACCTGTTTCTGTTCCGTAGCTGCATCAGATTAGCGCAAAGACACTATTCAGTGAGTCAAGTGCTGTTCTTTTGTTAGATGGCAATCAAGTTTCAAAAATATCTCTCACTCTCTTAATTTACTTTTGATCCACAGACCAATTTTCACTACACTAAGCCAAATCATTTTTAAAATATTTAAATCCTTGACATATAAAATTGCTTCGCTTGATTAAGAGTATAAATTTATAACTTTTATAATATAGATTTATAGAGTTTATTTCACATGAATCACTACATTATTACAATTTGCAAGGCGTGAATATAACGGCAGAGTTGTAAATTCTGCTAACATTACGTACTGCTTATCTAGCATAAATATTATTTATTCTACTCTGCGATACGTTTGTTATAACGATAACATCAAATTAGATTTCATAACTTAAAATCTTTTCAAAGTTCTGGCCAATAATCTTGCAAGCGCGAAGCTCTAAAATCTTGCGGTTTCGCATATAGTACCTACTCCATTTTAGATCACACTCTCGATAGGGTTAAATGTTAATTGCGAGAGTGCTATTGAAAAGCCAACGAGAAACCACGGCAGAAATAGCAGTCGGTAATAAATTTCGTACACTACACAAACGTTGTTTGAACTCTGGAAATCAATATAAATCAAATCGCAACGGATTACAACGGCACAGCTGCAATATTTTAGCGAAAATTCTAAGAATTTACAATAATAATAACATACAGACGGCCTTGGGCGATCACGACAGCATTGTGTTGATTTTATAAATACATTAACATTAACGTAGGGCGTCTCATTGTTCCGTTTTGTATCAAGTATCGCGACAATCTAACTTCTAATACATTGCAGACTGTATCGGTATCGGTATTGTTATAAACTTTCTCCATTATTTTTGCTTTATTCTCAAATTGCTAGACATGTATGCATATATGGATCGTATGCAGACGTTACATAAATTAATCAGCGTTTTGAACGAGAACTTCAAAGCAGTCAACTATCGTTGGCTTTTGTTCCAATAGGTTACTTAAAATATGCAGCAGGTACATAATTCACTATACCCTTTCTATGCTGTTACGTAAATTGCTTACTAATGAATCCTACTTACACCTTGTCGTCTCTATTATTAATAATATAATAGTTCCAGACCGGAATATATAGATGTATACTACACAGACCATATTTATTTTAAATATATCAAATTTTATAGATTATAAATTAGTCCACCCTAACCTTCAATCACTGCCCCACAAAGTATGGCATTAAAATTGAATGTTTGACAGATGTCAGGAGTAATTGCGCGTACGAGGTTTGTTCAGAAAATAACGGCAATTTTATTTATTCGTCTACATTAATGTTATCGCCTTCAAAATAGTTCCTATCAGATATTATGGACTTGTGCCAGGGCTTCTTCATAATCCTCGAAGCACTTCTCAAACTCGATCTTTGGGATAGCCCTAAGCTCTTTCAGCGATGCGCTTTTAATGTCATCTATGTTTGTAAAGCGACCCCTTTCAAGTTCTCTTTATGGTTGGAAATAGGAAAAAAGACGGAGCCATATCCGGCGAATATGGTGGCCGAGGCATCGTGTTACAGTATTGCTTTTGAGCAAAAATTCAGAAAAAAGCAATGAAGTATGTGAAGGTGCCTTATCACGGTGCAAAATCCATTAATTGTTTCTCCACAAATCCGGGCGTTTTCTTCGGATTCCTTGACCTTCCTTAACCGTTTGCCCCCCTTGCAAAAATTCATGATGTACTATGCCATTAAAATCGAAGAACACAGTGAGCATAACCTTCACTTTTAATCACACTTGTCGAGACTGTTTTAGTTTTGGCGAATCAGAATGCCTCCACGGGGACGATTGAGCTTTCGTCGTCTTGACGTCATATTCGTAAACCCATGTTTCGTCACCTGTTATAACACGTTTCAGTAACTTTGCATCGTCCGTCGTTGACTTCATTTAGTCACTCCTTAACAACTTCCATTCGCTGCTTTTTCAAATTTCAGTTCATCAGATTAGTAACACCAATCGAAAAAACTAATAGGAACGTTACGGGCGATATTTGATCTACATCAGTAGAACTTGCGCAAGAGTTGAAAAAAAAGGGGGCTCACATATCTTGGAATCATGAAGAAAAATAAAAGTCACATACCACCTTCTTTTCTACCTCACAAACATAGGGAAGTTAATAGAAGCGTTTATGGGTTTACTCAAGAATCGATATTATCGTACGTTCCGAAGAAATCAATAACTGTAATGATGCTTTTTTCAATGCATAACTCTGCAATTGATGATGAAAATGGCAAGCCTGCGATGATCTCTGATTACACTATTTCCAACCCAGGTAGCATGTAACGTTTGTAAAACGTTTTAGAAAGGTTTCCTATGCGTTAGCAAAAACGTTTATATAACGTTTAGGAAACGTCCTAATGTCACAAAAATAAAACGTTATAATTTCACGTTCCATAAACGTTCTCTAAACTTTACACGACAAACATTTTATTAACGTTGGAAAATGCAAAAATATTTTTATAAAGGAATACAATTCATTAAATTTTGAGCTAATTATAGCTCACTTTCTGATAACGACGAAACTAAAAAAGAACTAACATATCCGACATAAATGAATAGCAGTAAAGTATGTACAATACATATATTATGTAGATAGTACATGATGTTCTTTCCATCAAAAAAATAGGAAGGCAAATAATCAGTTATAAGTTAATTTTCTAATTTGGAGTAAATGTATCATTATTCATTATCTATTGAAAAGTTTTACGTATACACGTTATATTTTCACCGTCAAAGGAATCGATATCTTTTTAACGTTGCATTAATTAATCACGTTTAGCAAGCTATTTTCGTTTATAAACGTTGAACTTGCAAGTAAAAATGTTAAAAACAGACCTCTACCTGGGAAGGTCGTGTTGAAGTTTAATTCCAACAACAATTATCTAGTGATGAACAACAAATTCTGTGGTCTACGTGAGTTGCTACCTTCATTCTTTACCAACACTTGAAGGCTAAAAGAATTAATCGCCTAGGTTTCTAAACGAAAAAATGGAAAGCTTTGGATTGGCGTTTAGAAACCAATAAAACATGCTATTGTTGTTCAATTTTAGCCTTGCACAACTTATTTTATTACCACTACTAAACAATTGTTTTGTCGATATGTGATACCGTCATGTAGTAATTGTGTGATCTTTCTAGACCGCAGTGATTGAGGGTTTTAACAAAAATTCTTGTGTTCCTGGATCGCTGACTATTTCTGGGTTATTACCTCCTCAAGTGTTTGCTAGTTCACCAATAAATTGGTTTCGTTTAGGTAATAGGAAAGTCTCTATCATGTGACAGTAGCGATGCAGTAGCTTTTATTTAGTCCATCTGCCTCGAAATAATACTAACTCCAAACAGTAAATATCGCTGGTGAATAAGTTTCTGCAGATTTTCTGCAGCCCAGTAGAGAATATTTTGTTCGCTACCACCCTGCCCACTACAGGGCATTGGGGTGAAATTAGTCTATTGTCGGAGGTATTATACAGTTAACGCTGTGAAGGTCGAAACCACATGGTCTTCCAATGCTTGATCGATTTTCATCACATTCATTTGCAGGTTGAATTTCCACAATATACCATTAGCGCCTATTATAGGTATTTTTTTGGTTTTTATATTCTGGTATTGCTCGACGTATTCAACTGATTAGTGAAAATGGTCCTCATCAGAAAAAAAACTAAACAGCGCCAGTGGGAATGTTCTCAAAATTATCCCTACTCAGAGCTCTACGAGAGCTAAAATCTCTTTCACTTAACTCTTGGGTAACCATCGTATATGAAAGTCTGTACGTAGGATTCTTCTAACACTCTTGTCAGACAATCCCCTTATTCTACATCTCATAAGCTACTGACATAAAAATCCTATCACATGTGCGTACATGGAAATAATATTAGTCCTGTTATGATTTTGTTAGAAAATAGATGTTCTATATAAGAAAAATTAAATTAAAAAGATATAAAGGTAGCGCGATATGGTATATACAAATCCATACAACAAAATAAAGTAGTAGCGTGTACAGTACCACATTCAATTTCTTAGTTTACTTAGAAGGTGCAACGTGAAACAAAGAGCTGCACGATTCAAAATTTATTCGTCGGAAGTATCTCTTTGAGGGACTAAGTTATTTTCAAGTTGTTAGTTACATAAATATTTACTTACAATTAGTGTTGCCGTTTTATTTATACTTCAGTATCACATATTAACTTCAATCAGTATTAAGGAACACGAGAACGCTTTCAAGAGTCATATATGCAAATGTAAACCACATGAGGAACATTTGTGTGAACTAACTTATCTTGTACATCGTTTTATTACAATTGGTTAGACTTGGATTAAGAAACCAAAAATATTTATTAAAATGAGAGCAAAGAACATCTCAAACTGAAATACGTTTGTAAATAAGTTATAAAGTTCGAAATATGTATATCTAATTCTAGACATAGAAGGTTTGTTTTGAGTGATCACGACTATGGTATCTCGTATTCTGACTATTTCTTCTTTGGAGGTTGATTTTGAAGAACAACCGGAATCTGGGAAATTTCACATAATCTATTTGCTAGTGCTTTTGGGATATTTTCCATTTGTGCACATAAACATAGATGCGGTTCAATAAGATCAACTGCGAGTGGAGGCAAAAACATGCACTTTTGAGTGTTGGTTATAGGGTTGTCTAATTATATTTGGGAACACAATCTATAAACCATATCTCCCATCAACCAAATATTTAATACGCCAACTATTGACACACACTGCGCTTCACTAGTATTTATTTTTGGTAATACCACACCCTATAGATATTTGTGAAATACATCCACAAACATGCTCGAATTGTATGTCTGAAATACATTAACATTGCACCTACGATATTCATTGAAAGCTCATGGAAGAAAAGACACAATAGAGCAGGTAAATGATGTGAACTTAACTAAATAAACTCCTCAAACCGCGAAAGAATAAAAAGAAATTCTACAAATTTCTTCTTGAACACTATTATGTGCGCAAACCACACATATCGTATATTTTACAATCATTATCTTACCTAAACTAGTGATAAAAATACTTACTTCTACTGAAAACTTGTACAATTTCAGCGAACAATAGGGATATTTGCATTGCTTAGCGCTTTCGTGGTAAAACTCTCCTACGTAATATCCAATCACAATACGTACAGATCGCAAAGATGCCTTCCAGAGGTCATAAATGGAAATCAGATAACACGGAGGATCGCCTGCAAAAGGCGAGGAGAAACTTAATATTTGCTGCGAAATACAAACAAAAAGTAACAAAACCGTAGTCAATTGTAATTATGCGCGTGCTATACACTTTTTCTACGTTATCAGAAATTCACATCTGGCGGTCGAGAGGAGAGTTAATTGTTGGGAAAAAATGTATCTACCTTCGACTTTTCTTTATATGCGTCGTTATAGTTGAACTCGTAGTCGGATTCTTTTGCTTTTTGGGAGGTACATGTCTATTAATCAGTAAGGAATTTATGTAGTTATTTGTACACACTGTACTGTGGTACTACAATGTATACATGCCGGCGAACTATATATAATAATTTCATATATAGAAAAGTACTTTAGCTACTATATAAAATGTGAAAGAAAGATATGAAGATATGAAGTTTATGTCTGAATGAAAGTATTAAAAAAATTCTGACAGCCAGTTCTTCTTCATTTATTTGCATTATCTAAAGTGAAACTTTGGGGTAAAGCATTACTGTAAGTTTTTCTGTTATTTTTGTTTTAAGTAGTGAAATTCTAATGGGCTGATTCGATTGATAGCTTTGCCATTTATTCTTAAAACTCAATCTGGCGAAACTGTCATATAAAGTGACTTGTTCAAAACAGATATGCAGTAAGATAAATGTTAGTTATCAAAATAATTTCGCGTTAGCCACAAATGTAAGGCAAGTTGCGTTGTTGGGATAAGTGAAATATTTGGCGTGAGGCAAAAAAATATATATATTTCACGTTGCTCCACATGTACTTGATTGTATTATGGTCTTTTCTTCTTATGCAAAACAGAAGCGTTTGTCTGCTTGAATAATCGAAATAAATAAGGCTTCTCCGAGAAAATCCACTTGCGTTAGCAATTAAATGGAAAGTTATTACAGTTCTACATTTTCCGTTTAGATTAAGTAAATGATTGGAAAGTAATTCAAACAATTCATTCAATTAATTAACGAAAAATGCAGTTAACGAATAAAATCAAACAGAAAGGGACAAAATACGTAGATTCAAAAATAAGATTTACATATGTCTGCTGAAGAAGATAAACACAATTCTTAAAAAAAAAACGCGATTAGCAATAAGAGACGGGGTGTACTCAGTGACTCAGTACTAAAAGAACACTTGGAAATCCAAGGGCGATATCTTCCGTCTCAGCCGTTTCGTTTACTAAGACAAATGTACAGACCTTTTATAATCTTTAAAAAATCTTGTCGATAAATATACATTCCTATTAAGCAGAATTTTCATTTGTAATGAGACCAGTATAAGCTTTTTTGGAAGGGGGGTGGTGGGATTGAAATATCTCACGTTCTATATAGAGAACATTTACCTCTCCTGCGGCCCTCTGTTAAGAGTAAGCTCTGATGTTGGATGGTGGAAAATAAAATGAACCAACAAAGGAGAGAAAATAGGTGTTCATATATCTTTATTTTCTATATTGTTTTCCTTTTTTTGTTATAAAAAGACTAAGAAGTAAAAGAAGGCTATGAAAGCTAAACCGATAATAGGATCATTGTATAAAGTTGTAAGAAAATAATTGTGATCTAGTTCAAATTAAACTATTACCGAAGCTCCTAGAAGTACCAATGAGGATACAAAGTAAAGCTTTGAAATTCAATTGTAGAAAATATAAAATACAAAATACGATAAGAAAAATAAATAGGTAAGCAAGCAGAAAAAAGTACACATAAGACCAGATATAAAATGAAATAAGATGTCGAGTTAATTTCGGTACTTATAAATAGTAAATAAAAAATATTTTCGTTCTCTTTTTAATACATGAATTGATGTTAGATGCATTAAATACTCTGGAAGCTTGCTAAGAATAATAGGAAATATTATATATATTATTATCTGGGATTCTTAACTTTCTCCTAGGCAATGCTCTGGTACTTAAATTATGGCAAATTTCTATAAATAAATTGGGATTAAAGCAATACTGTAGCTCTAACTTCTATTTAAACAAGTCAGTAACTGAAAAGATGTCTTTTATGAAACCAATTTATAGCCACACTAGGCGGCTACCCACCGATGTAGGAATTGTGGAACAATCCCATTCGATCTACCATTTGCTTAGCGATTAACAGCGCAGCATTATAAATGGCGATATAATGCTGGAGCAAGACTATTGGAGCACATCTGTATAAACACAAACTGCACAGCAAGAGTTGCTGTGTTAGTCAGAGAAGTAATACAGCTTAAGAAGACGTTGTAATTACACCCACCCCACCACAGACAAAAAAATTATGTGGTTTGTGCGTCTTCATACTCTTTAATGTCAGTCTTTGTACAGATAATTTACGATGATGAATTATTCCGGAGATGATTATTGATTGCACCAAGATGTGATAGATAGCGTACATAGTACGCACGGGAAATAAAATGATAATCAATTTCCAGACCCAGGTATTCATAATTATTTACGATGGGTTTAAGTCACAAATACAGAATGCTATCCTGGAGGACTGCTTAAAATACTAGTTATTTCCCCATATAGGTATGATCTAAAAGGAAAAAAGCAAATGGGATGCATTTTGTTTGCTAAACGAGGCACATTTGTGACTGCTGAGATTTCCTTCAGTGCTTGTCATGATAATACATATTACCCCTACTTTTTTATCCCCAAGATTGGAAAAATAATCCTAGAACACTAAACACTTTAACCCACTAAACACCAAACAAGCAATATGGCTACCAGATCCAAGGATCAGAACATATACCATAAGGTTAGTGCTAAAATTAGGTGTATTAGCGAAGATACTAGATTTCTGAAAACTTGTGAACGTTTTCCTGTTTTTCTAAACTTTATTAATGTTATTGTTTCGAATAATTGCAAAAGCAGCGATAAAGTCATTCGTTGCGTTCAGAAATCGAATATCTTTTTGCCAAACGTTATTACTTGTTTGGTGTTTAGTGGGTTAAAGTATTTAGTGTTCTACTTCTGCACCAAGAGGTCCAGTAAATAACTTCAAAATAATCCTAGTTTCTCAAAAAGTATTTGCACCAACGCGGTTCACACATTTTAAAGAGCAGGTCCGACCTCCAAAAGATGACAGTGTTATTGATTATAGCGTTTATTTTAGCTGATCCCAAACTAATGGAGTTAGCAGCCATTTTTTTGAACCCTTTTTAGTTCCCTCCCGTATGTACCTGTCAACAAATGATCCAGGCTCTTAGTGGATAATTTGATATGTTGGGGAATAATCCAGTATTTCTTGCATCGGATCAGGTATGTTTTCTTATTAATACAGTTCGCTAACTTGTTGTTAAATTTGAACCAATTCTTTAACGTAGAGGTCTTTGCATGACCGTATTGTCTCATAACTTTTTTTATGTGTGGTGGATGCTTAGTTGGAGTGACTCCGTAAGCTGTATTACTTGTCTGGCTATCAATGCAACTCTTGCGATGTAGTTTTGTGTGTGTGTGTAAATTGTGTTTAAATGGCTTTATGACAGCATCATATCGCCTTTTATAATGGTAAGTCGATCCCGATTTCAACTCTCTGAAAAAATGTCACCGTCCCTCCAGAGAATTGAAACCCGGCTTCTATCGTCCTGCCACAACGTTACTCAGTCGCCTAACCACTGCGGCTATCGATCCGTTTTCTTATATTCACAAAACCCCATACGATAAATTACGAAGGAAGTAACAGCTGTTACAACGTAAACTATAGCCTCGATTAATGAACTAACTCCAGTACTTTATGGTCATCTAAAATTGACGCCATAGTTAACGTTGTTACTTTCCTGCCTAATTTAGTACGATTGATATACGAAGGACATTCAATTCACGTCAAGTAGATTTAGTTTTAATTGCGAGAGAAAACCACATCCATATTTTAGTAATTCCCCCCACATACACCATACCCTTTACAACCTGTTGATGTGTCATTTATGTATCCTTTAATATAATATTACAGTTATGGCGTTCAAAACTTACGACGAAATAATCTGGGAAAGGTTGTAACAATCCAAGATGTTGCCGAGTTGTTTGAAAAAGCTTATGTAAAAGTTACAATGTTAAAACTGTGTTATCAGGTTTTCCAAGACACGGGTGTTTGGACCAGACGGTGTAACTGATTGACCCAATCCAACTGTGAATAACTGTGATTATTCTGTAGAAAAAGAGACCTTTTGACAGAGTGCGCCAAAGAGAAAGAAGTAAATAATCTATGTCAAACTAGTCTTTCAGAAAAACAAAATTTTACACAAACAACTCAGAATCAATTATTTATCCAAGAGATATAATTGCTCTAACTAAGATAGGTTTTTGAAATGTAAAGAAAACAGGAAAGTTGAATCCACGTCTATTGTTCCCCTGTTATTAATATTTATTAGACTATTTTGCCTCAAACACTCTAACTGCAACATGAAAAATGATTCTCAGAAGTTTCCTGCAAATTCGTAGATGCGTATCAACTTACATCTGCTACTGATTCTAGGCCGTAGTTATCACATGCGTTACACAACTTTTGCAATACAGTCGCATTTACGTAAAGAGGACATTCGAAATCTGTTCTCACATAAATAGCGAAAGCAACGACCAGAGAAATATCGTTCAAACGCGAACCGCTTATAAATTATTTAATAATTAATGGTTTCGAATGACACTTACAAGCGGCCGTGAGATATACGAATTGCTAATATAATAATAATAATTTAACGTATGGCAGGTTCGATATTATAAAGGAACTCTTACGGGACAGATGGAAATCGCCCACGCGTTCTTCAGACGGTACTGTGCCATTTTTTCTTCACTGTCCCGAACGTCGCTGCACACCGTGGAATGTAATTATGCAAATGGCCTCACGAATCTGTCGTTTTCTAGAGGTAAACATACCCTTACGCAACAATAGTTGTCAAAGAATTGAGAGTGCACGATATATGTTTGTATATATCTATGGTATATCTCTACACGTAAATGGCCCGACAAACTCCAAACAAACACCGCTGGAATTCCGTAACGAGAACACACAGAAAATAAATAAATTGCCTGCCACTTTTATTTCCCACTATGCGAGATTTCAATCTGCACACTTCCTTGTAACAGCGACGATATTGTTATTCCGAGCTTTTGTGGCTAAATATTCTATTTAATATGTTCACAAGACCAGCATGAAACACGGACGCGTTATGTGTTGCAATGGGTGGTTCATTTAAATATGGTTTCGTACCGAATATGGGACGTTATTGCGCTAAACAATCGTATCGTTTACGAATTGCATTACAGAATTGAAAGCGTTTTACACAACATTAAGAGAATACGTTAGGATTATTTTGGTTTCTGTTGTCTTTGTATCAGAATACAAAAAGATAAGAACTGTAACATACTACATAGAGGACAGAACATCCATTTAATATACAATTGAAAGATGTATTGTTATCTAATTTATACTACACATTGGCGCAGTCAATTTTTCACTTATTGTATCTTGTAATAAATTATGCAATTTGAATTTGTAACGGATATATCCCAGATATCTGTAGAGTAGGGGTAGTCTCTGCATCCTCGATTGTTTAGCACTTAAGATATGTTGAATTGTTGAATTGAAAAGTCGTTTAAAATTGAACTCCATGACGGTCGAACACGGTCAGATATTATAACATGACATGTTTGGTGAATATCATTCGATGTGATTTATTAATGTAGGATCTTGTAAGTTGTTAACATTAATTGTTCCGGATGTTTCACGTTCAATTGCGGCCGTTTTGTCAACCAGTGATTAGTTTGGAGAGCAGATAAGAGCACTGAAATATGTTAATAAAAAATTGAAGAAAACAATTTCAAATATAACTTTAATTTAAATTTGAAGTGGGGTCCTATATATTTCTTTAATAGAACTAAACATTTGATTTCCTTTACAAATGATAGCAGAAAAGATTATTAAATGAAACCCGCTCTGATGTTTCAACAAAAATAAAAATTAGAAGAGGGAGATGGAGCACGATGTGAAATAATCTACTAGAACGCAGTACATTAAAAATCTAAAATGGGTCTACTTATTTCATGGTTTTTCTTCAGGAGGAAATATTTCCTAACAAAATGTGAATTTGGAAAGAAGTTGACCCTGTTTTCTAAAATAAACGTATTCCTTTCTAGCCTTACTGATATTCTGGAATCTGGCAGGTAAAACGTGGGGTTGCAACCCAAACATATTGCCCCCTGGGAGAATCTCTCTGGTCTGAGACACTCCAATATATTCTTTGGAAGCTACAACAAGCACTGAGCGAAAACTTTGGTAGAACTAAGATATAGACCATGCATCCACCCATGACAAAGATAGGTCTAAAACAGAATAGCGACTGCAGGTTCTGCGGGGTTGAGGATGAAAATCCGGAACACCTGACATCTTACTGCACCACCATCATGGAAACCCGAGCTAATTATCTTGGTAAAGACGACATAGACGACGAAGAAATACCTTCTCTGAAACCATCACAGCTTCTTCTTCTATTCAGTTAGGGTTGGACACCTATAGTCTAGGCACTTGAGCTGGGTGCTCTTTGTTTATTATTATTATTATAATCAATAAACCTTAAAATTACACTAAGGGTGTCAAGGTATACACTTAAATTTCAATATGTATCTTAATTCTATTTTCTATTGTAAATTAATTTTGCCCATTCTTTCTTATTTTTTGCCGCAATTTCTGCTTCTCTCCAGGTCATTCCACGTTTTTGCAGGATTTCCGCTACTGTTTTGTCCCATGTATTCTTCAGTCTGCCTCTCTTCCTTTTTTATGTTGTCTTAGCTTTCCATACTCTCTTTGACTGCCTTGTTTCTTCCATACGCACGACGTGTCCGAACCATTTCAATTTCTGTCTCTCTATACTTTCAAGGATCGGTTCTGTATTTAAGTCTTGCCCTATCACTTCATTTCTTAGTCTGTTTCTGCGTGTAACTCCTTCGACTGCTCTTAAATACCTCATCTCCATCGCTTGTAATTTGTAAAGTCGTTGCCCACTGGAAACTTGAGTACCCTCGAAGGCTCCTTCCCGAAATGTTTCTGTCTGAGTACCTTCAATTCCTCATATGTGCAGATTACATGTAAACTTGTTTCCTCCTGTAACTCACATCTCCTGCAGCAGGGTTCGCTGACTCGACATAGATGCTTCCTTAGTGGACAGTGTCCAGTTATCAACCCAATAATGGTCTTAACTTGTTTTTGATTGCATCTAATTACGCTTTCAGAGAACTTAGCGTCCCCGTCCCCTCAGTCGACCTCCATTTCCTTACTCTTTCTTTATCTAACCAATACCAAATCGCCCTTCTAGTAAAATCCCTTGTGATTCCACATAGAGGTTCTGATCCTGTGAAGTGTTTCCTAGAACTTTCTTTTGCTACTTCATCGGCTATTATATTGCCTCTAATGTCCTCATGTCCCGGCACCCAGATCAAAGACACCTTGTTGTCTTGTGCCAGATTATTGAGGTGCTGTTGCTTCAATCAGTTTTGACCTGGTAAGAGGTAACTGCCTTGATATCGGCCTCACTATCAGTCATTATGTCTATTTTTCTCTTCGTGCAGCCTCCCGTTGCAATCAGTTCTGCGCAGGCTGCAATAGCGAATATTTCTGCCTGGAAGAGCGTTGCATGCTCTTCCAGGCTTAAAGATATCTTCTGTCTTGGGCTCAGACCATAAATACCGGCTCCTGTGCCCTTACTGGATTTGCATCCGTCCGTGAACCAGTTATCAGAGCCAACAAGTCACAAGTCACCCCGTCGCTGGTCTCTGTTCGGTATTCAGATTTCCATCTTTTCAGTGAAAATAGTTTCGGGTGCCGTACTGTCTGTTGGCATGTGCAAAAGGCCCGTCCAGTACCGTACCCGTAGTATCAGTGTGCCCTGCTATCCCAATATTGGGGTACCACACTTTATTGGCTTTTAGTCTATGAATCGCAGCCATAGCCTCCGCGTTTACGTAAAGCCCACAATGGTCTCCAACTGTACGGTTCCTGTACTGTTAGTTGCGCCGGTGATTCCCAGCCAATGAGTCACCTTTGGTTTCAATCCCCAGGTTTTAAATCTAATCCCTTTCTAATCCTTTGGTCGAAATGTGATAGACAGAAAAACCCTAAAACAGAAGCTCATTTATTTACGACTGTTTGTTACTCTGTAGGAGTATAGATATTAATATTTAGATTTCCTTTTTGAAGTGCAGAAATGTTTCAGCATTTTCTAATTCTCATTAACGAGGGATGATAAGCATGTGAAAATTTAGTAATGGATTGCTCGAGTTAAAATATGATGAACTAGTACTATAGACAGTTACGAATGAATTTCTGATTAGTATATTAAATTCTGGAGCAAAGGAGTAAAATATGAGATTTTATGTTAGCCTTTGTGTATTTTCATTCACATCTTGTTCTTTCTAAGAGTGTAGCACTTGGAAAATTAGATATGATCGGATCGACGTCTTTCCAACTTCTGCTACAGGATTCACATGTCCCGCCTAAACATCTGTTTATGATTTGGATATTCCAACTCTGAGCAATCACGCAAGGATCAGAATGGTGGATCTCGTCAATAAGAGGGGCCATCAATTTGAGAACGCATCATTTAGCATCTTGGGTAGTTGGATCCTGACAGTTCTGCACCGTTAGTGATAAAGTGGTACATCCTAGAAAAGCAATAATTGTACCAAGTTACGACCACCACCATCTCTGCCGATCAATAAATTTCTCAAGCTTCGCAGTGAGACCGAACCACTTCCAGTAGACAGCAGAGTAGAAGGCTGAAGAATGTCCTACCCATTAGTCTTGAACAAATTGCACTTACACAAACAAATGTAAATTATCTGAATAAGCTGAGCTAGGTCGAGGAAGAACATCGTTGGGTTATCGAGTGGAGGCACGTTTTGTTTTCCGACGAATCTAGATACGAACTGAGCGTCGGTGATGTGCAACTGTTGGTTCATCCACCGCCAGCAGGAGATTGTGGGGGGGTGGAGTATAATTACGCATGGTTGCTGCATGTACAGCAGACGATGACTACAACGCGTTAGAATCACAGGTTCAGATTATACAGGATGTGCTCTTCACTTTTTTCCACATTCATATTTCTACCATAAATAACTAAGATCATAAACACAATACAGAATTTTTCGAAAACATTTCAGAAACTGTTAGCAATATACTAATTATACGAACGCACAAATAAAATATGTAGGGCCAGCGAATAAAAATATACTTTCAATAAATAGTGCATAACATGCCTATCTCTAAGTTGGCATAAAAGGAATTGATGGATATTCGATGCTTTTACAATTTGTTTTCTACGAAACCGGGACACAAAAAAATACTATCAAATGTTTTATTACAAAATGAGATGAACGCATAGTAGTGCCTCCATTAATTAAATTATTTGCTCTCTTTAATACTACGATCAAAAACGCGTGTTTTTCTTTACATAGTTAGAACGAATTTGTAACAGCGAAAGGAGACATAAAAACAGTATGTAGTAATCAAAAGATGAAGTTTTTCAATCATAATATTAACTTTCACATAGATATTTACTGATATATTTAATTCGTTATTAATGATGATATTTCTCTTTATAACTGTACCTCTTATTTTGCGTAAACCAAGTAAGAGGAATTTTCACCGCTGCCGCTATGATGTACAACAGAAAAATCACTCGCAGCATAAGAATGGTGTTGTAAAATGAACTATAAATAGAGAGATTTCAATGAAAAAAAAATTCAACAATAAAAATATTAAATTTACTATCACAACTAGATATAAATATAACGGATAAAATCACTGTATTGTAATTATTCTTGTATATATATATATTCATCGCAATACTGGGTGTTGCCCCATATTTTCGCTTCATGAACAAAAAATCTATCAGTAAAGGTCACGAAACAGCATTGAGAAATTTAACGCTTGCAGCTGTCACGACAGCCACTGGTCAATATGACCCGATGATCACCGTTCAAAAGTTACACCGCCATCGTCAGTAAGAAAGAGTTCTAATCTATAAAACTACATTTCACCAGTAACCCGCATGTACACCAATATCTCTTGAACAATACGAAGGTGTTATTCACGCTGATCTATTGTGTTAGCATTTCAATTGCTTGTTAGCGTAACGATTTGTCTTAAGAAGTATACATAAGTAAATATATGCGCATATATCATGGAATATAATATAATCACATTAAGTAAAGCCGTATCGTATTAATCAAATAAGGTCGCTTCCAATGTCAGATACAAGAACAGCAACCGCGGAGCTACGCAAAAATTTATAATTACAGGTTTCGAATTGTATTTAATAGTAATACCAGGAATGTTTAAAATACAATTAATGCAGCTTAATATATAATTTACTCCTAACTTATCGAGATACATACATTTGAATTAAATGTTATAAATGCAGGCGTTAGTTATAAACAATAATTTGTAAGTTAGGTACTTCTATATATATATTTGTGACATGCGAACAAGTAATCATATCTAGCGTGTTCAATTAACTTATAATACGCTAACCGCAACCACACCTAATTTTTTAAATCTCAAGCCAATAAAGACGAAAGAAATTTTTAAATATTCTAATTCAAAGAAGCAAATAAACATTACAGCCTTCGAATAATATGCAAGTAATCCTTATTAAATAAAGGCACTGCTTTCTTGTGTCGTAGATAGCAACAATTAAAATTTCTGTGGTTGTCCGGTATAAATAAATGGTCACGTTATTTTTATTTCGATTTAATAGATTACGTGGCAGCTAACGCTTAGTTTCACACAGACCTGCAAAAAGTGGAATAATTATTTCAGAATTACTGTACTTATAAGGAATTATAGTAGCTTAAAATAACGATCGCTTCTCAACTATTAAGAACAATAGCGTTTAGGTTCCGGTTCATATGGAAGACCATAAAGAGCACTGTTTAGAGGCTAAAGAATTATGTATAGATTGGTTCTGGTTTTTTCCCCCTTTATATTGTTTAACGTAGACACGGTCTAGTCGATAAGGAATGTGCACAAGTAACTACACTAGATACGAACATATGTTGCGTCTGCCAAATATTTCTGTTTTTGTAACAAGAAGTTACTTTGTTTCATATTTTGTCCGGTTGATATTGTCCTGTTCTTCCACAGTTCCGCTTGTTCGGCGTTGTCTTTCCTAACTATTCCAGTTTCTTCATAAGAATTTCAGTGCATAAAGTTTGTAGTTCGCTACATTTCCATTGAAGACTCATTTCTACACTTAAATATTCTGTGTCTTTAATAGAATTGCAAACTGTATTTTTTTATCGCCACTACAAACTGCAGCTTTTTTGTATATGTACAGGGTGGGCAAATTTCGATGTTTTAATAGGGGATCTCGCTAACTATAAGAGGTATCAAATAACGGACCACGCATCCTCGATCTGTTTTTTCGAGAAGAGGATGATGGTGAAAACCAAATTTGGCTATCGGCTTTCGGTTTCGAGTTATCCCTGAAAATTCGATTTTTCCCATTTTCGTTTTATCACGATATCTCGGGTATTTATGAAACTTGACAAAAATGACTTTTACGTTCTTCAGGCACTTTTTTGATTAGAATGCAATGGCGTTAGAGAATTTTTGAAAAAATTTTCAAAATTCGAGGTAGGACATAAAGTTGTATTTTTTTATGATGATATCAAAAGAGTATTTTTTGGCCATTTCACTGATATATATCATGTGGTGTCTATTCGTTCGTTTTCACTGTATTATAGCAAAAAATTAACATTTTCCATTGATTTTCATAATTTCATTGCTTTTTGTTAGTAGGCGTGTGTCATTCAACATACATGAATCTGTCAGTAGGTTTATAAACAGTATCAATAGTTTAAGTTGATTATTTGATTGTTGCTTCACCTTAAAATTATAAATTTGTGATGGCTTAAGAAAATTACGAAAAGTATGATATGTTGGAATGCTTTATTCACAATAATAATAATGCTGAAGCTGCATGTGAAACATATTTGAATCGTTACCCGGAAAGAAGGCAACCTAATAAATCTATTTTTGGAAGACTGAAAGATAATCTCATTAATTTTGGAACATTCAACAAATCAAGATCGAAGAATTATAATAAGGAGGAAGTTACGGTCAATGTTATTGGAGTGGCAGTGGCAAATCCTTCAATCTCAAGCCGTCAAATTGAAGTGGAATTGGGTATATCACGACGACGTGCGTTATCAATTTTGAAGAAACATAAGTTTATGCCATACAAAGTCAGGAAACAACAGCAGCTCCTATTGACTGATCCTGAACGACGCTTAGAATTCTGCAATTGGTATCTTAAACAAATTCAGCAGGATCCATCATTTTTTAGAAAAATTATTTGGACGGATGAAGTTTACATTAGCAGTGCCGGAATTTTTGACCGACACAATGAACATTGGTGGTCTGATGTTAACCCTTACCGTGCCGTCGATGTACACAATCAGGGTCGATTCGGCTTTAGTGTTTGGTGTGCCCCAATCGTATTCTGGCATACCAAATTTATCAAGAAAAATTAAATGGTCAACGGTATTATAACATCATAAACCAACATGTAGTAGAAGAATTTTTGGAAGAACTGCCTTTGAACTAGATAAGAAATGTATTTTTCCAGCAAGACGGCGCACCGCCCCATAACACTGGAATAGTCTCAGGATTGCTGACTGAAAATTTTGGAGACAACTGGATAGGCACGGGCGGATCAGTAAGGTGGCCACCACGTTCGATTTCTTTTTCTGGGGACATCTTAAAGACCGGTTATAGAAACAAACTCATAATAACATTAACGAACTGAGAGAGAACTTTATACAGTGTTAATTCTGTTTCTTGTATTCATATTCACAATACACTTCGCAGCGTTTCGAGACGGTGTGAATTATCTATTGTAAATAATGGGCGCCAGTTCGAACATCTATTGTAAATAATTTTTAATCATGTTTTAATTTATTCTCAACATGAAATTTAAAATATGTGTGATTCGTCGATCTTCATTTGTTAAAAGTTCAAAATTAATGAGATTTTCTTTCATTCAGTCAAAAATAGATTTATTAGGTTGCCTTCTTTCCGGGTAACGATTAAAATATGTTTCACATGCAGCTTCAGCATTATTATTATTGTGAATAAAGCATTGCAACATATCATACTTTTCGTAATTTTCATAAGGCATCGCATAATTTTAAGGTGAAGCAACAATCAAATAATTAATTTAAACTATTGAAACTATGAAGTTCTTCACTGGATCTCTTGGTGCAGAAGTAGAACACTAAACACTTTAACCCACTGAACACCAAACAAGTTTTAACTAAAACGCCGACGCGTTTCAACAGCAATGCTGTCATTATCAAGGCGATAATAAAACAGTTTTATTATCGCCTTGATAATGACAGCATTGCTGTTGAAACGCGTCGGTGTTTTAGTTAAAACTTGTTTGGTGTTCAGTGGGTTAAAGTGTTTAGTGTTCTATTGAAACTATATTTGTAAACCTACTGACAGATTCATAAATGTTGAATGACCCACGCCTACTAACAAAAAGCAATGAAATGATGAAAATCAATTGAAAATGTTAATTTTTTGCTATAATACAGTGAAAACGAACGAACAGACACCACATGATATATATATTGTAATGTGAAATTTGATTTATAATAAAATCAAGACAATGTGAGTTTTACTCTTTAAATTAAAATTTGGGGTTTACATAAATTAATCTCAGGGGTTCGTGAATTCTTTGCTCTACAGCGGGTGTAGAGAACAGAATACGAGAGCTTATCGTACGTTGAACAAAATACCCAAATAAAAAAAAATTCTAAGTTAAAAAAAAAAATTTTTCCAAGACAAAAAGATGTTTTACAAAAAAAAAAAAAATTATATTTTATTTAAATCAATAAAACCTATAAAAAAATTAGTTTACAGTGTGCAGAATGGCGTGGCAAGCACCACAACTAAATTATTACCTATAAAGACCCCTTTTTGGTAGTTTTGAAATTTTTCCAACTTTTAGTTGGGACTTAGAAAATTTCTGTATAAAAAAAAATTAAATTTTTAAATTTTTCAAATATTAATTTGGACTAAAAAAAGAATTTACTGTTTTAAAGAGAAAATATTGATTCTTAAAATTTTTGACCTTAAAATTAAATTAAAATTAAATTACCTTATCTTACGTGTGTGTGAGTGTGTGTGTGTTATTTTGGAAGCTTCTGTCTTCGCGCGCCTATAGACGGATGGTGGATGGAGAGACGTCTTTTTCGTAGGGGTAATTAAATTCGGTAGAAGTTTTGGATGTTTATAAGTACTTATTCGAAGATGATCGTTGATTTGGGCCCACGGTGCACCGGGTTAATTTACAAAATTTACATACGTAGAGATAAACGCTCTGTACGAAGATAAAATGCAAAAAGCGGAAGTTTGTTGCTCTCGCACGGCTTTTTATAGGTGATTCGCAATTGTCTCTAAATTTCATCAGAAATACCTTTCGCTAGTCATCTGTTAATCACGGCAATCAACGATCTTTGATGGATTAATTTATGCGCGTCCGATCGGAATTTTGTTGTATACAGGGTCACCGAAAAGTTGTAGATTTTAATTACCACCTACTTTTTGTTCTTTAAATGCCCCTAACTGGCTGGTCTTTCTTCTTGTGTGTGTGGAATTTAATTGTGTGATTTTGTTACAATATTGGTGTGTATTTGTGTACAAAATAAATTATTTGAAATTAATTAATTACCTTATAAAATATGATGGTCATTATTGTGGTGCATTTAACATCTTTCTGTCTTTGTCGTTGGCTGGACTTAACATAAGATCTCTGCTGAGCAACACCCCCTTCTGCGTCAGATGGCTACTGAGGCAAATCATGACATCGACTCGCACATATGCAAGGAAAATACCGATGGTGCCAACTTGAAGAGTTGCGCCTCCTCTATCATTTGATAGTGTTGACTTGGATTTAAATGAGTTAATTTTAAACAAATACCTCGCATGTGTGCAATCGTGCTAATGTTACATATTTTATAAAATAGAATTAAATTAAATTGAAGAAATACACAGATCAGATAGTTGGTTATAGTTTAATGAATATTCAATTAATTTAGTGTTTTTTTTTCTTTTTAGATTACCTACAGCTGGATCATCTGTCAACTGACAAGTGGAATTGTAAATATTGAATAAAATGTAATATAACATTACAATATATATATATATATAAATACAACTTTATGTCCTACCTCGAATTTTGAAAATTTTTTCAAAAATTCTCTAACGCCATTGTATTCTAATCAAAAAAGTGCCTGAAGAACGTAAAAGTCATTTTTGTCAAGTTTCATAAATAGCCGAGATATCGTGATAAAACGAAAATGGGAAAAATCGAATTTTCAGGGATAACTCGAAACCGAAAGCCGATAGCCAAATTTGAGTTCACCATCATCCTCTTCTCGAAAAAACAGATCGAGGATGCGTGGTCCGTTTTTTGATACCTCTTATAGTTACCGAGATCCCCTATTAAAACATCGAAATTTGCCCACCCTGTACATAGATTGTGTGTATAAATTTTGCTAAATAATAATAATTTTCCATGACATTCGACTTTTATTATTTACGTTAAAGATCAGCACACTAAACTAGTATATTTCGGTATCCACAATACACTCGTTGCAGTCACTAGATGATTTTTTTTGTTTTAGGCCTTTTCTCATGATTAAAAAATATCACAATATTATTTTTGAATAAAGATACAGACTTTTTGGAACAACTACAAAGAAGGATCTTGAAATTTAAAATAAAATACAGAACAAACTGGATCACCCCAAGAATACAGAAATATTTTTGTTACAACGCAAGCAGTAATAATTGTAAACCGCGGTCTTGAATATTAATCTAAAAATCGGGTAGGGGGTAGTAGAAGTTACTATGATCTCCGTGGTTGCTTCGTACCCATTTGCTACTTCTGAAGAAGCCAACTACATTAATGGTGAAACGTCGAGTTAGTAGATTTTGTATTGTGTCAGCTTTCATTCTAATAATTGAACCCGGAAATACAGTATTGTACCTACGTAATTATGGGAACCAGAAATGCTGCTTTGAAACATTACCAACGAACAAGGAATCCAACCCATTTAATTTACTACAAGTCACTTAGAAATGAAGTCAACCGAACGATTAAATATGAAAAACAAGGATATCTTAACATTCAGTTTTGAACCAACTCCATCAATTGAAATAATTTACGGAAAGGATTTAAAAGTATTAGCCTTCAGATTACTATCACGATATTCCTAACCATCTAAAGGATGCGGATGCTCTAAATTCCGATGTACCAGCAATTTGGAACCTAATATACAAGCTGAAGCCAAGCTTGAGTTCATAATACTGCCAGAGGTTTATATTTTATAATCATCGCATTTTGTTGGCATTGATGGGATTAATGTTCGTGTCCTGACAATCTGTTATATATAAGTATATTTAAGTTTTGCATTGAGACGTCAACCGCCCAATATGCTCACAAAACTTTAAATTTATTGAAGCAAATAAAAATTTTATAATTTTAAAGAAGTGGTGGTTGTTTCTGTAAAACAAGAACTACGACAGGCAAACTATTGCCGCTATCTTTTAGAACTCATAAAACAGTTATATACTTGTCTTAACTTTTTTTTTAGATGTGTTGTAGTTTTGGAGACATTAAAGCAAATAGCGGAAGGTAGCGTTGGCTCTTCGTCTCTCCCACCCCCGAGAACGAGCGATTTAGCATCTATGGATGTTACCGTTGTTCTTATACTGCATCAGTCTACAAACCCACCAAATTTCATTTAAATCGGTCACCACCACTTGCCTGTGTTTCCATGTAAGTCTAAATACACTGGAACCTCACTTATCTCCGCGCTCACTTATATCCACCCTAATTCATATCCGCACTATAGCGCTCATTTATATCAGCTCGGCATCCACCACCCGATAGTGCACGTATTCAGATGAGCCAATCAGGCGCACGGCCTTTTCTCTCCACTAACGGGATAAGAGTGGGGACCCCTCTTGAGCGGATGTAAGTGAATGTTTACGTTTCCCGACCGCAGATATAGACGAGGTTCCAGTGTAATTTAATTTTTCCACTACAAGCGTTAGAAGACGTCATTATTTGGTATGTTTTCGGGCCGAGAAGATGAATTTCTCTCCTAGTAGTCAATAATAAAAATTACCTCCTACTAGTAAATAATAAAAACAATTGACAATAATAAAATTATGATTTATTCAGTAAAAATGTATAGAATAGAAATAATTTGAATATAAAACCATAGATGTCGTGTAGATGCACGAATGAAATCCGCAATTCAAGAAAAAAGGTTAGGTTAACATTTAACATGAATAAACAAAGTAGGACATACGTAATTTGGTTAACACTAATTATTAAATTAATAATTAATAGTGCAATTATGGCAGGTCATGTTAATTCCTGACGTACCAGTATTAGAAGTAAAGTTTTCTACCGGTATATTCAGTTCGGTGTTTGATTTTGATACTGAAGTTGAGGTAGAGGGCGTCACCTCAAAAATACTAGTGCTAGGTGGTAAATCAGGTTCATAATTAACTGTTATTCCCTGAACCATACTTGCAATTCTTTTCTTGTCAGTGATAGAGTCCTCTGCATATTCTTCGGCTACTGTGGAACTTTTCCACCCTCCATGGCATTTAAGTGATAGGATATCACCCCCGTTATCTGCTAAAATTGTAGCTGACGTCCGCATGAATGAATGGCCAGTGTAATTGTTTGCATCCGGCAGTTTCAAGTATGTAGCTATTTTAATTGCTGAGGTACTAATGGTATTATGTCCCATATTTTGTCTTGTAGGTTTCCCAGATCTAAAGCCAATAAAAAGTCTTGGAATGTCTGGCGAAGGTCTTATCAACAAGTATCTTGTCACCACATCAATCCACATAGGTTCGACAATAACAAATTTTCTACAAGATTTGTTTTTTGTATGGGGAATGTTTATTACAATTATGTCTTCTCGCAGATCGACATTAGCCACTTTCGTGTTGCAGAGTTCGTCCGTTCGACAGGCTCCAGCAATACCTATTATAAGAATAACCTGAAAATATAAATGTAATTTCCTGATTTTGGAAATATGGTCAAATGAAAATAATTACTTTAATCGGAAGAAAAACTTCATCCGGTGCATCAGTAATAAACTGTCTGATATAATGTTCTTCAAACGCTGCAGCTTTTTTTTGGCATATACGAATCATTTTTTCGGTTTAAAAAGGCAATTACCTTGTAATATTTTGATATGTCAATATTTTCTTTTAATCTTAAAGTTTGCTTTAACATTGAGGATTTAGCCCATAAACTAGAGGCTTTTCTCTTTTCCGCTTGCTCTTGGAAATATACCAAGAGCGCGTTTTCAGAAACGTTTTTTACTTTTTTTAATTTACACCAATCTTTAAAAATGTTATATACTTTTATGTAAAAATTTTTTGATTTGTCGGGCAGTAATTTTTGATACTCCATTTGATTTGCTTCCTTACGGATTTCTGGAGGAGTACAACTACTGTCTGAAATTTTTTTTGGTATTGTGACAAGACATGAATAAAATCTCAATTTGACATTAAATGTTTATTCATTTGTTTTTACAGACTAACATGTTTTCTATGGATATCTTAAATTAAACATTTATCGGAACGGCTTATTATATTACATTATCATTGAGAAAGCGATTAAATATGCTAGTAGTGGAAAAAATAGTATATAAATCACGGCAGAGAAGATTTTTCTCAGCCTCTTAGCCCTTATTTCCCTCAACACTCCGCGTCTCGGGAAATAATGCTACTCGACTGAGAAAAATGTCTTCTCTCCCTTGGTATATAATTACTATTATTGTATTGTAATTGAGATTACCTAAGTACTAAAATAAACTGTATTTGCTATCAGCTTTGAATATCATTTATCAAATATAAGATATTGCAGTTAATCTTTGTCTACTTTATTTCGTGAACAGACATTAATGACTTGTTTGTAAACAACGCAACTGTTGATATTTGAAAGTTTTATTTTTCTAACCATAGTACGTTTTGGTTGAACTATATCTTCAAGATTGACAGCTTTCTGAAATGTATACTTTCTCGTTTATATTCAAAAATCAGTCACTGCATATCTACGTAAAGTAATATTGATAACAACTTGAAAATCTGTATCTGTATTATCTGATATTAATTACAAATTCTTAACTAACAGGTCTCCGCAAATTAGAAATTCTGCCACTACGCCACCAAATTTCCAATATAAGATAATTCCAAATACAGATTACCTACAACATGAAACATTGTGTTTGTCATGGTCTACTTCCTCTGCACCGCGCGAGCATCATTAATTTTATCTATTGAATGCTGTTGTTAATTTTTGTCGGAATGGGGTTACGCACGGCCATGGTTTGTAGTTACAGATCGGTTTTTAAAGGGTTCCCGATTGCCATATACGTATATTTATAACGTGTTTCTGCCTTTCTAATTATTTCCTCTACGACGGCACGAGCATATAATTTATATCTTGTTCGTTTTATTTCGATCGATTTAAGATAATTTATACTTTAGTGGTGGAAAAATGCAATTTGATCTACTACGTGTTTACACAAAAATCGACGAGAAAAAAACTGCTTGCGGTAAGAAAACTAAGATTGTACGAGAAGGCGAAATCCATCGGAAGATTTATTAGGATATATTGAATTCTATTGCTAATTTTGCAAAAATGGATCTAAATAATTTACTCAAAGAATGTGATAGTATTTTAATTATTTATGCGCTGTTTATTTTGTCTATACTATAAAAGTGAATGTTTGTATGGAGAATACAAGTAGCGTATTATTATTAGTATTATATTTAAAATTGTTTAATGTTTAGAAATTCTTTAAGCTCCAATTTTACCATTTTGGCACTTTCTTTTAAGCGCAATAACTTTTCTGTACTAGAGGAACCATAGCTCTGGCACTGTTTCAAAACATGAGTGATCATTGAAGTTACATTTTTATGTGCTGATATAATGAAACATACAAATCCGGTAGATTTTTCAATTGAAGATGTATGTAGTTTAAGAATCAGTTTTGAAGCTGTCGTTTTAGTTCCACAAGAGCGTACGAATCCGTAGGTGGCGCACAGTTTTTAACTTCGGTTTTTTCCAATTCTGTAAACTGTTAGGGAGAAAGCTTTGAGGTTATGTTAGTACTGCGATTTGTTTAGTTCGTATGAGAACAAAACAAACACGATGAGTGCTGCGTATGCAAGTCGTTTTGAAACAGGGTTCCTTTGCACACATTCGAAAGTACTGAAAATATCGCCAGAGTCAGAGGGATTCGTTAGAAAAGTAAGGAAAACATTTTAAAGAAAGAAAAAATGTTACAACCTATCGAAGCGTGGCAACCAGCACTCAACTACGAAAAAGGACGATGCAGCCATAACAAATATTTTTGACATAAATCCTGCATGTTTATTATCTCCGTGGCAAACACATGGAGAAACGGCTGGAGTGGGCAAAGATGTGATTTCTCGAATAATAATTTTTGTTTTGTTTTTTAATGTGTTGTGGGTGCTTAGTTGCAGTGACTCCGTAAGCTGTATTACTTGTCTGGCTATCACTGCAACTCTCGCGGTGTAGTTTGGTGCGTATAAGTTGTGCTCAAATGGCTTTGTGACAGCATCATATCGCCTTTTATGATGCCGCGCTGTTACTCACTTTGCTCCCAACAGCGAATGGCAAGTCGATCCGGGATTAAACTCTCTGAAAAAATGTCACCGTCCCTCCAGAGAATTGAAGCCTGGCACCTATCGTCCTCTCACAACGATAGTCAGCCGCCTAATCACTGCCGCCATCGACCCATCGAATAATAATAATAATAATGTTAAGGGGAAGTATCGACCGTACTACGTTAGGGAGGTAATATAATTGGAAAAGCCGGGTATGCGGTCTGTACAGTATGACAGATGGGTTTTTATCAAGACATTACCAGCAACTATGGAGTTTACGCAACAAGGCATTTGAAATCGTGGGCCAACGATAACACCATATTGGCAAGCCTGCTTAACAGACGAATTTTCCTTCCACGATGTAGAAGAAGTAATACTTTACCAACACACATCAGGGACGGAGGAGTTAAAATCTCTAACCTTTTGGCCACCGACAATGGACACACTCTACATCAAGTGCAGAATTTCTTACACAGGTTGGGGAGAAAAACTTTAAATTTAGAAATCAAGATCACATGTAACAATATTTCCAATATCAAAGACAATATCAAAGAAATCAACAATGAGAAATAGTTCAGAAACATTTCTGATATTGAGTTTCCTAACAATATTAAAGATTTTTTATCATTAGACCCTAAATTCGGTGTTGCTGTTACGGAAAAGAACTTTAAAATTGGTCACTTTTTAGCGGACGTAGAGAGTCTTATTAATGAGATCCCTCATGAATCCAAGAACATCATGCGGGCTATAATCAAACTGTACAGACCGCATACCCGGCTTTTCCAATTATATTACCTCCCTAATAATAATAATTTGCAATATTAAACTCGTAATATGACAATTAAGGGAAATAAAGTACAGTTCATTAATAAATCAAAATCAATATACAAAATGAAACAATAAGAAGTAAATTAGTATATTATGACACTAGTGCATAATCAAGCTTCGCTTCGCGTCGTGGCTTTAAACTCGTTACTCGTGCTTTAAAAGCTAAATTATGCACTGCTGTTCATTGATAAATATATTAAATAACAATGGGCCTAGGTTGGAACCTTGAGGCACACCAGAACGCATGCAATAAGTATTAGAAGTGAATCCATTATAGTGGACGTAGTTTAATCTATCTGACAGGTAGGATGTTAAAAATTTTACCAAATTAGGAGACAGTCCAAACGATTTCAACTTTTGCATAAGTAGAGGATGATCAATTACATACATCAAATGCCTGAGATAGGTCAGTGTAAATAACATCAACCTGTTCTCTGTTATCCAACGCTTCACTAATGTTTTGGGAGATAGTTCTTAAACTTGTGGTAGTGGACGTATCCAAGGTGAAACCATGCTGATGTTCAAAGAGACGAGGCTTGATATTGCAGAGGACTTCGACATTCAACAGGTGCTCGAAAATTTTGGCAAAATTCGAGAGCATGTATATGGGTCGATAGTTTACAGTCATCACCCTTTTTAAATACAGGAGTAATTCTTCCAACTTTTCATTGTTGCGGAAAGGTCCCGGTGCGTAGCAGCAGAGCTCAGAAGCACAATTGTTAATTAAAAAACTAGGAAGTAGGTCATGACCTGAGTTCATGTTAGTCTTCAAATGTTTCATAGCGGATACTATCTCGGACTCATTGAAAGATCTATCATAAAACACATTTACATTATTCGACATGGATAAGAATTTCGTATTAGTAGGTTTAGATTGAATCACCGTAGAATACCTCTCACAAAAACTCTGTACAAAAACACGAGAATCCACCAGTTCCGTATTGTTCCATATTATACGACCAGGGATACGAGAAGATGGCTGCTTTTCATGAATGAAACGCCAGAAGCATCTGGGGACGTCAATAAATGTAATTTTCACCACCGGTGAATCGTCTTTTTGGGATTGGACTCACAGAAGGATCAAATAGTAAGAATCCTGTTGTTCAACGTAGCGTAAAAAAACCTCGTAAAAGTACATGTGTGGGATGCTTTTGTAAACAGGATACTCTATATCTGTTCACGGACAATTTGAATGTACAGAAAATGAACATTATTTATCAGAAGTGTTTATTGAAGTGTGCTTAAAAATGGTTTGGGTCAGATTCATATTTAGTTCATGGATTCTTCAAGAGGAGAACGACCCAAAGCACCGAAGTCGTGCATGTACCGCGTGGAAAAGGGAAAATGGTATTGTTACAATGGATTGGCCTTCCCGGTCGCCGGTTGCCAATTCAATCGAAAACGTGTGGGCAGTTATGAATCTCAAACTTAAAGATAAGAAGATTTGCAATCTAAAGTTGCTCGTTCGCCAAATACACGAAATATGGAGCCTGACACAATGGCGGATCCTCGGGAATACCGCCTGGTCCTTGTTCTTAAATTTATTTATTTTTTTGGAGTTGAAACTTTATGGATATTTCAAATTTATCGTTTTATATCAAAAGTTGGTGATTTGAATATTAACTTGGTAAAGTACAGGGTAATTTCGACTAGATATTTTCGTAAAATTCTAATTTTAAAATGTTGTTTATACTTTTAGGAAAATTTGCAGATAGGTCTTGCTATTTTCGCAGTCTAAACGCTTCTCTTTCAACATTTTTTTTCTATAATCGAAATTGATTTCCATCGCCGACTATTATTTGATGTCAATATGCGCAATTGATCTAATAAATTTGGTCGTTTATATGGGAATCTTGGGCTAGATGTTATAATTTTTAAAGCATTTGAAATCTATTGAAAAGATGTTACGTGAGTATTTAAATACTTAAGGATGGTTTTTCATTTTGTAGATCGTAAAATGTTGAAATGTCATTTAGGTCAACTGAACAGAATTTAGTACAATTAGACTTACAGGGTTCTCAACCTAAATACTAATTTTTTAATTTACAAAATGTAATAATTATTTTATCTCTTGTATTCGTCCTATTAGATTAAATGTCACTACAATATTAAGAAATCAAATTTTTGACAATTTTGTATTTTTTTTTTAAGGGAAACTTGTTTGATTGTTTTTAATTTCTCGTACAAATTCCTTATCGCTTGAAAAAGAAGACAGTCTCGTACGAAATGTTACTACTTGGTATATAGAAATCTTCCAAGAAATGAAACTAAGGGGTGGTGACTGTATATCGTTCTGCTATTAAATTTGACGTTTTGCATCGAACTCAACCAAATGACAAGTGGAACTAGCAACAATGCCTAGCAGCGAGTTCAGATTTGTCAAAGGTTTTAATGCTATCATAAGAACTCCCACACATCGGTTCGCGCCTTATGAATGGTCGTTCGCTAGCACTTCTTGCTAACTTGTCAAATATTGCATTGCCTCTGATTCCATAGTGGCTAGACATCTCACCATAGCTCAGTTTTTCGTAGTACCACCAGTGCAATCAAACCTGATAGTTTATAGTGTTCTAAGGGTAGCCTCGCTGTTGGATAGAATTTCTACCAATCCGTTTACCAATGGGTAGTTCAAAATGTCCTCTGCAGTGGCCTGAAGGGCAATTATTTCCATCGGATTTTCCATCTCTCTAAATTTTAATTTCCATGCCGTTCGGGGTTTTAGAAGCATTCATAGTCTAGCGCGAAAACCCCCGCCTCAGTTTGCGAAAAGTTTATTGAAAGCAAATTTAAACAACAAACAGTTGAATTCTTCATTAGAATTGTAAGTTGTTCAAAAGACAAGGCGTAGTAAAAGAATTAAGTTAGGATTCCATTGATAAATGAGACGGTAGCTCAGCACATCAGCTACTAAAAGCCAATATGAGAAATGAACTACACTACACTTTTGTGAAAACCTGAAGCGATGTTGACAGCTCTAACGAAATTTGGAACGAGAAACAAATTACTAAGTTCATAGCTACTAATTAACGTAATTTTAAAAGCAATAGCGGCACCTTAAGGTTAACCTAGAAAATAATAATAACCTGACAGGTACATAACTACAAATGCGGAAATTAATGTTCTACACTTTCCGAGACAGATACACTCAACATGCTTACAAAATAGTAAACATAGTAGGAAGAAATCAGTTCATGTCAAATTAAGAGAATTCCTTGATATAAAACCCTCAGGTGTAAATAAATATATATCTTCTGCATATTATAATTATATTTGCAATATAGCTGCTAACTATCTGCATATCATGGTAATTATCTACGGATTATAATAAACTATGTTGCGCTAGAGGCGACACCATACTAAAATGTGCAAACACCGATCGTTGTGGGGCAGCAGTTTTTGCAATGCACACTATATGTTTATTTCAGTAATTATACGAACCTATCTGATTTTAAATACCACGGCAAAATATTATAGATTATCATGGAGCGGGAACAAGTTCACTCACTGCATAGATTTAATTCTGTTTGAGAGCAAAAAATAAAGGAGGCATCCGTCCGCTTGTAGACTGTCAGGGTCTGTGTTTGAGCTCATTCAATATACGATGCAGGTAATGTAGTATTTAAGTGGACGTTGTGGAATTTACGTTTTTAACTAGCTCATAGATAATGAATTGCGGTGAGATGCGATAGACCTAGAAAACGTCATTACCGTCTCGTTAAATTTATTTTTTTTTGTATTTGAAATAAGCAGTGCTTTTTCTGTTCGATGTTCAATGCCATCATGATGGCGATTAAAGGAAATTAATTCAATATGTGCTAAAAATATAAGCGTGGAGATTATGTACGCATATTGAAGAGGCACTAATAGACAAGTTACGGTCATTTACTCGTAGTTTTTTTATACAAGCCGAAGCTACCGTTTAAGTTTTTCAATTTTTCGATAATAACCATAATTGATTAACGAATAAAATCCTGGACGGAAGCTTAAATGCATCCTTTATAACTTAATAAGTTAAAAACCTGTCTGCTGCTATTAAGCACCACACAGTGAAGAATACACACAGTTTAGTTTTACAGACAGATTTTGTCTTCTTTAGGTGTACTAACCTTAGTTAGTTCTGGCAACAAGTTACTCCCACCCCCTTTGACGCCTTTATAACGTCACTACAGCAACACACTAGTGTGAATTTTGTTGACGCATGTTGTGTGTTACTATATCTATTGCCCAGCAAAGATTATATTTGTATCGTTCTGTCTTATTCAGCCAAAAGTTTTGTATGGCTGAAAAGCGATTGGGTGGTTAAATAGCTTCAAATAAAGATGTAGTGTGTAAGTGTGTAAAACAAAAATAAATAAAGCTTAGAATTAATTAACAAAGAAGACATACATCCAATAAAATATAAAAATCGAGAACACTATTCGAAAGGACTAGACTTGAAAATCTGTAGTCATGATGGCAGCACAATTTTCTACCCTCTAGGTTAGGTCTGTTTAACATTAAAAAGCCCAGACGCAAAAGTGTAGAAGGTATCGTGACTATTGGTGGATGATTGCCATATAATAAGCTGCCAGCATTTTCTTGTGGATACCATTTAGGACGCAATCATTCTCAATAATTTCTACCCTTCACAAGAAAAAAATAAAATTCCGATGCCCTCTTCCATAATTCCTCTGCATCTGCTTTATCCAGGTCTATCTATAGGAAATCATAAACTATGAATTAATCAAAAAGACCATAAAAATGATTAAAAAATTGTTTATTACAAAAACCAACAAGTAATGAAATGGCTGAGGCTGATCGAGTTCTTACAATCTGTGTTGTGTGTCATGTTCCATTTTCGTTAATGTCAGTCACCGCATCCGCACCACTGGATGCGGCAGACTGTTCCGTTTTCCAAATGGTAAGTTAGCTGACGCACTGAAGTCACACTCAGCCAAAAACGATGAAGAAAAACTCATTGAATGCGTCTATGTAGACTAGAACTCACAATCTAGAATAGGGGCTGGTATGACTCTTCTACGAGTTCTTATGCTAAATTTGATGACTTCTCTGTACTTTCGAAAGATTTTGAATGAGTCTAGAACCCAACTTGGTATATTTTCCTGGTTTACAGGGATTTTTGATCATTTTGGGGAAGGGACTGCATTTGTCTCTACTTAAACGTCGTTTAAACAAAACAAGCAAAAAAAAGCAATACTGACGGTCTTGTTCCCTTTAACACAAGTCAGCACCGTTTAATTTTAAGTTTTATTAATTACATATTTTAAACAGATCTGTTAAGAAAGCGTTGTGGGTAAAATAGGATGAAATCTTCAGTCAATCATTTTCACTAAAAAAATAGCCGATTAATCTCCTGAAGGAGTCTCTTCTCCTTCTAACGCCAAACCATTTTTTCCTCTGCTCTCTAAAATTCTCTAGAATTTTAGCCTTTCTGTCTAATGCTTTCGGTTTTAGTGGAATTATATTTTTCGTAAGACAAAGAGTCGAAATTACTTGAAATTCCAATGATGAAGCCTCTAAATAAATTCTCTCTAAAACCGAATTGCTCATTGTGGATAGTATTGTAAGGCCAAAGTTATTCTTTCAGTCAATTAAAGCTCAGAATATCATCTAGTACTTTTGACAGGCATGCAATGACACACGGGTCAAACTGTGTGTAGATGTTTGGTGTGTCCTGTTTCAAAGATTGTGTTGGTGATGTCTACGATCCTATCTAGCACCATGAAATCAGAAATGCGACTAACCTCTTTTCCTTCAAAAGTCTTGTAAAAAAATTTATACACGACCACTGCTTTTACAGCCCTAATGAATACTTGGCCCGGGGAATGTCTTAACATTTTGATGGTAATTCTCTTATTTATTTATTTATTTTTTAATATATATTATTTTTTTGTGCTTTGTGTTTAAATTTTAAATTATCATATGTTTTGACTTTTATACCAATGTACTTGTTGTATGTATTCTCATTGACAATGTCTTTGTTACATGTGTAATTTATGACAATAAATATTATTATTATTCGAATTACTGGCCCAGCGCACTCTCCCAGTCTTGATGAGACCAGGGACCATTTACCTTCTCGGGGCAGAGTGCCAACGAGAAGGCTCTGAATGGGTCCTGTAGTACCTTGTTGGTATGACTTGATCTTGTATTGCGAACATCATACCCTCTGTTTCTGCAAACAGCTGTTCCTGCCGTATCCATTCCACAGTGGCCTTAGTGTCTACTTTATCTGATGTTATTTGGGTGGGGTATCTACCATGTAATGGTTTCCCTCTCCATCTGTTTAGTACATCCTCCAGCTCTTCAGGTTTATGTTTCCGATCTCTGGTACTCAGCGGTGTGCCGACATAATTCTGCTCCATGATCCACTTGTGAATTTGGCTGGTCTTTGCTTTCTCCTCAAAATACTGGTGAAGTTTCTCTACTTGGGTCCATTGTATACGAGCAAGTTCCTGGAATTCTCTGCCTCCTCGTGTTCGAGGGATGTAAAACCTTTCTACGGCGCTCTTTGGGTGGTGTATCCGGTGTTTTGTTGCCGTAGTACGCGTAAGTCTGTTCAGGTTGTCAAGATCAGTATTCGTCCAATCGATAATTCCAAAGCTGTATGTTAGTATTGGTATTGCAAATGTATTGATAGCCTTGACTTTATTCCTTGCGTTTAGCTCAGTTTTCATTACAGCTTTTAGTCTGTCCTGGTATGCTATTACTATTATTATTATTATTATTATTATTTGTGCGAACTTTTGCACCATGAGACTCGAAATGGAGCCATAGCATCGGAATTGTGCGGATTTACGGGAACTGAACCATAACTGCAATGCTTGAGCTTACTGGATGTGGCCGGTTAGAATATCAACCCTGTCTGCCACAAAATAAATTCCTCCATTAAAGTCATCAGTACCGCCGAAAGGCAGAGTTGTCTACACAAGCTTGTAAATAGTTTTAAAAAAGTCTTTACGATCTCTTCCCTGATTGAAATATTAATTGCGCGTCAATTGTACGTGCTTTTTGCGCTTTGGTAGTTACCATGGAAAGCTCGTTTGGAACGCGACGAAAAAAATTTAAAATACTTGGCTGTGTTAAGGAGTCCTTGGTCAGTCCTCGAAAATAGAATAAATCTGTTTCTTTTGTCGACATGCTTTTTATTCGGCTTTGTCTGCTGCAGAATATTTTATTCATCCACGAATCGGATATACAGTATTGCTTTTTTGCTGTTAATTTTGAGCGCTTTGTTTAAATTCTCTCGTATTTTTGAACTTGTCATGGTTCTATTTGAAAACACTTTTTTACAAATTAAACAGCTTTCATTTCCAAAATAGGTAGGTAAGATATGGTCGTCCTTTTTGGCTGTCCGTCTACTTAACCACCTGCTATCGCCCTGAGTAAGAACCATTGATGTGATTGGAAAATATAGGAGAAGTGTAAGGTAGATAACTAGAATGTGTATAAAAAATAAAAAATCATCTCTCCTAATTGTATTAGGTACACAACAGTTTCACTCTTCAGTTCAGTTTATCATAACTCTCGAAATCTATTTATTACATAGAAGAATTAACATCAGAGTAAAACTCAAGCATAATAATTGTCATATTGTTTCGTTCATTGTGATATTCCATCCTTCCCTAAGATAAAATATTAGCCGGAGTAAGCATATTTACATAGGTTTGCTTATCCAAACATACGTATGTATGTACTTCTTTAACAACATTTTATTCGAATAACATCGCTTACATCACGGAGAGACTTTATTGAGAAAGACGTGGTTAACAGTTACTCACGTTAAATATAATGAAGCTTTACTTCAATTTATAACTTAGTGTGTTACAGTCGTATATAATAGAGACTTCACTAAAACAAATATGAAGGAAATTATTTGTCGCATTAGTACCGTATTCGCTGTAATTGATATATCATGTACCTAATCAACGTGTCATCATCAAATTTATTAAAGCCAATCGGCATAAAGCACGACAGCAAGCGATTTAAATTTTAATTAAGCATTCGAGTCTCATATTGCAATTTATGATGATTTGTCGGTTAATCTAGTAGATCGTTTTAGTAGGTGCAATTGAATTCTAATCTCACGCATATACTCAGGAGAGAGGTGACTGAGTTCCACTTGTTTATTTTGGGAAAATTTATTCAGACGTTTTGACAACCTCTTATGGTGTACTAATAAATTCTAGAGGAAGAAAGTTTATGCAGAATGAGTCTTCTTATAAGGATAAACGTGATGTATAAAGATGAAAGAAAGGAAATGTGTGCTTTTGTAGACACCAGGTGGGTAACAGTTAGATTTTTATGGTAGCAATTATCTGTGGATGTTGTGTAAACTGGAATCGAATATTGCAACCTACACAAAAAAATAAACTTAAAAAGGTAACTAACGCACACATAAAAAAGGTTTAATTAATGCTCCACAGGTATCCACCTACAGCACCATTTGATCATTTAAATACAAGTGGTCTCCTTTTTAAGTAAAATAGAATTAACATTAAACATTATTTTATTCTTATAGGAAGAAGCCACTGCCCCAGTTAAAGAAAAATAAATACAATAAATGCCTTAATTTCCGATTTAAATAGATTCCCATGTACCTACATCACATGTTTTGTATAGTAGCTGTTTATTGTTTAGACTTGCTGACCGGCAATTACTCTTCGGAACTATAAAATTTATATATGTCTAGTGATTTGTACTCAATGATCCCCCAATTATCTAATCAACCCTGACCTTGAGGCAGGTTATTCAAAGATGTTTCAAGACACACATCTGTCAAGTCGCAACCTACGCTAATTCAGCTTGGGCCAGGGCGGCTCGGGTACGGGTCATCCTACTTGTATTCCGACTTCCTAAACGCGTAAACAAGTTCTTGCGAAAACTCAACTGAGGAGCGAGCAGAAACCTAACAATGAGCAGCGCTATAGGACAAAAATCAGTGGAGCGCACGACGACGGAGACACTCGAGCCAACTTAGCGCGATAATAAAACCGACACTTATACGTCATTCTACTTTTATGATTTCAGATATTCATTAGCGAAGGTGATTCGCCCAGAAGACTCCAAAGAGCTACTAAATACTGAAGGACCGTCAGAATAACATTTCAAGAGGACGTGAAGCTGGAAAAAGGGCAGCCTCCGGAAGAGAAGGCCGGAAACCAATGCGAAATACCTACTAGGGATGGGAAATACCAATCTGAACATGAAACAATCCTTGTGTTAGGGCGACACAGAAATACCATTGCAAAATATCGTTACTATAATATCGTTATTTATTCGTAACACTGCATGAAGGCTATATATTATTATATTTTATATAAACGAACAGAATGGTGACTATTACAGACGTACGTACATTCTGTCGTGTAAACAAGCAAGTAAGTAAATAATGCTAACAGAGAAATAATGAACTGTCATTTGTTTGTATTTCCATGATAGTATTTACAGTAGTTGCATCCAAAGTGTTCGCTTTTCAGATAAGCGATTACCGTATGGGAAGGTATCAAGAAGGCTCCTGTTGTACGCTGCAGCACACGTACAGTCGGAGAAAAAACAGTCCGTCCAGTGCGAGTGCAAGAGAAGATACCGTGGTTAGCCCCCCCTTTCGAAATGTATCGGTCGATAGGTAGGGCATAAGCGGCGAATATATATTCTCTTTTAGTTATTACATACTGCTTGCCGTTGTCACATAAGGTGCATGTCACGCAGCAGTAGTAGATACGGACAGATATGTTCATGATCTGACCTTGAAAGCAATCGTATAGTTTTCAAATTTTCGTTCGCATACCAATTAACCGCCTCAGGTATATTTACCCTTTCACGACTATTTAATGATACAATAATTTTAGTTTTACTCAGTACATATGTCAGGCGAAACAGTCCTTTTAATTCATTTAATTCATAAGGGGTATTTATTATATAAAATGATAATAAAAAATTAAGTAATAACTAGTCAAATAACAGTTAATCTTCAGAGGATAACAAACATGTAGAAAATAGTAATTAAAGTTATTTTTAAGTAAAATAAATTATTTGAAGTAACAGATACACATACATATACATACTCATAGAAGGGGCTAAAATATAGCCTAAAATAATAATCAAACTGCATTATAAACAAAAGTGTTTACTTCCGGTAAAAATATATAGAAATAATAGCTGCTGCACCTACCACACAGATCTGTTTTCAAAAGTACTCGTTACGTGCGAATATTTAAAATTGTTTCTAAGCATTCGCAAGTTTGCTCCTTATTTTAATTTACAAATTTAACTCTTTTGTATAACAGGTAAAACATATATTTTTAAAATAAATTTGACTAGATTTTCAATTTCAGGTTTAACATCGTGTTAAACGTATCTTCAGTGTAAAGGAATTTCAAAAAATATACAAAAAAATTAACAAAGATTAAGTAAAATATCGCTTCTAAAAACGCGAAAATAAAGTATCCGTTTAGATTAAAAAACCATATCATATGATGGGTTTGCGAGCGGCATTACTTACATCATTTATTAGTTTTACATGTAATCATAATAAAATGTGATAAGTTATACTAGGAAAGTGTGAGTTTTAAAGAAACTAACATAGCATGTTTGTAGAAATCATAATTCTGTCACATGAAAATATATAAACAGAACCAGCAGCAAAAATAAGTACATATGTGCTTTGCGACTTTTTTACCTAATAATATTTGCATTTTTTCGTAAAAAGCACATCTGCCGATGCGCTCTGTGTATTATAATAGTCCAGTTAATAGAAAATTCAGCAATGATTGAAGAAAAAACTTGCAAATGTTTTTCAAGAAGCCAATTATTGCAAAAATAAGAATGGGTTCTGCTTGCATTCTTGTTTCACTTCAGACCTTTATTCTAATAACAGTAATAACGATTTAGGTGGATTAGAGGTTACATGATTTAAAATTATATTAATAATAGTGAACTTCTGATTATCTATATTTGTATGTAATTTGATATCGTAAAGTAATATTAATAATTATTATTTTGACAAACTAAATTTGCAATTTACACTATTGAAATTATATTTGGCTTAACTGCATGTAGAATGCACAGAGAATTAGAAAAAGAAATTCGTAATGCAACATTAATGAGCAACGAGTGCTTAACGAATACCAATATAATTATCAACGTGAGATAGTTATATTTGTATGAAAGAAAAATCATTGTAAAAACAAGAGTGAGTTCCGCTCCGCTTCCGGTTCTTGGACACGCTATTAAAATAGACTTTATTTTTGTGATTTTTTGAGATTTTTTGTGATATTTTGTTTAATTTTTACTTATTTTCTATATATATTTGCTGGAATTTTTATGTATCTACAAGTCAATGGACTAGAAATTTAACATCCTGTTAAACAATTCTTTAGTGCCTAAAAATGTTTTTGTTCAGAATATTTTTTTATCATTTTTTATTTTCTTATACATATGTTATTAATTGACACTTTAGCCATGATTGGTAAATGGTAATAATACAATAAGAGGTTTGATAAGCCTATTTGGAAAAGTACTTAGGCTCTCTACGTTTTGTTTTATTTCAAAATTTTATCAAGAACTAAATACACCATTTTGATGAAATTTTAACAGTTATAACACATTGAAACGAAACGGCAAACATTTTTTAATATTAATTAACACAACAATCATTGTTTTAGTTTGAAAATGAATAGTGATCTCCGTCATACGATAAATGTGTTATAACAAATGAATGTTTAACAAAATTTTACGTTTAGTTCCTGATAAAGTTTAAAAATAAATCGAAGCGTAAAACTCATGTCTAACTACTTTTTCAAACAAACCTATTAAACCCGTTATATTAATTCTGCAATTTCTAGAAGCCATTTTTTCTTTTTATTTGTTCATTTTTTTATGATAGGTGTAGAAGCTATTTTTTTTGTATATATTATTAGTAGAAGTAAAAACTTTTGTTCATAATGCAGTTTGATTATATTTTAGCCTATATTGTTTTTCCCGATATTTGCTTGTGATATTTTTAATTAATTTATTGTTAATAAATTGTTTATTATTTTTCGTGTATAGTTTTACTAGAAAGTAAAAATTTTTACTCATAATACATTTCAAACCTCAACTTTAATTTCATATCAAATAGCTCTTTATTGTATAAACATATTGTTATTTATATATTATTTAATTATGTAATTTCTAGAAGTAATATTTTCCTTGTATCTTTTTACGTTAACCAGTACATATCGATATTGTTTCTAATAAAAATGATTTTTTTCTTAATTTTGGAAGTGATCTTTTGTTTAAAGTTTATTGGTTTTGCTACACATTATTATTATTCGAACATATTTTACTGAAAATAAATGCTTTTGTTTTCAATACACTTTGACTTTATATTTTAACCCATGACGACGCTTCATTTCTGTCAAATTTGGAAGTGATACCGAGATGTTTCTGCATATTTGATGTTACTGTTTTTTTCTATGTATGTATACGTATGTATATCCGTTACTTAAAATAATTTATTTTACCTAGAAATAACTTTAATTACTATTTTCTACATTTTTGCTATCCTTGAAGATTAACTGTAAGTTCATTAGTTATTACTTTATTTTTTATTACCATTTTATATAGTAAATACTTCTTATGAATTAAAAGGATTCTTTCATCTGACATATGCACTGATTAAAATTAAAACCATTGTATCATTAAATAGTCGTGAAAGGGTAAGTATACCTGAGACGGTTAATTGGTATGCGAACGAAAATTTGAAAACTATACGATTACTTTCAAGGTCAGGTCATGAACATATCTGTCCGTATCTACTACTGCTGCGTGAGATGCACATTAGAGACAACGGCAAACAGTATGTAATAACTAAAAGAGAATATATATTCGCCGCTTATGCCCTACCTATCGACCGATACATTTCGAAAGGGGGGGCTAACCACGGTATCTTCTCTTGCACTCGCACTGGACGGACTGTTTTTTCTCCGACTGTACGTACTGCGACAACAAAATACTGCTCCAAACTACTCATCGCTAAGACTCACTAGTCTCTTCAGAAAGGTTGAACATGAGGAGGACTATCTTAGGGACAGACTAAAATACTGTTAACCCATATTTTACCAAAACCATATAAATTACAAAAAAATTTCTGTTTACTTTTTATTACTATCGTTTATACATTTCTCATTACATATTTATCAAAAAAAAATTTCTTGATAATAGTTTAGAAAAAAATGAGTGGTGGTGATAATAATAATAATTGCATCATTCGTAAAAAGCATTCATAAAATTTTATTTTTACTTTGTATGATACGGTTCAAAACAGTTTGTATGTAAGTGCACATTACATCTTTTGCATATAAATACGGTGTGGTTATGGCATAATTTACATCGTCGCCTAGCGTTATTCTCTGCTTTTGTTATTACATGTCCAATATTGTCCAAACGAAGGTTGCTAGGTACTTGCGGAGTAAGAGGTTTGGATATGTTGCTTTGCATAGTCAGCAATATAAGGGCTATAAAGCTTTTAAATTCTAGCTGGGACATAGATTTTGTATTTACTATGTTATACAATCTCCACGCATTTACAATAACGCTGTCGATTCTATTGATAAATAGAAGCCACCACCACTTTTTACCAGTTATTGTTATCCGGTAGTTGGATATTCCATTTCATGTAGATCTACACCTCCCATATATTTGTTATAAAGTTTTATTACGTGAGGCTGGTTCTTCTCTTTTCGATTGTATCTCTTCGTTGGGCATAAAGGTTCAGAATTGAACTGGTTACTAATAATCGTCACCACAGAATTGTCATTCCACCGAACCACTGAAATACCAGTTCTCTGATCATAGGCACAGTCTTGTGTTCCTCTCTCCTTTTTTGCAATGGACTTTACAGACTCCAATGGACAATTGCTTGTTCTATTGTCGCGTATAGTTCCGCTAGCATAAAATCCCTTCTCACAGAGTACACTAAAAAGTTTGTACGAAGAGAAAAAATTATCAAAGAAAACTTGATGATTTTGAGGATTTTCGAGAATCGATAATATATCAAGAACAACTCCTCCCCCTAATCCAACAGTTGTTTATCAGCGCTGGCTCCTCCATACGGTAAAAATTTATAAAGATATCCATCTGACGAGCACAAACACCACAGCTTGAATCCAAATCTCACGGGTTTTCCATTTGTTTGTCAACTGATAAATATTTCATTCATTTATGATATCTATGAATGGGCGAAGTTTGGCGAACTAAACTAAATGTATTCTTTTTTATATTGTAGAATCTATTTCTACTCATACACCTTTTTAGAATTTCCAATCCCTTATCTTCTTCAACCGACCAATACAGCTGCGTTTGTGGTAAACTATGGTATCCGGAGAGATAAAGTATACCGATAAATTTTAGTAAATCTATACGATCAAAATCAAAATCATGACGATTATTATCTTTGGCATGCTTTAGAGAGTATCCAACAATGAGATAATATAATAATTCTGTGTCAAAGAACATTAGAAAGATATCTAGAGGTGATTTTCCTTCCAATAGATCTTCTACAGAAACTGGCTCTGACTCTACCACAGCAATATTTCCTTTTCTCCATTTTGGGATTGCAGAAACAGCGCTGGTAGATTTAGAGAGCTTCCTTTTCTTCTCCGCAAGACTTCCGTTATCAGATTCGTCATAAATATCGTTACCTTGAACGTAGAGCTCAAAAGTTCCGGCAATGTCAACATTTTCTAATAGCTGTTGGTTCAGGTTGCCATCATCAACATTTTCTTCGTCAGTTTGTTCGTCCACGTCAGGTGGAATATACAGTATGGTCGACCGTCCTAGGGTCACTCGATGTCGTCTGATGTCATCCGAAAGCGTATTGCAATAAACCACAGACGCGTTCAGTAAGAAACGCAATGCCATGATATAAAGTGCAATTCTTATAGAAATAAAAACAATTTTAAAAAGAAATAAATATTCTTAAATAGTATTCTTAACAGTATGAAAATACTACTAAATATATTCCTTGCAAAAAGAAAAGTCCTACCACAAATAATATAAATTGCTTTAAAAAAAGTCAGATTTATTGTTTAAAATACAAAAAAAACAAGGTTCTATGGAAAATCAGGATAAAGGGAACCTTAAAACAATAAATTCTCAAAACCGATCTCCAAGCTGAAATGAACAATTCAGAACAACAATACGTAGTAGTATAGTAAATACATACAAAGGAGCGATACTGTCAAATTGACAGCAAGAAACTGAACCTGTCTGTGAACGCATCTGTGGTGTTTTGCATACCCGTTCAGATGACATTGACTGACCCTAGGAGGGTCGACCGTACTGTATATGGTTTGAACATCGTCCAAAAGTTATAATTTATAAGGTGTTTATTGTCCTCACAATATATGTACATATGCATATTTTTAGTTGGTATAAACTTACGTGTCTCATTTTCTATATCCTCAACAACTTCTTCTACAGCAGCTTCGAGTTCCCTCTGCGTAAGAAACTTTGTCATTCTAGTTATTTAACTGGTACTTTTTACCAGAATAAATTATATAACCCAAATCGGGTCGATGGCCGCAGTGGTTAGGCGGCTGACTATCGTTGTGAGAGAGAATTGAACCCCGGCGCCTATCGTCCTAGGCGCCGGGGTTCAATTCTCTGGAGGGACGGTGACATTTTTTCAGAGAGTTTAATCCCGGATCGACTTGCCATTCGCTGTTGGGAGCAAAGTGATTAACAGCGCGGCATCATAAAAGGCGATATGATGCTGTCACAAAGCCAATTGAACACAACATACACACACAAAACTAGACCGCGAGAGTTGCAGTGATAGCCAGACAAGCGATACAGCTTACGGAGTCACTGCAACTAAGCACCCACCAAATTTAAAAAAGACAAAAAAAAAACTGCACAACACACAAATCACCGTAAACTAAAAGTTATGGCGATGCTAACTGTCTTGCTAACACGGTAGAAACATATCAACTACAGCGCATTACAAAAGGGTTTCACTTCATAGATTTTACCAACGGTGCATTTTCGAACCACCCACTTTCTCCTATAAATTCTCCTCTCTTACAAAAAATATAGGGGTCATTAAATATTTTCATAATTACCTTTGATATATTTACTAATTTATTTCAACGAAATATCAAAATAATATATTTGTTTATATATCAAAATTGTATAATCTATTTTTATTGCCCGAAACTTCAATTTTCTGCTCCAAATCACCTTGCTTTTTTATCACTGATAATCACTAATTTTTGTACTAAATTATAGGCGTACCTCCGTTAACATTCTAAAATTGAAACTAAATATTTAAATTAAATTATATTAAACTCAAAACATTAAAAAAAAAGTAAAATTCGTGGTTAAAAATGGGTTCTAAGTATCATAATCATAGGATCAACTGAATGGTACTACTATGTATATGCCAATATGAGGAAATGCTGAAAACTAATAAACAGGTCAGCAGTATGCCTCTCTAACATAGCATGAAATGGCTAAATACGATCTGGTATACAAATCATTGAAGTTTCGAATTACAAATATCTCTGGAGGTTTCTTAATCTACAGTTATTTTATTTCCGTAAAATAACACAAGTCGCGGAAAAAGCGGAAAAATTAAGAGTTTGATCCACAGAAAGGGATACCAAAGGATTTTAAAAAGACAATATAAAAGATCTAACTGTTGCAGTATCATCTACATCAGAAGAAATTCTTAGGCAAGCTTCCAGAGAAGAACAACTGTAAGAGAAGCAAGAAATTAAGCAAAAGGCAACACACGATGGGGTGCGAAGGAAAATACTTAAACATACAAAACTGGAAAACTTCTGGGGAATTTAAACAAATTATATCAAGAACGGAAAGAAATATAGGACAACAAAGGAATCTTAGTGTGAAGCTCGGTAAGGAATAAAGATTTGATCCATTGCAAGTGCTCACACCATAAGCAGAAAAAATTAATGAATTCGTGACATAGAAGAAACATACTTAGTAGTCTTTTAAGGATTCTTGTCATGAAAAAACAGTATTATGCTCCCCAATTACGGAAAATTCTGCCAACAGAAAAATGAAAAATGATCAGTTGTTTATGAGATCTTATTTTTTAGAAGTATCGCCAAGTATTTCAAATAAAAGTGCCAACACCGCTCTTAAAAGGGCAAGAATGCCCAACTTTAAAGACAACAGAGGCGGAGCATTTCAAGTGAATGTAAAAATATTGTGATGAAACATATAAAGGACGTGCACCAAGCGATAGGTAATATCAATTCATTCTACAGGTCAAATAATAAACCAAAAAATTCCTGTAATAGGCGCTCATGGTATAATTGTTGGAATCGTCTCGCAAATGAGTGCAAAGAAAAAAGATCAAGCATTAGAAACGCACAACATGGTTTCGACCTTTTCGGTCTCGTCAGCGTTCTTCCAAATGCAAGATCTAATTTGTGACAGTTCGCTTCTCAAATCTAATTTATTAAACTATGAATCACAACTTTTACATTCAATGATAAATCTCTTTCTAAGCTAATAGCATTAGTTCACTATTAGATACTAAATAAATTTTAATTTCTATTTTTTTTAATTTGTTAAATAGAATCTGTGTAACTCGACTTATGAATGAGATGAATAAGATAACCACAAAATTTCTTATAAACGCTGAAACTATCTTAATTACTTTCGCACATTATACTTGCATAAGTGAACTCCATTAACTTATCGTGTTTAATTAACAATATAGAGTAAGAAAATAAATGAACAATATAAAATTTATATATCGCATAAGTCAATCTCGTTTGGTCAAGCACACTTTCGTCGTACACACGCGTGTGAAATTTATTACGTTTTACGCAATTCGGGCGTCTCCCAACCCATTCCGCCATAAGTTTAATGCGCCCATGATGACTCGGTGTATTTTCTGACAGGCCGACCGATTACGGCTTTATTAACGTATGAAATCAGTGGAGTTAATTCGGCCTACTCACATCGCACGCCAAAAATAAGACATTTCGACCAAATCGGCGCGCAAGTCTACAGTTCATATTTAATGGAACAATTTTGACAAGATCGAAACGGTGTGGCGACTCTAAATAACGATACGATATTTACAGTCTCGATGGCGGCATGTGGAAGTGAAATTCGATCAAGCAGAGCCATAACGTTAACCATAATTGGATGACTTTACATATAAATGTTTAATTGATGAATACTTTCCTGTGAATTAATACGATACATTTAATCTGACCTCGCTTTTTATCAGTGAAACATTTCTGTTAAAATAACTGATAGCAGCGAAGCATATAATAATGTTCTCTCAGCGTCTTATTTATGGGGCAAGATTCCATTTTCAGTTTGCTTTAAATCCTTTTTCATTACGATTTTCCAATTTACTAATTACCGACGTCGTTAATTAATGTTTCAGAAAAGTTTCTCAATGAGTAGAGTTTGATGAACTGGTTAATACATAATTTTTAAGCGATAAACAATCTCGAAAATGTAAAGGCGATGTTTTATCGATGCATGCTTATTAAAACGTCAGCATGCAGGTGTTGAAGATTTGCAGACCATGTAAATATTCATACGTGGCAAATTTTAGCTACTGAAAGCTTTAGCTAAACGCGACGTTAATATTTTAGATCGCTGAAAGTGCTGCGAACTTATTAATTAGAACCCATTTCCGAGAAAGTCGCAATAAATAATGTAATATTTCTTTGAAAAATTACCGAGGACTAAATTTACTATATACGAAGTCCCGAGGCCTAACATTAAAATGCACACGCCCCTAGATAGTGTGGATAAATTTAACGGAATTATCTCCTGAATAGAGGATATAATCTATGTGCATTGCATCTAAATTTAGTTAGCATTTACATACCGCTTAAAGTTTATAACTTAAGAAATAAATTATCATTTAATAAAAGCATCGTTATGCTTTCTATACCTAGAAATTCATTAAAACTTCTATCTACTACCGGTTTTGGCTAATATATCTTTTTCCAGGCCCATCATCTTCTTCTAAATCTAAAATGTTAAATTTTTTTATATTTTGATTCTAATTTGCGGTAAAATTAGTACATTAGTACAAAGTATCACATGTTAATACATCACTGACTTTTATTGGACGGTAATGGATCAACATATATGTGAGATATTTAGACAAAAACTTAGTTGCGTAGTTCGATATCGTTTTCAAATTTGACGTAGATTTTACTCTTATCTAAGCACACCTTTGGTATCATTTCTATAAAAAAAGTAGGAAAAATAGGTTATGTGATAGATAAAATTTAGATCAAAAATTTAAATCAAAATTTACTACAAAAAATGGGTGACAAGTCCATAGGCGCTTGTTAGAAACTATTGAGGAGTCGAACTAAACGGGAGCTCTAGAAGTTCTTTGTTTTTTTTGCAGGAAATCATATAAAAGGGGTGTCTAGATAAGAATAAGTTCCGCGCCAAATTTGCAAAAGATATCTCAAAATTCATCCGAAATATTAATAAATACAGTCTAAAAAAAAATTAACTTTAGCTCCTCGTATATCGGAAAAAAATTCGTCGAAATAGAAAGTCCCGTTATTTTAGCCCAAAGAATACATGGATAACTGCACGACCTACTTCTTGGCGACACCCTGTATATTAGTATCCTGAGTTCTTTTAAATAATTAGCTAAGGCCGAAATCCCCCGAAATAAAAGTAGGACTTCAAAGAATTTAGCGCAGATACAGTGTAAAATATGAATTGGTTGTTTGAGGAACTGGTTATTAATGAATTTGATCTCAGCTATTAAACACCTTCCCACCACCCAGCATTTCCAATTGATACAGCCCTATTTTCCTTACTTATCCAAAAGTCATCCGTTTTCGAGATGTTGTGGTTTTTTGTTTTTTTCGAAATTTCCTACTTGCTCTCAATCAAACTTAAAATTTACGATAATAACGGAACCTTTTCTCCATTTTTCAGCTTGTCTGGCTAGAGGACATCTCAACACACATTACCTATCGGTGACAATTACGTTAAATACTTGGATAAATTAGAAGAAAAAAAAAAAAAAACGCTTTTAATGTAACTATGGACATAATCGCCACCTTTGTGACTATTTATTCAGCGATTGTGTCTACGGTTTTATCAAAAGCGGAAGTTTAATTTGTTTTCTATCTAAGTACCTACTTAACGTAATTATCACCGACAGATAATGTGTGTTGAGATGTCCTCTAGTCAGACAAACTGAAAAATTGAGAAAAAGTTCCATTATTTTCGTAAATTTTAAGTTTGCGTGAGAGTAAGTAGTGACCGAAAAAACGAAAAACCACAATATCTTGAAAACGGATGACTTTTGGATATGGCAAATTGGGCTGTATCTATTGCAAATGATCTCTGCTAACACGCTGTAAAGTATGATCGTTTCATTACCAGTCAGCCTGTATATACTGTAATGTTATATTACATTTTATTCAATGTTTACAATTCCAATTGTGACTTGACAGATGATCATCCAGCTGTAGGTAATCTAAAAAGATAAAAAAACACTAAATTAATTTAATATTTATGAAACTATAACCAACTATCTGATCTGTGTATTTCTTTAATTCACTTTAATTGTATTTTATAAAATATGTAACATTAACATGATTGCGCACATGCGAGGTACTTGTTTAGAATTCATTAAATTAAATCTAATTCAACACTATCCAATGATAGAGGATGCGCAACCCTTCAAGTTGGCACCATCTGGATTTTCTTCGCATATGTGCGAGTCGATGTCATGTTTTGCCTCAGTAGCCATCTGACGCACAAGGGGGGTGTTGCTCAGCAGAGGTCTTATTATAAGTCCAGCCAACGACAAGGACAGAAAGATGTTAAATACACCACAATATTTTCAATCATATGTTTAAGGTAATTAATTAATTTCATATCATTTATTTTGTACACAAACACACATAAATATTATAACAAAAGCACACAATTAAATTCCATACACACAAGAAGAAAGGCCGGCCAGTTAGGGGCATTTTAAGAAGAAAAAGTAGGTGGTAATTAAAATCTACAACTTTTCGGTGACCCTGTATACTACAAATTTTCGACCGGACGTGCATAAATTAATCCATCAACGATCGTTGATTGCCGTGATTGACAGATGGCTATCGAAAGGTATTTCTGAAGAAGTTTAGAAACAAGTGCGAATCACATATAAAAAACCGGGCCAGAGCAACAAGCTTCCGCTTTTTGCATTGATCGTCGTACAGAGCGTTTATTTTCTACGTAAATTTTATTAAAATTACCCCGGTGCACCGTGGGCCCAAATCAACGATTATCTACGCAGACGAAACAAAAGTAGCTGTCATCGTGGACAAATCACAGTATGCGACCAAAATATCTGGTCGTTTGCAAGACGGTAGTAGATATACAAAAACGATTAGTACAAAAATAATCCAAACCACCGCTATGTAGATTAGAATAAACATACCATTCCGACCAGCAGTCAACACGAAACGACTTACCAAACCATCAACAATAAGACAGAGATCTCCTTAAGTAGTTTAACACTTATCCTAAGACGTGAACCAACATCCAACGCAATACTCAAACCTTCGATATGAATCAATCTACCAAACCATCAACAATAAGAACAGTTCTAATATGAACGCTTTTTTTGGCATTCTGGGGCCATTAATTAGCCCAAACGGGATATAAATTAGATTGAGACTGTCCCTTTTGAGACTCTCACGGACGTCAAACCTCTCTAATCGGTTGCTAGACCCTCACGGGGGTATGTGGTGTCAGCGGAACTATGCCATTACAGCACCCACCCGGACAGAATCCGAGTGTCAACACAAAAAGAGAGAATCTGACGAACAAAAGAGCTGTAGAGGGACAACTCGCACTATAGTACACCTCGTTGCATCAAAGCACATTTGAGTTCGAACTAGCGTTCATATTAGGTAGTTCCTTGATTTGACGCAATACTCAAACCTTCTATAGGAACCGACCTGCCAAATCATCTACAGTAAGACAAAGATCTCCTTGAGTAACTTAACACTTATTTCAAGACGTGGACCAACATTCAACGCAATACCCAAACCTTCGATATCAACCGACCTACCAAACCATCAGCAGTAAGGCAAAGATCTCCTTGAGTAACTTAACACTTATTTCAAGACGGGGACCAACATTCAACGCAATACCCAAACCTTCGATATCAACCGACCTACCAAACCATCAACAGTAAGACAAAGATCTCCTTGAGTAACCTAGCACTTATTTCAAGACGTGGACCAACATTCAACGCAATACCCAAACCTTCGATATCAACCGACCTACCAATCCATCAGCAGTAAGGCAAAGATCTCCTTGAGTAACTTAACACTTATTTCAAGACGTGGACCAACATTCAACGCAATATCCAAACCTTCGATATCAACCGACCTACCAAACCATCAACAGTAAGACAAAGATCTCCTTGAGTAACTTAACACTTATTTTAAGATGTGGACCAACATTCAACGCAATACCCAAACCTTCGATATCAACCGACCTACCAAACCATCAACAGTAAGACAAAGATCTCCATGAGTAACTTAACACTTATTTTAAGATGTGGACCAACATTCAACGCAATACCCAAACCTTCGATATCAACCGACCTACCAAAGCATCAACAGTAAGACAAAGATCTCCTCGAGTAACTTAACACTTACCTCAAGACATGGACCAATATTCTACGCAATACCCACACCTTCGATATCAGCCGACCTACCAAACCATCAACATTAAGAACAGTTCTAATATGAACGCTATTTTTGGCATTCTGGGGTCAATAATTAGCCTAAACGAGATATAAATTAGATTGAGACTGTCCCTTTTGAGACTCTCATGGACGTCAAACCTCTCTAATCGGTTGCTAGACTCTCACGAGGGTATGTGGTGTCAGTGGAACTATGCCATTAGAGCACCCACCCGGACAGAATCCGAGTGTCAACGCAAAAAGAGAGAATCTGACGAACAAAAGAGCTGTAGAGGGACAACTCGCATTAAAGTACACCTCGTTGCATCAAAGCACATTTGAGTTCGAACTAGCGTTCATATTAGGCAGTTCCTACTATTACACCACAGTCATCGTCTATACTAATTATGCAGTTCGAAAATTAACCACCTTCTTCCTTGTATCGACGGAGAAAGGACAACACAACCTATCTTTCGATAACTTCCATTCGTATATTTCACGAGAAACGATTCCCAAATTTTCAATAAAACTACAAGAATTCAAATCGTCCGACGTAAAATAACACAACCGTCTCTATAGATGTTACCTCTACCGTTGTCGACGGTTAACTGAACCGCTATTCAACGTCATGCGCGAGTTTGTCGACCTTAGGTCGTTAAAATGTTATTGTGACGTCAATGTGACGTCAACCGGAAGTTATAAAAATGTCATTAAGTCAATATTGTTGATATTCCGTAATTATGTTATTTTATAATGTATGGGGTAATTAAAAGTAAATAGAAAGAATAAATAATGTTCTATACTAGAGAAAGGGAGTCATATACTGGGTGTTTCAATAGTGCGGTGTAGGTCGGTATCTCAATATCTGTTCAAGATAAAACTTTTAAAATGATAGTGCTTTAATTCTTAAAGGGGGCGATAGCTTAAAATTGCTTTCGTTTATACAGCCTTTAAAATGGAAGATGCATAAGACAGGAATGTCAGTGGTTCTTCAGTTGCAATTAGCATACAATGCAATTTCTGTTTTCCCATAATATAAACTTTCTTTAGCGCGTTCTACACGTTACAACCAGCTACGTTTTAATAACACTTAGGATAAAGTTTGATGGTTCGGTGAAGTAATTGACATAATCACTGACATATAAAAAGTTGTATCTAAAACAATTTAAAAATCAACAATTTCACACTGTTGATCAATCGAATAAAGCAATTACAAAATGTGTCGCTTCATTAAATATTAAAACGTTCAAACCGACACATTTTGTCATTGTTTTATTTGATTGATAAAATAATAGCGAAATAATAAATTAAAATCGTATACTCATACGTATAACTCGTGTCATGGAAATAACTACATTTAGTTTACTTCAGGGTAGTACCCGTAGACACAATCATCAATTACAACAAGCTAACATTTAAATTTTAAATCCAAGTACATACATACATACATATTTGCATCAAACTTATGCTGCAACTGGAAAATAAATCCCTTTTGATTAATTCTTCGTGTATTCCTTAATAGGTGAAATGTAACAACTAGAACATACTTTGTAGCTGGACTTGCGGAAGTCGACAACGTAAAACATTCTATCAAGATTTGCTACGCGGATGTATGATTTTTACTGTCGTAGGAATTGTTTTGAATATGCAAAGAGATTAGTAGCCCGTGTTAATATATCGTACTTTCATATTGACAAGATGGATTTAATGTCTTTGACCGGTAGGTAAAGTATAATATGAGGAGTGTCCATTATGAAACATTGATACATATTTATGCTAGTGTTTCGACTCGTGTACTAGTGCTGTAGAATCAGGTGAATTCTCCATCTTCATACAAATGATTTACGAATCAACTTTTCGTTTATTTTATTTTCCGTTATCCCATACATACGGAATTATTCACTATTCTTTGAAAATATATCAATTAACCATAGAATAAATATAATTACACCAAACAAATCAGTTTTGCTTGATACATCGACGTACTCGATTATTTTTATACAACAAATATAATTATTGTAAAGATGTACATAGATATAAGTAGAAAAAAAAAGTATTTTGCACTAATTTATATAAAATGCCAGTACACCACAAAAATTTTTTCTTATAAAAAAGGCTTGTCATATGTAATTCAGACAGTTAAGTATAAAATTATTACACTACACACTTTAATTAATTTCACATCATTTATTCTAGATGGGAAATATATGAGGACAGTTTAAATATTATTGTCAACTTGCAAACGTGGCATTTTTTATTTTTCGACATAGTCCCCTAAGACGTTGACACATTTAGTATAATGATGGTAAGGGGCTTGGGCTGCGAGCCACTCGTTCACATCTATCATCACTGTCTCATCGCCCCGAAAGTGAATCCGAAGAAGGTGTTATTTGAATTTGGAGATTACATGGAAGCCACTAGCTGCCAAATCTGGAGAATCTGATGAAACAGCACACCATATCTGAGTTTTCGCCTCCTTTCTTCTTTAACACTTAAGCACATGAAAGGTCTTTATTGTTACTGATATATATTACGTTGGAATTTATTGCAGCCATGTTCAGTAAACTATAAGAAACTACCATAGGCCACCTACTGGTGTTACGTGCACAATTATATTGGGCACAAAGTTTATCCCCTACCTCGACGCCCCCTTTAGTGTTCTTTTGCTTTTTTGGAAGATATGATAGTAAAGTACAGTATTCTCCAAATCCAAACAAATTGGACCTATTGGCCTTTCCCCTTCTGTTACGAAATTCAAGGGTAGTTCTTTCTTATTTTTTCTAATTGTCCCAAGCATAGTAAATTTGTTTTTTTTAGTGACTTAGCCAAGGAAATACTCGTAAACCAATTATCTACAGTAATATTTCGCCGAGTATTATAAAGGTGTGCACTAAGACGTTCTACAATAGACTTTCCAGAATTATTCTGTCGTTACCACCAATTTAAGTATATGAGTACAGTCTGTTCTAAAATTAATGTCGCTTGATGTAATGGAAGATACATTATAACTTCTGTTGCGAAACGAATGCACTAGGTTTGACCGACATGTATTTTAGAGCGCAATTACAATATTGACATTCATCAATTAAAAATTGTGTCGAGTTATAGGAAAGATGATTTTTATTGGATCTTTTAATTGCGGGGGTGACATTAATTTTGGAACAGATTGTACATACAAATAATCTCCTAATGTAGTGTTTACTCAACAAAATATGGTAAATTGATCAAATCTCGAATTATCGTTTTAGCCTAAACTTGTGTTTCGGTGTTTAGGTGTTTAGTTAAAGCAAACGTTTTGTTTTTAGCAGCATTTAGGAGCTATGCCGAGATGCGCAAACTTCTGGTATAAACATTTTAGAATTGGGGTTGAAATCACATCGACCAACAAGAAAGCCTCGCTGAACTCAAGCTATGGGGAAAAACGACTAAAATTTGCGAAAGACCATCTTCATTTTAAAAGTAACGATTGAGAAGTGCAGGACCGTTTTAAATGATCCTCTAAGCTGTAATTATTACTGCCAAATCAATGAAATTTACGTGGTGGTAACATTAATATGGCAAGGAACTGTGTAAAGGTAGTCGCTTTGGCATCTCAAAAAACTTTGGCCATGATCTTCCATCTTCTGGAAAAATTTCTTGCAGGAAACTTTAGAGGGGGTGGCGAACCCTTGTGCCTACATTGTATGGTCTGCCGTTTTGCTTCAGGATCATAATGGTGAACGCAGATTTCATGCGTTTTTGCTCTATTGTCAATATTTTTGCTACCTATTGTGCAGGCACCTTTCCACCTCTCTTTCCCCTCCTCCGCCCCAAGCCACCAGAGACTTAATTATTCAGTCAGGTCAGGACGTGTTGTTCTATTTAAAGCCGCACAACATCTTGTTAGAGTTTTCTAATTGGTAGTGCCTTTAAAATTATGAAAATGAAAGAAATAAGAAAAATTAATAGTATGTTAACAGCATCAATTTTGTTTTGCTTGTAATCATGCAGAAACTTATTGGATTCTATAATGTCGTACACCAGACTTCAGTACTTCAATGGTAGCTCTTCAACCTATCAAGAAGTAGAGTTTTTAATACACTGTATAATATTACGTGTTAGTGTTAGGAAAGTAGTAGTAAAACTTTGTTCAATATTACTAGCCGCAATGGCCTCAACTCACAATGCACAAATTCTATGTCTAGCATCACAATACCTCTCACAAGAGAATTAAAAACATAGTAAAGGATATCAGCTCTGTGGTTTTCCAGTTTTGTTTCATTGGGCCTTTTAATTAACACGATTGCAGAAATTAAAAGCATTTTTTTACTATAAACAAAATGATTGGGTGAAATGTAAGTCTTCGGACATACTGAGCCAAAACCATGGTATAAGAGGCTAAGAATTTGGTAAATACGAACTAGTCTCACCAGCAAGAAGTGCATCCTGCAGTGGAACTGACGCAAACACTGGACAACTACACAAGGAGAAGTATGTTAAACTAAGAAAGCTCTAAAAATAAAACAGCAGTCAGAAAATGTTATAATGATAATTTTATCAGGCTGGACTTTAACCAAAGATGGTGATAGATCAACATATCGAGTTTGCACATCACATATTCCTAATTTTAAATCTGTATTAAAATTTATTTTATTACATCACCTGCCAAATTTCGTTACCTTGCACGCTACTAAATTAAAATATTTTTTGTTTCTAGTATTCTCTTAAGGTATATTTCACGAGAAATGTATGCAAATCTATTGTGTCTATAAATATACATCATCGAATATTATTAATCCATAATTATGTAATTATCGTTTAGCAATGATTAAACAGTTACGGTTCTATTCTTAACCGTACAGTGATGACGATAGGTTCTTAAGAAACCGGTAGAGAAGAACGAATCATGCGAAAAATAAAAGCGGCGATGTTGGAACTAGAACAGAACTTGTTTCCTAGTTAAGTCTACATATATTGAATGGATATAGTGTCGTATCATATAATCCTCTCTTCTCATAATATCTCTACCCGCCTTATAACGAAACTGTAACTAAAGAATTAGTTCACAAATTAACAGGAACGTTGTAGTTTACCTTTTTCGTTTCTTGCGGCATACGGTAGTGCTACGGTGATATTTTTTGTAGTTAATCTTAATGGAAAATTAAATTAAAAATTATAACGTTTACACTTCTTTCATCGTAAATTGATTGTGTAGCTAACACGTCACAGTGTTTGTGGTTTCTCAAAATAATTATTTTCTATCCAGTGGTCATTAGTACGACGATATGAACGAAGTTTAAAATTCTAAGAAACACCAGACATTAGTCTAAGAAAGATGTCTACCTATCTTGCTTTTCTTTAATGTTTAATGATACGGATTAAATTATTTCCCATGGATATTGAATCGGTGATGTCGCACACTGTTGTGATAATTACTTTAGCTGCAATTATTCCGCACAATTACGTCTGTCGGGAATACAACTAGTGGATTCCTAAGATGAACCTGCTCATTCTGTGAACACTGACTTTGTTTACCGTATGCTTACACGGATCAGTATAATTTTATTATTGAGTCATATAATCGGTTCCCTTTCTAACATAGCAGTAAATAATTCGGCAAGAATCCACAGTTTGTAGAGTCCACAAGTTTAGAATTCACAACCTCATATAAAGCACCGGTTTGGTTGAAAATCTATAGATATCTGACTGTTTTTTGTGCAGTGTTTACAATTGAATGAAAACGCAAGGGTAATACAGAGCAAATTTATATATTCAAGCAACGTGAGTCGAATATAACAAGGCTTATACAAAACAAGTTATCCATAAATTTTAAGGAAACAAAGTAATGAAAGGAGTTAATGTATGTGTATTCATTAAGAACTATAATATAGAGGAATAAATATTGTTATCACCATTACATTGATAGAATGTGCATCTTTCCTGTGGAGTATAGTTGTACTATCAAAATTAAATGGTGATTGGAACTGAATTGGTGCTTCTTCAGAGTATTAATGCATGTATTATAATTTTTGTTTTGTACAAGCCCGTCTTGGAGGTATTGCTTAATCTGACCTAATATGTAACGTTTGATCGTATTGATAGTGGTATCGGAGATTTTAAATTGGAAAACAGTTCACTGCAATTGTTATTAGTTTCATGTGCTATGGATATACCATAAGGACTGCATTTAGTGGAAGATTTATATGATCTTGTGTTGGATTTTTTGTTTACCATGTCTATTGCAAGATCGGTTAGGATGTTAGTGCATAGTGAAACAGCATCCAGAGAAATCAGATGGTAATTAGTCGGTAAAGCGACATTGTCTATGAATTCTTTAAATTGCCAGAAATTTTTAATGAAGTATCGATTTTGACATGTTATATTTGCAATTATTATGTCAGCAAGATATTTGGATAACTTATAAAAGGAGGTTTGAACACTAAATACGATTGGGGTTTAGGCGTTTTGAATTTTAAGAAGGTGTGCACTGTATGAGGATATCAAATCCTTTTGTTGAGTTTGTGTTTGTAATTTTGTGGTGAGATCATTTTTTAATTAAGTAGGAGTACTACTGTCGTTTAATAACATCATGACTTCATTGGTTTTACGATAATTAAGTTTGGCTTGTCTTTAATGAATTTGTTAGCATGTTTAAGTTCTTTTTTAATCTGTACGTTTGCGTCTATCAGTGCGCTTGGAAGAATTTTTGAAGTTAAGTCTATTTAAAGGGGGCTATACCGTTTTATACATTGCCAATGATATCGTTTATAGCAATGTCAATTTTATTTTTACAATTTATAATCAATTTAAATAGGACCTAAACATAGAATACTTCGAAAATTATTAGGTATGTCTGTATCCGAGATATTTTCAAACCAAATTGAAGATGTTCTGGAAATTTTCACGATTGTAAATTCCTATTAATCATATTTATATTTAATTTTAATAAAATGACGCTCTGATTTGGTGTACAATTCGTTTAAAACTTTTTTACGGACGAATCCAAATCTAGTAGGGGCACAGGAGTCGGTATTTGTGGACCGAGGACTAGACAGGGAACATCTTTAAGCCTGGGAGATCATGCAACGGTCTTCTAGGTAGAAGTATTCGCAATCGCAGCCTGCGCAGAAAAGATTGCAAAGAGAGGCTACATGAGGTGAAAAAAATAAACATAATGACTGATAGTCATTCCGCTATCAAAGCAGTTATGAATTCTCTTACCAGGTCAAAACTGGTTAGAGATTGCAAACAGTACCTCAATATACCGGCACAAGACAACAAGGTGTCGTTGATTTTGGTGCTCGGACATGAGGATATTAAGGGCAATATAATAACCGAGGAACTAGCCAATGACGGTAGCCCGTATAAGGAATCACCAAGGATTCCACTAGAACGGAGATTTGGTCTTGGTTAGACAAAGAAAGTGTAAGGAAATGGAGATCGACTCCATACTAAAGCGCTAATAGGAGATGGAGATAATTAGACGCAATAAAAAACAAGTTAAGACCATTATTGTGTTAATAACTGGGCACTGTCTCTTGAGAAAGCATCTATATATCACTGGTCGGGTGAACGAACCCAGGTGCAGAAGATGCGAGTTACAGGAGAAAACAAGTTTACGTGTAATCTGCACATGTGAGGAATTGAAGGTACTCAAGCAGAAACATTTTGCAAAAGATCTACTGGAGTCTTCGAAGGTACTCAAGTTTCCACAGGGCAAGATATTGGACTTTATAGATACTAAACTGCTAAAGTTGAAGTGAGAGAGAGAGAGAGTTTTGTAAAGGTGGTACAAAGAGCACCCAGCTTAAGTGCCTGGACTATAGGTGGCCGACTCTTATTACAAAGAAGAATGAAGAAGGTAGAATTTTTTTACATTGACATTTTCAATATTATGATTTCAAAACGTTGTTTTATATTTCTGTTTAAATAGGTAATGTTTCTAACAGTATCACTAATCAACACGTTTAACATTTATATTTAAAACTATTATGTACCTTGTCAAAGTTTTGTTGAAATTGATGGTTTGTAGGAATTAAACGATTTGTCTTGATGTTGAGAAAATTGTGTATGGGCTCTTCGTTGTTAGTAGAAAAATTCACCTGTTGTTTTGTTGCGCTAATGTTTTTGTTCAGCTTCATATATTACATGCATGTCTTCACAATTTCAGATCCATGTGATGTTCTCATATTCTTTACGATGTAATATATACTTCGACAATGGAACATTATAATTAGAAATAATTCTTTTTCTTGACCATAATGTTTACAAATATTACGTGGAAGATTCTTTTGTCGTAGCGGTCTGTTGATGATTTTTACTAGGCTTAAACACACATTAGTTTATTAATATTATTATATTTTTAGTGTCCTCTCCATTAATTAATCTGTTTAATTCCCTTTGACTTTTTTTGGATTAATTAATTTAATTGATTTCTGATTCTAAAATATTTACGTTATCAATATCAAACTTGTGTTTGTATTGATGTGCTTAGATAACTCCGTTTTCGTTTCCTTCCTTCAAGCTGCATTGATATGCCTAGATTCTGCTGTGAAACTACTTCAATGATTGTCTTATGTAAATTCCTGGTTAGTTGTTGTATGGTTTTTAATAAACGATACGAGTGCGTATGTTATGGGGCATCTTCAGGCATAGTTCAAAAAAGTATGTGTGAGTTGTTTGTTTTGTGGCCTACTATAATATTAAAGTGTTACAAACATTTTTGTAATTTTTCTGAAAATAGAGGAACATAAGTTTAGATGGTAAATTGGGTTGGAAAATTATTTTCTGCAAGTATAATTTTTTATTCATCAAGGTTGAATTGTAGTTTTATTTTTTATGTGAAATGAAGAGATCGATCAACTAGGTTATTAATGGTGCTTATTTAAATGATATCGAAGGCTTCCCCGGTCTGAGTCTCTGTTATGAGGACTTCCGGGTTTTGACCGCGTCATAGTAAAGTACATATATACAATACAAAATAAAATAAAAACAAAAATGAAAATGAAAAAATACAAAAATATATATACAACTTACTCAAACTCGACGTTTCGCCACTAATGTCTTCTACTAATACTAACTATCTTAAGTCTCAAACTATCTTAAGACGAGCCAGCTTAGCACTCATCCGCGAACGTATCAAAAATTGCCGTCGCGATTTAGATCTTGTATCCAGGAAACCTCTTTCCCTTCATTTAGAACTCTCCAACACTTTGTCTGAAGATGATTGGTCCCTATTAGATCGCATTTCTTCTATCCAAGCTCAAAGATCCTCAGAACGCATAAAGGAAAATCATATTCGAAAATTTCAATTGCTTACTGCAAATAATAAGAAGACCGTAACCCATTCTTCATCAAAAACGGTAAAAAAATCTATCATCATACCATCTGTCGGAAGTTGAAACTCTAGTATTATCCAAAGGTTTAAATTTCTCTGTGACTCCCAAAAGCATTCCAAAAGAGGACATTATATCCTTGGTAGAATCATCCATTCGCACACTTCCTAAAGAAAATGCCGATATTATTCGTTTTGAAACAGCCAAACGGCTTTCTTCTGCTACACCTCCTCAGCCAAACTTGTCCAAAGTAGAACGTTCAGCCCTAGGTTCTCTCCGCGCCAACAAAGATATAGTCATTCTTCCTGCTGACAAAGGAAACACAACCGTCATTCTAGACAAGTCTCAGTACATGGCCAAAATATCAGATCTCTTACAAGATGGTAGCTACACCCCGTTGTTGCGTGATCCCACTTCGAAATTTGAACGGCAAATCTCTTCATTAATTAAATCCTCTGACATTCCTTCTGACATACAGAAGCGGATACTGCCCAAGGAATCCAAGCCACCTAGGTTGTACGGTCCATACGGTATCCATAAGCAGGACCTACCTTTTCGACCCATAGTTAACACTATAGATTCGCACACCTATGGCTTGGCCAAATACCGCACTGTAACGCGCACTGTTCCTCATCGTTTCTTCGCGCCCACCGTTCCGTTTCCCTGCACAGTGGTATATATACCCCCGCACGTCCACCTTCTCCTTGTCAGAAGGTTTTCGCCTCTAGCGTGGTTGACACGTCTAGTTACCGTGACCTTCTGGCGCCCCTCACCTAGTTTTGCTCCTGAAGAAGCCACTTACATTAGTGGCGAAACGTCGAGTTTGAGTAAGTTGTATATATATTTTTGTATTTTTTCATTTTCATTTTTGTTTTTATTTTATTTTGTATTGTATATATGTACTTTACTATGACGCGGTCAAAACCCGGAAGCCCTCATAACACGGTGCTTATTTAATTTAAAATGGAAGTGAAGTCCACAGGGTTCTATACTTGGGCCGCTTTTGTTTTCCATATACATATCACGTTTCTGTTCGTTCGTAAAAAACTGCCGTCTTCATTTTTATGCCGATGATGCGCAAATTTATCTTTCCGGTTATTCTTCTGATATTAATAATATATATATGCAGATGAACAGTGACTTGAGCCCTTTTTCACAGCAAGCGGAACAACATTCACTTTTGCTCAACCCTAGCAAATCAGCACTTATAGTATTTGGCAGGCAAAATGATCGTAGTAGAGTATTAGATAGTTTAAATATTTATATTAATAACCATAGACTGTTACCAGTCGATTCAATAAAAAATTTAGGTATCACTATAGATTGGTCACTAAAATTTAAGAAACATCTTTCAAATTTATTACAACAGTGTTACCTTAATCTAAGAATAATTTTTCCAATAGACACCTATTTGACACAAATTTAAAGATTATGTTATGCAATACCTTAATATTAAGTAATTTATTTATTTATTTTATTGTTGCTCGGTATACGGTCCTTTCCTAGATTATATTGACAAGGGAAGGATACAAAAAGTTCAAAATTCCTGTTTAAGACTTATTTTTGGTATTAGAAAATATTGTCGCATATCTTTCAAGTTGGAGCAGATCCGGTGGTTGGATATGGAGAACAGAAGACGGCTTCACTCTTATTAATTATTCTATAAAGTCCTAGCATACAGAACTCCGAGTTACTTGCATAACAGACTGAGCTTTCGAACCGATGTACACAATCTTAATCTGAGATTTAGAGGATTACTCACACCTCCACTTCATAACACTCAATTCTTTAAGAAATGCTTTAGTTACGTGATATTTGCAGCCTTCAATTCTTACTATGATGTGTACCAATCTTCGAGATTAACCGCATTTAAACGCATTTTATTTGATAAATTATTCAGGCATCAGTGTTCGCGCATTTGATCTATTCCCATATTTCTTATTGCTTGCTGTTGTTGTTGCCGAAAGATTATTATTAATAGTTGTGTAAGGAAAAAGATTTTTTTTTTTACTTTGCTATAAATTTTGTATTTCTTTTTTTCTCGTGTCTCTCCCTCTTTATGGTTGGTTGGAAGAGCAGTTACGCTGCGCACTCTGCACGTCGTAACTGAAACCCGCCCTTTTACCTTATATGTTCTTTTAGAATTATAAGTTTATTGTTTGTAGTTAAGTATACAGGTAAATAAAGTCATTATTATTATTATTATTATTAAGTGTCTGTGTAGTAATAAAAATTTTTCAGAGTATGCGGATATTTGTATTAATCTATACGTATCTGGATATCTTTTTAGCTAATTTTCAGGTCAACGAAAGCGATGGCTTTATTTTGCTCCTGTTTTAAGTAAATTAAATTTAGTTATGAATGAAAGTAATGGTAAAACGCAATTGTCGACATATTTAAAAAAAATTTTAGGCTGTAATATTTGTTATTAAAAGAAAACAACAAGCGTGGGCACCTTAAATGGATCCCATTTTCTTCAGAGAGCAGCAATTGTCAACAGCTTATATGACGTTGGTATTTTTGCATAGACATAAGTCTATTGACTCGAAGGGTTATTTCTGAGACAACGACCAAGTGTTAGAATTAAAGGTGAAGGTTTCAAATTTTTGGTTAAGATTTGCAACTTCTTAGGATTGAATACTTGGAGTAGAAAGAAATACAGGAAAGAGTTAGTTACAATACAAAATAATAAAAGAATATTATAAACTACCTTAGCTGTCCAAGAAGAAATTACCAATATTCTCGAAGAAAAATGGCCACACCTTCTCTGTAAACAAGTACATATCTCTATTTATGTATCAACTACGCTTATGATATATCATATACTCTCTATTCGTATGTGGGAATTGTCGCCATAAATTTTCTCAATAGCATAAATATTCGATACCTCGATACAATATCGGATGCATCCTCATACCTTTAGGTGCGACCGCTTAATTTACGTGCGTTCATGTTTTTTTTTTCTTGACGATTACAAATTAATTACAGCCTGAATCAGGGAACGTCCAGCGATAAATATATATTATGCAGAATGTACAGTACCGGCTTTTAATTATATCTCAACTTGCCAAACTAGTATCGATCCGTATATCTCGGACGATGCCGTACAAATTGAATTAAAACTGATTACTGTCCATCTATTAAAGTGCTGCTTGACCTCGCGAGGTCTTGGGAAATAACTTCGCGATCTAGTCGAGTATATCCATCCGTCCATTAAGGTCATACGCCGGATTTTTCGCCGCAGAACTGGCGCTGAATGATCTCGCGAACTCGCAGGAGAGACGGCAGAAAGTCTAACTGGTCAGCTGACATCGTTCGAGTGACAAATAGCGAGACGATCGGTCACTTCATCGTTGATAGAGCCGGTATTTTGTAGGAAATTTGTTCAGTAATAGGTGGTAATTAAACGGAACGTAGTAGTTAATGGATATCCTAACGATATTTCTTACATTTAGCAGGGGATATCGGGAATATGGAGAAGAAAATGAATACTATTAAAACGGCAGGTGGTAATAGGATATGTATAAATAGGAATGTATTATAATCTTGACCTTTTAAATGTTTTACGATAGCATGTCCAAAGGAATTAATGTCAGTAATCTTGTCAGAAGCACCGGATTAGGCACTGGTAGCTGCAGTTCATGTTATTATGATTTTTAATCAAAAGTGTTTGACTTACTGTGAACTGACTACTTGTTTACTAATTTATTAACGAATCAGCAAACACTTGAAAATAACACCAAGCTTAAAATATTATTCTGAACATGATCCTCTATTATAACTGATTGATCGGTGATAATCTAACAAGAAATGCTTTAGACATACCTTTTATAAGGCAGAAACAGCTAACCTGTCACTGTCAATGGAAGATCACTTGATAAAGAACTTTTAAGGTTTAGCTGAAAGGACCATCTAGCAGCTGTACTAAGCATATCATTGCATAGGTATGGTAGGAAGAATCTGTGGTAGGTTACTGGGTTAAGAACAGAGCACTTTCATCTCAGCAAAGGCTTTTGAAAGTTTGTATCCAATCAGACTTGCTGAGATTGCTAGGAAGATGACAAACCACTTATTTAGGTACCGTGCCATTGCAGGCCTTCGGTGGCGTTAAAAAGAAAGCGTCACTCGTCGAAATAAGCCTAAGATGCAGTGGGCGAGAACATTAACGTTGTTTTGTCCAATAACGATCAAGTTTCAGGAACTCGCTTTATGAACAGATTCACAAATCGAGTTGAGGGTCTGTCATTTATTCCAAATTTTCCAGATGAGTTTCTTGCAGTTTGGGTTGAAGACTCACTACTTTGGAAGTAAGTTTTCAATATTTCCCATTTCTGTTCAAGCGTAAAGGATTCCATTTTGCAAATGTCAAACAAAACTAATTTCCTGTCAATTTGTCATAATCGGTAGTTCGAATTCCAAACATTAGATGTACCTATTAGTAAACCCATATTTATGGTTTTACTGCAGATAAAATTGGGAGTATGGATCCAATTAGTTGGATAGAAGCCGGTTTTGATGTTCCCAAAAACCAATGCAGAATAGAAGTCCAATAATGGCAACTTCTTTATTTAGACTTTATTTTAGAAAGTCACAATTTACGATGCAAGTACCCTTCTTATTGATGATTATCCAATGTGGCCACATCTAAGAACAACAAAGAAACAAAAAAGAATATATTCCAACATGCAGGTCCACCAGAATTCCATGGCAGTTACGCTTAAGTCAGAGAGGTTGGGTAAAGGTATGACGTTGCAATACTCAGAAGTGATTGGCGCGCTCGTGTAGGAGGCGGGTCTAATGGCTTATGCGTTGGGGGGTATACAGTACGGTCGACCGTCCTAGGGTCCGTCGATGTCATCCGAACGGGTATGCAAAGCACCACAGACGCGTTCACAGACAGGTTCAGGTTCTTGCTGTCAATTTGTCAGTATCGCTCCTTTGTATGAATTTTTACGGACTTTTCTGTTTGAGAGAAATATATTTAGTAGTATTTTCATACTGTTAAGAGAGAGCAGCTATTTATCTCTTTTTAAGATTGCTTTTATTTCCATAAGAATTGCACTTTATATCATGGCATTATGTTTCTTACTAAACGCGTCTGTACTTTATTTCATACGACTGACCCTAGGATGATCGACCGTACTGTATAAGCCGATATTGCTTATTCACACTTGTAAAATTGTTACATTAACAATAGATCACTGCCACGGCATTCTGATCGACCTGTATGTAAATATTTTATTTTACGGAGAGATGTCCTTCAATAAATAATGACACAGCTTGTGTTATATTTATGTGACACTGAGCGTAGCAAGTTATAAAATGTAGCTGTTATATAATAAGAGACAATTTATGTTCTCTGTAATGAACAATTATGATGAACAAATTGGCTAACGAAAAACCTAATTTCGCCATATAATTGTCCTAACTAAGACGACACCGATTACCGCTTTCTAAATTCATCACAAATTGACAAAATTTGATATAATGTAATTTCGTACACATCCTAGAACGACAGGTACAGTTATTGTGAAGTTTTTACGTCCCGAATTGAAAACCACGGTTTCATTCAACGCGGGAATAGGATCTTCAGGTTACGACACACATATATCAAGATTCTTTAAGTTAATTCTTTCCTATTTCTTCTCGTAGTCGTCCGCGGTTTATTTTTACTTTTGCTACTTAATAGTCACGCATCATGCTAGACATGAGTTGATTCGTTCTATAAACATGTATGTCTGTACAGCTTTTGAAAGGATATATAATTGACATCTACTTGAGATGTTAAAATAGTAATGAGTGGAGTGTTGCTCTTCAATTTCAATATATAAGATAGATAATTTTTTTAAACCACAGTTAATGAAACGATTTATGTATGTACGATTTTACTGAATCTACACAGGACGGAAATTACCTTCTCTTTATTCCTACAATTTTCTCTTTTGAATAGCTTTCGTGTATGTATGTACATTAACAAGTAAAATCTAAGCAGTATTTATAAGATAGATTAGCATTTTTGTAAAACTTTCATCAGCCTGAATTGCTGACTGACATTATATTTTATATCCTGCTACTGAACTAGTAAGAGAGCTTATCTATCTTATATTCATGGAACTTATCGGCCAGGATTTGAAGGAATTTGTTTTCCTGCAGATTAATTGAGAAATGTTTTCTATATTTTCCCAATTTACATGGGTGCAATTATTAAGTCCTTAAGAACCTGCTTGTTTTGGTCTTTTAATCCAGTATCGTTTTTCACTGTGGTAAATGGCCAATTGAAACTGTTGAGCAGCCTTACCAAGTTGTTCGAGACTTACTTCTTATCAAAAAAGAGTTTCAGAAGATATTTGGGGATATACATGTCGACTCGTCAGCTTCCGATCCAGATCATCCCCTAAATACTCGATATATCTGGGCTAAGAGGTTTTTTCAAGAAATGTCTTGTTTGACCTCCTACATGTAGGTTTTGTAACGGGACGCGATATTCCAAATTATTTTATTTTTCAATCGCCTTAACGCAATAAGGGAAACAAGTATTTATTAAATATACAGGGTGATTGGTGAGAATGGCCTATTAAAAGTATTATACAAACGGATAGGAATTTTAAAACAAAATTTTGCAGTTGGATATTGTTGAATATGAACTATCACGTGAAAATATTTTTGAATAAATATCACTTCCGGTTAACCGGAAGTGGGCATCAACTTCGATTTTTTAAATAGCATGCTATAAAATAAATTACAAATTCAGCTTCTATGATAAATTCTACACATATTTCATGTATCATACCCTATACCTAAATACCATTTCTCCTGCGTTATTCGCAATTAAAGAAAAAAAGTCACAGATACTGATCTTACTTTATAGTGATATTACTTCACGTAGGAGTAAATAAGGCGAATTAAATTTTGCATACGCACAGCTGATATTATGTAGTTATACAGCATTTGAAGTTTTTTTCTGTAACATTATACAGAGCGTTTAAAAAATTAGTTGCTTATAAATAAGTTCAATCCGCGGAAAGTAGATTTTCTTAAATGGAAAGGTATATATTTTATTAGATATTATGATTCTACAAAATATTCTCTTTGAATCCGTATTAGGCGTTCCTATACCTAAAATGTAAGGTTAATAAGTTATAACGATTTAATTAACCTCCGTACCTTAAATGCTCAAATATGTCAATTTACAGAAGCAAGTGTGCTTAGCTCATTTGTTTTACATACTTACTTGCCACTTATTTTGACGTCTGTCATTTTAGTTAGTTGTTCTCGCGTACACTGTGAGAACTAGATCTGCACCAGTACAATAATTAGGGTAAACAATGCGAGTATTTACTTTACAACAACAAAAAATTATTTTATTTGTTATAAAACATAATGTTATCTTAGTACTTTTTTACAATTTTTATTATACCTCTGTAATAACATTGTTTTCGTTTCTGTGCAATACATTTTTCTCAGTATATTGTGTTAGAATGCATTAGCATTGAGAATAGACCAAATCAGGTAATCATGAATTTATTTATTATGCAAAGTGAATGTAATCAAATAGTAAAATAAACGTATCAAACATTTAGTAAAAGATACTAACATTTACAAGCAATGATCAGCAAAAATTTCTAAGAATTTATAAGATATAAAAAGTTTTAGCGACCGATATGTTCGTAGAACAATGATGAAAGAACAATACCTGTTAAGTAATAATAACAGTTATAATTATTTAAGAAGGCAGATATTTAAAAAACAGTTGAAGTAGTGTGTCCAAAAGAAAATATTTTGTTAAACGTTTTTTTACTCAATGAAATATTAGTTGATTGAAGAGTCTTTTGTGTATCTAAAATAAAAGTAAAATCCAAAGTGTGAAGTAAAACCCAACGTGTAACAATATCAGTAAAAAATTTAGATTATCTAAGAATTCTCCTAGATACTCCCAACAATTGGTATTTGAATAATCAACATAAAGTAAATCTACATCAAAGGTCTAAATAATTAGTAATAACAAATTAGGTAAAATAAAAAAAATAAAAAAGATAATATAAAAGATACAGTAGAAAAATTATAAGAACAACCATAATAATAACACAAATAAATAAGTTATCTAAATGGTTCGACATGGCAGCCATTTCTATTGAGGCATTCTATATTCGGAGACGTATTCCAATAATTCTTGCTAGTCATCTGGTGTTATTTGCCTAAAGGATCCCTTATTCCTATAATTCAATGGGAAGAATTTTCGAAAATACGATTAACAAAATGACAGACGTCAAAATAAGTGGCAAGTAAGTATGTAAAACAAATGAGCTAAGCACACTTGCTTCTGTAAATTGACATATTTGAGCATTTTAGGTACGGAGGTTAATTAAATCGTTATAACTTATTAACCTTACATTTTAGGTATAGGAACACCTGATACGGATTCAAAGAGAATATTTTGCAGAATCATAATATCTAACAAAATATATACCTTTCCATTTAAGAAAATCTACTTTCCGCGGATTGAACTTATTTATAAGCAACTAAGTTTTTAAACACCCTGTATAATGTTACAGAAAAAAACATCAAACCCTGTATAACTACATAATATCAGCTGTGCGTATGCAAAATTTCATTTGCCTCATTTACTCCTACGTGAAGTAATATCACTATAAATTAAGATCAGTATCTGTCACTTTTTTTCTTTAATTGCGAATAACTCAGAAGGAATGGTTTTTAGGTATAGGGTATGATACATGAAATATGTGTAAAATTTATCATAGAAGCTGAATTTGCAATTTATTTTATAGCATGCTATTTAAAAAATCGAAGTTGATGCCCACTTCCGGTTAACCGGAAGTGATATTTATTCAAAAATATTTTCACGTGATAGTTCATATTCAACCATATCCAACTGCAAAATTTTGTTTTACAATTCCCGTCCGTTTGTATAATACTTTTAATAGGCCATTCTCACCAATCACCCTGTATATTCAAGAATGTTATTTATATTTTAAGTAATTCAATGCACCTATTTGTAATATTCCGCGATTGTATATAATTCTTTTATGTTAAACGTTCATATATTCCTAACATTTTAAAATTGTAATAGTTTTAACGGACAACGGTAAAAACATGTGACTTATGGTGAGAACTGTACCAAGTTCGGCGTAGGAACCCGAGTCGCTTCCTGGAGATAGACAACTTTTCGCTCGACAGCCAGAGAGTGTAGTTCGCTTCGCAGATATGCATATATCTTTGTCAATTTAGGGCCAGTTAGTGTTCTTTGTTTTATTATAATTTGTTTAAATAATCAGTATTAAAAGGCCGTGATTACTGGGATAGCCAGCGCGTAGCCAATAAATAAAATACTGTGAAAAGAACAAGCAAGAAAGGACACGCCCGAAGCCCCAAGACAAAGCGAAGAGAGGAGCGGGCATCTTGGCGGAACGAACCAGCGCTAGCGTAAGCGAAGAGCGGAGAATTCGCAAAGGTATTTGGCCAAAAGTTATTATTTTGCACTAACACGAGCTCGTAGCAAATAAAAATTATTAATTATTATTGTATATAAGATTTGCCGTTGTTTGAATTCATATCTATTTAGCGTCGTTGCTGGATTGTTAGTAATATAATCGCGTAGTTGTTAATACTAAACTAAGAAAGGTGCAATTATTATTAATATTTAGTTTTACTTGTTATAATAATGTAAACATCTATACTCATTCCTTTTATTTAATATATTTGTTATTCGTTCATTTGTTGCATTTTCATTTATTCAGTGGTAAATCAGATTACATGCTTTGTGTTATTAATTATTGTTAAAATATTATAAATCCTCCTAGAAAGAGAGAAAGTTTGTAAAGGAAGTATCTGTTTTCTTTATTACGTTAGAGCGATTGCGACCGACATTTAGCTAGTCAGGGGAATATATAATTTATTTATTTCGGTATCAGTAACGTCCGTCGTTGTGGGTTCACAGGAGGATTTGTTAACATACCGTGGCGCCCAAGATTATAAACACATATTAGCACAAAATAAGACCGGACTGTTACAGTTTGCATTATCATGTTGGAACAGAAATGTAAGACTTATAAGAGCTCTAGCAGATATCACATTCAGCCGCATTCATACGCCCAAGATAAGGAACTGTACGAGTATGAAATGAGATTCTAGCCCACACCACCCCTGATCCTCTTTCAAATTTGTCCACTTGTGCATCACAAGGTGTCAACCGAAATCTTGACTCATCGCTGACAAGCACTGAGGACCACTGCTCCGTCTCCCAATCCACATGATGTTGTGAAAACGCCAATCCGTTTCTTTTATGAGCGCAAAGTGTCAAAGTCTGTCGTGGGTTTTGTACAATACTCTGTTTTTTTTTTTTTAATAAGAGGGATAAAACGCTTCAGCCCCCATCACATTAGGTAAACTTAATAACTAAAAATTTTGGCGGGAAATTTAAATGACAGATACAATGAAATGAAATCTGAGTATATTGAACTTACTACTTAAATATATATTTAGTAGGATCGACGTGCACAACATTAACGTTAGGAGCAGGGGCCTACTGACGCCTCCCGCCCATCACCTGGAAATTTATAAGAGAAGTTTCTCTTATAACATTGTAAAATTTTATAATACTATTCCTCATAATTTTAGATCTCTTGCTCCGTTTGCCTTTGCTCGTGGCCTGAGGGATTACCTTTACAGGCTAACTAGGCGAGTGTGTTGAGCATTGGGTTGTAGATTTTTTTTTTGTTATTACTTTTCATTGCAGCGTATCACAATCAGTACTACATGCTACGCATTCTATTTATTAATATATTTCTCTTTCATTATAATTAGCGTTTGAGACTCGAATTTAGTTAGTAAGGATAGTTTAAGTTTAGGTACTAGAGTCAGAGCAGCTGTGTGCTTCGCATACAGCTGATCTTGTACCTTTTGATGGCAGATTTATTTTATATTCTTATTATTATTTATTTACTCTAATCGATACCTTTTCTTTCTTTTTTTCTTTGTAATTTGATTGAATGTGTATTTTTCCTTTTTTGTCATCAATAAACAGCTATTATTATTATTATTATTATTATTATTAGTACTTAACTTCATGAACAGATTACATTTATTGTGAAGAAACCGGACTTATTTTGTGCTAATATGTGTTTATAACCTTGGGCGCCACGGTAAGTTAACAAATCCCCCTGTGAACCCACAACGACGGACGTTACTGATACCGAAATGAATAAACTAATTCCCCTGACTAGCAAAATGTCGGTAGCAATCGCTCTAACGTAATCAAGAAAACAGATACTTACTTTACAAACTTTCTTATAATCTTTTCCTTTTACGTTCTCAGGTGCGTGCGGTAAATGGAGGATTTACAATATTTAAACAATAATTAATGACATAAAACATGCAATCTGATTTACTACTGAATAAATGAAAATGCAACAAATGAACGAATAACAAATATATTAAATAAAATAACTGAATAAATATGTAAATACAAAAGTTAGAAAATATTGAACAGAATCTTAACATTAACGATGCACCTATCTTACTCTTACTATAACTACGCACGCGTTTAATTTCTAAATAAATACAACGGAAAAATATAAATACGTGATAATGAACTTAACAACGAACGCGGAATCAATTTAGCTTTAATACAAATGATTCTAATTATTACGAGCTCGTATTCGTAGCATACAATAGTTTATTGGCCAAATACCTGTACGTACGTATTCTTCGCTTATCTGCATATACTTGCTGGCGTTGATTCGATCCACCAAGATGTCCGCTTCCTTCTTCGCCTAGTCTATGGGCTTCGGGCGTGTCCTTTCTTGTTTGCTACTTATCAGTATCTTTTATTTATGACTTCGTGCGGGGTATCCCCGTGAACACGGCCTTTTTGTACTGATTAATTTAACAAACGTAATAACACTGGTACACTAACTAGCCCTGAACTGGCAAATATGTATAACTAACTGTGAAGCGAACTACTCTCTCTCGTGGCCTAGCGAAAAGTGTTCTTTTTTAGCGGAGGAAGCGATGCGAATCCCTACGCAGGTACAGCTTACACCATAAGTCACATGTTTTACAGTTGACGGTTAAAACGATTACAATTTGAAACTATTATAATTATATGAATGATTTAACATAGGGAACTTATGTATGATTACGGAATATATTCAAATAGGTGCATTTTATTTCTTAAATTATAAATAATATTCTTTACTACATTTAATAAATACCTGTTTCCCTCATTAGGCTAATGCGATTAAAAAATAAAATAATATAAAATATCGCGTTCCGTTACAGTACCCCCCTTACTTTTTTCGCGATACCGTAGCGTCCTCGTTGTTTATCAAGGAAAAAGTAACTAATCACTATTATTTACATATATACAATCCTTATTCGTTAGGTCCTTGATCGGTTCTTATATCGTCATAAGTTGGTTCCAATCCGTTGCATATCGTTTATCCGGATCACCTGGCCAACAAGCATTTTCATCCACTAGTCGTAATATTGCGTCAGGTTTGTCGTACAGTTGAAGAAATTTCTTCCTATCTTTTACGAGCGCTGACACACATTTTCCTCCTCGGTATATTATCGAATTGATTCTATGGTTGTGGCTATTTCTTAATTGGACCGCTCTATTCTGCAGGCGTTCCTCGGCTAATAATATTTTTCCATCCTTGGGTCTATTAGTCCTATTTTGGTCTTTGATTAATTGTTTGATGAAGTGTTCAGGTCGTTTGTCTTCTATATTTTCTAAAGTCTTCAGTTGTCTTTTGCAGCTGGTGACATCTATCGCAACGTTATCCTTCCGTTGGTTTTCGGCAAAGTCCAATCTTTGGTTTACGATATTCTGTTGATCACATTGGTCCATCAATACATTGTGTGATTTTGTGTCAGCTGATTTTTCATAATTTCCATGCTCAAGTGTCACTAATTGTGTCTCTAAGTATGTTGTCATCCAGTTGTTTGTCTCTTTTTCTACGGCCTGTTGTCTCGCCTTTTCTCGTTCTTGTTGCATCCTATCCCATCTGGCACTTAAGACGTCTTGATTTATTTGGGTGCTCATGGTCACATTTTTTTCTATAGTTGTTTCAATCGGGTATTGTGAGCTAACAGTTTCCTGCTTCAGTACAGACAATTGATCTTCGACTTCCATTCCTACGCTCTTTTCCAAGTCGGTGTTGGTTTCTTCTTTATGTTCAGGACAGTTTCTGTTTAAAATGGACGCCAGTTGTTGTAGGTATAATCTTCTATCTCGTATTTGGGTGTCTCGATCAGGTGTATATTTTTGTAAGTTAACTCGTTTCATAGGCTCCGCTAATTTTAAATGCAGAAGGTTGGGAGCACTTACTTCTGCCTTTCCTCGTTTCCCGAATCGGAGTAGGGTGACGGATTGCGAGGTCTCCTGCCCCTATCATGGCCCCTTCCTCTATTAGAATTTCTACCTCTATTGAACATCTGGATGTTTCTTGGGTTGTCGCGTCTATCGTCTCCCCTGTTTGGCCTGTAATCTCTATCTTGGATTCTCTCCAGTATGTTTATCAATTCCTCCACCTTTTCAATTTTGGCTCCTAATAAGATATTCTCTACTTCAAATGGGAAATGCTTTATTAAGGCTTCTATCAATAGAGATTGACTGATCGGTGGGTCCATATAATGCGTCTTCTTTACCCAGTACCATGCGTGATGAGTCATTGTACCGAAACGGCTATTATAAATTCTAGGCCTTAACAATTCCGCCAAGACCCTCTTCTGGACGCCGTCGGACCAATACATTTTCAACAAGTCTCTCTTGAGATCCTCCCAGGTATGCCACTGGTTTTTCTTACTATTCGCCCATATTGCCACATCACCTTCCAACTGGTCTATGGCAAAGTCCAATTTGCGGTCTTCAGGAGTCGCTCGGATTTTAAAATGTCTGTCCATAGCTTCTAGGAACTCTTGGGGTTGAGTACCTTTATTGCTACCGTTATATGTAGGAAGTTTTCTTTCTTCAACTATTCTCCCTATATTTATCGGCGCTCCATTCCTAACTCCTTCAACCTTCTTTTCCAAGTCATGTTGAATTGCTTCCACTTTCTTATTTACTTCATGGTTAATTTCTTCTCTTTCATCATTCCATGTAATTTCCCATTCCTTTCTTAGTATGGATGTTTGCTTCTGGACTTTTATTTCTATGTCCTTTTCCAATTTGGTTTTAGTCTTTTCTTTAAACTCTTCCAATTCTTCTTGCATTTCTTCCTGCTTTTTTAATACCTTATTATATATTTGTTGGTGCGATTCTTCAATATCTTTTCTAGTTTGTTTTCTCACGTCGTCCAATTTCTTATTCAACTGCTCATTATTCTTTTCATTTTGAAGTCTTACGTCGTCTAGTTTTTTATTTTGTTGTCGGACTTGTTCTGTTGTATCGTCCATCTTTCTACTCAATTGTTCATTACTTTGTTTATTATCTTTAGTATTTTCTTTCATTTGTCGGTTTATTTCTCTAGTATTTTCCGCCATTTGTCCAGTTAACTGTTTACTAGTATGTTCCATCATTTGCTTCATGGCTGCGAAAAAATCATTGATGTTACTTGCACCTTGTACTAACGTCGTTTCTGCTTCCGTTTCTAGTGAGATGGTATTTCCAAATTCCTCTTGGTCCTTCTGGCTAGTAGTGTCTTCACCGACAGGTTCAATAGTAGACGTTCCGGTAGCCATTTCTTCTTTTCTTAGCGTTCTTCCGCTTCTTAGGTACATAAACTCCCTTATTTTATTAATTTCCTTTGTTATTGACAAAAAATACCAATATCTTTTTTACCTCTTTATTTAATAACAATATACTAAATACAACGCGGCTCGGATAAAAATGCAACAAAAGTTAAAATAATACAACAAGGCTAAACACGAAGAAAAAATCTTTAATTTCTACTCCTGATCACCCCCCTAGCGTGTACATACACTTTCGGCACACCCTGTATATGATAATCCACTAACAAAAATTGCACCTTTATTTGTGATCAACACTGTATTTCAAAAACAACACCTTGTACTTGACACGTCCGGTATAATTATTGTCTAAGACTTTCGTACCCCTCTGTATATTTGATATTTTCTGCACAAAATAATTTTATTGTAACCCGTTAGGTACGACACACTCGGTATATAAATCGTCGTCGAAATTGAAAAATTATTAACAAATTTTAATTCCAAAATATCTTAACGCGGCACTATTTTGACTCGCACTGTATATTTAACATTTACTAGCAAAAAATCACGTCTTTATACGTCACCGTGCCTATTTTGATACGATCCGTCACTTGTGACCACTAGTGTATGTTGAAATGATCCGTCACTTATGACCACAAGTGTATTTCGCGTTTGGTAAAATACACAAAATATTAAAATAAATGTAAAACAACTCACGAAAATTCATAAAATAATTTAAACACAGTATTTTACACAAAACATTAAAATTTCACAAATAAAAATTCAAATATACCTCCAAACGAGCCCTTAGTTGGTCGCCATGTTGTGAAGAAACCGGACTTATTTTGTGCTAATATGTGTTTATAACCTTGGGCGCCACGGTAAGTTAACAAATCCCCCTGTGAACCCACAACGACGGACGTTACTGATACCGAAATGAATAAACTAATTCCCCTGACTAGCAAAATGTCGGTAGCAATCGCTCTAACGTAATCAAGAAAACAGATACTTACTTTACAAACTTTCTTATAATCTTTTCCTTTTACGTTCTCAGGTGCGTGCGGTAAATGGAGGATTTACAATATTTAAACAATAATTAATGACATAAAACATGCAATCTGATTTACTACTGAATAAATGAAAATGCAACAAATGAACGAATAACAAATATATTAAATAAAATAACTGAATAAATATGTAAATACAAAAGTTAGAAAATATTGAACAGAATCTTAACATTAACGATGCACCTATCTTACTCTTACTATAACTACGCACGCGTTTAATTTCTAAATAAATACAACGGAAAAATATAAATACGTGATAATGAACTTAACAACGAACGCGGAATCAATTTAGCTTTAATACAAATGATTCTAATTATTACGAGCTCGTATTCGTAGCATACAATAGTTTATTGGCCAAATACCTGTACGTACGTATTCTTCGCTTATCTGCATATACTTGCTGGCGTTGATTCGATCCACCAAGATGTCCGCTTCCTTCTTCGCCTAGTCTATGGGCTTCGGGCGTGTCCTTTCTTGTTTGCTACTTATCAGTATCTTTTATTTATGACTTCGTGCGGGGTATCCCCGTGAACACGGCCTTTTTGTACTGATTAATTTAACAAACGTAATAACACTGGTACACTAACTAGCCCTGAACTGGCAAATATGTATAACTAACTGTGAAGCGAACTACTCTCTCTCGTGGCCTAGCGAAAAGTGTTCTTTTTTAGCGGAGGAAGCGATGCGAATCCCTACGCAGGTACAGCTTACACCATAAGTCACATGTTTTACAGTTGACGGTTAAAACGATTACAATTTGAAACTATTATAATTATATGAATGATTTAACATAGGGAACTTATGTATGATTACGGAATATATTCAAATAGGTGCATTTTATTTCTTAAATTATAAATAATATTCTTTACTACATTTAATAAATACCTGTTTCCCTCATTAGGCTAATGCGATTAAAAAATAAAATAATATAAAATATCGCGTTCCGTTACATTATAGGAAAGTAATAGTAGTAGTTTATGCCTTTATGTTATGTTTATTGATATTTAAGTGAAGAAATACAATAATAGTATAGACAATATGTGTATATCCGCTTTTCGTGTTGAATTTCTTGATATTTTTTCTTTCTTCCAGCTGTCGTAGAATGTATTATCCCTTACAGTGACACTATTCTCAGTAAATTTTTTAAAAATATTAATGAACCATCTCACAAACATCTGCATCCATGTCATCATGGTAATCAGCTGTTTTTCTTCCTTCAAATATCAACAAGGCATTGTCAACAAAACCATTTTTTGAATCAATATCTAAAATAATTAAGCGTCTATCTTTACCAACAAGATTTTTTAGACCCGTTGTTACACCATCTATAAATGCTTGTCTGCGTGTTATAACATTAACACCTACGCACACTTTTGCTTTTGTCCTTCATTAAGTTTCATCTAAATAATATATTGGACGTTGTTCAGTTCTATATTTTTTAATCGAAGAAAAATATCTTCGTCTCCATAAAACAAGATCTTCACGTTCAAGTAGCATACTTGTGATTGGATGTTAAAAATCTATAAATTAATAGTATATAAGACATTTAAATAATTTAATACCAAAACTTACTTAAAATTAAGCATTCTTATTAATTTATATAAAGTAGAACGACTCATTTGAGCCATGTTTTCATCTTCCTTTAATTTCTTTAAAATCTTGTTTAGCTTAGGAAGTTCTCCATCATAAAAAAAACTAGGTACTATTTGTCTTACAAAAATATTTATTCAATCAGCTGTGTTTGCAATACGGCGGCACTAAAATTGTCAAGTTTGAGCAGTGTAAACATGACTGAAACTAACCAATCATAAGCCTCTAATTTGGCGGGCGATTTTAAATTTTGTCCCTCTTATTAAAAAACAAAGTATAGTCTCTTCGATCTAACATTATGTTCTTGGAACCTTTGTCGTGTGGTCTCCGTACAAACGTGAATATTTGTGACCTTGATCAGCTCTTCTAACATATCTTACTGTCTCATTGTACCGATATCAAACATTGCACATGACAGAAGGGCTTACATTAAATTGTTTTGCAACACGACGTAAGTCACATCCCTCTTCGATTAATATTACGGCTATTACAGCTTCAACTTTATTTAGGTGCCGCATGATACGCTTACGCTGATATATAATTGACAAACGCACAGTAGATTTTTTGTGAATTTGTAGTTATTGTATTGATAAAGATAACAAACTTTTCCATTGCTGTTTTTTTTGCGGCTGCACTGGTGGGAGAACCGTAAAGGCAAGCTCGGCCATAAGAGAGACCTATTATACCCCAGTGCTGTTTTAGTCCTTTTAACCAGGTTGCACTCGGACAAAGAAATCGGCAACCTGGTCGAGAGTTAATTTACTCTCTCCGTGATCATCCAAACAATCGACCCCAAAATAACTCCATCTCTGGCTGTTTACTATTCCGCAGTCGGCAAGCAGTTTCTGGACAGGGGAGAGTTTACTGTGCCTATACAATACTAAGGCGCAGTGACCGGTTAAAATCCCTATGAGTAACCTCAGCCTGTCTCTGATCATAGAGAGTGCCTTACGGGCGGATCACATCCATAGCTGTTACCTATGCATGATCTCGAATCATGAATCGGATTAGTAGGGTTGTTCAACCATTATCCTTAATGTTTCTCTTTGACGAGCAGTGATTTTTCAAGATGAACACCTCGTCGTTTGCTTGACAATCCGTTCTTGTTAGAATAACCGATTAGTTAATATTACCACAACCTTAGTGGATACTTGCAAGTTTCTTTTTATGAGTCCGCATTAAATTTTATCTTTATTTGTAAAATGTTATCCTGTGTTTTTACCATGATTAACGCACTGCATCGTGATATAGATATATTACTGTATCTGCCTTTCTTTTGTAGTATTCTTAGAACCGGCATCCACTGCAGCTTGTTAAACGTATATCTGTCTATCGTATAAATTAAAAGTTATTAAAGCACATACCTGTATATAGATTGGTATCTGTCTAATGAAGTGGTATCGTGCACAATTCATCGCCATCTCGGTTTCAGTGCTACGAGAATTCAAGATAAGCTTACACGACAACTTTAAAATTCATGGTTCAACAGTTGACCACCTGTTGCGCTCTACTTCCGGTCACATATTTTAAATCGACGTGAGGCGATACCCCGTAGTATCGAGAGAGATAAAATAATGTCAATGTCGATATTTTTCAACGTGTCATCTAATAATGAAGATAACTTAACGCCCTCGCAATTGTTCGTAGTAAGTGAGAAGACTTATTTTAGTAACGTGGGCAGTCTAGGATCTAACACTCTAAAAGATAAGTATTGATTTCACCGCAATCATCGCTATTTTAAGTCGGAAGAGTAGCATTCATCGTCGCTAATTGAGTGTTTGTTTTGCCTCTGATTTAATCACGAAAATCATTATTTATTACCTATTGTTTAGTAAAAAGCTATTCAAAACCTGTTTAATTACTGTGCCGCATACCGTTATTACAAAGAAAAATTAATTTAGTAGCTTGTTTACTTCTGAGAAACTGGATTTATAAACAATTCACAGAACTGTCGCATAAAAGCAAAGCATTATCTTTCGCGGCGATAATAAAGTAATACTGTTGTTAGTTTTGTTTATAAATCTTCGTAACGGTACCTGTAGTAAATTAGATACAGTTAGGTGTAACTTTGAAACATACATAGGTATGTATATAGATAAAGTGATAATACAATTTGTGTCTACAAGATTGTTTGAAATTAATTTTTTCTTGGTTAACTATATATATGTATAGCAAAGATGTACATATATTTATATACTCTAAACTTCTTTAGAAGATTAGAACTCTCGAGTTCTAATAAACAATATAGTTGCTCTGTTTTTAGTCTCTTAGAACTGCAAATTAAATTTAACCTCCTGTGAATGATATTCTATTCAGTAGCGCTCGCAAACGATGGAAACTTACTGCAGCTAGCACATTTTCCGTACTTAGTGCCATTAGATAGATTTATTTTCTTTTCTATCTTATGTCGAATAAGTCTTATTTCGTTGTTGCTAGGTCACCATTTCTGTAATATGATTCAATTAGAGCGCCTAGAGCTCCATTTTTTATATTATGATTCGCACATGGCGATCCAAAAAGAGTCACAACAACACTTAAAAACAAATCTCAATAGTCTGTAGTACTCCATATTTGTGCGGATAGTTTGGAGTACCTTCCGCAATTACTGCTATTTGAGTAACTAAGAGAAAGTCCTTTGAACTGATAGTTTCACTATATAGTTCTGTTTTTCGCCAGATCCCAACGTTCGTGCCTCTTTAACATTCTCAAGGTATCCGAATACCGCATCGTACTCTCCAGGAAAAACTGAAGGCAGGGTTCTACTGTCACAGATTTGCTCATTGCAATAGAAAATGAACGTATAGTGTCCAGCTCTGTCATAAAATTTTATATTTTGTTCGTTCGTAACCAAATGTTTTCTAATGTCAGAAGCTGCAGCGGAAGAAGCTTAAGAACAACCATCGACCGCTTTTGCATTGAATATAAGATGCCCAATCAGTTCCTTCTACATCCGTTAAAATGTTAAAATAATTATTCCTTGTAAGTACTAGGTGGATGATATTTGCAAAGCAAAACTGAATAACATACAAAAGCTATTAACAGTTAGATAATTTAGTTGAGGTAATTATTCAATCGAAGACTTTACAAATTAACAGTCATAAACAAAATGAGTTTATGCTTCAGGATTTGATGCATAAAGTAATAGCAATAAGATTGGTGTTAATTTAGTTCCATATGTAATTGTATAAAGGGCACACACAATGCCAAAAATGTGATTCCAATTTGGTTTCCATTTTTGGAAATGAAGCAATGCATACGTTGATGGTCTAGTCCAATTGATTAAGATAGATTATCATCTAATATAAACAAGACTGACAGATCTTCAAAGATTTCAGAAATGTCAATTAGAAACTAAATAGTAATCTGGAAGAGGTCCATCTGAAATAATACACTAGAATAAGCAGACGTATTTTATAGTTACTTAGTTGCAGGGCATTACAGAATTTTAAATTCAGGTACTCTGTTGCTTTCAGTGAACATACTGCTAAACAGCATTAATGGTGACATAACTGTTCTTGTTTTACAAATGGTAGTAATGCTGTTATATCATCAAAAGTTTTATTCTTCTTCGGCTGAATTACCCGTTTCTTTTTTCTTTAGCGTAAGGACTAATGCACCAAATAATATTTCTATAATCAAATTTACTTAAAATTTGTGTTTGAGAGTTCTTCTTTCTAATTCAACCACAACGGCAGTAAAAGGGGGGTGGGAAAGTTTCTATAAAAAAATTCTTCGTCAAATACGCAGTTCGATGTTTTTTAAAATCAGTCCCTAACAAGGTAAAACAGTATGGCAAAATTTGTGTTAGAAATAACATTTTTATTGCAAAATTTACTTGGAAACTGAAACAGACATACTTAACTACTTATCTACTTACGTAGATTTAAATCCGAAATGCTAATGAAGCAGCAAACAAATTGCCGGAAAAAGCTCACTAAATCATATAAAACTTTTTAGGTCAAGAAGCTTTGAATTACCGCCAACTAATGTTCTGTAGCTACTTGTGTTAACAGTCCATTTAATTGTGAAAATGAAATTGCAGGTTGGGGCTGCTTTGCAGGATTCCGCAGGAAAAACCTCGAGATCCTTTTAAGAAATGTGGATAGTCTTAGTTCCTTTTTAAGACATGAAGGTATTCTTGTTGAAGTGATTATAAAGCCAAACAGAAGAATATACAATCTGGAAGAATCTACGGTGCAAGAATCACTAAGAGTTTATATTTTTCTAAAGAAAAAAAAAACGATACCTATTAATGGTGTGCCAATTAGCTTGATTGGACATATCTAGAAAAAGGCTAAATGACAGGTGTACCTTTTGGAAAAGTACAAACTTTACCAAACACTCCAAACCATTGGATGGTAAAATTTATTTAGTAGTCGATGGTTACAAAATGAAACGGAATTGTGCTGTTCTGGCTACTTTTACACTTTACACACCATTTGCAACTTCGCGTATGTATCTTGCCTCTGACATGTAAAAACCTGTTATAATCCGAAGGTCCACAAATGGTTGCTAAACTACCCAGCAGGAGTTGTGGACGCACTACTTACGTAATTAACGCTTAAGGCGACCAACACGGTAAAGTCCCTCAAGAAATATGCAAGAAGACTTAATTCAGTCGTCAAATAACATTTCTAGCCCAACTAGTAGTTTAATATATGTTGCTTCTACCTCGAAACCAGAAGCATCTAAAGTTTCTCCTTTGTCCATAGTTAGATCTTGAAAAGTTTAGATTTCGGTTCAAATGAGGCTTTTGAAGAAGATGCTTCCGATAACAACCATGAAGATGAGGTTGAGTGCATTTATTGCAATAAATTTTATTCTAAGACAAACGAAAACACTTATGGCTGAAATGTATGTTTTGCACTTCCTTCTGATACCTTCTACAGGCACTGGTTTGAAGCTATTGAGACTCAAAATCAAATTGGACAGCCTTTTGAAACTAGGGATAACAAAACCATTGAATACCCGCACAGACAACCCTAATAGATTGTATTCGCAACATATCAAGGTTTCATGTCCCAGTCCTTCAAATTGAATATACAGTCTGACAGTGGGACGTCAAGATATTTTCAAAATGTCATGCATCAGGTGGATTTTTCCAAATTAAGTTCATAGTATATTGTTGGAAATCACGCATACTAAGCACTAGAACCGGACCATGTGGTTTCGATCTATCCGATCTCATCAGCGATCCTCCAAACGCAAAACTTGATTTCATCGCAACTCGCAGGGTGTTTTCCAACAATATACTATAAGCGCCTATTACATTTTATATTTTTTGTGGTATTTCTCGACGATTTCACAAATTAAGCTAATAGAATCTAGCTAATTATTAACAATATTTACGCAGAGAATGCTGGAAAGGTCATTTTCAGTCCCAACGAAAACAAACGCCCTCAAGATACAAAAAGGAGAATTGTAAAATGTTAACGAGAGGATTATTCTGCTGTATATCTTGTATACAATGCAATTACTTACCATATTAAAACCAAGGCGTGGAAAACAATAATAAACGAAGTAAATACTCTAGTCATAAAAACGTGTACAAGCACTAACGAATTTATACGGTACTAAATGTCTTGTATGTAAACTTAGTGAGTGTTGACTTGTCCTGTAGTACGCTCAAGCATGTATAAGTGGGTATAGTTTAATTGAAATATAGAAACATAAACAAAGGTTGCCTACTACTATTAATTCGTTAGATGTAAGGTCCAGAATTATACCCGATAAAAACAGTATGTACCGTGACCTTCAAAGGTATCCGGACACGATTAGACAGAGAAATACATTGCGCTCAATACTTTATTTCAAAGAGCCGCAGGGCTAGCTTACTACCTGCTGAGTGTAATCGTAGTTTGTCGCTCTTACAATACCATTGCATTATATAGACGCATATGCGTAAACGTAGCATAAATTAAAATATTAGAATTAAGGAATTCAATCTTCTGTAGCCGTGCATGATCGCATGCATCTTTCACAAAGACAATAAATGTATACAATTATAATTTTTTATGTAGTTTTGATGTTTTGCATGTTTTTTGACATTATTGACATTTCCGATAGTTTTTTGACATTTCTAAAGAAATCCGAACCAATCCGAACGTGATAACTGCAAGAAATAAACTTCGAGCAACATTTGGCATCTTAAATTTTTACAGTTTTCTAGCAAATTACCTACGATATTTCTTGGTAGTTTTCACTCTTTTGATTTTCGCGAAACAGTTTGCAAACATTTTAAAAACAATTCGGATTTAGATACGTCAAATTGATTGAAAATGACAAAACACCGCATTCCATGCATTCGAGTTAGAAGCTCACAATCGATTCTGATCAACGATTTGTTTACAAGGCGGGAAAAATAATCCGTAGCGCAACGGCGATAGATATTAACCACAATAAAATAATAGTTAAAAAATGGCAGAGCTACAGATTGAAGGTTATCATAACAAATATTACGATGAGAGACCTCATGTTCGTTTTAACCGTAAGCTGTTTTTTTGTATAGCTCGTATTATCTTTACGAAAAAATACTACGAAAATTTTGAAGAAATGTGTATTTAAATGCACATCATACATACAATCCTAACAATTTGTAACATCTTCTACAAAATATCACCTACCAAACCATCAACAATCGGAACAGTTCCAATATGAAGGCATTTTTTGGCTCTCTGCAGCCATTAATTAATCTAAACGAGATATAAATTAGATTGAGACTAACCTCTTAAGACTCTCATAGACGTCAACCTCTCTAATCGGTTGATAGACCCTCACGAGGGTATGTGGTGTCAGCGGAACTTTGCCATTAGAGCATCCACCCGGACAGAATCCGAGTGTCAAAACAAAAAGAGAGAATCTGACGAACGTAAGAGCTGTTGAGGTACCTCTCGCACTAAAGTATACCTCGTTGTATCGAAACAAAATTTGAGTTTGAACTAGTGTTCATATCAGGTAGATCCTATTGTTAAATTGGAAAAAAGAACTAGTAGATTCTATCGATTTGTCTGGAGAACTGTCATTGAAAATGAAACTTAGCGTTAGCTGACCTCATTGCAATCAAGTTAAAATCGATAAATTCAACTATTTCATCTAAGAAAGTAATTGAAAATGAAGATGCATTTGCATAAGATGCTGACAATCTGTCGCAAGCCTGAATCATCTATAGAGATCCTTCTACAGAAGCATCAAAAGCAAGAACGCAGACCAAACAAACGTAGCTGTCCTCGCTAGTAAATCACAGTATGCGACCAAAATATCTGGACGTTGGCAAGACGGTAGTAGATACACAAAGAACGATTAATACCAAAATAATAAAAGCCACCTCTATGTAGATTAGAGCAAACATACCAATCCGACCAGTAGCCAGCACGAAATGGCTTACCAACCCATCAACAATAAGACAAAGATCTCCTTAAGTAGCTTAACACTTATCTCAAGACGTGGACCAACATTCAACGCGGTACCCAAACCTTCGATATCAACCGACCTACTTCAGCAACTTCAATAATAATAATAACAGTTCTAATATGAACGCTTTTTTTGGCATTCTGGGGCCATTAAGTCGCCCAAACGGGATATAAATTAGATTGAGACTGTCCCGTTTGAGACTCTCGCGGACGTCGAACCTCTCTAATCGGTTGCTAGACCCTCACGAGGGTATGTGGTGTCAGCGGAACTATGCCATTAGAGCACCCACCCGGACAGAATCCAATACCCAAACCTTCTTTCGGAAACGACTTACCAAATCATCAACAATAAGACAAAGATCTCCTTAAGTAACTTAGCAATACCCAAACCTTCGATATGAATCGACCTACCAAACCATCAACAATAAGAACAGTTCTAACATGAACGCTTATTTTTTGGCATTCTACAGCCACTAATTAATCCAAACGGGATATAAATTAGATTGAGACTGTCCCTTTTGAGACTCTCGCGGACGTCAAACCTCTCTAATCGGTTGATAGACCCTCACGGGGGTATGTGGTGTCAGCGGAACTATGCCATTAGAGCATTGCAACGCATTTGAGCGTTGCATCAAAGCAAAATTTGAGTTCGAACTAGCGTTCATAATAGGTAGTTCCTACTGTTACACCGCAGCCATCATCTCCAGTAATAATGCGATTCGAAAATTAACCACCTTCTTCCTTGTATTGACAACACAACCTATCTTTCTATAACTTCCATTCGTAATTTCACGAGGAACGATTCCCAAAATTACAGTAAAACTACAAGAATTCAATTCGTCCGATGTAAAATAACACAACCGTCTCTATAGATTTACCTCTACCGTTGTCGACGGTCAACTGAACCGCTATTCAACGTCATGCGCGAGTTTGTCGACCTTAGGTCGTTAAAATGTTATTGTGACGTCAATGTGACGTCAACCGGAAGTTATAAAAATGTCATTAAATCTGTATTTTTGTTATTCCGTAATTATGTCATTTTATCATTATAAAATGGTAATTAAAAGTAAATAGAAAGAATAAATAATGTTCTATTCTAGAGAAAGGAGCGATATACAGGGTGTCTCAATAGTGCGGTATCGGTCGGTATCTCGATATCTGTTCAAGATAAAAAGAAAACTTTTGAAATGATAGCGCTTTCATTCTTAAAGAGGGATGGTATTTTTTTATTTAGTCGTGTCCGGATATCTTTGAAGGTCACTGTACATACCTATTACGACGCTAGAAACGTTTCTGTAGTAAAAAGGTCGAGGATTTAACGTAGTTTAGTAGTAATATACCATTTAACGTGAGCAACTAAAAAATTAACTAATAAGTAATATCATCCTAACTTTTTTAGTGGTTGGTACTTAATACTCTAGAAATAATTGGATATGTTTAGAGGAAGAAATTATAATAAATATAATGTAATGTAGCTACTTCACATTAGCTTCCAATTAACTTTTTCTTAGTATGTACATGATTACAGAATATCTACATATACTTACACAGCTTTTTAATTTGTCTTCCCTTTAGCGGTTATATGCTATAGTATCTAATAGCGTTTACTGCCGGTCGATCACTACACATTGATGTAATTGTATAAAAAAAGTAGTCCTTCCTCAATTGTATTAGTATCGTTTCCTAAAGCAACCGCTTCGCTTCACGACTCTGTAATCATTTTTTTGCGGATACAATGCTGTAGCAATTACCTACGCATTCGTCTCAGGCATTCGGTTATTCAATGATCATCATTGACGTGGTTCAAATTATAAACGGTCGTGACTTTAAAAAGGAATTATCTAGTCAATTACATTAAACGTATTTAAAGGAAGGTATTGTTACTGAGAAGGGTGTTTTACAGTGACAGTATACTTGCGTTTATTTTAATTTTTGTATAGCGGCCTAGCCACTACAATCAACTTGTTTCAAATTAAGTATTAAAGTACTGTATGTAAATTTTAAACAGACTTCTTTGAAACTTTGAAAACAAGTAAATACTTTATGATAGTTTCAATACAAAAAATCTGATTGATTGTTCATATTTATTATGCGTTTGAAAAACTGTATGTGGAATTCACACCCATCACAGTCTTGAGATATAATTTTCCGAACATAGTGCTCAGTTGGCCCTCGTTTCTTCTCAAACGTGACAAGAACGTAATCGCCATTATTGAAACTGGATCTTTCAAATTCAAGCTCTTCCTGAGCATCGGGTAATTCAGCGTTAGTTTATGCAAAAAAAGTCATCATCGTTATCAGGCATATCAATTTGATAGTCATTTTTTGAGTCACTTTCACAAACTAAAGTTTGCCTAGCTTTATCTTGAGATTTACTTTTACTTGCAGGTGGGTTAGTAGTCTTAGATTTTGGAAGGCCTTCTTTTTTCTTAGACTTTTCTTTCCTTATAGCTTCTTTTTCAGGTGTATCTGTTACTATCTTGCTTTTTCCAGGTTTTCTACCTCGTCTCTTGGTTTTTCTAGGTGCTGCCTTCGGGTACGGCTAGAGATTTAAGTTCATTAGGTCTATTTTCATTCTGATTTAGCGTTCCAGGAGAAGTAGACGGCTCATCTTCGCTTCGATGAGCATTAGTCATAATGGGCGTAGTATAGGTGGCGTTGGAGACTGGATAACAGCTAGATTTAAACTTGTACTGACTGAATTATTAACAGGAAAGGTGTCGTTATGGTTTGGACGATCGGAGACGTAAGCTCCAAGAAAGTCCTGCTCTGAAGCTACTTGTCCGTGAAATGGATAAATTCCTGTTTTCGTAAAACCACTTAAAATATTGCTGGTACTAAATGCTTTACGGTAAATTTGGCCAACTATTTCTGTAATATTATAAATGCTGAAAGTTTTGCCCGGGTTGTTCAATAGCCAAGAGTCAACAGCTTGGTTGTAAAAGTTCTTCAGAGGTGAGTACACCGATACGTCAAGTGGCTGCAGCCTATGCGATGTATGGGGCGAAAATGTGAGCATAAAAACACCTGCTGTTGATGCTTTTTCAATAACTTGCAGAGATACATGTATTTCATGGTTATCTGTTATTAGTAAAACACGTTCTTTCTTTGATGGTTGTACATGAGCTATGAAGTGATGCATAAACTTCACATATAATAATTCGTCAGACCATCCTGAGGGATTTGCCCCACTTATTATTCCAGGCGGTGCACCATAAAGCATGTACTCCTTGAAGTTCACCCTCGGAAACACTAACAATGGAGGGATGTGGTTACCGATGGCGTTTACGCAAGCAGACAATGTGACGAGCTGACTCCGTTCATCTGACGGTACATTTCCTACCTGCTTTATACCCTTTGGGGCAACAATGTTGTGGGCATTGTGTAGTGTTGTTAGCCTGATTTCGTCTTGATTCCAGATGCGATGAGGACGGAAAGGTCCTAATCTCAACTGTGCATTATCGAGGTTTTTGAAGAATGCTTCAACATTGGTAGGATTGAAAGCAGTTGCCTGTGACAAACTTGTCTTTTCTGCCTTTCTAATGGTTAACTTCGCAGTATGCTTCGTTATAAATAGTCTCAAGCATTCTTCTCCAGCTGTTTTTTCTTCATCCCACTTGACAGATCCTTTCTTACTATTGGCCATCGCGAATTTATAAGCTAGACTCCGAACTCCTTTGTTTGTCAATCCATAGTTCATTTTAGCTACTTTGTTGATATACTCTACCACACAGAGTTCTTCTGCTTCTGAAAATACTTTTCTTGTATCGTACCTAACAACATATTTGAACTCCTGTTTCCCAGAATTTCTAAAAGCCGAACTAATGTTGTAAATTTAATGTTAAACACTTTACATGATTCTCTAATAGAAATTTTATTTTCTCCTTCAGCGTTCACAGCTTCAATTGCTTTTTGTATTGCTTCTGGATCAATATGTTCACGTTTTCTCCCCGGCTTGCTCCGTGGCATTATATTATAATCTGAAAAGGGCCAACATAATTAACATCATGTATACCTTGAATCAGTGATCCATGGTACAAGATGTATTGATGATGATAACACAACACGCACGATATGCAATAAGAAGTTTACGCTCCCCACTAATGAATATTGCACGAGATAGGTCAACAGTTTGCCACAAGCTAGCAGCATATGTCGGATTGGGTTAGTGATCCAAGGTACAACACTCTCCTCTACATAAGTGAGGTTATGATAAACGGGTGAACTAAAATATTGGGGAAAGGTTGTCAAAATTACTAAGATATATCGGTAACTAAAACCGGTTGGGAATTAAGCGGGAAATTCAAATATTAATCTGAATTCAGATTAATTCAAAAATTAATTACTTAATTAATTATTAATTAATAATTAATTTTTGAATGTGAAATGTTTTAAACTGTGATAATCCATTTTTTGGTATGACTATTCAAGTTTTTAATGTTTTGGACTAAGAATTACATTGTTTTAGTGCTAGCTTCTTACTCTATCGTAAGGTTTTTTCTAACTATTATTGTTACCACTTCCACCAATTTAATAAAATTCGAAAGCTTAAGGTCAAGATTAATAAATCTTATTTCTTCCTAAGAATTTACCATTGGCTGCTAACCCCACTAATTAGGATCATCATGCTGTGCTATGTAATCGTACTTTGTGCTTATGGCTCTAGATTCAGTCCACGAATTTTAGCATTTTCAAAAGTAATTAACTAACATTATATTTGAATGTGGTCAATCACGCTTTCCACATTATGTTCGTAAATTTGCCTAAGGTGTCGCTGGTTTACGCCGAGAAAAAGCTAGAAGAAAGCTGTGTGTACAGCAGACAATGATGGGTCGCCGATACGTTGATGAGGTACTACGGACTTTTGTGCTTGCACAACACGTGACTGCACGACCTTTGTGGAGTACCACATACGAATGCTCACTATGCTACGATATGAATCGTCGGAGAGTCGAGTTGAAGCAGCATGATTGGCCATCTCTTCCGCTACAATACAATGACCGTTTGACTCCATGCCTCGTCGCGTATAGCGATGGTGCGTGCTACTCTCGAGGGATACTTCCACTAACTTTTGCGATGTGTGTCAGGTATAGATCAAAAAAAGTTTGGTCAACTTGTCCTCCAATTTACAGTAAAAGTGCAATTAGTGATTCCGTGTCAAAAATCTAACTTGTCAATTCACTACATTTACAGTACAGCTGGCTATTGTTTCCTATGATGTAAGGGTAAAGGTGAATTAAAGGTTAACTGTTTTGTTAAGATTGTTTTGAAGTTCTATCATTTACCTGTAGATAAACTAATAATTAAATAAGTATCTATTTAAATGATTTATTAAAGTTAAACTCCAACCGGATGATTCACCACAAATTTATTAAATATTGATATGGATGATGGAATAACAATAATAACCGTACTAATATATTTCAGTTCGCAAATTAACAACCTTTACCTGTAGATTGTAACCAATTTTCGCCACAGAATAAATTTGTAGGATTGATCTCAGCCAATCGTATTTAGCTGGACTTTTTTTAGTACAGAAACATTATCGGTTAATGTGTTCCATTCGTTATTCAGCCAAAACGAAAACAAACACTGTTATATCGCATTAAAGTAATGAAAAATTTCATCAGTAATGTAGATAATAGCATCCGGATACCGCAACAAAGAGCAGCGTATCCTAGCCGCGGGGCCGATAATTATTTTTTTCTACTTAATCTTCGGCGGATGCCCCAAAAATTATAACTGTTCAATGTTTAACATACGGAAGGATGCCTCCAATTATGTAAATTAATCAATCTAACAGTTGGAAACAAATAAGTACGTGGAATTTTGCTAAATGATCAAATGCTTCTTGTTTAGCCGTGTGTAAATATCCTCCATTAATATAACTGAATTCAAAATGGAAGCACATTTATTATTTCAATGGCGAATTAACATGCTAAATTTAAAAAAATTACCGGCGTGTATCATTAAAATTAGTTTAGATTTAATGTTTTCGAATATAGCCGAAGGTTATCTACTATAGTAAAGTTGTTACTTGTAACATCTCTACTATGTGTGTATACCGGAGAGACTACAGTATTGTATTAATGAAAGATTTCTAATTATGTCTGCATTACTTACGATTTATAATACATCATAGTGTGTCAAATTGTTGCCTTCATTTTCTTTCTACAATCTACATATTGGAGTATCTGTGTATATGTACATAGTTTTATAATTTACTGTAATTATAACTAAATAAAATAAATCTCGACAAAGAAGAAATATATAGAAATTGCACTAAACTACGATTGCTTATTGTGTGTATCTTCTAGGTAGGTTCACTAGGTAGGATCGTGGGTATGGCAGCCAAAAATTCCAACAATAAACTGAAATTTTCAAATTCTGAGCTTTCGCAATTTATTTATTGCTTCATCAGAGAATTAAGCTACAAAAGTCACGGATACAATGTAGGTTATGAAAGAATAGAATTGGGAACCGCAGTAATAAGGTCGTCCACGTATTTGAAGAAAGGAAGGATAACTTTGCTAAACACTGATCCAACAGTTGGTCCATAACCATACAGGCTAAAATGGGGCTAATTGGACTACCCATCGGCGTACCGAATAATTGTTTATAGAAGCGATTATTGAAGGTAAAACAAGGAGAGTTTAAAAGGAAATTCAAAATTTGCAGAAGCTTGTCCTTATTAATTGAAGTGTGAGGTTAGATGCCAGTTGTCGTTAATGATACCATTAACTGTTGGAAGTGGTATATTAGTAAATAAAGGCACCACATCCAAGGAAATGAGGACGAAACCATCAGGAAGTTGACAGCCGTTGACTAACCTAACGAATTGGAAAGTATCGCTAATATTGTATTCAGTTTTATTAGGAAAGGGTAAAGATAGGATATTAGAAAGAAGTTTAAACAAATTATAAGTTGGAGAACCAACAAACGATACAATAGGTCTTAAAGGACAACCCTCTTTATATACTTTAGGTAACCGTAATACCTAAAGCAGATACCATTGTGAGTGCTGAATGAGCGATAAGTACTATCGTCAATAGTTGCTTAACATTTCAGTGATTTGGATTTAATTCAAGAATTACGGATCTGCCTCTAACCCTTACTTAGTAATTTTCAAGAAATTTGGGTATATGTAGTTAAACGGTGATATTGCGTTGGAATTCGTGTTATAAAGGAAAACACTTTATAGATATTTTGCACTATTGTCGAAGATTGATCACGCCGTCAAATAAGATGCTACTTTGAATTCAACGGAATTTTTTGTGAAATCACCTTGAAAATTTGTTCATTAAGCGTTGTTCCTCTTACTTTTAGAACACTTTATTAATGGAGCTGTGTGTGTGTGTTCTCGATAGGGGTTTCAGTTGCAGTTTTGAGTTTTTTACAGTTTATCCGGGTCTTACACCTTATAATGTTTATTTTTTTGTATTGGATTGACATCCTTGAGGTGACATTGAAGAACCTTGGCACTGTGGGAAAATCCGCACTGCTGAAGGAACCTATTATTTCAAAAATTTTTGTTTAATCCTTGGTCTTTCTTTTAAATAATTTCAGACAATTCTGATTTAATTTTTTTTCTAAAATGTAATAATCATTTATTTACATTCATAGCGTAACTATTTTTAAATCATTTTGTAGCAAAATTTTAACTTACTAATGACTTTATTTCTTATTTTTCAACTATTTAGCAAAGGAAGATATCCTTAAAGATTTTTGGGTTTTCTTAATTTGAATAATTTTACACTTACTAACTTTTTAATGAATTGTTGTCTCTTTGTAAACTTGGAGTTTTCTCAATGTGTTGTGGGAATCTTTCTTGAAGTTTTGAAGCGACAGGCAATACGTAGAGCTGCAATGATATATGTACTTTATAGTCCTAAATATTGTATTATGTATTGCTTGTGACGGACTTTTTCATGTATACACTTGTATTATATGAAATAAACTATTATTATTATTATGTGAATAACTGGCCCAGCGCACTCTCTGACCTTGAAGAGGTCAGGAACCTTTACCTGCCCGGGGCAAATTGCCAACGGGCTAGGCTCGTTTTGGGTTTAACTTATCTTTTATTTATTGGTTACTTTGTTTTACATTTTACATATTGCTCAAGACTTTTCTTATTATACTGCATGTATTTATGATGACGGCTTTTTGCATGATTTTGTAGGTGTTAGGTGGCACGCCAAGTTGTTGTAGTGACAGGTGCAGTGCGTTCGGGATTTCTCCTGTTGATCCAATAATTACTGGGATTATCGACACTCTTTCTTGTTTCCACATAGCTTTCAATTCGATGGCAAGAGGCAGGTAATTGTTCATTTTCTCCTGGTGTTTCTTGGACAGATTGATGGCATTAGGCACCGCTATGTCTATGATCTGCGTCTTCTTTTGTATTTTATTGGTGAGCACTAGGTCCGGAACGTTGTGCATAATCGTTGTATCCGTTGTAATGGGTCGCGCCCAGTATAAACGATATTCCTGGTTTTCCACAACATTCTCAGGCTGATATTTACTGTAATGTATATTTTGCTCGTCTTTCATCACCAATTTCATCAGCTCAAGATGTAGGATTTTGGCTACTGCATCATGTCTTTCGGTGTACTCTCGTGGCGCTAAGATTTGGCATGCGCCAGTGAGGTGATCTATTGTCTCTTTCTGTTTTCGGCATAGTCGGCAGTTATCGTCGATGTTCTCCGCCATAATGTGTTTGCGGTAATATTTTGTTGGCAAGACTTGATCTTGGATGGCAAACATCATGCCTTCAGTCTCCGCAAATATGGTTCCCATCCATTATTATTATTATTATTATTATTATTATATGTATAGCTATTTTGTTTAATTCTGAAGAACGACCCTTAAATAAATAAAAAAAAAATTAAAAATAGAAGACTGTAAATAACCAGTCACTTATTGAGATGCATTATTAAAATTTATATTCTTCTAAACTAGTTTGAGATTGTCTACTATTTTTATGGGCTATTGTACTACCCCTCTAATTTGATTAAGTTGAAATTTGTTTGTGTGCGTTCATAAACATCATATTAAGTAAATAGATGGCGCAAACATATCAATTTCAAATATTTTGAGACTTACACACATTTTGTGTGAAGTCGACGATGTAGATTTATAAAATGAGAAACCGGCGCTTACCACACTTTTAAAACAAATGTTTTTGATGTGATTTTGAATGAAATGCTGTTTAGTAAACGTGTTGAGCCGATAACATTCAAGTGCTCTTATTTATCATCATAACTTTTTTCTTTTTCTTTTCTTCTATACCAGACCCGTTCGACCATTGGTCACCGATAAGGCACCGCAGTCTTCAGGCTTATTGTGTCACGTCTGTATATTCAAGCCACTCACTCTAACACGGTAATATCCTCCACTAATTTCCTAACCTAATGGGTAAGGTATGTCTTTGTCTCCTTTTGTTCTCCCAAATAGCTTTTGCCTTTTGCGATCTAGTGCCTCGCAGTCGGGTAGTATATGATCGGTTGTCTCCGGTTCTATCTCACAAAGTCTTCACTTTGTGTCCCCGTCAAACACTCCGATTTTGTGTAGGTGTTCTTTCACCGGCGAATATCTTGTCATTGGGCCCGTAAAGTGTTTCTTACTAAGCCGTAGTAGTTTTTTAACTTTCTTACCGGACATAGCTCCCCCGTATTCTTGCTGTTTCGTACGGATCCAGTCGCCTATGTATCTCCGGGCCGTTTGCCTCGTAACCCCGAAGAAAGGTTCTGGTCCGTAAATTTCCATCTGTGACCCTCTCCTTGCGAGTTTGTCAGCTCTTGCGTTGCCATCGATCCCTTGATGGCCCGGTATCCAAGTCAAGCAGACCTTGTTGCGGTTCGAAAGTTCCACCAATTCGTCGAGGCACTCCGGTACCAGCCTAAACGATACTTTCCGGCTTAGTAGTGCCTTCAGTGCAGCTTGGCTATCGGACATGAGAATTTGTCTGTTGGTCACCGCTTTCGCATTCATTGTGTGTGCGCATTGGAGGATAGCGTATACTTCCGTCTGAAACACAGAGGCATATTCCCCCAATGCGTAGCTGAGAGTCTTGCTTTTTGATTCCAAGTGCATACCTGGCAGTATTCTCCCGTCTGTCTGCTGTAGGCACCGTGAAAGGATTCCCGTACCAATGCCTTATTGGGATGTGGTCGGTCCGCATTTCCAAAACTCCCTCTTCCTCATGCTCGGTTATCGACATGTTTTGTTTTGACCCCTTTCGGAGTCTTTGTGTGTTCTAGCTTGTATGCCACCATCCTTGCCTTCCCCTGTATAAGCAAGTGCAATGGTGGCAAGTCGAAGGGTGCCTCCATAGCTGCTGTCGGCGTCGACCGCATTGCTCCCGTTTTTCCTAAGCAGGCAAGGCTTTGTACCTTGCTCAATACACTCAACACACATAACTTACACGCTAACATCAAGTAATTGACTTACCAACTGATAGTAGCTTCATGTTGGTTATGTATTTTTTTGGAATTGAAAAGGCTGTCAAGGTTTTCGCAAAAAATTCGTTGTTATCAGAAATATTTTCGTAATCGTAAAACTAAAAATCACCAATATAAGTTACAGCAGATGTTCTACTACAGAAAAAATGGAGCAGTTGTGACCATTATGGCTACATAATTTGAATCAACAGAAAATTCAGGCAAGCAATGATTACTGCTAAAGCAAAGAGTTTGATTAATGACAAACAAGAAAGGGAAGGTGGAAATGAAGGTAAAGGTTGATTTACTTTATTGAAACGTTTCCAAATCTATAGGTAATGTAAAAATTAGTGGGGAAGTTGACATTCATTCATTACTGTATTTGTTAACACAACTCCAAAATACATTGTCAAAGCGTTTATATCAAAGTAAAGCATGATCAGCCTTCCTTCAAATACAATCTACGACCTATTTTTACAGTTTACGGTTTTAAACCTCGTACATGGTTACTAGATTTCCACTGGGATCTAGTAGGCTATCGCTATCACTAGTAAATTTTACCACTACTCTTTTAATTGTGAAACACTCAAATTGTAGACGTATAATATATTAACGGATAGTGCTGCAGCTCCACTATGTAGTCACTTCGGTTTGTGTCTTTTATTTATTTATTTATTAATATTGTTGTGGCATTTATTTTGTATTTTATATCTTACAATTTTCTAGTGTAATAGTATAGTCATTATTTTATTGCCATTATATTTCAAACATATGTATGTCCTCCTATCTCGAGTACTTCGTTTATTATCGTTTCATTTATTGTCTGTTCTATTGCGGCACATCGACCTTAGATAAATATAATGTTCATTTTATTACTAGCAATTCTATTATTAGCGATAGATGCAATTAATCAATGACTGCGACTTTATTGAAACATCGGCTTTTATTTTTGCGAAACTTAGGTTCTCATCACGCGTCGGCATCGCAATAAACGCAATTAAGCTTTTAACAAAACACGATAATGCATCATCAATACAACAAATTAATGATAACTCCGTTAAATTACCAACAACTAGTTTAATAGCGATAGCAGAATCGAGTAATCTGGCCTAATAAATATCGAGATATCGCTTAATTATAGGTAGAATTTTGTAAAATAAAACGTATAACTTCTTGTGAAATACTATTCATAGAATAAACGACAATAACAGTCTCCTGTGCATTTAGAGCATCTTTCTCGTTTGCTGATTTTTAGGGAACCGTGTATCCACATGCAGTTACTAGCGCTACAAAAGGTCATTCACATTGTGGTTAACTGAGCGCAGTGATAACAAGCAGCGCCAAAGGGCAGTCGTATGTCGGATCTTTTGGGGCTGCTACTCGTACATAATAATCATGTTCCATGGAGTGCCTGTGTGATTAATTTGCTTGAACTTGAATGTGGTCGAAAAAAGAATAAAATATGAGTGAGGATATGATTAACGCTATCAATTACTGAAGTTGCGTGTAATGAAATAAAGCATGCATGCGTAAAAAAGGAAAATGCGCTAGCGCTGAATGCTGCGTCCCTAATACGTAAAGCTATGGTAATTAATAAATCATTTTAATGGGGCGCGTACGAAATATCGGTACCTACCTAATTCGTTAATGACGACTTTTTTAAATTTTAAATTATGTATAAAAGTTCTTACGGCATAATCTCTTATAATTTTTGGGTCACCAAATAATTGGTATGAATTTCCATTTAATAAGAATTTAATTCCTATGAACCACATAAATAGCACTGCCTATAACAGTTATTATTGTCAGCGGCTTACAATTTTTTGCGACTGAATCTAGTTACTTCATTCATCATCGTTTTCGACTTTGTGCTCAGGTAAACCAACTATACCTTTTATGTTGACATTCTAGAACTAGAATCGTACAAATCATAACAATACTTAAACTAGCTACAACATTGAGCTGAACTATATTAATTTAAAAAAAAATGTATTGCTGATAGTCATGGTTCTTGTGTTGGATGCCCAACTGGAAGTTGTGCTACAGGAAGGTATTGCCTCCTTAGCCGGCTTGATACACTAGTTTGATCCGGTGCTAACAGCGTTTGTCAGGTATACACATTTTTAGTTTGCAACTCCCTAAATCCGTTAATACAGTACCTAGATGTTGGAGTACTTAATACAAAATGCGAATCTTGTAAGAATGCACCGAGTAAAAAAGGCGATAATGGGACTATATGGCGGAGTCGTGTAAAATTTTATAGGTATGAAAATTTAGAAGATGTTCGATGCTCAATACTGAATCCATTAAAAACTGCACATAGGAAAAAGCTTAGAAAAGCTCAATGTGAAAATACTATGTATAGTCGCAGTTAAAAAAGGGGTTCAGTCATTTTGACGTTTAATATATTGTAAATTAGTCTTTAAATTTTCGATTTTATTTTGGTAATCCACATTATAGATCGAAAACCAGTTTGCAATGTCAAAAACGAGAAGGGCAGCGAAGGTTGCGATCCCGGTTTACATTGTAGGTTCTTGGCTTCTTCTTGTTCTTTCATTATTATTAATAATAATAATAATTCAAATGACATAACTAAAAATGTAACTATGACAATAGAATCTCTCTGTATATGAATTTTTGTTTGTTTTGAACCAAACGTTCTTACTGTGGAATTGGTATTTTAACATTCTTTACAATACGTAAGAGCAGATGATCTTTGGCACTCCTCACATTAAGAAATATCAAAGCTAGTTTTATCTGTAGCAAACGTTGCTCTAACGTTTGCTTCGTTGTTAAATTTAATTCGAGGAATATGCGATTAAGTAAAGCTTTAGGTACGATTAAACCAATCATTGTGAGCTAAATTTGATCTAAATCTAAGTTTCATCTAAATCGTTTCATTCGTTCCAAGTTTTGTATTGTCTACATTACATGATCAGAAAATATTAATTTGTAAGTAATGGTACAAAAATGGTAATTTGAATGAGGCAACGGTCGTCTTGTCCTATACATTATTTCTTGTTCACTTCGCTGATTCGTTACAGTTCGATGAGCAGAATGGATGCTGTTCTGGTATTGTGGTTATGTTGACGATATTGCAAAGTTACTTACCAGTTTATTGCTCAGTTTCTACCCATCATCTCGGCTGAAGTTACTTGGATTCCTTATAACTTACAGTGATTTCCGTATCAGTTTCTGATAACTAATGTTACCGTCCACGTCTTGGAATACGTTTTCAGCTATCTATCATTTATTCTAGCGATATTCTAGCGGTTCTTCTTGACTTATATCATCCTTCTTCTTCTCCTTTCGTTTTCGTCGTAAGTCTTTAGTTTTGTGACGTTCTGCCGTAATGCTTTGTATATGTGTTGAGCCTCAGGTTGCATGTCTTCCTTATTGATCTTCTTTGCTCTTCTAAGCAACCTTACAATCCAAATGTGTTTATAAGAGATCTTTTCTCTTGCAGGTGACGATGGGACATAACGCATAAGTATCGGTCAGTTGCTGCTTAAGGTTGCCGCACATTAGATCAGCACGGCACAGCCCGATGGTGTCCAGCACCTGCCGGGGATGACCAATAGCTCAGATGATGAAGAAATTAATGTAGTAGTCGCCACATTATTAGCTGAAGAAGAAGAGCAGAAAAAGAAGTGTGCATGTCAACGGCACCCCCACAATGACAAATTAAAATTTTATATAGCACAAAGTTTTGTGCTAGTTTTGTGCCGTTTTGTGCAGCTTCGGTTCTCGAGATATTCGCGTTTCTTTTTGGGAGTGCCGCTGACATGCTAGCACCCCTACCAGCAAAATCAAAATCTGTTAGCGCCAAAATGTTGCTGTAGACTTGTAGAGTTTTGTGCTGCAAACGGAGAGTTTTGTGCTGCTTCAGTTTTCTTACTATAGCTATGGGAATTTTCCATATCGCAAATAACAACTGAAAACGAATTTGGTTATAGGTTTTGTGCTACAGTCACAGAGTTTTGTGCCGTTGGGATCGAATTTTGTGCTCCACTAGCGTACGTACTTTCGCAGATTTAGGATATGGGGTGCCGTAAACATGCTAAATTCAAAATATTTGATAGGATATGGGGTGCTGTGGACATGCTGAATTCAAAAATTTTGTTCTGAAAAACGGAGGTAGCATAAAATTCGATCTCAACGGCACAAAACTCTGTGGCTGTAGCACAAAACGTTGGCCTACAACAAAATCCATTTTCAGATGCTACTTGCGATATGGAAAATTCCCATAGATATAGTATTTTAGAAAAAAAATTAAATATCTCGAAAACGGAAGCAACACAAAACTCTTCGTTTGCAGCACAAAACTCTATGAGCCCTTTTTAGTGCTAACAGATTTTGATTTTATTGGTAGGGGTGCATGTCAACGGCACCCCAAAACGAAACGCGAATATCTCGAGAACGGAAGCAGCTCAAAACTTCTGGTTTCCGGCACAAAACGACAAAAAACTAGCACAAAACTTTGCGTTATATAAAATTTTAATTTGTCATTGTGGGGGTGCCGTTGACATGCACACGAAAAAGAACAATAAGAGAAATATGTGAAGTTTACGTCACCAACATCGTAAATTTCCTTAGATTTTTAACTACCAGTCCACATACGAGGGAGCGTTTTTATATTCGGGGAATAAGCGGGTTGTAGGGGGTGCTTAGGCGCATTGGGGACGTGGCCTGTGCAGCGACTCATAATTACTATAAATACGAAGTTTCATTGCTATTAGACAGTTAGTCTTTGAGCTATCGTCAACCAAGTAACATAATCAGGAGTGAAAAAATCGAATATCGTGCCGTTATAAAGTTCCTTACCAGGCAAGGAAAATCAGTCGCGACCATAATGAATGAGATGTCATTGGTTTACGGCGACTCTTGTCCAGGAAAAACCATGGTGTACAAGTGGCATAGTTTATATAACAAGGAAGGGAATTTCTTGAAGACGACCCGAGGCCGGGCAGGAGCATTGAGGTGACCACGCCAGCACTTATCCAAAAAGTTGAAAAAATTGTACTCGAAGATGCTCGACTAAAGAAGGAACAACTCGCAGAAATGGTTGGAGTATCCGATACAACAATTTTTAAAATCCTACACGATCATCTCGGCATGTCTAAGGTCAGCGCAAGATAGGTGCCGAGAATGCTCACGCCGCCGCAAAAACAACAGCGCGTAGAGTGTTCGCGTGCATTTTTGGACCTCTGTAATGAAGACAAGGATGGTATATTGAGTCGAATTGTTGCTGGAGACAAAACTTGGGTTCATCATTATGAACCTGAGCCCAAACAAGACTCCATGCAGTGGCATAAAAAAGGGCACAGCACCTCCCAAGAAATTTAAAGTGTCACAATCAGCTGGGAAACTCATGGCAACGGTATTTTGGGACTCGGAAGGAATATTGTTGATCGATTATAAAGATAAAGGTGTTTCTATAACCGGAGAATATTACGCTTCAATATTAGAGCGACTAAAAGAAGCCATTAAAAAGAAAAGACGGGGAAAATTGACGAACGGTGTGCTGCTTTTGCACGACAACGCGCCCGTCCACAAGAGCCGCGTTGCGTTAGCTGCCCTGCATAAGGTGGGCTTCGAAATTGTGAATCACCCACCCTACAGCCAAGACCTGGCCCCGAGTGATTATCACGTGTTTCCGAAAATGAAAAAAGAGCTGCGGGGTAAAAAATTTACTGCCGATGATGAAGTCAAGGAGGCAGTTTCGGCGTATTTTGCAGATAAAGAGAAATTATTTTTTTACGAGGGTATAAATAAATTAATTGAAAGATGTGAGAATGTATCCGTCTTGCAGGTGAATATATTGAAAAAGAAAAATAATTTGGTTTTTTTATTTCCACCCCTTATCCCCCATTCCGCGAATATAAAAACGCTCCCTCGTATCTATACCAGCATTTCGGTTTTAGGTTGCTAAACCTAATAGCATGTTGCTCGAAAGTTTCCATCAAGATGTTAGTGATAATCGGCGACAATGGTAATCCCGTCGCTGCACCACTTTTTTGTTCATAAAAGTTTCCATTCTATAAAACATATGTCGAGATCAGGCAAAGTCTTGCCAATCTTATTAGATCTGCAAGCCACGTCTGGGAAAGTTCTCTGCACAAAGAACTACATGGTTGGTATGACGAACAATAGTAAAAAATGAATTGACTCCGGGACGACAACCTCAGTGTATTGAAGTTTATTTTATTTAATAGCCACAAGCAGTCTGCATTATTATTTAGTAACATATAACGAATTAACGTGAAATCAGTTAAACAGCTACATGTGCTTATTATCGCTAGTAAAATGAATGCTGTAAATTATAAACATTAAATATTATTAGTGTATTAAAAATCGACTTGTCGTCAGCATCAGTTTAGAATGCAGCTCTTTAAAGAGAGAGAAATTGATGACATAGCGCTTGACGTGACAATGTATGTATGTATAGGTTAGGATTTTCAAACACAGCCAGCTTACTGATAGTAACAGTTGGTTATCATACAGTGTGGCAGTCACATCTAAACTGTTGCAATCAATTCTGAATCAGATACAACGGTTTAATGTCTGTTATGCGTTAGGAAATTCAGTTCTGCGTTTTAGCATCATTACGTGAGAATGATAAGAGAATAAAAGCATTATTATTATTTGTATCACAAAAATACAACACTGGCGAGGGCGTCAACACTGTTTAAAAAACTGGCTGTAAATTTCTGTAGCGTGTGAAATATGTTCCCTTCACTGATTTTATTTTTGCCAAGTCACATCAGGTATTCTAGTTTTACACTTTCTGGAATAAGCATAGAATCACAGTTTTTTTAGGACCTCCTATGAGAGTATCTACTAGGTTGCCGTTAATTTTTCTGAAAGAAACCACACCCATCGCCTTGTTAATAGCTAGGTTATGGATTACTCCATAAAATCGCTACTCCTATTCTATAGGTTACTAACAATAGTTTGTTGACTTATAGTCCTCTATTAACCCGATTCTTTTAATACAATATACATACGTCGATCGTAAATTTTAATTAATAATAGCCATATAAATAACCAATTTACTAAAACGTAGGTAAGTAATTATGACAAGTTTAGTGGCCAAAAGTATCGTAAATTATTCAGCGGCGGAAAAAAAGCAACATAATACATACGGGATATTACACCTAGCAGCGTATAGGATGTAATCACAAAGAAAATTGATTACAGATTGACCGGATGAATCAAATTGATATCCTGGATAAGTTAACCGGATTATTACCTCTATATATACGACACACATGCGTGTGTACACCACCTGCGAAAAGAGAGAATTATCTTTCGTCACGTCATTGTCGATTAATTTGATGAACGCTGTGAGAGCCGGTGGCTTATTGACCGCTTAATTCAATTCGATTAACAGAACAATTATTAGAATTCCTTTAGGCTCGTGCTTTTACCGCAAACATTTTGGAGTAATTCGACAGATTACCACCATCTATCCACAGGCGGAGTGTTTGGCGGTTGTTTCGAGGAAGTTTTACTAGAAATTTGTGTCACAATTACGCAGCACATATGGATAATTAGATAGTAGCTGCATTAACTGTTAGAAGGTCTATTCTATTCTAACGTTGTAACTCACTTATAAGTAAGCAAACACATGGGCGGTTAAATAACAATTACAAACTGGAGCAATTTTAATTGGAATAAATAGTAGGACCTTAAATCTACACAGAAGCGTAATAAGCACACCTATAATTTGAAAGAAAACTATTATTTAAGATATGGTTCCTTGATGCAGTTATGATAAAAAGTTATGGTTTAACTGCTGATTAAATTGCTAGAATCAATTATTATATTGTTTATGTCTTTTTAATCTGTGAAATTTAAATAACATTAAAGTGAGCTAAAGGAGTGCCTCTTGAAATAGTTTCACTAAAATTGGGATCAATCCACGTCACACAGGTGTTTAATACTCTTACTACACATTCCAAAAAAAATCAAAATCAAAATAATTAATTTGTTGGCAACAACTCTCGTCCCACACGATCTTAAAATTGTAAACATTGCAATTATCTGCCGTTTTGTAACCCCCCAGTACTTCGTCCCTATACAGTGTGTCCGTAAAGTATGGAATAAATTCACTTTTTGCGAAACAAACAATTTTAACGAAATTTCCCGAAACAGGTCGATTTTTGATTTTAATTTGCTTTAATTTAGCGTTATAATTAAATATATAGAGTGAACCATATGTGAGATATGACGTCATCGACCATTTTTTTAATGGAACACCCTGTATATTGTTCGAGTTTTAGAATATACGGACCACCCTGAATCCAAAAACGTATCATACATGTCGTTTAGCTTTATAATAGCGCTATTGAAATCAGAGGAACATCTATTTACAGTTTCAATAGACTGTTTCTTTGTTGTCACATTTTTTGACATCCCTTTTGCACTTAACCGTTTAATGTAGTGTGCATTTATTTATAAAACAAGTAGGCCATTAGATTTTGTGAAAGTTAAATAGTACAAGAATTGTAGTAATTCGTGAATGTTGTATTATTGCTTGGAATTAATTTAAAGTAAAAATGAAATTAAGTGGACAGCAAAAAATTTAAACAGATCGCGAACTCAGATGGAAGTGCGTGATTTATTTAACGATAAATATCTAGAAAGACCTATAACGCAATCAACAGTAAGTAAGGTTGAAAAGAAATTTCGGGAAACTGGTACGGTTGAAAGTACACGCAAATCAGGTCGCCCCTCTGTAAATTTTGGTAGAAAATTAGACGTTCTACTTGCCGTTGAAGAAGATCCGCTTCTGTTCGTAAGATTAGTCGTGATCTTGATGTTAGCAAAACAATGGTACACAAATTATTCAAACTGGAAAAATGGCATTCCTTAAAAATAAAACTTGTACAAGGATTAAACGATGATGATCCAGGTAGAAGAATAGAATTTTGTGAAGCAATGATGGATAACTACCACCGAGACTCTTTCTTGGTATTAAACATTATTTTCTCTGATGAAGCCACTTTCACATTAAATGGCGACGTCAATCGTCAGAATTGTAGATATTGGGCAAAAGAAAATCCCAAATGGATGCGTGAGCGTCATACTCAATACCCGAAAAAGATAAATGTACGGGCTGGTATTGTAAGAAATAGAATCATTGGACCCTACTCTTTCGAAGGTAATTTAGACATATTTTCGGTTTTTAAGGGGCTTTCTTGTACCTACTTTAATTAATTTATTACCCAGTAGAATTAATCTTTGAAGTTTTGATGAAACTTCGTGGTTTCAACAGGATGGTGGGCCTCCGCATTATGCTGTAGATGTTCGAAGGTACCTAGACAAAATTTTTCTGAACAGGTGGATTGGTAGACGTGGACATATTGAATGGCCAGCGAGGTCACCAGACCTTAATCCTTAAATCTTTTATGTGGGGCCATCTGAAGAATGTTGTTTATAAAACGAAACCAGCACATATTGAAGAATTACAAGAGCGAACTCGAACAGAAATAAATAATATTTCTCAGAAAACCATAAACAAGGTTCAACAAGAATTTATTCATCGTTTAGGATACTGTCAAATACAGCAAGTGCTACAGATCGAACATTTAACATAAAGTCGTGTATCTGTTATTATTAGCTATCAATAACATTGATAAATACGATTAGTCGCCTACTTTTTTGCAATTGATAAGAAATAGTTGTTAGCACGTAGGTATCTTTCAAATTATGTCCGCTAGACCCCAAGTATCTTCCTTTTTGCTTTAGAAAATATCGAATTTATTCCATACTTTATTTGACATTAGTAAAAATAGTGACATTTCACAAAAACTAATCGCCTACTTGTTTTATAAATAAATGCACACAACATTAAACGGTTAAGTGCAAAAGGGATGTCAAAAAATGTGACAACAAAGAAACAGTCTATTGAAACTGTAAATATATGTTTCTCTGATTTCAATAGCGCTATTATAAAGCTATAAACGACATGTATGATACCTTTTTGGATTCAGGGTGGTCCGTATATTCTAAAACTCGAACAATATACAGGGTGTTCCGTTTAAAAAAATTGTCGATGGCGTCATATCTCACATATGGTTCACTCTATATATTTAATTATAACGCCAAATTAAAGCAAATTAAAATCAAAAATCGACCTGTTTCGGGAAATTTCGTTAAAATTGTTTGTTTCGCAAAAAATGAATTTATTCCATACTTTACGGACACACTGTATAAGACATATTTAAACCATGTTTTTGCTAGTCTATTGACTTCCTGGTTTTCTTCTATACTAGAATGCTCAAGAACCCAGCACGGTTTCAATTTTGCACAATAAATCTTATTCTTGTCGCCTGTGAAATTCTGAACTGTTTTCCAAGGATCTAAGCGCAGCAAGAGGTGGATTTTGTCCGTGTCAAATTACTATTTCAGCTCTAAGAATTGCATGAAACCGTGCGAGTGAACAAGTAGTCTTGCTTGCACATTAAGGTACGCTCGGTACGAGTTAGTCTTCGAACGATTTTAATAAGGTAACTCACTAAAATCGTTCTAAGTCTAAGTCGTACCGAGTGTACGTCTGTATACGTTACCAGATCTTCTAGCTATATATTATAACCTCTACTAACCATTTCCGCTAAATCAATCCGTTTTCTTTCTCTTGACCGTTCTGTTGGATCCGAGTAACGTTGACCAGCAAGTGCCCCGTTGTAAATGTGTCGAGTGAAAATGTTGGCTTCCATATCTGCACCTTAACCGTCGTGCCGTAGACGAGTAGCGTTGGCTAGCAGGAGCCCCTGAAGGAGCCAATAACGTTGGCCTTAGTATACCTTTTCTTTAAAAACCTAGTATAATAGATAGTAGTAGTGAGTAATAACAGAAATAAGAGTTAATTCTGGAGAATTATAATGAAATGTAATACCATAAACTAGGTATCATTGTAAAAAGAATCGAAAGACCTTTCAATAAAATTGAGGTACCATTCAACCCTCCTTTCTATTTAAGATTTTTGGGGTCAGTTCCATCCTGTCCAAGAGATTGCAGATGAGGGTTTGTTTGTACGCCTAATAAATGTCCCCCTGAAAATCAAAGTTGACGTGTCTGAGCATTTTATTTTCATATGATATTAGATACCGTTAGATGCCTCGTTTTCGAATGGCCACCATGTATTATTGAAGGCTAGCTGTTTCATTTCGCTACTTCGAGATTCTAAATTGGTAGATTGGTTGTTACTAGCAGTTGTGCAGGCACATATTAAGGATAAATAATTTTCCAAATTGTTGTAAAGAAGCACCAGCTGTCAAACGGCAGATTGTGATACATAGCATTACCCATGGGATTTCTATCGTATTAAGCCTCGAGATTTGTCGTCAAGACTTTTGAAACAAGTGCATTGTTACATTAATTACATTAATTATCCTAATTATCGAAAGGCAAAGTAATGTTAAGTACATTCATTATCCTAATTATCGAAAGGCAAAGTAATGTTGCAATTAGCTGTTGCATCTCCGGTTGGAATCCGAGTTTTGGGGATAATGCGTCAATCTCTTCTAGAAAATTGAGACGGGTCATGTCTCGCAGTGCCCCTCATTGGGGCAAAGATATAAACCGTTTCTCAGCCAATGTAACACAAAACAAGGCTATAGAAAATATTATATTGCATTTCTCAATGTTGGTGTGAAGAGATCAATAATCCTGGAAACTGTAAATTTAAAATGTTCCCAAAACTGTCAACTGTTATGTTTGCTGTTTCTTTATAGTAGGTAGCCGTCATAAAATTACTTTTATTTCCGTTTCGAGGGCGGGCAACACAAAAAGTACTTTTATTTTCTAATGGCAATCAGCACTAGTTCAAAAAAAAATTACTATATTTTACGGCCCCGTATTTCTGGAAATTGTGCTAGAATAGCTTTCCGGCCGGTTGCATATATTTTTACTCAACATTGTACCTTGGATAAACAAGTCACTTTCTGTCGGAAGATCTTGGCTCTGACAGCTTAGCGAATTATTTGCCCGGTCTCTCGTAAGTTCGGCACTTACTGCAGATTAGTAAAACTGGAAACTGTTGCAGCGATGTAAATGCTTGCTAACCGTAAAATTTATTATTTTTTGCGAAGCATCATTGGCAGCATTGCAAGATTTGAATCCAATGTCGCTGCAGATTCAAGGCTTCGGTTTTTAAACAGCTTCTCATTGGTTGTTTCTTTATTTTTTACAAAAGAGATCTCTTGTTACTTTATGTGCTGTCCGTCTTCGTGCTTTCTCTTTCCTTTTGTACCGTCACTGTACCTGTCACATTATTCCACAACGCTAGGCAAAGTTCTTCTCTCTTAAAACCAAATCCATCCAGGTGTTTCGTACGAAATTGTGATGTTTTCTAGCTCTAAAAGCTTTAGAAAATGTATGTTAAGGTAAAGCTTCTATTTGATTTGTTATTATAGTTTTTTCTGGACTGGCCAGTAGGAAGCATAAACGAAATCATTATTATTCCATTCTTCCTTGTACATTTCTTGTAATTCCCTAGGTGCTATAAGACACTGACATGTTTATTGCTTTGCTCAGAAACAATGACTACACAAGCCTGCATTTCCTCACTATTTAAAAATTATCTTGATTTCAGAAGCTGTACTTTGTTATTTTGATGTACTGTATCCAAATATGACATGCATGGACAGTTTATGAAAAAACATTACATGCGTACCTTCACTCGACATGACTTCGAACGGTTTTATTAGGCGACAGTGTACTATTTTGTCAGTCCATCCCCTCCACATTTAACGCGACCGTTTCTTCGATAATCATAATGTCACATTACGAAAAATACGCTATTTCCTTTATCGAAGAAACGGTCACGTTAAATGTACATATATAGAGGAGATGGACTGACAAAAGCAGCATACTGTGGCTTAATAAAACCGTTCGAAGCCGTGTCGAGTGTACGTATTAGTACGGGTTTATTAAAACCAAGTTTATCTTAGGCTTACTCTGCCGCGCTTTAGCGATTTAACTGCTTTGAAAGTCTTTTTTCAAGCTTTGCCAAACCATTGGCAGTTGAAAAAAAAGATTTCGTTTTACCTAGCGACCATTGATGAAGTTCTGAAAGAAACGGATGTCGTTTTCGAAATCAACACATCAAGAAACATAAGAATATGAAAAATTCATGAATACAATTTCCCCATTACAGACTTGTGCTAATTGCTTAATTAATTTGCCTTCAAATTCGGTTGTAGTACTTTTGGATCTATGTAATAAGGATTTTCTCAGAATTATATGCTAAGATGCTAAAAAATTACAAAGGCTCGTTACATCCTTTTAAAGAATACTTCCTGTTTGTATCGGCATATTGTCATGCATATTTAAAATGTTCATGTAGTATTAATTGGCTTAAATCCAAATACAGGATTTAAAAAAAATAAGCGGTTTCTTATTTCACTTATATAAGCATATCTATACAAGCGTATATTGCATATATAAAAACAAATACAATAAATCATTCCTTTTATAAAAGGGTACGCAGCAGATAAATGACAATTTTACAGAAATTTACATATATAAAATTTGTATTGATTTTACCAAACCTACCATAACCGAAAGTGCATAACTTTCCAAGGCGAACTTATTTACAATCTGGTAAATAACAGTGGACAGGGAAAATTTTAAAGAATGACATGTGATATCGCAAAAGGATATCGTATCTGTTTAAATTGGTCGCATTCGCATAAATATTTTTTCTGGCTTATTTTTAGCTCGTTAGGTAATATCAACCATTGGTTTGGAGAGACGTGGTCGACGTATGCAGCAGCTTGATTGGATACCTTTTTTCCTATTAAAATTTATACATAAACCAGCCGGTGAATTTAAATTAAGCTGTCAAAATTTCAGAATTTTTATTCACAGAAACTCGACAGTATAAAGTGTTGCATTAAAGAAAATATACACATTTAATCTTACATTACTGCTTGGATAAAGAATCGGCACGTAAGAAAGGCACACCTGAAAATTGCGACGGTTGATTTGCCGACGTCGTTGCACATATTAAATTCCTCATACGTGTTTCGATCATGCTTGAATATCTGAGATAGTTTTACGCACATCACTATTCAATTTTTGGTTAAGTAATATTACAAATATGAAGAGCACTCCACTAGATCGTTCTAGGAGCTGCTTAGTCTTCAATATCAATAACATCACATCGATCAAATAAAGAAAACACTATATATAATTTTATAATATTTATTATTAAATTTCAGTAATGAAAAATTAAAAAAGTGAAAACTAGTTCAATAAAGAATTGAACAATTTCACTAATTTGTAGTGTTTGCAGGTGTAGAATCTATTATATTTCTGCCAGTTTTTTTTTTATTGATGTTGCTTTGAGGAACTCGACTTTTTCTTGTTACTTGCTGAAAGAAGCTGGGTAGCTGATATTTCTTCCATTGCAATCTGTCAGCGAAAAAAGAAAGGCAGTAACATGCTCACCAAAAAATACGCGACTAAAACTAACTAAATTTTCTTTAACAAGATTACAATTTGAAGTACTTCAAGGTGTTAAATCGTAAAAATTGACGTTATTATTCAAAAGAACTATAATAACATCTCCACTACATTAAATTTTCGTAAAACATGATCTAACAGTAACGAAAAACATTATTTTGAATCGCAGCGGAAATGCAAAGAGAAAAATGCTAGTAGATTCTCACTCGCTAGACCAGCATGTTCTTCTATGACATCTTCCACTCGTCTAATTGACTTGCGCTCCGGCCAAGCAAACGAATCAGGTGTTGCACTGAAACATAAAACACCATCAGAGACTTGACCTACACAATTTATATTTTAAAGTAACAGTCACTAAGCAATAATTGAAATTAAAACAGGGAAGTATGTGCAAAACATGTAGGTATTCAGAGAATGTTAACCAAGCCAATCAAATCTGGAAACAACACTATCTCTTCGGGAGGACGCTTCGTCCGATAAGGCATTCATGGGCGATAAAAAAATCTATCTAGAGGCACGTTCAAAAAACGACATACAGTGAAGCAGTTATTTTTTGAACGTCCCAATGCAGATTTGCTATTTAGAGCAGCCCGTATTATTATGACCATGCTGGCACATAGAAATCGAACTCATGCATCACTGTCCAAAGTACCTCGTAGGTTTTTGAAAGTAATTTAAGCCATCGCTTTTAGTCACCAGTGGTTTCGTAAAGCCACTACTATGGCGTTTTCATCATTTTAGTGCCACATTTCAACGTTAAAATTAAAATAAAAAACTAAAAATGTTAGTTAACAATAATCAGCGTCTATTTTCAGTTTAGAACTCAGTTCTAAGAGGAGACACTTATTTTTATGCCTGCCATTATTTCTAAAAAATTGTTCATTTATCATGCTTGATTCAAAAGCTTTATTAGTTGATTTTGACGTGTTTTGTTCCGTACTAGGTGCAAATCTGGCGAAGAACATTTGAGATGATTTTGAACCAATCAAACTAACCTCACTTTTTTACCTGTGCAAACGTTATTGCAAATTGATACAGTATTTATATATGAGATGCATCAATGCCGGACCAGATCAATTTGGTTCTGAACCAATACACAGTTATGTACGGTATCTATGGTATTTCAAGTCGTTCGCAAAAAAAGCAACTTTCAGTATTCAAGTTCTGAGATCAGATCGTTGATAAATTAAAGAAATGAAAGCGAGCCTAAATTCGTTCCTTGGGGAACTCCAGAGGTTGGCGAGAGTCATCCGATGTTTGTAAGATAATATCCAGAAAACAATACAAACGCAGAGGACAAATTAACAATTTCAAATTTATTAAAAGATAGTGAATGGTCCATGTGGCCAAAGGCTTTGGTTATATCAATATACAGAGTGGGTGACCACATTCACTTCGGTTGATATACAAAAAACGGTAACACATATTTAATTTTTTTTGTTGGAGCATGTGTAGGTCCATTGGGAGCATGTTTTAAAATTATTTTGAAATACAGAGGGTGTTCCAAACGAAAGTTACACGTCAAAGTTATTTACATTTAAACGGAACACCATGTATATTAAAGTAGTCTTCAGGCTTTCACGGCGGCTGTTGATGGCTGCTCTTCGGTTCTCGGTTTCTCTGCCGTGTAGAAAGATTGTGGTACTTGACGTTTCGATCATCTTGTCGTGATCTTCTTCAGAAGTGAAGAAACAATTCACACTATATTGACTTTTACAAAGAAACTGTAAGAGATAGGTATAGGGAACCTAACCTAATAACATTTAAAAGAGAAATAAAATTAAAATCGAATGACGGTGCTAGATACAGAGTGTTCCATTTAAAACAAGCAGGTTATTGAGCATTAATTGTACCCACAATTAGAGATAACATTTTAACCATATTGTATAATTTTTAGAAAACATCTTTATTTTAGCATTATATGTAATGGTTGTGCTAACGCAATAATACAACTTGAAACATGGAACTTAAATACGTACGCTAGGTACTCATTCTAAATATTGATCTACATTTTCAAAAATTGAAATATCTGTGTGTTGAATCAGTCTTGAAACTGTTGAACCTAGGTATAGGGAATATAACAGTAACTTGCCTTTATTCAGTCTGCTTCATCGAAATATGCAATAATACACATAGTGTTCCATTTAAATTTTGATAACTTTGATGTGTAACTTTCTTTTTGAACACTCTGTATATTCCAAAATAATCTTTTATATAATCAGGAATTAAAAGATACGTACATAAAGGTCAAAAAATACATATATTAATTCCAAAATAATTTTAGAGCGTGCTCCAAATGGACCTACACACGCTCCAGCAAAAAGATTTTAAATATGTGTTACCGTTTTTCGTATATCAACCGAGGCGAATGTGGTGCCCCACCCTGTATATAACATCAACATTCTTGTCACGATTGCCGAATTAGTGATAGTTGATCTCTTAGCCATGCTGGGAATCCCTACCTGTACTTGATTTTCAAATATGTGACACCAGAGCAATCCTAGAATTCAATTCCAGTTTAATCTTTTTATAGTAATCAATTTGCCTGCGCATTTTATCGGATGAGATGCTGACGTGTTTGTGGGTTAAGAAATACTGTCTCAATTATCACGAAATCAGTTTTTAGCATTAGATCATATTTGTAAGAAGTAAAACTTGAATAATTATTGATATTCTTGATCCATTAATTTTACATTAAAGTCAGGTATTTTTTACCAATTAACCGACTGATCGATGTTTGTAACATTAAATTTTATATGATAGATCAGATCAACAAATTACAGGTTACACCCAGATAAATTTCATTTGACAAATCGCTAATAATAATTTGTTTGGAGAAAGAAGTATTTCCGTCAAGCGTGAAACCGCGATTGGTGCATGTAAATACACTCGCTATCTTCTCTAATCGATAGAAACAATTATTGCCGCGTATAAAGAAGGAGGAAAAAGAGCCGCGACACGGCCTCGCAAATTGATACCAGCGTTAGAATCTAATGGTGCTGTTAAATATTCGAAGCACCTGAGAAAAAGCGCCTGTCCGAAGAAGTTAATAAATTGCACTATTAATCGAGGATCATGATATGTAGTTGGCATATTTTTATGCAAATATCCATTTCCTTAGTGCATAAACTGTTAGAATGTAGTTTTTAATACGTCTGCAAGACAAAACGTTTGCTATATTCTAGAAGTAATTAATGCAAATGGGTTCGCCTGGAAAATAATGTTTCTGGTTTATTTTCTACCTCAATTGAACAATGTTAAACGCATGCGTGTAATAATTTAGCACCTTCTGATACTTGGAATTCTTCGTGTTTAATGTACTAGTGAAACATTTCTTTAAAGTGATATTAATGACTTTCCTAGTTTTAGATTACCAGAACTTAACTGTCAGTATTTTGCGGTTCTATACCTAGCAGTTTCAGTTGTGAGAAAATACAGATATTTAATATATTTGAGAAAACCAATAGTTTAATATCGGTTTAATGTGAATTCCGAAGTCTTCAAGTGGCTGAATCTCATGAATATTCCCATCGGTGAAAGAGCGGTGATTACTTTGTACCATACCTACTGTACCAATACACTAGATAATTTCCAATAAATTATATCTACTACACAAAATAAGTACATATTTAAATAAATAAAATATACATGGATTACCTCGATTCAACTTTTCCCTCGTATTTAAATTCAGTGCGCTGTCAAATTAATTAGTTGCAAATTTTAGTCAAGCAGCTTAACAGATGTTACAACCTGGAATGTATGTACCTGAAAATCGTAAAAAAATATATATTTTATGTCTCTCGTATATTAAACAGTTATTACTTATGCATGTGAGAATACTTATCAGATATTACCTATAAAAAGTAGTCGTAAATTTTTTATAGAACCTTTTTTTCTGTAATTCACCCATTCAGAACGTCCTTTAGTTTACATTGCACCCTTTATAACCGCAACATACATAATATTTCTGTTTTTTGTTTTGTTTTTTTTTTCTGGAATATAGTTTAAACATTATCTTCAGTTGAGAAAATAACAAGCAAGAATAATTACACAATTTCGAGTAAATGCAACTATCTCCGTAATTTATACCCTGGCGCTAATAATTAAAACCTACCTCCATCATACCACCTAAATTTGCGAAACAAGCGAAATGAAATCAAGCCAAAATAACTTTAGTTCCGGCCACGTTGTTGAGCAAATGTGTGAATGTTTTCTTAGAGAATAGTTACCCATTCAAACAAAACTTGTTCAAGTTTCCTAAATCTGACTATCTTAGTGCATGCTATAAATACTGGATGAGTTTCTTATTTGAGCTGCTTGGTAGTCAGTTCATAGTTTGAACATTCAGGAATCGAAGATAGTCCAGTGCCTCTCCGGTAAGTGAAGCCTAGCATAAATATAAAATTGAACATTATTGATCCATCACAAACTAGAATTCCTGAAAAGGTACTAGAGGCAACCACCCTCTCTGCTGGCCTTTATCAGACTTGCTCATTTTCATCTGGTGGGTTAAGCTTACACTTGTTTTGTTTTAAAACAAAACTCGCTTCCGGTCGTTAGTGATGCAATCCTCTAAAACACAATCTAGTAACTTTACATTTCCTTGTGAATTATATAGTTCCCTACTGTGCAATCCTTCTTCTGAATGTTTGTGTAACTCCTCAATGACACACACTGAAATAGAATCTTTATAAAGATATGGCAGGTATCAATTCTCTCTTCTGGCCTGAACCTGAGTTGCTCATATTCACCTGGTGAATTAATGATAATAGTAAGTCATGCCATAGCATCACCCACCAGCCTGTGCCAATTCTAGGTGGCATCGGCTGGTTATGAGTTATTATTATTGCACCATTACGTTTCCGTATTTGCCATAGAATTTGGGAAACTACAGAAAACCTAATTCAGAAAGGATGTGCCGACGTTCATATTTGGTACCGATCGATTAGGACGCAAATGTATTAGCCACAACACCACTCGCTTGATTCAGCTTACCCTTGTCTCGTATTAAAACAAAACACGTTTCCACGCGTTAGTATTTCCCTTCAAAGCATAGCCTAGTAACTTTGCGTTCCCCTTCGTTCATCTTCTCTCTTCTTCTTCGTTCCGATCTTTTATTGATGACCAAGAGTGCGTTTTTGTAATAAGTGCAGCGTCTTTACAAGCTGTATTCTCTATCTGGATTATATTTTCCAATGGTTGGTTTTTAATGGTTTTGTTGAAACATAACCTCACCGCAAATAATGTTGATGACAGCTTATTTTCTTCAAGGTCATCTACTGGAACTATGTCATTGGTGAAGTCTCGCTTTCATGACAATCTCAAAATATAGTTGCACCATATCGATTTCTACCGCCATATTGGAGAGAATGTTAGAATTTAAATTTTCTGACACGTCTTTAAGGATTCCAACTACGATAGAAACTATACAATTAGTGCTAAACAACATTTTATAAACTAAGAATTACCAAGAAGAGATTCGCAGGTGTTAGGTTCAGAACATAATAAAACTCGTTAGGTGAGTAGAGTAGTAGAGTATGTCGAGCATTGATAATCGCAATTCTTTCTTTGTACCAAATTCACCCTCAAAGGGTGGTAAATCACTTTAGTCTTCGTGATTTATCCCATTAATTCGTAAACGAAACACTTCCAACGTAATTTCTTGTTAATTTACTATTAAATGAAATAACTATTTTTCCGCTATAATTTCTTTCATTTGAATACAAATAAAATGTTTTCTTTTGCGGATTTCATCAACCGTATTTTCGTCGACATGACACTTTATCTGAAAAAACATTTTCAGTTTTTGCATACTTGACTTTTTATATTGATTAGTCTACGAAACGTTGGAATTCCCAGAAATAAAGCGCCAATGTGTTGCGTCATCATCTCATGATCGGTAAGCGGCAATAATTATTGCTTTCCTTGTACATGATTCACTATTATTGTATAATTATTTTTATTGAAGTATCAGTTAGATGTTCTAGCCGTACAAAACGGTGTTGATTACTGCAGTTTTGGAAACTTTTTATACTTGCGATATCGTGGCAAAACAAAAGATTGCTGTCAACAGCTGAGCTCATGACCGTGTTGGAAGACGATGAAAATTCTGCTACGTGTAGACGAATTAACGGATGAAAAGGAGCTTCATGACTACATACATATGTGAGGACGAGAGATATTTATCAGATGTTGTAGAGATTTGTATACAACAAGGCAATAGAATGAAGAGATAAATGATTCGGAACAAATCGAAAATAGAATTGTCAGTAAAACTCGTTTTGAAGGTTTTTCATTGTACTGTAGTGACGAGGTTTTGGGAAAAATTATATCTTTGACAATAAAGTATGCGTGCGATAACGATCGAAATTTATTTAGTAAATTTGACAAAATTAGCCTAAACCGATTTTTCGTCATACCAGTAATTTTCGGGATATCATTCATTACAAGCTACAGATTTTTATTGATCGAAAGATGAGGACAAAGGACATAGGTTAGATATTGTACAGGGTGGGCAAATTTCGATGTTTTGATAAGGGATCTCGGTAACTATAAGAGGTATCAAAAAACGGACCACGCATCCTCGATCTGTTTTTTCGAAAAAAGGATTATAGTGAAAACCAAATTTGGCTATCGGTTTTCGGTTTCGAGTTATCCGTGAAAATTCGATTTTTCCCATTTTCTTTTTATCAGGATATCTCGGCTATTTATGGAAATGGACAAAAATGACTTGTACGTTCTTCAGGCACTTTTTTGATTAGAATGCAGTGGCGTTAGGGATTTTTTGAAAAAAACTGTATTATACCAAAAAATTAACATTTTCCATTGATTTTCATCATTTCATAGTTTTTTCTGTTAGTAGGGTTGTGTCATTCAACATACATGAATCTGTCAGTAGGTTTATAAATAGTATCAATAGTTTAAGTTGATTATTTGATTGTTCGCAATAATAATAATGCTGAAGCTGCATGTAAAGCATATTTTAATCGTTACCCGGAAATAAGGCAACCTAATAAATCTATTTTTGAATGAATGAAGAAAATCTCATTCCCTATTAAACCATCGAAATTTGCCCACCCTGTACAAGTAGGAACAGATTCTATTGCATATAGCATATACCGGGTGTCTCAACAAGGGTAACGAGGTACGGTATTAGGGAAACGGATGTACCTAGAAATTTGAAACACAAAAATTGTTGAGTAAATCGGCTAAGAAAAAATGCTGGAAATTATTTTCGAGTTTCTGAAATGGCCTCCAGGGGGCGTAATTGCCATTCCGAATTTTAAACCCCGTTTTATGCAAAATTTTCTTATATCAATGATAGTCATAGTGAATACAATTTTAAAGATGAGACAAATTCAAATATTTTTTGTTAAATGCTTTTTGCTCTACCTCTGAAAAGAAAGTGGTGGGGAGCGCTAGAATATTTTCGGAAATAAATGTCGATAACTCTAAAAAGGCTTAACGTATCTTAATCAACTTGGAGTCGTTAAAAAGGGAGTTTCCTAGACTATCAATTGAACTGTGAGTGAGGTGATTATGTTTGCTTACCTTGCCGCTAGATGGCGTTTTTTTGACATAATCGCAAAAGAAATAACTTACTGCAAAAAAATTAAATGCAATGATATCACTTTTTTTACGTCATTACATAGTCAATCAAGAGTCTAACAAGCCAGTGAAAACCGCATCTCAATATCTTTATCCTAACCTAAGATATGAATAAAGAAATTTATACTAAAAAAAAAATACATTTTGGGAAGCATTTCCGCTTTAAGGTTTGTTATTAATGTCTAGTTATTCCTAATTTAGCAAGTAAAATGCTAATTTATTATTTCGGATGCCAAGCGATAATACAAAATGTTGTTATTTATCTTTGTTACTTTTTTTTACAATGCCTTTAAGGACACCATAGTGTTTAATATCTTATATTAGTACTACGTTGTGATATTGTCACCCGTTTTCAAATATTTAGTGTTATCATATTTTTTTTTATTAAAAGTTAGGTTTTTAGTCAATAATCGATTATTGAGTACCAATTTGATTAATTATTGACGTAATGTAAGTAATAAAATCCTTTGACAGAAATCATTCTTTTCTAATTATCAAGATTGCCATGAAAACAAATAATGTCGTTTATATCTGACATAACTCTACGCATTTTTTATGTCGTTGTTTGATGCTTGTCAAAGTGTCAAAGTCTCTTGATATCCTGTTCTAAATAGTCGGTTTAAATTTTAATATTTAAATTAATTGTCTTACTGTGATTGTGTTTATTGCATTAAAAATGTCTTATCAAAACGCTTGTGTGGCTGAGCGTGTGTACGCAGCAAATTATCCCAATAGAAGACATTTTAGTAGAATGGTATTTAGACGCTTAAGTAGATGTTTGCGCGAAACAGGACGGGTTCATCCTAATCCAGTGCCTAGAAAAATCGACACGCTAGGAACGAACAAAACGTCATTAATGTTCTTGCTTATGTTAACATTTAAGTTTAAGAAGAATAAGTTTGGACTTAGGAATTAGTAAATCATCGGTACAACGAATCCTAAGAGATCACTATCTACACCCTTATCATATTGAACTACATCAGGCTCTTTTAGAAACTGATTTTGATAGGAGATTAGACCACTGTAATTGGTTGAATTCTATGATAGATGAGGATCCCGATTTTTTATCTCGAATATTATGGACCGATGAAGCTGCTTTTTCAAGCGATGGAGGAGTCAATTTGCATAATATGCATTATTGGTCGCCAGTAAATCCACATTGGATGCGTGAGGTAAGCTATCAAAATCGTTGGAGTGTGCACGTCTGGTGTGGTATCTTAGGCAATCGAATTATAGGACCATTTTTTTTTAAATAATAATGTTAATGGCGAAACTTATTTGTACTTTTTAAGAAATCACTTGCCAATTTTATTAGAAAACGTGCCTTTACAAACGAGAAGAGATATGTGGCTGCAACACGACGGATGCCCTGCACACTTTTCTCATTAAGTCAGGAATTTTTTAGACCAAGTTTATCCAAACCGTTGGATAGGAAGGGGCAGTTTGTTTCCATGGCCTGCCAGATCTCCAGACCTTACTGTCCTTGACTTTTACCTTTGGGGTAAAATAAAAGATATTGTTTATCAGACTCGCCCTACTACCCCAGAAAACATGATTGATCGTATCCGAAATGCTGTAGCCAATATTTCAAGAGCTGAAACCAGCACAGCCGTATTAAATACACGACGCAGGATAAGTTCCTGCAAAGAAAATGACGGAAGGCACTTTGAACATTTATAAACACTTTTTGATTTTCCTTTCAATCAACCTTGTTGTGTTTTATCGTTCTCCAGTTATTAGTTTCATAGATTCTATAATTTTTTATTATTTTATAAGCATTGCGGCTCGTTGGACTTTAAGTTAGTTTCCTTACAGTTCCCACACTTATTATTTTATAATTGTTTTGGCTGTTGGCTTTCGAAGGTATTGTAAAAAAAAGTAACAAAGATAAGTAACAAAATTTTATTTCGATTTAAAATATCGTTTATCATCCCAAATAATAAATTAGCATTTTATTTGGTAAATTAGGAATAATAATTAGACATTAATAACAAACCTTAAAGTGGAAATGCTTCCCAAGATGTAATTTTTTTTAGTATAAATTTCTTTATTCATATCATAGGTTAGGATAAAGATATTGAGATGCGGTTTTCACTGGCTTGTTAGGCTCTTGATTGAGTATGTAACGACGTAAAAAAAGTGATATGATTACATTTAATTTTTTTGCAGTAAGTTATTTTTTTTGCGATTATGTCAAAAAACTCCATCTAGCGGCAAGGTATGCAAACATAATCAGCTCACTCACAGTTCAATTGATAGTCTAGGAAACTCCCTTTTTCACGACTCCAAGTTGATTAAGATACGTTAAGCCTTTTTAGAGTTATCGACATTTATTTCCGAAAATATTCTAGCGCCACCCACCACTTTCTTTTCAGAGATAGAGCAAAAAGCATTTAACAAAAAAAAAATTAATTTGTCTCATCTTTAAAACTGTATTCACTATGATTATCATTAATATAAGAAAATTTTGCAGAAAACAGGGTTTAAAATTCAGGATGGCAATTACGCCCCCTGGAGGGCATTTCAGAAACTCGAAAATAATTTCCAGCATTTTCTCTTAGCCGATTTACTAAATAATTTTTTTGTTTCAAATTTCTAGGTACATCCGTTTCCCTAATACCGTACCTCGTTACCCTTGTTGGGACACCCGGTATATTTATCATTTAATGATCAACTTGATAAAAGTAATAACTTTTCTAAACTAAAATTTGGGGTATTATCTGTCTATGAGCGATAAAATGTTATTTTTTTGTCGACGCAGTTGTAAAATGTACTGTAGTGTCTATGTAGTTTTAATACAAAACAAACTCATTCCTTATGGTGGAATAAAAAAGAACCAATTGGGCCTGTGAGAAAACATTGTTTCAGCTGTTTAGAAACCATTTGTTCATCGCACTATTATTTATAAATTTTTCTCTTCTTGCAAGTTATTTTATTTGCTGCAAAATCAGTGTTTTTATGCCATCGAAATTGTCCAGGAAAACTAAACATGTAATAACACAATGGGCTCTGTCAGAAATATGAAGGAAAAAGATCCTAGTGCTAATGAATTATCTTTTGATGATAAATAAAGAAATCTTGTTAGTTGGTGGAATGACAATTATGTGGTCACAGTTTCAACAAATAACTGTACTATCGAACCTGTCGTAGACGCAAAAGATACAACAGGAAAGAAGAGAAAGACAATTTTAGTCCTCAGTTAAACGGTATTAGCGAGTGTAATCAACTACAGGGCCTGATTTCGTTAAGAAGCGAAATTGGAAATTACCCTGCGAACAACTGCAATGAAAAGTAGTTTTAATTTATTCGATCTCGTCAGCGATGCTCCAAATGGAAGATTTAATTTCATCTAAACTTGCTTCTCAACCTTAATCGTATAACACCTGCGACAATGAGGTAATTTCAACTCATCGTTTGCTGCTAGTCTTCACATTCAAACATTTTGCTGTTCATACTATCAGCCTTTTCAGAATGTGAGTAAAGACTGTTGTTGTTGTCTTCTTCTTCTCCTTGCATATCTTACTTCTTTTTCGCTATACTTGTTGTCCACATCAATTCCAAATAAATATATAATTAACAAATATGAAATGAGTAGCAAGAAGACAATCACATCTTTGTTAGCGAACAAGTCGGTACCACTTGCGCGCCAACATATTTGAAGAGCAAAAGATGAAGAATTGCTTGTCAGAATATAAAATTATTACAAATTCTTTCCACAATAAATTATACGCTTGGCGCATTCGATGTTATCTAACCCGTACATAAAAGCTCGCTTCTGGAATATATTCCCCCGCTGATGCTTACATTAAACAGTAATTATAACATTTCATCCCAACCAAAACGTAATTAAGTTAGTGTATGCAAATGGTTATCAAAACAAACATCCTTGAATTAATTCGCATATAAAAAAAAGTATCGTGCACGTCTAAGCAATGCAATTAACGTTGAAATAATCTCGTGACAAGCTATTGACCGCTCTCGCGCACTCTTTAAATATAATCACACATCTCTACTTCCTGTTAGATAAAAAAAAGAACGCCATGTAGATGCTCACCAAATCGTTGCGATGTGACCTAAATGGACTGCGAGCACGAGAGACGATCATCTCGGCGGTGCTTCTATACATTAGATGAAGAACACGTGTCTGTACGGTTCTTAAACGGACGAATCGCGAACTGAAGATGATTTATAACAAAAAGATAATCTCCCGTACTGTGTTATTACAGACGCGAGAGCAGTAAAACGTATAAAAGAAGATAAAGAAGGAGATGGAGAGACACTAGAAGGCAGGCACCACATGGAGAATAGAAAAACTGGAGTGATATAGCTTGACTTTACCGGGGCATTGAACATCCTGCAGGCAAACACGCGCTATTCTACACTTCTATACCATATATATATAAAATTAATATGTTTGGGTAGAGTTAGTTGATTTGGAAAAAATGATCATGGGATGAGTGGCATCCGGCTGAGCGACGGAAATTATTAACTGCATTTCTCGAAACAGGTTGCGCAAAGTAGTAAAATGTTATAAATGGAAACGGTTGCCGCTTTTATATTCTTTGAGGAAGACTCACGTATGTGATATAGTAGACAGAGTATAATTGACTAACTCCTAATTTTTGTGTAGCAAAAAGTACAGTAACTGAAGTGATGATAACTTATAATTACAGTTTTGTAACTCATTTCAGCTTCTTTATTTACTTCCTGCCGTAATTAACGCGTGTTGATTTGATACTAATTTTGCAACACAACAATAGTAGTATCTATGGTAAAAAACGTCAATGCACTTTTGCAGGCTATGCCATGTTATAGACAACTTAGTCAATGCTTACTAGTTGTGTTGTGTTTGTTTTGTTTTATAACACAATGGAGAGCCGTGGCAAACGAATTTTGAAATGGTAAGTTAACTAAATTCAACTATTGTATATCATAAACTTGAAAATAATAAAGAAAAAATTTCAACGGACGATGATAATATCAAGGAAATCTTATTTAGCAGATTCGGACGTGGATCCGGGATTTATTCCATCGCGTAGCTCTGACTCGGACAATTCTACTGCTGATAGTGATTATGAAATACCTGAAGTCTATTTCAATATCACCGTTAGAATATGAACATATTCAGAGCCCTTCGAACGCTATGTTTCATGGTAAATGTATTGTAAAAGAAACAAGAAGTAAATATAAAAAAATGAACATGAGAAAGAAAGAAAACAAGACCAGCCGATAGAAAGTTGTGCAACTTTTTATAAAAACACTTCATCTCAGAACGTGGATGTGAGTCAACTCTCTAGCCAATTAGATGGTGATGCGATAGAACATGAAGAACGGCTAGAAAATGAAGATAGTATTGGAAAAAACTGTATGATCTAACACAATCAGACTGGGGTCCTCCGGAAGGAAATCGAACCGGTGGGCTCCTCTGCCCCGTGCTACCCATGTTAGACAAGTTTTCTTGTCAACGTTGGACGGGTCAACGTTGGAGACGCTTTAGCGAACTCCTACCTCACATCAAACTCCACGGGGCCTAGGCCTCCTTGCGGATGGCTACTATCGGCCAAGCGTGGGAAACGGAATCCGGCCGTGAGATACAACCAGCCCGCCCGTGAATTAAACTACGGGGACGGCCGGGCAAGAGCCCTACCCCAAAGTGCCAACCGCGCCAACTCTTTCGCCCCTCCGGCGATCAAGTATCCGCGGCAGCTACAGTGAAACCGTAGGGTCCCAGAATCACCGAGTTGTTTTAGGATGAAATTGAAGGTTTCCCCAACCAGACAACCAGCGGGCGGACTACTCCTCGGCGAACCGACTTTTATCCTCCTCTACTATCTTCGCCAAATTCTCTCGCCACGCCCGTTTCCCTGAGTGTGGCCACCAAGGATGGGGTAGTGCAGCTGCAGAGTTCTCTAGGTAAGCGCCGTAGGGTGCCTCACTTACCCACCGTATATTCCGACGGTTAGCGGCCGGACACCGGAGCGTATGCCCATGCCTACGCTCAAGCATCCTCCTCTATATACGAAGTCTACTCTCGCCACGCCCGTTGCCCTGGAACTATGAAACCAGGGATTGGGTAGTGCAGCCGCAAAATTTTAAGGGTCGACGCTATAGGGTGAACGCCGACCCGGACTTCAGTGGTCAATGCTCACGTTTTATTCAAACTTGTGGAACAAAGCAACATTATCGGTAATTGAAGATTTTGAAGTTTTTTGAAGTTCCGGCTTTTCATCCTCCGTCCCGCAGACCCTGCAGTCTCTATTCTGTTTCAGACATACTTTTGTCATGTGTTCCCCAAAGTGACAATGCCCTCTAAGAGAACCTCTGAAGATACGTAGTCTGTTCCTAGTTAGTTCTAGCTTTGTTTTATATGCTTGTTGTAATTTTGAAGGAATATCTTGGATATGTTTGAGTTCTTGTTTTGTAGGTGCTTATACCTACACCGCTGTTCTGGCAAATTTGTATCCCAATGAGAGGTGTTATTGAGTGGCCAAGTACACCACCAGATCTTTCACTTTTGAATTTTTTTCGGGAAATCGCAAATATAAAGTATATGCTACAAACGAGCATTGACTGCCTCGCTTCACTATGACTAATAATATCTATTATGATACGAGTATTCACTTATAGTCCCTATTGGTCACCCAATAACTAAAGACGTCTAGGATCTTCTTGGGAGGTCTGACTCTTGACCACCGCCACCTAGTCGCACATGATGTGTTCTACTGTTTCACTATATTCGGAACAAAATTGCCAGTCAACTTGCCCAGCCTCTTCAGGTGATGCTTCAGAGAACCGTGGTCATTTAATAAAGCAGTGGTGGTGCTGAGATAGCTCTTCCTGAATTCAAAGTGATTTAACCTTTTCATTGTCTTAGTTTTGGAATGTTAGTCCAGTAAGAAACTTTTTGATTTATCTTCCTCTGTTCATGATAAGTCTTTGTTTTGCTTTTAGTAACGTTGCAAGTCTTTGCAAGACTCTCGACAATCCTATTACCCTCACATCTATTGAGCAAGAGGTTTGAGAGTGAGCCAATAGTCTCAGGTCAGCTTCAACTAAAAGGTGAAAGTAATACTTATTGTGTTCATGATCAATTTAGTTAGTAATTCAAACATTATTTCGGGTTCAACAATATCAATGTAACGATGAAGTGGGTTTTTTCAAAATGCGCATAGATAATTCACAGTTATCTTGTTGTTTTCTTGCCTGTAATGAATTTAAAATAAGTCGATCACGTTGTATTTTAAAAAATTGCAACAGATGCCTTTTCTGTTTCGTTTTAGATCCTGCCTGCACCAAAGTTAATTTATATGAGCGAATCCATTTTGAATGCTGACTTTTAATGCTATTAAACAAAGAAGATGCTGTTGCTAAAAATCGACTAAGAATTTGGACTGACAACTGTGCAGGACAAAGCAAAAGCATGTATATGCTATTCAAAAAGTGTTTAATGTCATAGAACATAAGTTGTTGTAGTATGAAATTGTAATTCTATGCAAAATTCAAAAGTAAGTACGCTCGAATAATAAATTACACTTTCTTCAACTTTGGTTTCACCAAAATTCTTTTAATCCAGACGATCAAGAACAACCAATTTAGCGTATATAGTCATTTAAGGCTGCATTGTACAGAATTGCAAAAGCAAAAAGCATCGACAGGCCATCAAGATTAATGACCCCACAAGTACGTATAAATTTTGCAACTTAACTAATAAAAGTACGTCAAAGTGAAATTTTATGGTCCATTTACTTACTATAAATACACTAAATAATGACGTAAGACGAAATTTATAGCTCTCGATTCGCAAAATAATTAACGACGTGTACCGATCTCATTAATGTATCGAGAACAACGGCGTTTTGTAGCGAAAAAGCTGGTTCCACTCCTCGAACGATGAGCTACCGAAGATGTGTGGGACATGCTATCTGATCTTTATTCTCGTCGTTTTTTCGCTAACATTCTTTTTTCTGTTCTTTTGTATCCCTCCTTATTGGTTCTTTGCGGTTCTGTACCTTATCTGGACGACTATCGTTTTACTGTGACTTCGGGGTGTATTCTTAATTACTTCGCATTGGCGAAAAGAGAAAGACGTTATATGTATTTTAGGACTTCCCAGGTTCTAATCCGCCTATCAATTGGAACTAATGATGAAACATCAACTTTCTCGTATCAAGTTTTTGTTTGTTATTCCGACAAGGAGTATTTGATTAGCCTCTGGTTATTTTGTAGATTAATCGTAAAGTGCAGGAAATCAATAAAAAATTTATAAGGAGTATCTAATATAATGTTGATTAAAAATCGAGAATCACGTTTCGTATGATACTGCAATTGAAACCCAAAAATGAGATAGAACTCAATACGTCTTACTAATAAGACAGGTTGTGTTGTATACACTATGCTTCAATAATAATGTCCCAGAGACGGCACAGACTGAAACTGGTAAAGCAATTCACAAGTCACCAAACACAGATTTGTTTTACTGTTAATATTATAATTCAAGGCCGGCAAAAATTATGGCGGTAATATTTGGAGAAAAAGTCGAAGTAGTTTAATTTTCAAGTAATCAACGTAAACATAAGAATGATTTTTTGGGGCAGCAATAATAAATCACTGAAAAATGGTTAACTTCGCTATCAGCATGTACGGACCAACACAATGGTTTCGGAAAAGAACACGACCGTAGGAAGAATGTTTCTATAACGTGAAGGCATGGTTTCTTATGTCTTAGTCAGGTATCCTGTTTACAATAAACCATCCTTAGAAAACCATGACTCTTTTAAAATGAAAGAAAATAATTTAAAGTGCTAAATCTCTAATAAAGATCATTGTGTACTAAGCAAATCTAAATCCACGTTTTGAAAAACGCTATTATGCCAATGTACCTGTCAGCTAACAGTGGAGAACGACTGCATTCCATAGGAAAAATATACGAGCTCAAGAGAAGCCCTTAAGAGACTGCCTATTAACGCCATTGACATCTTGGTGCAAATCCTGAATGCTATCCATGAGTCTTCACACTTTTTCCAACATCTAGGAACACGCGAATGTCCCCATGCCCCATAACCGAGGTAAAAACCCCTTTTTGCCATCGAGTTTTAGGCCAAGTCTCCTCTCGAACTTATCTAAGATTGCAGAATCCATCATTGTCTCTTGGGTTTCTCGGAGACTTGTCGGCCGGAGGAGATCGGTATGGGATGACGGCTTATTGTACAAAATCGGCAGGTTTGGCAAAAATCCCAATATGATAGTCTTCATCCATTCCTACCTGTCCAGCAAAACTTTTTCAATTAAAACGGAAGGCAAGCTTACGGGCCAAAGGTATATTGATGCCGAATTTCCGCTAGGGGTTTTTCCTAGGTGCTCTTTATATTATACACGAGCGATATCCCTAAATCCATCACCATGATGCCGCCGTAGACTACAAAGATGTATTGACGCGATCTGTGAGTAGGCGTACAGGTGGTGCCTAACAATTAACACAGACAAATGCGTTGCCGTAAGATTCTTTAGGAAGCGCTAGCGTCCACCTGCAAATATCACCGTCAAGAGCCAGAGACTGTCGTGAGAACTCACGTTTAGTACCTCGACATAAGTCTGGACACGAGGTAAACATTTAGGCAGCACTTTTCCGCCATCGCGTCAGTAGGTATGGGGGCACCTTGGGCACCCCCCACCACTCCTACCTTTCGCCAGCCAGTGGGCTAGTGGATATAAACAAGAAGCCGTTCTGTACCTGATAACTGGTGGATAAGATACCTGAACGACTTTCATCAAGTATGGAACAGCTTTTATCAGGTGCTAAACGGCTTTTATCAGGTATGGAACAGCTTTTATCAGGTACTGAACGGCTTCTTGTTTATATCCACTAGCCCACTAGCTGCCGGAAGGTAGGAGTGGTGAGGGGTGCCCAAGGTGCCTCCATACCTACTCGCGTCAAAGTTTTTGCCTGCGCGAGGGACTTTGGGTCCTCGCTTGTGCTGGAGAAGCTTCCAAAACTTGACTCTCAAGCTCTCTATCGTTTAGGTGTTTTTCCGATCCACTCTAACGCATGGTGTCCTGACCTGGTCCAGCATCAGCAAGTTCAAGATCAAAAAACTTAATATTCTTCAAAACCAGCTGCTGCGCATCGTAGTTGTAGCATCGTGGTTCTGGACTAACGTGCAAATCTCCCGGAATCTACCCTTCGAAGGGCCTTCAGGTCGGAAAAGCCGCTAATCCAACACTTGGGGGAAGATCTCAGACGACTTGATGACTTAACCGCCCACCCATAGTCTCTCGTTGAAATTAGATTGCAAGAACTCCGTAGTTAGAAGAACCACTTCCACAACTTTTGGAATAGATAAAGCAAAAGCCCTATGCTAAAGAGATATGTATCAATTCAGTCAAAAACAGAAAATTTCCAAACTCCTACAGTAAAGTGATTAAGTAATCAATTCTAAATTACTAATTACTAATTAAATTAGTATAATATGTAACATCTTAAGGTTTTTATAATCCATTTAGATTATGGTAGGTATTGTCTTAAGGCGCTCACGAATTATTTTATAAACCTAAATAGATTTGTAGCATATAGCGTAGGTACATAACAGAATAATGACCGAATATAGGTTAAAATTTGTATATATGTACATTTATTATTTGTATATATTAATAACTGTATATAACTATATATAAAATTAAATACATTATACATACACAATTATCTTTAATATGATATGAAATGAATGGAGATTCTGATTATAAAACACGACAATCACCTAATTATCGAACAAAAAGCAGATTCGTTTCCAATTTACTGCATTATTACGACAGTAAAGCCAACGATATATGACAATGTTTGACAATAATTAGCCGAGAAAAGCTTCCCAAAAATCTCCGCAGTATAACGAAGTATCGTGCTGGTTTATTCTGTAGTTGTAAAATAATCTACACAGTTGTTTTAAAGCTGAAATTACCGTATAATGCGGCAGAGATTCGGTTACTTTGAGAAACCAGTTTCGCAATCTCATCTGTCTTAAGGGCAGCCAAATTTGTTGTTTTATTACTGTCGCATATAATTTACAGCTGGGTCAACATGCTTTAATCCAAATATTTCAACTATTCTAGACAGTTTTGATGATTTATTCTTCTTGAGTCGATGAAGCAACCAGCTAGTTAGATTGTTATTTTTTAATAAATATGTGATATTTCCATTATTTTAAAGTGAAGAAAAAAATACTACAGGACATCAACGAGAAAATTGAATCCATAAATTAGTGCATTCACAGACCAGCACTGGCAAATAAGCTCATTGTTGCATTGTCAACTTAAGTGACGCTATTACATCTCACGCCATCCATACGCATTCTTACGATTTTGAAAGCTTTCACGTTTCTTTACTAGTTCATTCAAGAAGCTAGGTGGTTTCCCACAGAAAATTTTGACCCGCTGCTTGTCTTAAATTTAAATCGAAAATTGAAGTATTTTCTATTGATATAGAACATGAACTAATATATTTTCTTCTAAGCTCTTCTGCTCTTGGATACAAATAACTAGAAATGTAGGTTAACTAATGTCTAGCATAGCCTACATCTAACTGCGGATATGTAAGAGTAAGAAGGTAGCTTAAAGTTTTATAATGACATTTTGGAGAAAAAAAAGACTTGTATCCTTTGACATTTTAGACGTACTCCCATCATTAAATCCTGTATTATAAATCTTATAATATATTTGAAGGTACAAATTTATTTTATATTGACTTATTGACTTATTCCTAAGGGTGTCAAAAATTTTGAATTGAAAGACTACCACCCCATCGCTTTGATATTTTGTTAAAGTCCCCGAAGCCGTCCTCCTGACCAGAGAGAAAGGCGAAGTGTGCATTAACAACATCCTTCAAGACGAACAGGTTTGGTTTAGGGAAGGATTATCCACTGAGTTGCAGCTGTTCAGGGTGATGGAAGGTATTGGGAATTCCTTTGAGGCGCGGGAGTTGATGAGTGTGGTCTTTTTGAACATAGAACGAACCTACCACAGAGTCTGCCACCACGGTCTTCTACATAAGATGGTCTTCTATGGCATCAGTCCCTTGTTGGTGAGGGTCGTTCATGTATATCTTGACTACAGAATTTTCTCGTTAAAGTTAGAAACCTTGAAATCCACACCGAAATCGGTAGTCCCGGAAGTCCCTTAGGGATCACTACTGGCGCCAACCCTATCTTTAATTTACATGCAAGGCCTTACCAGGACCCCTCAAGCCAATTTCGCTATTTACGGTGTAGATACAGCGATATATTTATCTACCAGAAATGAAGAAATTGTGTGCAGACGCTTACAAGGTTAAATTAATGCGATCACTTGCTAGAGATCGAGATGTGAACTTTGCTTCACGAAAAAGAGATCGCACCATCCTTCTCCCCTTCCCCTATGACATCCTCGTGGAGGATTACAATCTCCCATGCAGTCAGTCGGTTCCTTACCTCGGTAAAATCATCAAAAGTTAATATTCGAATCACACACTGAGAAGATAGACAAAATATTCATGGTGGTCAATGATGCTATCGCTGCTGTGTTCGATAAGCACCCTTTCGTTGAAAATAAAAATCTTAATCTATATGACATTCTTTCGCTCTTTAATAACATACGGGTCGCTGTCTTGGTCGAACCTGGCCAAAACGCATCTTGAAATACTAGAAGGTTTCCAGAACAAAATGCTGAGACTGATCGTGGGCGCGCTCTGGTTCGTCAGAAATGTTCAACTCTCGTGGCGGACCTGGGCGTTCCTGCACTCAAGGACCATGTCAGCAACTAGCCGATTTCTCGTTTGGTCGAGTTCGACCCGAATAGGCCTACGACCAGGGTGATCATCCGACATCGCGAACGACAAAGACCACCTCAGGTGTGCTCAGCGCTTATAACGGTGAAACGCAAACACCACCACCTGCCTCTCCTCCCCTCTCCTCCAAATTTCCGAAGCTTGAACGGGTTTCAACAGAGATGAAAGGTCTAAAGAATTACTCACCCAGCGCTAGCAAAGTAAGATCAGAATTGAAGACATATTACCAACCGTAAGATTCCTCTAGCATAACTTGCTATCATCTACATTCTCCACATCTTATGGAGCTATGTGCGCTGCAAAGCTTGGTAATGCTGATGTTTTTTCTGGCTAAACGCCTCTTAAAGGGATATGTTGGGCAAGGTTACAATTTTTGGATGACTTGTTAACCAGTCTTTTAAAGCCGCGTCACAATAGCTTTTAAAGGTTAAACATCCACATCTAAAAGTTGCAGTTTGTGTAAGATAAATGTGTTGACAAAAATTTACAGCTTTAACTGCTGTGGTTGTTTAATAATAAAAACCACCGAAAGAAGCAGTTCTTCAGTCCTCCAATTGTTGTGACTTCTTAAGGCCAGACCATGTATACGTATAAGCTGATGAAAGATTTGCTGCAACTTCATTGATTATGCCTAGAAATATAAGTTCACCAATGTCGAAAATTAGCAGTGGCTTAGAAGTGTAATTTTTAAAACTAAAAAATAGCCACACTTATTTAAGTATTTTTTATAAATTAAACCCATTTTTGCCTGATTTTTTTTCTCGGTCTTTTAAATTATACGGATTAATTATTGCTTAAATATATAAAAAATATTAATATATGCTGGTTTTTATATGACTTTCAGAGTTTTAAAACGTGTTCCAATTTTGGAACACTGGGATCAGTAAAAGGTTGAATTGAAAATCGTAGTAAAATTTTATGAAATCGTTTATTATGACAGAGATATACAATTTGACATTATATAACATGGAAATCTTTGAAGCAGCTTTCGTGTAGATGAACGCCACATTTTTCACAACATTTCGTTGCGTTCTTTTTGCAAACGGCGCATCTATTTTGTTTGCAAGCGCTCATAATCCAGTGATCCACATGATCATATCTAATTGCCGCAGGTACTCTGCTTTCTATTGGCTTAGAAGATTTCGGTCTACCACCTCCAACAATAGCAGTACCATATTTCCTCAAATATGTTTGCACTATGCTCCTTCTAAAGTGCAGATAGTCCATTTTACCACTTGCCATCCATTGTGAATGGCTGTATCTATACAAAAGATAAATGTTGCCTACCACCACTTTTTAGACCTAATGGATATTCTATAACTGTCAATATTCTCATCCATTCTGTCTACTCCGCCCATATATTTGTTGTACATCGATATTACTTTAGGCTGATCTACAAGTAATTTCCTCTTGGCAGAGAACACCCATCTACTCACTTGCCCTATTGGTGTTACTGAATCGCACGAACTAAAGCAAAGCACGACTCTGTTGTCGTTCCAAGCTGTAACTGTTACGCCGGTATTTGTGTCTGTGCAATAATCATACGCTCCTCTTTCACGTTTTTCCATTGTCTTTACAGCCATAATAGGGCAATTTTGTAATCTGTTAGCCATTATAGTTCCTGTATAACCATAACCTAGCTCTTGCAAACGATTGACTAACTGAAGAGAAGAAAAGTATCGATCGGCATAAATTTTGAAGGGGACATGTCTAAGAAAGTTAGATAACAATTGCATAACCACTGAACCGCCGACTCCTAAGTCCTTATTTTTTCTATTGATCTGTTTTCCTTGATAAGGCTCAAAATTTAACAAATAACCTAGAGGTTCACACAAACACCACATTTTGTAACCATATCGAATGGGTTTCCCACGGATGAATTGCTTGGCAGGATGTCTTCCGAAATACGGCACCATGCTTTCGTCCACACTGAGATTTTCAGGAAGAGTAGTATATTTCATATAACGAATATTCAGCAGGTCAGTTTGTTGTTATCGGCACAATGCGTGTACTTCTGTATTATTTCAAATCTGTTTCGGCGCATCGCATTTGCAACAATAGGATTGTATGTTTCAGTATCGGTCTCCCACAACATCCTCCATCTAGGTATATCTAAATACCCAGATAATAATAAAATTGCAATATAACATTTTACATCATTTATGGACAAATCAAAATTGTGATCTCCTTTAGACCTGGCATATGTAATAAACATAGATTGCAAAAATTCCACAATTTCATTGTCGAAAAACAATTCGAAGCAAGCCACTGGATCAGATGGTATAATTTGTGGTTGTTTAGTGATACAAAATTTGGTAAATTATGCTCAAGATCTTTTGATTTTACCCAATTCCTTTCTATTACCGATTTCTGTTTGATCGTTCTTTGTAATTCGGCAAGTGGAATGTTATCCTCCTCATCGTCGATTTCTTCACCTAAATGGGTTACTCCTGCGTTTGAGTATAATGTCGCAACAGTTTCAGCTTGCAGTTGGCGACCGCTGAAATGATTTACGCCGCCAATACCATTTTCATCTCCGCTATCTTCTTCACTTTCATTACCGTCGTCAGGTGGTGTTATAAATACATCCATACTCTCTATATCTTTCCAAAACTTCTCGTTCTCCACCATTTCTATCAGTTCAGCTGTAGTTAACAACCTAAACAAATATGTCATTTTACTGCGCTTATTCTCCTGGTGTTCCAATATTGGAACATATCATTTTTATGTCAACCATGCATTTATCAAAGTTACTAATAGACAAGTTATTATACATAACAGCGCCATGAACATATAACTATTCAACTACACCACTATAGACGTAAAATAAAAGAATTATAATAATAAAATTACTTACTTGTTTGACGCCATTTTCCGGTCTTCCGGCTACAACAGTTAAAACTAAACTTCTCAGAAAAACGTCATCGAGATTTCAAAATATTAATACAGGGGGAGTTATTGTATATTTAGTGGTCAAGTACGCATGTAAACAATTCTTAAAATGTATGTACCGGGAACGCAGGGCGGGAGTTGTTAACTGTTCCAATATTGGAACATTGGGCAAAAATGGGTTTTAATATAATTAAAAAGAACAAGACTTGTATTCTCAAAATTTCCTATGTTTGACTTTCCGTATTTAATATATGCTAGAAGTTCACATATGACTGCTACTGCCAGAGTAAGACAAATCTCTACCTACCGCATACAATAATCGATCACATACGCTTTGTTAATAACTTACGAATGCAAATTCGCACTGGTCTAAGCTTTGTCCTATCACAAACATTGATCTTCGTTACATTACCGCAACCTTTGTATTTTGCATATAGTACGCTAGGTTAGATGAACCAGTCAAGATAAGAATACACAAACATCAGAGGTGGTGATAAATTCAAATAACAATGGTTACATGAGTGTAAACTTGAAGGTAACGATAATATACAAATTTCAGTATGTACAAACATCATATCGGTGCTAATTTATTTTATGCATCTCCCTCCAATTAAATTCCAATGTTATTTAATTTTGCCATCGCTGTTTTATGACTTAGGTTTGCCTACTATGGCCATCTAATCGAAAAATATTCCTGAACTGATATTGTGTTAATAATTTAGTGAAAATTCGTGTTGAATTTATCGATATCTGTTTTGCTGTTGCTCGCCTGGCTGGGAATTAATGGCTTATTGTTTGTACAATATAAATCTTGTGCTAACGGACACTAATTACACACACCACTTTAATACGGTAATAACTGTTTGTACTTTTTTAATTAAAATATACGTCAGATTTAATCGATGCACCTTAAAATATCTATTTAGCGCAGAAATACTCCATATACACGTTTATGGCTTGAAAAGGACCTCTGTAGTCGTAAATTTGACAGACACGTAGGAAATAAATTATACTTAATGACTACTTCTTTTAATATCGTTGATGATTATCTACAATTACAGGTTTACCTTTTGTAGAAATTGTATTTTAATATGTGATTATGTTGAAAATAACCGAAAAATTATATCATCTCCGAGAAAAAATTATTACCTGATTGTATGCAGTAGAGTCTGGTAGCATTTACAAGTTTAGTGGCAGGATATTGTCAAAGAGAAAGTACTGCATTGAATACAATTTTTGTAGATTTTGTGTTCCAGAATTGTATAATTGAGTCAACAAATAAATGTGAAGTAAGGACAATTCTGATTTATCTGATTATTATCTTGATTTAATTATATAATAATAATAATATCATATTTTTGAAATTCAGTCTAAGTTTAGAAAAGGCTACTCGAACTCAGCCATGACCCGTTAATATAATATAAATACACAAGAAATTACAAGGCGTAGTTTAATTGCCTATGCAGAAAGAATGTAGTCTGCCTATGCAGAAAGATGATCTTTAAGGCTAGGATCGATTTTTTATTATATTCGTTAATCCCTAATACACAACGACAGGCTGGCTCCACTGTTCATTTGGGCATTCCTAGCGCCGAACAAAATTAATTGTGACTTCATGGGATTCAGCTAAGGAAATAGTCGCGGAGTTTGACGCCGTTTACCTACAAAAACCGGGGTTAAAGTGCTTCTATGCGCAATTGTAGCGTTCGTTCTAGGTGCTATTTTTATATTTTCTGACTAGAAAAGAGAAAACACAAGATGACTCTTGCGCCGGGAAAAAGACAGAGGCGGTGATAATAAAAGGAAAACGTAGAAGGGAGCATGTTGCTTTCTAGCTAGATGGTGTGGAAGTTATATCAAAAATATCGTTGGTATACCTGGACATCACTGTAGACGAAAAAATGAAATTCGGACAGCATGTGGGAGCAATCATCACTAAAGCCAGGCTGACTACGATTATGCCCAATATAGGGGGTCCGGATAGTTTGAAGCACACCATGCTGTGCTGTGCAATTAACAACATGATATTATATGGAGCACCAGTGTGGGGCAGGATCATAGGAATAAAGAAATATAATCGCCAATTGCAGCGACTGCAAAGGAATATGCTATTACGCGCTGCATCGGCATACAGGACAGTATCGGCTGTGGCGTTGCAGGTAATTACAGGAATGGTTCCTATTGATCTCCAAATCAGTGAAAGAACCTTCTTGTACGAACACAGAAGTAGCGACCTGATTATAATGAAAGAGCAAGCGAGAAATGTCACTATGAGGACTTGGCAGGAAAGATGGGACAGTGAGAATGTCGCTGTTCAATAGACAAGACGCTTGATCGATGATATTAAGGCATGGATTAACTGTGGGCACAAACGTTTAGACTATTACTTGACGCAAGTCTTAACCGGGCATGGAGTCTTTAGGTCATATGCCCTAAGATTTAAAAACGAAGTGAGTGATGCCTGTGTGTACTACGGGATGGTCGATACGATGGAGTATACCATTTTCCAGTACCTGAGATGGAAGGAAATGCGAAACGCTGCATATGCTGAAGTGGGAGAGATGTTAACGCCAGATACGCTTATGGAAAAAATGATGGAAGACGAAGCAAAATTGAAAACCATGTACAAGATGATCTCTGAGATTATGAAACGAAAGGAAGCGGACGAGAGAAAAAGAAGAAGAAGATAGGCCCTGTGAAGGGAGATAGCCCGCCGGGAGAGCTATGTCTCTCAGACACCAGATGCAGGAGACTTTAGTGGGTAAACAGTGCTGGAGGTACTGGAGTCCCTCCAGTGTCCATAAAGGATTTCCTCCATCAGATTTGGACTAAAAGGCTTTGTTTGACCAAAAAATATAAAGAAAGCACCTAGAACGAACGCTCCAATTCCCCATTGGAGCATTTTGACCCCGGTTTTTGTAGGTAAACGGCGCCAAACCCCGCAAGTATTACTTTCTCCGATAGAAAATTTTCTCAGCTTTCAGAATATATACAGGCTGTATTTACGAAAGTTGCTACTTCACCTCGAAAAATTTGAAAAACTCACCACCCCTTTCTAGGGCAGTTGGCTTCACCAGCCGTTATATATACTCCAGGAAATATTTTGGTGTTAAAAAAGAATAATAGTAGTATCCTCAGCGTACAGGTGATACCTGCAATATTTTAGAACATATGGTAATTTTGAAGTATATACATATACTAACCAGGAGAGAAGGCAAGACAGACCCTTGGGGATTTCATGTGAGACCACTCTAGAGGAAAAATTTTCAACCTCTATCCGCTACGACCAACACCCGAGGTGAGATCCAAACAATGTATAGTATCAAAGGCTAAAGTTTAATGCTATCAGAGCCGTAATTTTGCCACCATCAATTCCAACAGCGATGTTATCCACAACATCAGTAAGTGCGGTCACACAACCATGACTGGATCGAAGTCGAGATTGTCGTGCTGGCAAGACATTAAAGTCCCGAACAAAATCGTTCAACTGGACCGCTACACACTACTCAAATATCTTTCCCGTAACGGGTGCAATTCTTATAGGCCGCAGATCTTTATATTCTTTCATTGTTTGAGTTTTAGGAATGGGAATCACTAATACCGATTTCCAGGTATTCGGGTGTACATACTGTTCAATATAGAAATTGAATATGTGAAGTATATAGTCTTGGAGAAAAGGTAAGCAAATCTACAGCATGTGATGATTAATATTATCGGGTGGATAGCCGCAGTGGTTAGGCGGCTGACTGTCGTTGTGGCGGGACGATAGGCCCGGGTTTCAATTATCTAGAGGGACGGTGACATTTTTCCAGAGGATTGAAATACGGATCGACTTACCATTCGCTCTTGGGAGTAAAGTGATTAACAGCGCGGCATTATAAAAGGCGATATGATGCTGTCACAAAGCTTTTTGAGCACCATTTACACACGCAAAACTACACCGCGAGAGTTGCACTGATAGCCAGAGAAGCGATACAGCTCACGGAGGAGTCAGTTAATTGTATCTGTCTAAATTTAAAGATATGGGAATAGAACAGGCGATTACAAGTACCTTCCACGGGACGATCCAGAGCTGATTGAAGAGAGCAAGCGAAGTCATTGTTTATTTTATCGAGATCTCCATGGCTGGTATGTCCGGCCGTTTAGTTCGATCCATATTAATACTGCGAAGTTCCTTCCATAACATTTTTTTCATTTCAAGCATTAATTCCGCATAATATTGGGTTAGAGAAAAGGGAATATTAATTTACATCGTAAAGAACATGCAGAAAATGCCAGGGAACTTGATATACAGAGATCATTGATAAAATGTTGAAGCTGGAAGTGTTTATATGAATGGAAACAGCATAGCAGCCAGAATATCATTTGTGTTAATAATGAGTAGTAGTGTCGCCAGAATTGGCCTCTGGGGGAAGGAGTGGATAATCATCGTAGGTATTGCTTCCTAATAGATTGTAATCAGGAATATTCTTTGCGTGCAACCATATAAATATGTCTGAAAGGGTGTTAAAGAATCTGTATCAAATGTAAGATATTTGAGCTACGCATCGAAACTTTTTCAAAAATTAAGTGCAATTAATACACAGAACAGACCAGAGTCATTTAGAACATAAATAATAAGAGACGCAGTGCCATAGGTCCACCTAAAATCTGCTTGACACTTGGTTAAATAAATGCTGTTCGCAAATATAGTGCAAATTTGTGTAAATGGTTTCCACTCCAAAATTTTTGAAGGAATTGTGAGAATACTAATCATTTAGTCACAGTAATCCATAGAATTAAATATCTTGGGCAAAGGCAACCTAGGGCTTCCTCCTATAACAGAACTACAAAACTTTACTAAGGTAGCAAAAATATTGTCATCCTTACCCCTTAGTTTTAATGTTAATAAAGTTTATTATTATAGTACTCACGACAGGTTAACGGCTACAGTGGTTAGGTGCCCACACAGTGATGTCTGAGATCTGGGTTCAATTCTCTGAAGGGACGGTGACATTTTTCTTGAAGATTTGTACCATTCGTTGTTGGAAGCAGATTGATTGACAGCACAGCACGATAAATGGTGAGATAGTTATGTAACAAAGTTACTGAACACATTTACGTACAAAACTTTAACATCAAGAATTGCACGGTAGCCAGTAAAGCAATACAGCTTAAACAGCCGCTACTACGCTAAATTATAAAAATTAAATGAAATTTGTTCGACACATACCAATTTAAGCCATTACTGAGCTGAATGAAGGTTGCAAAATATGTACTAACCTCGAAAGCATCCCTGAGTTATTCCACAGAATACTCTATCTCTAAGATTCATAAAAACTCTTTCATTATAGATATTAATCATTCTTTCAATCATTTATTTTTCAAATTTACATCTTTAGTTATTTTGGCAAGAGTTTTGTAAGCCAACAGGGGCAGTTCATAGTAGTCCAGTGTAGAAAAGAAAAACTAGCTCATGGAATGTATTTGTGGCAGCAGTGACTCCGATCAAAACATGCTGTGAGTGAATTACTAGCCACAAAGCTGTTAACAAAAAAACACTCACACAGAAGTGGAAAATGTCAAAAGTTGTCGAAGTGAACACACTAACCTCCAACCTCCCCAACATTTATCCGTTTCCTATCCTTTTACCAGAATAGTAATCCATTTTCCATTTATGTCCAACGGAAGTATTTTTTGCCACTTGGAAGCATCCTAAATTTCTGGCTATCCGGTAATGTTAATCGTTATGCATTGAGAATTGGAAATGATCTAGGATCAGGTTGACATCTCATCTACGATTGCCAGACGGACAGTTTGTTGCGATTTCTTGCAAATTGATATCTGCTATTTTTTCTTGCTTTGGCCACCACGCTAGACTAGCATATGTGACCATGAGGTGTACTATCATTTGATATAAGCATTATTTAATATTATTTATTTGGCTTTAATAATTACTCCGCTAGACTTTTTAGTTGAACTCAAAATTTTTGCAATTTCTTTGTATTCAATTACAATACAATTGTTTCTTCGTAAATAGTGAATTTCACTTACTTTACAAAACAGAAAGCTGCTTTCACCCTTAAATGATTCTTCTTTCAATTTATTCTTTAAAAACCATAAATCTTCTGATCTGACAGTTTAGCGTTTACAATTAAGCCGTAAAGATTCTTTCTCCATGATATACGTCGTAGCAACAATTTAATGCTGCATTTATTTATTTTGTACAATTGAATTATCTTCGTTGACTTCGGTGCGATCGGGAACATACATATAACTGCTGCTCGAAGCATATTCATTTGCTGATACTTATCTTGCAACCTGGATGACGGTAAACTAGAACTAGTTCCTATACACAGTGAATATGATTTTTGTAAATATCTGGCCTTTACATTCCACGATAATTAAACCCTGGTAAAATACTAAATTCTAATTTATCTATCTCCCATTCTTATCAGTTCTGCTTTCAGTCGTCGATAAATAAAGTAAATTAATATTAACCGTATGAGTTCAAATGAGTTTAATTATTTGATAAGGTTAATCGGGAAACTGCTGAATTAACTAAAACTAAGAGGTTCTAGTCTAGTTCTGATGCGAATCTACTTTCGTAGATCTAATACCTATAGCTTTCTCTTACAAAAAATTGAATGAAATATCTTCATTTTTCATTCATTACTGTTTAAGATACATACCTCCATCTGAAGTTCCTCCACTAAACTTAAACAGCGTTAAGCGTTAAATGCGAGGGGTAGGGAAGACGATCCTCGTGTACTTGTTTGAATTAAAAGATGTTGCGAATTGTGTTCTTAATATTGCAAGCAATATTTTGATTTATACGAAGATAATTCTAGACTATATCAGATTTATGAACTTAGGTCACAATAGCGCTAAGTATGTTGTCGAAACAACGTTTCGCTGGATAATAAATCAGGTATCGGTAATCTCGGTGGTCCTCTCTAATAAAACGCGTTAATCATTGCGGTGAATTAAATATAGAGTTAATGTTCTCGTACTCACTCGTAAATTATTTTTAATTTAACGGCGTTCCCTATATTGCCCTCGAAGCATAATAAATTTTTTCTTGTCGAAACTAACAACTCTTTTTTGTAGATATCTAACGGTGGTACTACGAAGTGAAATTTGTTGTTATCCTGCACTTAAATTTAGAAATCAAGTACAAAATAATGATTTGCTGGTCGAAGAATAAAATCGATTCGAACCCATCCACCAAATACTTGTTTACAGAGTAATAACATTTTTTTAAAAAGTAATCCTTTTCTTAACTTGCACTTAAAAGCAGCGTTTATGGATGTATTTTATGTCATCCAGTTTTATACAGAAGTATATACAGGGTGGTGCAACTAAGATGGGGTGGACGATTGTAATTAAACGATGAGGAGTTTTGAAAAACCGTTCTGGGATTTGATTGAGGGCTACATGGACTACGTTTTAAAAATATTTTCGTTATACAGGGTGATCGAACCAGTCGGCGACGAACCAAACTTATGTTTTTTTAAATGGAACACTCGGTATTAGAATATCCCAATCGAGTCTGCTAATAAACACAAACAATTTCATATAACATTAGTTGGGTCTAAAATCCATAGTTACGGAGAGAAAAGCGATTAAAGTTGACAAAACGCTCCAATGTCGTCCATTTTATACCAAAAACCGGATATGAATATTAAAAAATTAAATGTATCATTGAATGTGCCATACTCTTCGGCAAAATAATGGCCTACACTCAACTTCAAATTATTCACCATTATACAGGGTGATCGAGTTTTGTAAATCTAATTCGGACTTACTTTTTTCAAATAGAACACCCTGTATATTATTTTCCTACGTTAAAGAGCACTTTATCAGCTTTCCAAAAATGCCATACAGATTACCCTTTTGGTTGACGGTTTTTAATCAAATTGACCGCTAATGTAATTTTTTGAGATTTGTTACGTTTGAAGATTTAAAGTCATCGGGCGATGACGCATGCATATAATCCTTAATAAATAAACAAACATTGGCAACAAAAATAACAATATTGGTAATTATTAAACAGTACTGCAATAGATGTTCAAACAATTCGCCGTTTAAATGCAGACACATTCCCACCCACTGATAAATGATAGCTTAACTTTTTTGTAAAATGCGTTCCGAAATATTGTAAAAACTCCGCCTTATTCTGGCCTTCGTATCTTCTACTGTTGTAGAAATGTCTTTATAAACATCATATTTAACATGTCCCCACAAAAAAAATCTATTGGTGACAGATCGGGTGATCTTGGTGGCCACGCAATTGGTCCACTGCGTCCGATCCAGCAATTTGCTTTCCAGTTATCGAGATAAGCTCTTATGTTTCTGTGGTAATGTGGCGGAGCTCCATCGTGTTGAAACCAAAATTGCTCTCTTGCTCTCAAATTTAGACTTTCTGGAAGTAGTGGCAACTCATTTCTAAGAAAATTTAGATATACTTTGCCAGTTAACCGTTCTTCAAAAAAGAAAGGTCCTATTACACGCGAGCCAATTTATTTTGATTGTCAAATTGACGAATCCAGTGTGGATTTTCTACAGAATAATAATACATGTTATGCCGGTTAACCATTCCATTGCTTTTAAAAATAGCCTCATCAGTAAACATTACATTATCGATAAAATTTGGATCATTCCAAATCCTTTTTAAAAGTAAAATTGAGAATAATTCTCTATTAGCATAGTCGCGATCGTAAAGTTGCTGGTGCAATTCCATATGATATGGGTGATATTTATATTTTTTTAAATCCTTTTAATGCTGGTACGTTCAATGCCAGACACTCTTTCAATTCCAGCGGTACTTTCTTGAGGATTTTCTTCAACTGATAATAACACCGTCAACTGGTTTGCTTCATTTGTGACAGGTTTGTTAATTACTTTACGTTTTGTAAATGCAACGTTTCCTGTTTGTTGAAATCTCTCCAATAAACTTCGAAATGCATCAGGTCTTGGCTTTCTTTCGTATTCAGAGAAGCATATATTCTACTAGCCAACAGTGGGCATTTTTGGCATTCGCCCAGTATAAACACCATATTTACCAATTCTTCTGTAGTTACAGTCGTTTCTATTGAACAATTAATAATAAATCAAGAATAAATTACAAATAGAGAATTTAATGTTTTGACAGGGATGTCAGTAAGTGATTCACTTGTTAGGATTTGCAGCATCTTCATTAAAATACTAACTTGATGAGTTTTTTGATGACTTTAAATGTTTAAACGTAACAAATCTCAAAAAATTACATTTGCGGTCAATTTTCTTAAAAACCGTCAGTCAAAAGGGTAGCATGTATGGCATTTTTGGAAAGCTGATAAAGTGCTCTTTCACACAGAAAAATAATATACAGGGTGTTCCATTTGAAAAAGTAAGTCCGAATTGGATTTACAAAACTCGATCACCCTGTATAATAGTGAATAATTTCAAGTTGAGTGTAGGCCATTATTTTACCGAAGAATATGGTACATCCAATGATACACGTAGTTTTTTTAATATTCATATCCGGTTTTGGTATAAAATAGACGACATTGGAGCGAACTTTAAATCGAACGGGATATTCTAATACCGAGTGTTCCATTCCAAAAAAAAACATAAGTTTGGTTCGTCACCGACTAGTTCGGTCACCCTGTATAAAAGAAATATTTTTAAAACGTAGCCCATGTAGCCATCAATCAAATTCCAGAAAGGTTTTTCAAAATTCCCCATCGTTTAATTACAATCGTCCACCCCATCTTGGTTGCACCACCCTGTATATTGTAATGTGAAATTCGATTTAATAATAAGATTAAGACAAAGGTAATCGTTGAGATATTAGGAACTGAAATTATTTGTCCTTTTTGCATCAATGAAAACTTATCTTCCGTTCACTATTTGCAATTATTGCAAAATAAAATTATAGGGGAGCGTGGTTTATAGCGGGACAGTTTTGAATATTTAAGTTTTTCAGACGCACTTTCAATTTCTTTAAAGTTTTAAGGGGACAAAATCACTACTACGTATACTCTCAATTATGTGTCAATTGTGGGTTTAGATAAAGTTAACCGAAAAAAATGTATATTGATCTTCCCAGTATGAACCATGTGTCCCGGTATAGACCAATATTGGTTCATAGTGGGCCTCTTATTGGTTCATACCGGGACACGTATGGTTTATGTTGGGACTAATATAATTTAAGCATAGATATTGAGGAAGGAATATTGATGCTATTGAAAAATTTAAAAAAAATATATAACATGTAAACGAATGGCACACATAATAATCAGGAATTAAAACATATTATATGGCGAAAAATCAAATTGGAACTGTAGCTGACACGATGAACGTTTCGTTGAACCTATTGCAGAAGGTTTTGGTAAACTCCTAACAATGTTGTCTGGTTCTATGGTGTCCACATCTTCTTCCTTGGGATATGTAAATGTGTGACCAAATACTTTACGAAGGAAAGAAACCACGTCTTCAACATATCCAGCATAATGACGAACAGCTTGCTTGGTTGGGTATTTCACAATAACAAAATCGCCAATTTGAACTTCTAGTTCCATATCGTTATCCTCATCATCAGATAGTGCGTTTTCATCAATGGAATCCTCGGTTTCGGACTCTTCAGAGCTTGACTGTATCGTTTTATCATTTTTTTTTTAAAATATCGGCACGTAGTTTCTTATCTTTTTCAGTTTTTTTTTTAATGTTCCAAGCACTTGTTTTGTCACTTTCTGTTTCTTATTTTCTTTTAACTGTTTTTTTCTTGTCGTTGTCTATACTCTTCTTCTAATCTATCTTTTATAGGAGTGTCTGTAAGTATTAATGATTGGCCTTTCTTTCTCTTGGTAGTATTTTTCCTAGGAGCTGCTTTGGAGTGAGGTCAAATGGCTTCAGGTGTTACTAACATTGATGCTTTAGAATGAGAAGGTCCAGCTACTACAGGTTCATCAGGAGGTTGGAAATAAGCAGTAGTAATATCATTGGAATCAACTGATATTTTTTCTAAGGTAACATCAAATCCAACATTATGAACTTCAATGGACGACTCGGGGGCAGTATTTGCTTCGCTTGTTACAGTATTTTGAGGTTCAGGATTTGGTAAAGTTGCAACTTCAAATGGCCGGTCTGTGACGGTAAGACATCATGAAATCTTGATCTGTAAAAATATTGGAATCCAAAGGACAAATTCCAGTTTTCTGGAAACCTTTTAAAATATTGGTTGGGGTAAAAGCTAACGGGAATGCTTTACTAACAACTTCACTTATATTATAAATTGTTAGAGGTGTGCCTGGGTGATTAATCATCCATTCATCAGCTGCTCTATTAGTAAGATTTGAAAGGTCCAAAGCAGGAAACGTCCAAAGGTTGCATCCGATGACTGCAATGTGGTGGTAGAGTTAATAATATTATGCCATTATCTTTTGCTTTTTTCAAAACATCCACTGCGTCCACTGCTTTCGTGGTTGTCCAATATGATCAATATCTTTTTCTCAGGAGAGCAGTTAGTATGTTTAATAATATGATCCATACATTCTGAAAATGTATTCGAAGTCATCCAACCTGAAGAAAATGCGGAGCCGCCAGAACCAGGTGGAGCGTGTTGTAACATTTTTTGCACAAATTTTTTTCTTGGGAAAACCATGAATGGGGGAATAAAAGTACCATTTCCGGATATTACACAACATAGGGTTACTAAAATACCTCGTTCTCCAGAAGTGATTTTTCCGACTTGTTTGCAACCACTTTGCGCTAATACTTTTGGAGGTTTGTGTACAGTCGTAACACCTGTCTCATCTAAATTATAAATGTCACTTGCACAAAATTTGTACTTTTGAAGGACAGCTGTCAAATTTTAAAAAAACTCGGAAATATTGTGTTTGTTAAAGCTAGTTGCTCGAGACAAGCTCGTAGCTTCAGGTGTGCGTAATTTTAACCGAGAATTACGATGTCGGAAATTTTTCATCCACTCACCCCCAGCGGCACCATTTGCATTCCATGTGTCTGGTATAACGATGGAATTTGTAACGGCAAACGAATATGCCAAAATTCTGGTTTCTCTTTCAGTTAAACCATAGCACATATAAGAGGCATCAAGCAAATACTGTGCCAGCATAGCTTCCTGTGCTTCAGTAAAAACGGATTTATACCCATGTTTTTGTGAAAAATCATATTTAGCTTTTTCATCATCTGAGAGACCCTTATATTTTGAAACGTGACGTTGCAAAGCCGATTTTGATATTAAATGTGTTGCTGCTTCTCTCAAAGTTTTTTGACCGCTGATTATTTGTAGGACGGCTTTCTTCATTTGGTTTGCTTTTTCCATGTGAAGTATAGCACTATCTTCATAGTGATCTTGCAACTTTCCCCTCGGCCACTTAGGCATTGTTAAAAAATCTGCAAGACACAACACAAGCGATAAAAATTGTTGTCTAAATATTTTTATATAATATCGAAAACATTTGTATGTTTTAGATATACAAAAGTTACAATCAATTTATCAGAAACCAATTTTTATTTTTGCGAATAAAATTCGTCAGGAAAACGCTTAAAACATACATTATTTATATGCGTCCCAGTATAGACCACTTTTTAGGGTGTCCCAGTATGCACCACTTAGACATTTCCCAGTATAGACCACTCCATGAAAAATAAATTCTAACTTATTCCTTAAAATAGGCAACATCTAAAACAATTCCTTACATACCGGTCTACTCTCTGACATCATAACTCCAAATCATATTAATTTGATTTAAGGATCTTTATTATTAAAAGAGTTATAAACAAAACTATTTGACTTTAAATGTAGAAATGCTACACATGAACTTACCTATTTATTTAAAATTAAAAATATCTCTCTTAATATTTGTCAGAGACCACAAGTTTCTTAAAAACACAACGAGTATGAACGGATGACACAACAAAGAGGTTTGGCACTCGAAGAAAAACTTAAACAAGGTTGCCAGATCATTTGTCCCACTATGAACCTTGTCCCACTATAGACCACGCACCCCTACTGTGTTATGTATTGTGCTTTACCCACATAAAAGCAATAAACACCTTCCCAACAACAGTATTTGGTTCGAACAAATCGGCGATGGAATAAATGATCATCTTCATTTGCATTCAAATGTAGATTCTTGGAAAATCTTAATTCCATAAAAAGCTTTTATTTTGCACTTAACTATCTAGAACTAACAATGACGACAATAAACCACCGAGTTAGTGTTAGTCTCTTGTGGCATAAATAATATACTAAATTCATTTTAAATGTCTTGGTATATTCAGACACAGTTTATGTTTTTTCGATATTATTAAATTACTACAAGTTCCTCACTTCCTTGCTGCCATTAGGTAGTAAAAATTCGCGCAAGATGTCTATCCGAGCACAATTGTTCATGTGTATCAGATCACATTAACTATGACTAATGGAGCGTAGCAGCATTTGACCAAATCTCTTCTTAACTGTCCTACAATTTAGAAGGAAAGGTAAAACGTCGAAACAGACTAATGATATATTAATGTTTTCAATTGTTAGTAGCGGTCACTGCTGGAAAAGAAGACCCATTTTAGATTGCCCATATACGTATCGCATAAGCTACAGTTAAAAACGTAGAAAACGGAGGTAACGTCTTAATGTATGTTGTGAAATCACTTAGCGAAATTCAATTTTGTTAGTCCAGCATTGAATCTATGCGCGCTTCGATACATTCTACTTTGATCGGTGTTGGTTTTTTTTTATTGAATTGGTATGTGATTTTTTAATTTACTATCGAATATAGAAAGAACATCGTACAGTACTTTTGAAATAAAAAAAAGCAATAAACCCCTCCAAAATTCTTATGACGTATTTCTGAATTACCCTATATTATGTTGTATATAGATACTACTGCACTGATTATGCTAGTACTAAAAAAATTGTATTTCATAACGAAGGCAACGTTAAGTTTGCTGCCATATACGTAGTTTCATTAGCAACCATTGTGTAAAATAAACAGTATCACGATTGAGCAAATTCATTCATTTCCTATTGTTTGTGAAAGTAAATCCCAATTAGAAGATGCACGATTAACATTTAAGTCAGCCATCTATTGAAATAATTAATTAGGTGATGCTTAAAATTGTATTCAGAAAAACATTCCTTCAATAGAACTCGAGAGCTCTTTAACACAGCGCTAGTGTGCGAAAAAATTGATCAACGAATTGAATTTAACACTGATATACTATAACCGATAATTAAAAATAAGAATTTTATTACAAATTAATTACATTCGCTCAACCTGCATGTATTATCCCATTTTTTGTTATTAAATCTTATTAAAGTAGTATATTTCAAGTAACGGTTGTCTTAATTATTCGGTATTCTATCGACTCTAAGAAGTTAATTTATTTTCTTCTTCTATTCTTGCCTAACCTAACAATATTGCATTGAAGAGTAATTGAATATACTAACACAATGTATTAAAACAAACAGCAATACGCGAACCTTTTAATTAAATTTGATGAGCACTCTTGTATTGATTGATACTTTCCCAGCAAGAATAAATTATTACAATACTGTATCTAGTATCGAAGATATATAAAGCAACACCTGTATAAAACAAAAAAAAATTTCTTGCATGCACCGGTAACACACCTGTTTTAATTTAGAACAAAACGGAGTTACTTTCTTCCATTGATAAAACATGATAGTTGCTAATTTGGTTTGATTTTATCTAATCGGAACTAACGCTTTCTATTTATACCGCATATCAATTATTAAACTAAGAATGAATTTAACACCAAAGGAGTCAAAGGAAAATTTTAGCTATTAAGAGATTTTGAAAGTGTACGGCCCAGTTTGCCGCTGGGTCTGTCGGCACAGTGAACGCTGTCAATTTTTTACAAACTTAATAAGACTGTCTATTCTTATGTGTAACTTTGAAAAGTATTCGTAAATAATTATCTTCCTTGTCAATCATATGAACTAGGTTCTATTTAAAGACTAAGAAAAAATGTTGCGACGACTTTTTTGCCTTTACATCGGTCGATGCCTTGTACGGTCTTTTTTTTTGGTATATTTTGGTTTGAATTTATAAGTTAGTAATTCAATAAGCAAATAATTGTTTAAATTCTATCCTAGCATACTATGAATAAATTACATTCAATTATGTCACAATTTAAAATATTGTTTTGATTCTTCAAACAAAAGAATTGTCTCTTGTTCAAAATTGAAAAATATGTTAAGAAGAAAAACTCAATTTACCTATACATACAAAACAATTTTCAAATCATTTCAGGATATTATTTTTCATGACATTATAACCAACCTCCCCAGTCTAAAGAGGGAAGCATTTCAAAGTGTTTGTATCTCTGAAATTAAAAGCTAGGGAAAGCCCCAACATCGCCATCGCTATTTTAAATCTTGGACACTCCAAAAATTTAAAATCACAGCAATCGTCGCTATTCCTAAGCGTGGCCAGGACCGCTTGTTTTTAAGAACCGTCCCATCTCTTTCGTATTCAATTTCACAAAAATCCCAAACTCTTCATCCAGAGCATTCTCCAGGATGAACAACTCGGATTCAGAGAGGCACTTTCAACTGACATCCAACTCTTCAGAGTCACCAAGGCGCGTTTTTGATACGAGTGAGGGGATGAGCATGGTCTTCTTGGATATTGGCCGTGGCAGAGTTCAATCTGGAGCTTATTAAGATAATTTGGTTCTACCTGCAGAACTGGACTGTCACAGTTGAGGTCGATGACTCTGTGTCCTTTTGTAAGACAGTTTCCGCAAGGGTATCACAGGGGTCACTTTTGGGCCCGACACTGTTTCTACTTTTTATACACGATGTGGCTAGAGTTCAGAGTATACACTTAGACATACATATACGCAGACGATACGGCGATCTTCACTCGTCTACCGCCGCCGCCGCCAGAGGGCCTAGACGAGATCCTTCACTAGATTAGCAAATCGCGATCTAAAATTAACGAAAGAAAAATTTATACCTGTCCGCTTTGCTAAACGCGACAGGCCGCCACACGACATCCTAACTCACGCACAGTGAGGGTGCTAATTTCATAACTTTTTGTGAACTGATGACATATCTCACCTTCCTGAGACCAATCCTCACATATGATGCACTGTCTTGGTCGTGTATCGCGAAGTCGCGTCTAAAGCGTTTCGAAACCCAACAAAACAGAACATTGCGCATGGTTACTAGCATGTTCTGGTTCGTCCGAGACGTCAGTCGTAATCTGGGTATCCGTACATCAATATGCACTCTACTTAGCCACAAAAGCCTTTGAGAGGATGTCTACGTTCACCAACCGTATCTTTGAGGAAGCAGCTACTTTGGATACATCCGAGTTGTAGTGAAGAAGGTGCAAGATGTGATCGCACAGTGATCAGCAGATTAACCACAAAGCAGCACTCCTGACGACAACATTTTCTGTAAGTTTCCACCACATTTCGCAGCCAGTAGGAGCTACCCAATGAGGGTTGGAGGGCTTAGGAGTAACCAACTCATTCCTGGTAGAGAGAGTACGACCATCGAGAGGATACTATAAAATATTGTGACTTCTGCTATATACAATATTGTAATGTTATTATTACACTAAACTCCATTTTTCATTTGACAGATGAGCGTCCAGGTGTAGGTAATCTAGAAAACAAAAAAGTACGAAATTAATTTTAGTTATGAAATTACAACCAGCAACCAACAACTGATGTGTGTATTTCTGTTAATTCAATTCACGATTGCACACATGCTAAAGTATTTTTCTAAATTTATTCATTTTATTTGAATTCAACACTATCCAGATGATAGAGGATGTTAAACTCTTCAAGTTGGCATCTTTGAAGTTTCTTCGCATATGTACGAGGCGATGTCATATTTTGGCTCAGTAGTCGTCTAACGTAGAAGGGGGGTGTTGGTCAGCAGAGACCTTATTATAAGTCCAGCCAACGACAAGGACAGAAATAGGTCAAATTCACCACAATATGTTCAATTGTATGTTTTAAGGTAATTAATTAATTTTAGATCATTTAATTTGTACACAAATACACATAAATGTTGTAATAAAAGTACACAATTAAATTCCACACACAAAAGAAGAAAAACCAGCCAGTTAGGGGCAACGTCCAGACTTCATAAATTTTACCAAATTTTAATACCCCTACGAGAAAGACGGCCTTCCACCATCAACACCTCCAGATGCGAGAAGAACTCGAAAAGAAAGCTTTCGAAATCACACACACACAGACACACACACTCACACACGAAAATAAGGTAATTTAATTTTAATTAATTTTAAGTTCTAAAAATTTAAGAAAAATATTTTTTTTTGTTCAAAATAGCAGGTTTGGCTGCTAACCCCACTAGCTCTACGATCATCCTATTTACGTTTAGTCAACGTTGTGACAGGCTTTACTTCTCCTCTAGTTAAAACTGATTTTAGATTGGAATTCTGGAGTTTAACCTTTAAATATCACTGGATCAAAAGTAAGGTTAGGAATTTTTTATTTAATCTGAAAATTCAAGGCTGTGATTGGTGGAAATGCCGTGTGATAAAAAAAAAACTAATGAACATAATTTTTCCTTTTAAAACACTGGAAAATATTTCGAAAATCTCTTTTTAGATAAGAAAATGAAGAAAAAAAAAACTAATTCTCCGGGTAAAAATAGGTCTATATTGGGAGTTTCGCAAATTAAAGATGTTTTTTTTTTAAAAAGGTACCTGTCAGCTCCAATAAATTGTTAAATAGAAAATTCTCTTTTAAATGGAATTTTGCAGGTGAAAACTTGTGTAAAACGTGTTGTTGAATACCTAAAGATAATTCTCAAACTTAGCCTGTTACCTGGGATATGTTATTCAGCAAGTTCAAGAATTTGATTTTATCGTTATTGTTTTTTTTTAAGTGTGGTGGGTGCTAGTTGCAAAGTATTCTTAAGCTGGATCGCTTGTATTACTATCAGTGAAACACTCGCTGGGTAGTTTTGTGTTGTGTCTAATTGTGTTTAAATGACCTTGTGACAGCATCATATCGCCTTTATAAAGCCGCGCTGTTAATCACTTTGCCCCCAACAGCAAATGGTAGGTCGATTTGAATCCAATTCTCTGAGAAAATGTCACCGTCCTTCTGGAGAATATGTCAAGCCTACCACTCCAATTGCTGTTGTGTAAATTGAACGTGTAACTGTGTTTTCATGTCTTTGTTCCAACATTATCTCGCTATAATTTGTGTTGTTCCTTATGTCCTAATAACTATCGACTGTTCTCTTATATCTGTTATATTCGGTGTTTTTACATCACCTCTGTATGATTCAACGATTTATGTTTTCTAAACTAATTGAGCAATTAACACCCGTCATTCTTTTCCCTCTAGTAAGATACAATAGTCTACATATGGTCTGCATTATTAAAAATAAATAAACTTGTGTTATATATAAAATAAACTGGCGATGTGTGTGACGAAGCTGAACACAAAAAAAGGAAAATAGATCGATGCAGTATCTACCTTGCAACGCCTATTTAATATGCTTGTCTTGATTTATTAATATAATGTTACTATCTCCATCACATCCGCACGCGTTTCGCACCAATCTCCAGCTACAAAGTGGTAGAGACGTGTTTCCGCCACGAAGTTCACTTTGTGCGTCTTTTCGCGGGCAAAGTAACGCAGGTAGCAGTTCTTAATGTTTATAATTGCTCCACTAATGCTTCATGAATAATTAATAATTATCATAGGAGCACGTCTATTTGTAAAATATATATGTATGTATGTGTACTCATCGTACGTACGTTGTGCGTCACAATTAATTTAATTACGATTTAATTAGTCTTATCAAAACATCAAAGATTAACTCATATGAAATTCTATACGGAGATAAGTACGCTAGACCAATGGAAATGATATGTATCAAGTTCCTGCGTGTGCGGGGATGAAAGAAAATTTAATGAACTTAATGATGTTTCTTCTTTCTACATGCACCTTAGTTGGAACGGTAGGTTTGAATCTCTCTCCTCACTCCTAAAGTAATTAAAAGTAATTTATGGTGGAACGTAATGCGGAAGAATTCTATAAGGAAGGCTTGCAACATTGTGTACGTTCATATAAAACGACATAGAAGATTCACTGGTCCTACGCAACACATACGAGGGAGCGTTTTTATATTCGCGGAATGGGGGATAAGGGGTGGAAATAAAAAAACCAAATTATTTTTCTTTTTCAATATATTCACCTGCAAGACGGATACATTTTTCACATCTTTCAATTAATTTATTTATACCCTCATAAAAAAATGATTTCTCTTTATCTGCAAAATACGCCGAAACTGCCTCCTTCACTTCATCATCGGCAGTAAATTTTTACCCCGCAGCTCTTTTTTCATTTTCGGAAACAGGTAATAATCACTCGGGGCCAGGTCTGGGCTGTAGGGTGGGTGATTCACAATTTCGAAGCCCACCTTATGCAGGGCAGCTAACGCAACGCGGCTCTTGTGGACGGGCGCGTTGTCGTGCAAAAGCAGCACACCTTTCGTCAATTTTTTCCCGTCTCTTTTCTTTAATGGCTTCTTTTAGTCGCTCTAATATTGAAGCGTAATATTCTCCGGTTATAGAAACACTTTTATCTTTATAATCAATCAACAATATTCCTTCCGAGTCCCAAAATACCGTTGCCATGAGTTTCCCAGCTGATTGTGACACTTTAAATTTCTTGGGAGGTGCTGTGCCCTTTTTATGCCACTGCATGGAGTCTTGTTTGGACTCAGGTTCATAATGATGAACCCAAGTTTCGTCTCCAGTAACAATTCGACTCAATACACCATCCTTGTCTTCATTACAGAGGTCCAAAAATGCACGCGAACACTCTACGCGCTGTTGTTTTTGCGGCGGCGCGGTGTGAGCATTCTCGGCACTCATCTTGCGCTGACCTTAGACATGCCGAGATGATCGTGTAGGATTTTAAAAATTGTTGTATCGGATACTCCAACCATTTCTGCGAGTTATTTCTTCTTTAGTCGAGCATCTTCGAGTACAATTTTTTCAACTTTTTGGATAAGTGCTGGCGTGGTCACCTCAATGCTCCTGCCCGGCCTCGGATCGTCTTCAAGGGATTCCCTTCCTTGTTTAAATAAACTATGCCACTTGTACACCATGGTTTTTCCTGGACAAGAGTCGCCGTAAACCAATGACATCTCATTCATTATGGTTGCGACTGATTTTCCTTGCCTGGTAAGGAACTTTATAACTGCACGATATTCGATTTTTTCCATATTTCACTTTTCACTCCTGATTATGTTGGTTGACGATAGTTCAAAGACTAACTGTCTAATAACAATGAAACTTCGTATTTTTACTAATTATGAGTCGCTGCACAGGCCACGCCCCTAATGCGCCTAATTACCCCCCTACAACCCGCTCATTCCGCGAATATAAAAACGCTCCCTCGTAAAATGGAACAGGAATCACACCCGTATAATTCAAAATTCAATTTTGTGCAGAAATATTCTGCAAACCTACACATATTGGGTTTGAACTCGTGCAGTGTTCACTTCATATAGTTACAAGAACACGTATTAAGTCATTACTATCAATTTTCTTACCACCAATCTAACAATCGTTGGCTAGTAATTTATTACGTCGTTAAAAGCGAAAACTAAATTAACCCAACAAATTTTCCTTTTCTCATTAAACTTGTGCACGACAATGTAAATATGGTGTAGTTGCAACATTCGAGTGCTGAATTTATACTATTATTGGTATTATTAAGATTGCAATTAATTGCACAATAAAACGTGGCGTTTTATGTACATGCAAATTTACATCAATTTAAAATATAATAACGATTGTAAAGTTCTCAGTCGTTTTGCTTACTCTCGCTGTTGTGCGCGCAAAGACGCATACTACATACATACATGCGTGCGTGTAGCAAAACGGTGAACAACTTAATGGTTTCTTTGTTTCACCACCGCTGGAGCCACTTAGTACTTGCTACAGAACACATTCATATACAATGCGGGTAATAATAAAATTGTGGTGTTTATTGGGATTTCGCAATATTTACCGTGAACATGAATCCAATCAAATCGGCCAATAAAGAAATTTGTACCAAGTGTTACGCATCATTAAATTCAATAAGATGCAGCTCGTGTATACACAGATCTTCTATGGTATTTATTGACCATTTCGCTATCGGTTGTGTTCAGTAACACCTGAGTAGATATTGCAAAATTATCCGTAGATAATCTAAATTGTTTTGCTATCAATTTTAAAAAGATTTCATTTTTAAAGAAAGAAATAATTCTATTGTTTAAGTTATTCAGTATGTATTCACACCACTAATTACTACTCAACGGGAAAAACCTTGATTTTGTTAATGCTTTCGCTTTTATTTTTTTCGATTTGCTATTTTCACCAATTTACATGCAATTATGTTTGTAGTAGTATTTTTGTATTGTAACGACATTTAATTCAAAGTTAAAAATAATAGTTAAATAGCTAATGACATTTAAAATGTAGAAATATGAAAACGGTTAAGTTGGTAAAATTGTATATAACTAGATTTAAGTTGTCGACATGAATGACAGATCGGACTAAAATACGGACATCTAATGTAACTGACATTTCGATAAATTTACATTTTCAAAATGGAAAACCATCAACGATAACCCAACGACCCACGTGACATCATCTAACACAATTCCCAAAGGTAATTTCACATTAATTCCATTGAGTTGAGAACCCATTTCAACTGTTCCAACTTTTTCGTCCAAATCGACATTTTTCATCCAAATAACAGATAGCCATGAATCACAAAAAAACACTTTCTTGGAAAAAATATTAAAAACAGACTCGTCCGAACCATTAACGCTACCAGAACTATGTCGAATTACTCTCTAAAACGTAAACAACAATTTTAAAATCATTATTTACCTATAAAATTCATAATATTTTCCTGATCCAAAACTAAATTCACTTCAAATATCCATATTCAAAGGGATACGACCCATTTTTATTTTAAAATACATCTACAGGTTCCCCATCCCGAGGTAGAATTAGCCGAGATTCCCACGTCGCAGACCTCAAATTCCGTTCCCAGACCGGAGTCCAGCCAATTCCCGAACTAGACGCACCCCTAACCGAGACAAAACCATCAATCCTTAAGAGATAAGTGTTGAAAGGCATTAGTAGTCCAATTTAATTAGAAAAAATGAAGAATTTAATTTTTTTAAAGTCGATAAAGAAAAAGTTGAAACAGATTTAGTTATAATTAATTAATTAAAAGACCAGAGTACTCACCAATTTAGTTAGAGGATTCTCCAATTTAGTTATTAAATTTAATTATAGTTTATATTAATGGTATTCATTTTACAAGATAACCTAAAAAGAGGATAAATAAAACTAATTTTTTAATTATTAAACAAGTTATTCAATTACAATTTGTTCCTCTAATTTGTTAATTGAATTACACCTTTTATATAAACAATCATTCCATATTACGTTATTTTTTTATTGTTTTTTTTTCTATTAAACCCTGTCTTTCAATGGTGTGTGTGTGTGAAAAGAGTCTTGAATCCACCCGAACCCTGAGATAAGAGATCTCCAAGCAACCATCTCACAAATCTTAATCTTAATTTTTGTTAAACAAGCACCAGCTCAGAACAGTATAGGTATATTGAGAAAGCCTTTTAAGCTATACAAATATTATGTATTCAATACAACACACATTCCAGTAAATTGATATAGTAAGTGTGTGGAACAGCCAATTTAAAAGAAAATGTTTCCTATTGCTTTTTCTACTGTATCACTTTGTTATATCAATTTGTAGTTTACCAAAAATAGTTTCACGTTTTATTTTCACGTTAAAATATGATATATGACCCACTAATCACGCTATATTGTATTAACCTCCAAACACATGCACAACTTTGTAAAAAGATCTGCATGCTATTTTATCTGTAAGTCATTGTTAGGCACATGTACAAAAACTACCGTTAGCCGCTCAATGATAGATAGATAGATAGATATTTATTAATCCAATTGGACACATACGTGTATAGGACAGGTCAGATACGTTGGTAATACATAAGAGTTCTCGAGAGGAAGAATAACTATTCAAGGTCAGCATCTTAAAGGATGGCAGATTGAAGCTAATAGAGATAGCGAAGATGGTGTTGATTTTAAAAGATCTGTAAATTCCATCATAACACAAGAACTGGATATGAACAAGTTATCCGTGTGTTGGGCGCCGAGTTTTTATTGGCAAAGAACATGCGCGCTTGTTGCCAGAAAACGGGTTTTTCGACGATTTATGGCAACGGATGAAGCATATGGTCGTTATCACAGACCAGAAAGGAAAGAACAGTCAAAGCAATAGATTAAGCACAGTGATGCCGAAGAAATATTATCTATCGATTTGCTTCCGTGAAGTGAAACCGTCACCAAAGCCGTCACCATAAGCCAAACTCTTAGATCATCTTATAATCTATATTCGGAAAAGATTCTCCACCTCCATGACAATGCTCCTGATCATATAATAGTCCTTTACTTTTCCTGTATTTGTTCTTTTTCTCCAGATTTATAGCGATTTAAAAGCAACTGGATATCTGAAAGGAACTTCGAAATATAATATTTTTACTCTAAATGAAGTTTCTTTTGTTGAAGTGCTAAATTTAAAAAAAAAATTATTCTCTGAGATTTTTTATTAAATAGTTTCTGAGCATTTATTAGAGTAATGCTAATCAGAGCATAAAATAATACAAATAGCTATCTTATGGCCATCCATAATTGATCAACCGCATCCCCGCCGCCTCCTTTGATCATGTTGCACTCAAATGTTATCTGACACTTTCCAGTTAACGCGTCCATTTTCTCCTTATATTGCAGAGTTGAAATGAATACAATGCTGATTAACTCTTTTAGAACATACAACACCATAGATGCTTGTTATTAAAACCTATAGTAAAAAGATCCTACAGCTATATCTTTGCAAGACAAACACTTAAGTCTTCCACCACTAAATATGTTGCATTATTAATAAGGGTTTCCAAAATAAATCAATCATAAGCTATTTGCTTACCTACGATTATCAATAACACAGCCAGACAAGAAAAAATCCTGAGTCTGGGAGTCATGTTTGTAATGTTTATTACATGTTTTTGGGGTTGTCGATTCTAAATCTGAGGTCTAAAAAACTCCATCAAGTCAGGGTTTCGGCATAAAAAAACATAATTTAAGCTATTTAACACTGTAATGTTTTGACTTGAGTCATAAACTAAACAATTATACAGTAAAACCCTATAATCTTTCAAATACATTACCCTATACCCCATAACTCCGTAACCTCATAATTCCATAACCTCGTAATCGATAAAAGCAATTTTTACGGTCAATTTGTATTATCGCAATATGTTACAGAGACTACCGATTCCTAGAAGCTATTTCATTAAACCTAGTAACTCCATAACTTTAAGAACCTTACGATTCTGCAAGTAAGACTTTTGAAAGTTTGCTTTCTCGCTCTATTTCCCCGCCATTTGTCGTTGCATCTCGGAAAATTCCATTCCTGATCATACACGTTTGTTAGAAGAAAATTCATGCGATTTTTAAAGAAATTTATTAATTTCATTCATGCAATACATCCTTTGTTTTAGGTTAACGGGATTATGAGCTTGAACTTATTGGTTTTTTGGTTTACAGCTTTCTGTTTTAATGTTGAATTGCTTAGATTACGCGTTTCTCAAAGTTATTATGTGGATATATGGAGTTTAACTGTTTGGTGTTTTAGTGTACGGCTTGAGTGAAAACCTTATAGTATTGAATATTATGGGACTACAGCATTACGAGGTAACGGGCTTAAGGGTTTATGAGGTATAGGATTTAACTAATTGGTGTCTTAGTTTACGGCGCAAGTCAAAACGTTACAATGTTTAATGGCTTAGATTATGGGTTTTATTGAGCTTATGCCGAAACTCTAACCTGCTGGATTTCTTTTGCCTACTGTTTTTGTTTCAGCAAGCACAAAAACATCTAGTGAACATGTCCAGACCTCCAGACTCAAACAGTATGGTGAAAGGGTAAAAGTTCTAGTATAGCTGTAGCACACACGTTGTATATATCTGATAATAATTCCTACGTGTGGCTCCAACTGTCGTTTATTGGGGCTTTCAAAAAAAATTCAAATAATGGGCCTAACAAGCAGCCGGGTCAAATCGGTTTAAAAAATATGACAATGTAATTTTACGATCCTTCTTTGTCTTCCTAAAACTTCACCAATCCCTAATGCTGGATCAGTAGTTCCTTTAACGCTTTTGTCCTAAATTAACTAGCTAGAAATTGAGTGAGCATGAACGAAACTCTTCAAGTTAGCTCAGTTTGCTGCACGTCTACTCAAAAGCTCTCTCCAAGGTTCCTCCGGCCAACACCATATCGTACTAATTCAACTTTGAAAATTCCAGACCACAATTAATCCGTATATTTGCAACGTACCAGGCTGCCCAGTTTTAGAGCATATTGACTTCCTTGATTTGAGATAGAGAAGAATTGAACCAGATCACCATATACGAGAATCGGCCGGAGAAACTACATATAACAGTTTGATTTTAAGGCTGAAACAAATTTTTCAGTACAGCAAGAGAGCCAACACAAATCTTCCCCATAGAAACTTTATAGTAAGCATGTTGAAATATTGCCAGCATCTAATGATGCCAAAATACCTAATGATGGATGCCTATTGTGTTTCGTTGTCTTCTTAACGTGGTTGATAAATTAACTGTGATGGAAGTTTTGTTTATTTCATTTCTAAATGAAGCGTTGAAATTTTTAAAGGTCCTCTGTCATAGCTATAGTTTGTACAGATAAACCAAATAGAGCAAATGCAATAAACTAACGAAATGAATGAACTCAAAGTTTGTTCAATAGATTTTCTATCTAAAAGAGTCATTAAGATACATATACACACACTAGGATATTTTAAAAATAATAATTAATAATTAATTTAATAATAATAAAATTCTTTTTATTGTAACTGCAGACTTTAATTTTATGAACAAACAATATTAAAGTGTTCTTTTCGTTCTGTACTGAGATGGACGTAAGATGCAACAGAAATAATTAAAGTAAGTCATAGGTACTGTTTCTCATGTTTATCGAATTATGCGGTATCGAAGGTATAAACACAAACTGCAATAAGAGAGTAATGATAGAGTTTAACAACAATCATCTCATTCGCTAACGTTCCTTAATGTTCCCTGGATGATAAAGCGACGATATTGTAACCACTTCGTATACAGTAACGGATGATTTGTACTGTTGGTACTGTCACCACTAATGACCGCAGTCAAGTCTTTCTTCTGAATTGTTGTGAACACCCACGTAGAGTAACGAGAAACTCTGCTAGCTCGAGAAACTCACTAATCGCAGAATGGAGATAACTTTATTACAAACATGAAATACCTTCTTGCATAACCACATTTCAGTCTTACGTACATGTGTTACTTTGCACACAGTCTACAGCTTAACCAGCTAGATACATGACCGTTTAGCGCATCTCGTTTATAAGTGACCACACCTATAATACTTAATGCAAACTCCGTGATGACAAGGGTATGGGAAATTTACAAGATGCGGTAAGACCGTTCACAGCCGAAACATATACCTACCGTAAAGTTCAGGTGGTGCCTACGTAATAGAGAAAATCAGTTGATAACTTATAATTTTGCGTTTTAGAAGTGTGTCACTTTTAATAAACCTTACGAAGCATTGAATTGGGATAGAAGTATGAACTATATGTATATACATGAATAATGTTCTTGAAGTATGTGCAGTGGAATTAACACTATGTACTAATATTGTGTTGGTAGTACTCTATCGTCCTCCACAATCAGACTTTAACTTGTTCCTGAGAAATTTTTCTGGTTTACTTGAAGTTCTTCAATGTGAAGATAAAATTGTCATACTCGGTGGAGATTTCAACATAAATTTTATGGTTCCTTCATTGATGCATCAACAAATCAGTGACTTATGTGCAGCTTATAATCTTCATTGGTCTATTTGTGGGCACAAATTCCAAATCATGTTTAGATAATTTCTTTGTAAACTTAACAGAAAACAATTATACTGTTTCATCAATAGACAATAATCTCTCATCATCATCATCATCATTATACACAAATAATTAAAATAACGATGTTGTTTTCTAATTCTAATGTATTAGACTATGTATACAGTGTGGAACAGCCAAATGGAATAAATTCGATAACAAATAAATGAGGGTGTATTTTTTTAAATGCGCATTTAAAAAAAATATATAAATACAGGGTGAGTCATGTGACAATGGCCAATACCAACTTTCTTATTTTAAATGGAAACCCCTGCATATTATTTATTTTTTGGGTTCTTCGGAAAATTCTGTCCCATACCTATCTTCAACTGTTTCGGAAATATTAAGTGTTTTCAGATTTATTACAAAAATTAACATTAAAAAAAGAAACTTATTTTATTTCACAAATTCGCTACATTACACTAAAAATCTATTTCCCATTTAGCTCTTGATATTGATAAAGTAAGCAAAAACCATTGCTGCGTTCCCGTTTACTGATACTCATAGCCTTAGCAACATGTTGTCTGCCTGCATGACAGTAGTGATCAGTGTCAATGCTATTGTCGTTTGAATTTCGTTAACTGTACGTAATAATATCAGAAAAATGGTTCATTTAACAGAAATGCACAAAATAATCATTCTACAAATGATTGGTTATGGAGATAACACACGGACACAAATGGAAGTTTCTCGCTTATTTCACGAAAAATTTCCAAATTTGCTGCCTGTATCCCAAGGAACAATTAGCAAAATAGAAAATCAGTTTTGCGAGCTTAGTCATGTAAGACATATTAAAAAAGTAGCTGCCAATGCAGTAAGTGATGATACGAAATTGGATATTATGCTTGAGTTTCAAGAAAACCCACATAATTCTGGTCGAAAAGCAGCCCCACTGTTCAACATTAGCCACACATCAATTTTTCGAGTATTAAAGGAAAGTAAAATGCATCCCTATAAAATGATACCAACTCAGGAGCTCATGGAAGACGATTTCTATAGGAGAACGTATTTTTGTGAACAAATGATGGCAATGTTAGATAACAATGTGATCCAATTAGAAGATATTTTATTTTCTGATGAGAGCACATTTACACTTCACGGCCATGTTAATCGTCAAAATTGCCGCTATTGGTCTAATGAGAATCCTCACTGGATGAGAGAGGAACATACGCAATATGCTGAAAAAGTTAATGTTTGGGCAGGAATTGTTGGAAATCACATCGTAGGTCCCTTTTTCATTGATGGTAACTTGATTGGAGATAAATATTTAGAACTGCTCCAAAATAATGTCGTGCCAACTTTCGCAAACTTATATCCTAATCCAGCAAACCCACAAGTTCCTGCCAATACAGTATGGTTTCAGCAAGATGGAGCACCGCCCCATTTCCAAATCAATGTCCGGCAGTACCTGAACCAAATTCTTCCAAATCGGTGGATAGGGAGGCGCGGATCGATAGAATGGCCAGCACGATCTCCTGATCTGACGCCATTAGACTACTTTTTGTGGGGATATGTCAAAAGTCTTGTATACAAAACTAAACCCCTCAACTTAGATGACTTAAAAAGACGTTTTTTGTTTTTTTTTTACATTATTAAGAAATAATCAGTATTACTTATTAGGTTTTTAGTGTAATGTAGCGAATTTGTGAAATAAAATAATTTTCTTTTTTTAATGTTAATTTTCGTAATAAATCTGAAAACACTTAATATTTCCTAAACAGTTGAATATAGGTATGGGACATTGTACATGAATTATGTCTAGAATTTTCCGAAGAACCCAAAAAATAAATAATATGTAGGGGTTTCTATTTAAAATAAGAAAGTTGGCCACTGTCACATGACACACCCTGTATAATTTTATTTTTTTGAAAAAAATGCGCATTTAAAAATACAAATCGACGTGTCCAAGCGTTTTTCCTAATACACCCTCATTTATTTGTTATCGAATTTATTCCATTTGGCTGTTCCACACTGTATAGACATAAGTTTTGTGAAAATTCTTTAAACACCTTCAATAGTTTACTAGCGAAAGAAACTTGACTCTCTGTATATGAATGTAATTGTCCGGATATGGCATTCACAACATTCTTAAATATTTTCACCTACTATCATATTCTTTGTTTTCCTGTTGTAAAATGTAAAGTTAACACATATGATCGGTTAATTACACCTGAAATTCTACATATGAAGGATATTCTACTATTCCTAAAAGGTATTAGTTCACAATATCCAGAATTTATATCTGACTTCAAGAAATATGAAAAGATATACAAAGATTTTTTACAGAAAAGTCAATTTGATAACAATGAATTATTTATAAAATCATGTCCTAACAAAAGCTAAAGCTGCGTGGTCTATCATAAGACAAAATGCTAATATCACTAGCAATAAATATTTAAACATTTTACCTGATAGTTTTAGTAAATCGGAACTTTCTGCTAAATTTAATGAATATTTTACAACTCTACCATATCACTTGCTTTATAAAAACTCTTTCAGTAATCATGAACAATGGGATTTAATCAAACAGCATTTAAGACCTTTGCCATCTGTGACCTCTTCTTTCGTTATCACTCCGGTGGTTGAACAGGATATAATGGCTGTTGTCAAAACAATGAATACTACTTTTTCTGCTGGACATGACCATATAACGTCATGTATTGTAAAACACTCATTGCCATTGTCACCATATTGACTTATATGATAAACTTTTCTTTTGAAAAGAGTAAATTTCCCTCTAAACTTAAACTATCCACCGTTAAACCCCTATTTAAGAATGGAGACCATGATGATTTGTCTATCGCCCTATTAGTTTATTATTTACTTTCGGTAAGATTTACGAATCAGTTATGAACAAAAAATTAACTGAGTATTTAAAAACTTTTAATTTGCTTTATTTCAATCAACATGGGTTCTGCCCAAATAAATCTACAAACACTGCCCTCTTTGAATTTTTGAAGAACGTTTATGATAACTTAGATATGGACAAACATTGTTTAGGAATATTTATTGATCTATCAAAAGCATTTGACATTGCCAACCACAATATTCTCTTGTATAAGTTGCAACGTTATGAAATTAATGGAGTCGCATTAAATTGGTTTACATCTTACCTTGAAAACAGAAAGCAGAGCGTTTCTATAGCCACGTATTAATCTTCTTTTCTTAATGTTAACATTGGGGTACCTCAAGGCTCTGTCTTGGGGCCCACACTGTTTCTAATTTACATAAATGACCTCCCTGCCAATTTATCTCAAGCACAACAAGATATCAATTTAATCTTAGATTCAGTTGACATACCTGATAATATGGTGCCCAAAGCTGAAACTATCTTTAATAACATCAATTCCTGGATGACGAATAACTATTTAATTCTGAATAAAGAAAAAACGAAGATTATATATTTTTATAACAAAACAAAATTAATTCCCAACATAGTCATTAATGAGGATGTCTGGAGTTTTGTCTCAACAATCAAAATTTTAGGCTTAATTATAAATGAAAATTTAAAGTGGTCCTCGCATATCGACTACTTATGTAAAACACTGTCAAGAACATGTTATGTCTTGAAGCAACTAAAAGAAACTGCAATGTAGAAACTTTAAAAACTTTTTATTATTCCAACTTTGTTGCATGTCGATTGCCATTATTTACTGGGGTATGTGCTCAGACGTGGATAGAGTGTTTTTAATGCAGAAACTGCCATCAGAACTATATTTAATTTAAGTTATAAAGAATCATTAAAAGCTTTGATTTTAAAACCTATTCTGTATTTACATATTTTTTGATTTGTTGTAAGTTTTTTAATAAATTACCATGTATATATACAAAAATTAACAAACTAACGTTAGTCTGTTTAACAAACAACTTAGGCATTATCTACTGCAAATTAATTGTTATTCTGTTAATGATTTTCTGTATTCATAATTTTTAATTAGATATTGTATCTTTGTTTTTTTTTTCTTGACTTGTTTCAATGCATATGCTCTTTTTTAATGTTTGTATAGTGCTTTGAAATAAATGGTCCGATATCCCTTTTACCATAGGTGTCGGGTAAGCTATCATTCTTCGCCATGCACGAATTTCTTCCATATTTTTCTATTTTTCGCCATTCCTTTTGCTTCTTTCCAAGATTTATTCTTGTTTTTCAATATATTGCTTATTGCATCATTCCAGGTTTTTCTTGGCCTTCCCCTTTTCTTTCTTTCCTGTACTCTTGCCTCGTATACTTGTTTAACAGGTCTTGTATTTTGCATTCTTTAAATATGCCCCCACCAACTCACTTGTCTCTTTTCTATAAACGTGGATATAGATTGCATATCTAGTTCTTCTCTTACTTGTATATTTCTTATACTATCTCTCCTGGTTATTCCTTTGATTCTTCTTAGATATTTCATCTCCGTTACTTGGATTTTACTTCTGTGCTTATTCGAGAGTACCCAGGATTCACATCCGTACGTTAGGACTGGTCGGTACAACGTTTTAAAGACTTGCATTTCAGTTTTAACTGAGATTTCTGCTTTGCTAATGAAGTTTTTATTTATGGTATTATTATTATTATTATAATTGGAGAAGAAGTACTCAGCCGTGCTCGTGAAGGATAAAATCTGGGAGATTTTTTCTCAGGTATGCGCAGGTTGGCCGCATACCTGAGAAAAAATTTCCCAGATTATTATTATTATTATTATTACATACTTTCAACTTATCTTTATATTCCTGATTTATTTCCACTTAGAGGTCAATAAAACAATAAATAATTAAATACCAATTTATTCCATAACATATAATAATATGCTTTCGTTAAATAACTTCTTCAGTGGAAGAAATTGACATTTAATATGTGTCAAATTACTAATAATATAAATATAAATTGCCATGCCTATCAACAAAATTATCTAAAAAACAAAGAATTCATTGATATATCGAATTTTAATTATATTCACAAGTAATAATGAAGGAATAATGATTTAATACAACATTAGAAATTGAAATGATTTGAATTATTCGTATATCAATCTATTTTTTGTCAAGCTCTAAGTGGAAATAAATCAGGAATATAAAGATAAGTACATAAAGGTCAAAAAATACATATATTAATTATACTTTCAACTTACATAAGATGATGACCGAATAGTGGACCAAAATGGAATTAAAAGATTTAAAAGCGGCCCATCTTTAGTCGAAACGTTTTATAAAATGTTTCAAATTAGCAAAGCATTCGCGCCATCTATTGCTTCAGGAGGGCGCACCTTTCAGCATGCATTCTATGATGTTCATACCGGGAAAAATAATGATCTCAGATACATTGGACCTAATAATTTGAAATCGTTTTTATCGAAATACATTGTGAGGTACTTTTACATATGCCAGTGTGCTCGTTTAAATGATATTCAAGTAGGTTAATCTCTACAGTAAAATTAAAAAGAAATTCTATTCCATTTTCTTGTCATTCTTCTGCTTCATTCGGTTCCTTCTTTTTCTTTTAATCTTTGTCATCATCGCTCACTTCAACCACTCCAAACTGTAGTAAGTCTATCGTACTGCTCATCTTCGAATTCCAATAAATGTTAACTGGAATCGTTTAGGTGGAGACACTTTATTAACCGATCATCATATAGCAGGAGCTGTAGCTGTAGTCTTGGCAATTTCGTCATAAATAGGTTTCTGCTTAAAAAAAAGCACAGAGAGAAATTTACATCTGCGTGAGTCAAAGCTGGATCAGCATATTTTTTATTTCTCATTTAACATTTTTTCTTGTCGTCATCGAGGTTTCGTAAGTATAAAAATTATTTCGCTTGCGTAAATTTCCATCTTGCATAATTTGATAATAGTTCCGCATCAGAAGCTTCACGTCTATCGTTTCATTACCTTCCGTTTATTTTTCAAACAGGAATGCGAATTGTCCGAAGTTCTGAATCGCTTAGCAAACTTACACCCCGGGATAAAAAAAATGTCCGATAACGTGCACGTTAAAATTTCAACATTACACGCAAGACTTCTGCTTTCATGGAAATTCCACATTCATAAGGCATCACGAGAACATTTAACAATGCATTTAGAGCGGAACACAATTATCCTTCCGAATTTTTTTAAATCTGTTAATTCACGATTATACGACTTTAACACATCAAACCATATAATTTATACATAAGCTGTTAATTCACTGGACCGGGCGTTCGTATTTATTTCTGTTTCGTAGTACCTACACTAATAGTGCCCGCACCTTTAAATAATGTTCGAGAACGATACCGCACGAAACTCCGTTCGTGAGAATGTGCAAGAAATTGGTTTTATAATTGCTCATAATCTATATCAGTTTAATTTTTAACGCAGTTTAAAAGCGTGCCAACTTTTAAACTGCGCTTTTATAAAAAAAATTATATATCATTTAGTTTGTACTATTGCATGCTTATGTTTGAAATGTGGTTGCGTTAACCTCGATATAAAAGGAGAATTGCAACGCAAGTCCTTAGAAGTCATTCTAATGCATATTAGAAACTGTTTTCTTACCGGGAAAAATATGTTTCCCATATAACCGATTACAGGAAAATTCGAACTGCTTGCCAGGTACCCTTGCGAATTTCTTGTTTATACGTCGGGGTACTGATACTGAAGTAATTCAAATGATCTCACGACTTAACAATACCAGCGCTGAGGAAAGTGACGGCTTGCCTATTACAATTATGAACAAGATTGGGCAACATATTGGTTATCTGGTCAAAAATATCATAAATAGCTTTATAGAAGCAGGCATATTTAGACAGACTTCTTTCAAATCTCCAAAATTGTACCAATCTTTGAGTATCGAGATACATTATAGGAGACAAAATGGCGTAATTCAAAAGTACCAATAAACAATCATCAACAGCAGTTCCATTGGGATTACACAAGTTTCAATCTTAGGACCTCTTTTATTTATTATCTACTACACGTAAAATAATTCTGTACGGGTACGACACTAAATGTAATTGCAACAGTTTCAGTGCAAAGTGAATTCTTTGAAAATTGTCGTATAGCTCTGGGGGAGCTAAAGTTGTTGATGTTCCAACAAAAAGGTGAAATAAATACCATTGTAAGTGATACATAAATTTCCATCAAGCCCTAGTTTATTAGTAGAATAGGTGGAAGTACTGGCTGTACAACGTTAGGTTTCGATAAACACAATATTGGAGAAGCTGCCAATACGGTCATAAGTCCCCATGCCGTTTTAGTCCTCTTAACCAGGTTGTTCCTGGACGAAGAAGTCCACAACCTGGTCGAGAGTTACTTTACTTACTTCGGGATCATCTAGTCGATCTATCCCAAAGTATATCCGCCTCCCCTTGTCCATTGTTGAGCAGTCAGCAAGGAGATGGACTGGATTTCCTCCGCACTCCCACAGTTTCTACAAAGGGGAGAGTTTACTATGCCCATCCGATGCATGTGTTTATTCAGTGCGCAGTGACGGATCAAGATTCCCATCAGTAACGTTAGCCTGTCCCTGCTCATAAAGACTGCCTTGTGCATGCCAGTAGGAGAAATATCTAGCAATGAGGATCTGACAAAGTCTTTGATGCTGACGTAGGAACTCCTACACATCGGTACTGGACCTACGAGTGGTCGTTCCCTGGCGCCTCTTGCTAGCTTGTCGGCTATTTCATTGCCTGTGATTACATAGCGACTTGGCATCCATCTTAGCATGGTACTGCGATGTTCAGCCAGTTTTGCAAGAATCCTATAGCAGTGTAGTACCACCTCGGAATCAAATCTGACAGGCTGTAGTGCTCTTAGGACCGCCTGGATGTCAGGCAAGATTTCCACCCTCAAACTGCCCTTTGCACAGGTCTGGAAGGCAATTATTTCCCTTGCCGTGCAATCGTTGCTTTAACGGAGCAAAATGCCAAAATATTTGTAAGACCATAATTGTAGAGCATGACATTTTCTACAAAAAATCTGGAACAAGACTATTCTAACTGTTATAGATTTCTACTTGCACCGACTAGAACATTTCAATGTTGGCGCTGTTTGCTGACGTTACTTATACCTATTCCCTTACAGAAAGACATAATTTTTCCCGCTGTGCATATTGTTTGAAAAAAAAAAGAGACAAGAGGAAAGATAACATATTGACGAGTTCTAATTTAATTTTACAAATGTAGTCGTAACAGCATCGCGTTCTGAAAAATCGTCATCTTTACTATTCGCAAGTTAGTTTCTAACAGGGTTCGGAAAGTAATTTTCACTCAGGAATGATAAATTGTGTTTACATAAATACAACGGATCTCAATGAATTTAATAGAGCTAGTTTCGATAGAAACTAGCTCTTTCTATCGATTATGATAATGAGTGATCGATGAATCGACCTCTACATATTTTTATATATAAAAACCTTTATCCCGATTGTCATGTCAGCGCTCAGGAAATGTTGATTTTATATGTGTCATTCAAGACGATCTTTTTTCAAAACTCAACCCTTAAGGAGGTCGTAAAGTTTGTATGGAAATAATATTTTCAAATTTACTTGAAACTCGTTGTGAATGCTCCTTGATATAATTAATAAAACATGTCCTTCAGCCTTTTTTTAATTCAATTCTTAAGGAGTGACCAAGTATGTATAAGAAAAGTGACTTTTCAAATCTGCATGCCTACGCCCAGCTCAGTGCCTTACGACCGAAGCAGAATGCAAACATAGAATTAAGTTTGGCAGGCTAGATTAGATTAGATTAGATAATTCACGGGATGGCTAAGCAGTCTCTTGCTACTGCGACTTATGGATCTATTGTATCTCCCTGTTATCTAGACCATTTTCTTCATGAGGATTTCTAGCCTTATCGGGTTTGTCTTCATCTAGCTCGCCATATCTGGGTACGATTCGCCAATACACTCTAGCCTGAATCTGGCTAGTCGCTCGCATTGGCACAAGATGACAAGATCTGACAGATTCTGCTCATAGAGTTTTTCGCCAGACCAAAGTTGCTCATATGCTCATTGAGTCTGTTATATCCTGTTAGTACTACTAGCCTGACCGTTCTCATGCCTTTATTCAAAAGGTCATCAGTATATCTAGGCATGTATCATTCAAAAGATTTAATCTCCGACTATTTTTCCATGGTTTTGGCTATTTTCTTTTTCGTGGTTCCACACGATGGTATAGGTCCAACGAGTAGCCTGAACGCCTCGCCTTTGGCCAGAGCATCTGCCTTCTCATTTCCTTTAATACCTTCGTGTCTCGGTACCCAAGCAAGAGTCACCTTGCTGTGCACTCCTAATTCGTTTAGTGTACATGCGCAGCTTTGATGTAATCTTTGTGGCGTCAAGAGCTTTTATCACAGCTTGATTATCAGTGATAATGCCCATGGGCTTTTGTTCTGTCCCTTGCTCTTGACAGGCTAGGTATGAACTGTTTGTACAGTCTCTTGATTTAAACCTGAACAACATTGGACGTGACATATAAATTCGATTAAAGCAAAAAAATTACAAATGTTAATAGGTAAAACGTGTTATGATACATAACTAACCACCCACCACACATTATAAAAAAACATGAATATAGGCCACGTCATAGCAAAATAAAAAAATATCTCTATTATTTCTTAATGCTGGCACAAAATAACCTAAACAAATACAGATATGCTACGTCTGAAAACGAGCGATATTTTATATATCCTGAACGTAATGACTCCAATTTAAAATAATCGGAGACTTATTTTTAAAATTTTACTTTTATCTATTAAATTCGATGTGCTGCACTTCTCTATTTACGATGGTCAAATTTCATTTCTAAAATTCTCAGAATTGTAGCTCCATTAACTATTACTTTTTCCATGAAATTATTTCCTTACATGCTTTACATGCTGAAAGAAGCACTTTAATACAACACGCAACCAACCGAATCTCAGAAGATTTATTGCTGAACTTTAATGCTCAAATTATAATAATTATGTCGAAGATAATATCGCCGACGCCAATTTTCTAAATGAATAATTGTGAATGCCGTAGTAATAATACCACTACCAATACAACCGTAATTGCCTAATTTCTACCGCCTCTGCATTACAAGTCTGTATCGGTGATGATAAAGAGATACCAATCGTGTTGTGCGAGTTTTCGTTACACAGGTGTGCACAATGTGAGATAACACCGCAATAGAGCATGTACATATGTACATACATATATAAAGCCAACTTAGGTTTGGAAGTACACCTATACGTACACTACCGTCTATATTAGTTCGAACACTGAAATAAATTTAAGAAAAGAAAAATATTTCAAAATAATTTAATATTGCTTAAATCGAAATTCTTTGTAATATTTACGTACAATTGGTTATAAACTTTATGAAAAACTGAACATTAAAATATTTCTGCCTAAAAGGCTGTTCAAAGAGTACTATATAACAAAAAACTGCATCCATATCATGAATGCAAATCGATTAATGGAAGAATGGCTACAACACCAGTAACTGTATTTGCAACCCCACAGCACTTCTAAACGGATTAATCCTTGTCTGAATTCGTAAGTAGCGGCCTTGTCTCTGATTTATTTTCCTCTCAGATCCACTACCGGGTCTTCTCCTTGCAGATCCTGTCTGTTGAAATCTTGTTAGAGCCCTACTAACAACACTTTGAGACACATTAAAAAGTTGTGGCAATTTCTGCTCCAGATTACCCTCGCTGATGCAATAGTCCAATTAAATTAACGGGTCGATGGCCGCAGTGGTTAGGCGGCTGACTATCGTTGTGAGAGGACGATAGGCGCCGGGGTTCAATTCTCTGGAGTGACGGTGACATTTTTTCAGAGGGTTTAATCCCGGATCGACTTGCCATTCGCTGTTGGGAGCAAAGTGATTAACAGCGCGGCATCATAAAAGGCGATATGATGCTGTCACAAAGCCAATTGAACACAACATACACACACAAAACTACACCGCGAGAGTTGCAGTGATAGCCAGACAAGCGATACAGCTTACGGAGTCACTGCAACTAAGCACCCACCACATTAAAAAAAAAATCAATAGTGTATTTATTTAAATAACGTCTTGGCATCGTGAAAATGTAAAATGGCGTTTAAAATGAATAATATTTGCCAAAAAATGCGATTTTTATAATTTTGTATTCTAAATTAATTTAAAGTTAAAATACTTAATAAATAGATTCAATATTTTATCAAATAGAAAAGACATTTACTAAATAAAATATCCACAAGCGACTGTGTGGCTCGTGCTGAACAGAAAAGTATTAAGATTTATGATGGTTGCAAATTATACTTTTGATGTTGTCCGCGATTTTTAAAGATAGTATGTATTTTCTTATGCTACAGGTCGAAACTGGTAGACGATGAATATGAGATCTAATAAAATCAACTCTGTTAAATGTTTGTTCCACATTTATCCTGCCCAGAAGGTTTACATATTTATTTCAGTTAGAGCTTCTTTATCGAGTTTTGCCTTCTCCGTATGTTTTGTCTGTCTGTACTTGAATACCAAGCTTACTAATGATGTCCTTATTTATGGCGAGTTGTCTACTAAAATAATATTTCTGGTACGCACATACATTCTGCTTTAAATTTGCTCTGTTGCTGAGCCAAATTCTCATCTGAAAGTTCTAATTTGTTCCTTGTGTCCATTTGCTTGCCCACCCTCCAATTTAGATATTTATCTCAAACACTAACATCTGATTTCTTAGAGCTAGCACCAGCTAGCATCACCATGCAAAAAGCTAGCGCCACCTAAGCGTCCCCAATAAAAGTACTTCTTTTCTGTGGCTGGACGGAGGGTGGAGGGGAGAGGAGGGTGAATTTTAGACTTAGCAGCAAAACACTTTCTCAAAAATAATTGTTAGATTATAGGAGTAATCACTTGTCCCACCCCCTACAGTTCAAATTTTTACCAATTTTTGAGATAAATAGCTAAATTGGGCGGGGGAGCAAGTTAATAGACCTTCCTTACAATTTCTTCTATATTCTTCTTATTTTCTTTGTCCGAACTGTTGGCTCTACATCCACATTTGTTATTACTGATTTCTGTTTGCTTTTCTAAACTTCTCTTAAATATTTGAGGTTGATCAAAATATTTGGAACGCTATACGTACCTGTGTGCGAGTAACAAAACGTTCTAGATGTTACTTTTGGTCGTGTATATCCAATTTGATAGCACATACATACGTAATTTACTAGTTTATGTTTGGTTGTGCATACGCTCTAGTGAGGGTGGGCTCTTCAGTGTGTGATATATTTATCCTCAACACCATCAGTAACATGTGTGTAAGGTTTGGTTTGCTTGGTCAAAGACTTGTACAATTTCTTGGCACCTACTTATGATAGAGTTTCTGCCCATAAGAGGCATAGTCCGAAAGGCATAATGGAATGGTCAGCCAGATAAGACTCAATAAGATGAAATCCGATTCCTCCTTATGGCGATAGGTGAACGATTTAGTTTACAGAACGCTACCCACGACAGAAACATTTACTATGCATTTACGGGCAAAACTACAGGCTCGCGTAACTAGAATTTTGAAAAAAATGTCTATAGTAGTGTGGTATACCATACGTGAAGAACACTTGGATTGTTATGTAGTATCTGAAGCTATAGTAGTATTTAGGGCGTTTAAAATAATACCAAAGCAAAAAGGAAAATTCTCGACCTGATAGTGAGAGACCGTGCTTTTTAGTTGTTTGTCCAACGTTTCTCTAATAAATGGATTCCATCCCTGAAACTCTGCGAAATATCCATTTACCGCTGCAATCACCGCTTCGTTTGACGCAAAACGTTTTTGAGGCACAAATTTATTTAGATTTGGATATAGGTGATAATCAGAAGAAGTCAAATCTGCCGAATAAAGTCTATGTTCCAACAATTTGTGCTTCAAATTTGTAAATGGTTTACTTGCCAAAGTACTTCTGTCTGATACCACGAATTTAGCTGGTCAAGCAAGTATGCTCAGTATTTTGCAGCTATTGTTTATGCTTTGCAAAGTAATTAATTAAAAGTGTCCCTTTGGTATCCCAGAAATCACTAACCATGAGCTTTCCGGCAAACGAAATTGACTTCACTGTTTTAGGACAGAACTATAGGCTTCCATCCACTACTTTGCCTGCTGTTTGTATTGTCTTTTTTGTTGTTGTCTTGTTTGATTCTGACCGGGATCAAACATGTTTCGCATCATTAATGGTCTAACTTCATTATCACGTTGTACGAGCTTTGTCTCAGTGAAAGATCAAAAATATCAGCAAACTACCACTGCTTGGACTGGTCTTGACATTGTGTCAACCAATTTTTGGCAATCATTTGGTGTGAAACCATTCCAAATTTCTTGGAGACGATTTCGCAATCCTGGAGTGATTATTGCTTGATTTACTCGTAGCTTCTTCTTCATAAACAAAATCAGCGACAGATCTGGACTACTAGAAGTTCAATTTAAAACTGAAATATTCTGTTCAAACATCCAACATTTTACTTTTTTAGCCGTATCACAAGCGGCACCATCTTGTTGAAAGATGCAATCGATATTATTTAAACGCGTTTGTTCAATTTCGGGTCTTAAGTTGTTTTGAAGCACATTAATGTACTTATCAGCATTCATAATACCTTCCATAAAGTGTAAGTTTCCCACTCCACTAGCCGACATGAATCCCCAAATCATAGCAGAAGCCGGAAATTTTACTTTTTTTTTGAGATAATCGTTCTGAAATGTTGTGTTGGTGTTCCTTGGCCCACGCTAGTTTATTTTTCTTCTGAATCGTTGTCAGCAAAAGCTTCTCTTTTGCCTATAAAATATCGAATTAATAATAAACAAAGATCGAAAATAATTATGCTTTATATCAAAGTTTTCTGGCAGCTCTTGACAAGTTTTTTCCTCTTGCCTGATTCAATCATATTTTCAGTTCGTTATAACTAGCACGCCGATTTTGATCCTTCTTAAAGCTCTCAAGTTTCTATTAAAATAATGCGAATGACTTCCAGTTCTCGGTTTTTGAACCACAGATCCAGTTTATTTGTACAGTTTAATAATATTTCGGACTGTATATATCGATTTATCAACACTCTCGGCGATTTGAGAAGCATTTTGAACTTTTAAGTGCAAGTGAATGATCACTCTTCTTATTTCGTTAGACACAGCTTTACCATGAGCTATTTTTATTCACAATGTCTATCTAGATTTTAACGAAGCAGATAAACCGACCATTTAACTTCATCATCGTGTATGTTGCTGAACTTTAATCATTTTACACGTCTTCCCCGTAAAAGTCAATCTGTCAGAAGAACATTTCTAAACAACAACTCCTTGAAAATAACAACGTCAGTCTTTTATCTTTCCCTAAACATATAATGAGACCAAAAATAATATATTTCAAACAAAATGGTGGTTGGGCCAAGTACACTGAGACAGGACTCGTATATACAGGGTCTGCCAATTATCTGAATTCGGTCTATTATATCTTACCTATTAGTTTAATTAAAAAATGTTTTAAGTAAACGTTGTTCGGGATCAACTGCTCTATATTGTAAAATTATTTTAGTGTATACAGGGTATTCAGTTTTGGCTGAGCGTTGTAAAACTTTCTTTTTTTAAACGGAACAACCTATATATTATGACATTTTCAGATTCCCCGTTGTAAACTAAGATAGGTTTGTCTGACAAACCTAGTACTAAAAATTAACCGTTTCCGAGATATTTCAATTTTAAGAGAAAAAAGATGATTTTCATGGTTGAATTTGAAAATTAATTCCGTCTGTACTAATATTTGTTTTGCAACGATTCTTTGGCATAATTATGATATTACCTTAAGTTAAACAATCCATGCCAAATATCTTCACTACAGCATACAGGGTGTTTCGAAATTGAAAATTAATCACTGCATTTTTAATACGGTAAAACTTATTTTTTTCAAATGGAACACCCTCTATATTTTTATGCCATTTAATAGTGCTTCAAGTTGCCTTTCAATCGCTTATAACATTCCCTATAGCTAAAGTTAATACTTTTTGAGATATAGGTAATTTATTATAAAATACATAAACATTTATTGATATTGGTAAGATGAAGCCAACAGTGCTGTACCAACTCTACTAATAGGTAGATATAAAACGATGTCTACTTTAATAAAAACAGAAATATAAAAATAAAGGCTTATTAAGTACAAACAAAATTTTTACCAAAAATAAAAGAAGGGTTGTAAATACAAATATCTATTATAAACATAAGTATAGAAGGGTTATAAAATGACTTCGAAATGGCCACCTTCATTGTTTATACACAGCTCTAACCGCTGCCGAAATGACAATTTAACACGTAAAAGTGTTTCCGGATTTACTTGTCGAAGAGCGGCGATAATTCTTTCTTTCATGTCAGCAACAATAATTGGTATTTCTTGATAGACAATATTTTTTATATGTCCCCACAGAAAGAAATCTAAAGGAGTAAGATCGGGAGATCTAGCTGGCCAAGCAATAGGCCCACTCCTTCAAATACATTTATTGCCGTATATTTTTGTTAATAATTGTCGTACCAACACATGATTATGGCAGGGATAATCGTCGTGTTGGAACCACATATTTCTTCTAGTAAGAAGTGGTACATCTTCTAGCAAATTTTCAAGTTTGTTGAGCAAAAAATGTCTGTATCTTTCACCTCGTAAAGGTCCGTCGACGAAATGTGGACCAACGACTCTATTGCCAATGATATCACCCCATACGTTAAGTGGCCATCTGTTTTGGCGACGAATTTCATAAATTATGTGTAGATTCATGTCTGCGTAATAATGGTAGTTGTGTCTGCCACATTATTCAAAAATTCCGGGTCTTCGTTCATTTTTGCCATTACCGTTCTGCAAAATTGTATTCGCCTATTATGATCTAAAGGTAACAGCTCCTGATGCAGTTGCATTTTATACGGATGATATTTATTCTGTTTCAATATCCTTCTTAAAGAACTTACACAAATCTCTACACATTGTTCGTAGGCTGCTATTGGGGTGTTCTACTACTGTCTGCAAAACCCGTACTTCATTTTCATCCATAGTAACAGTTGTTTTGCGTAAATGTGGTTTGTACTTAACTGAGCCGCAGTCCACAAATCTGGTTGTCAATCGTTCTATTCATTTAAATTTCTAGGTATACGTATTATGATTAATAATAAATATTTCTTCCGGTATTATACAATTTTTAATAGAAACTATCTTTTTTTAATTGTACACATCTTTTATTTTTGTTTTTGTTAAAGTAGACATCGTTTTATATCTACCTATTACTAAAGTTGGCACAACACTGTTGACCATCTTACCATTATCAATAAATATTTATGTATTCTACGGCAAATTACCTATATCTCAAAAAGTATTAACTTTAGCTATAGGGAATATTATAAGTGATTGAAAGGGAACTTGAAGCACTATTAAATGGCATAAAAATATACAGGGTCTTTCATTTGAAAAAAATAAGTTTTACCATATTAAAAATGCAGTGATTAATTTTCAATTTCGAAACACCCTGTATGCTATAGTGAAGATATTTGGCATGGATTGTTTAACTTAAGGTAATATCATAATTATGCCAAAGAATCGTTGCAAAACAAATATTAGTACAGACGGAATTAATTTACAAAGACAGCCATGAAAATGATCTTTTTCCTCTTAAAATTGAAATATCTCGGAAACGGTTAAGTTTTAGTACTAGGTTTGTCAGACAAAACTATCTTAATTTACAACGGGAAATCTGAAAATGTCATAATATATAGGTTGTTCCGTTTAAAAAAAGAAAATTTTTTAACGCTCAGCCAAAACTGAACACCCTGTATACACTAAAAAATTTTTTCTATATAGAGCAGTTGATCCCGAACAACTTTTACTTAAAACATATTTTAATTAAACTAATAGGTAAGATATAATAGACCGAACTCAGATAATTGGCACAGCCTGTATGTACTTACATTGCAGAGTATACAACGTATTACAATATCTGCGTGGAAATAAGAAATAGATTTACTAACACACCATATCATTCAAGTGTTACGATGAATCCTAGGTAGGTATGTGTTAGTAAATATATTTGCTTATTTTTATCCGCTTTATGTGCAGTCATCGTAGGATAATTACCTGTACAAGAGCCTGACGTTTCGATTGTAGAATATGTAAGTTACTTTGACAGACATTACTTTTATAAGTATAATTCAATCCGTTCTATGCATACAAGGGATAAGAACTATGTTATATTTCCATTTAATACTTTGAATTTTTATACCAATAAAAAAAGTAATGTTATTGTAAAATAATCTTGTTCAATTACTACTTCCGTATCATTCATCACAGTGTTTTCGTATGTATTCTTTTATTAGAAACAACAACTAAAGTAAATAGCGTTTAAGATGTTGGAATGATAACTAACGCTTTGCATAATAACAGATCGTAGATACTGCCTATAAAACGCTAGAAAGTAAGGGCATGACTTCCTTCTGACCTAAGTAGTTTAAAACCGCAATGAAAGTAAATTTATTTAAATAAAATTTCCTATTACGACTTCAAACTTACTAAACAAAGGAAAATAATGACAGGTACGCGGCTAGTTGTTGAATTGAAATTAGGACACTATCTGGAGAAATACCTTGCGGTACCATAAATGGGATTCGTTCTGCACTTACCTTTTAAGTGTTAAATACGCACGTTTAAATTCGAAACATATGTCTTACCGATACTGGATCATATGTGTACCGATTGGAACAATATACCCGTGATATAATATTTACGGCATTTAGATGACGTTGTAGAATATTTTTATAGCTCGACGAGGAATCGATTTTGACGAAGGAGCGACTGTGGATATGTGAAGATATTTCAGTATATAAGAATTATACGAAATATTATAACTACTTATATGTATACATATTTAACGCGTTCGAAGACCACAAACTTTCCTTTACTTTATACGGGTAAATCCAGGCATGATCGTAATTTACTCAAATTTTATTGAATTTTTGTTGTTATTCGGGTCAAGAGTACTAATTTGTCGCGAATTTATGTTTCCGTCGACTTTAATGCCTTCGCGGAATGTCGTCTACATTGACTGCTGCTCATAAGATGTTTGCTTGATGTATTCTAGACTTTCTCATTTTTGTATATACGTTTCTGTTGCAAGAAATATAACTATATATTAGCGATTTATTGACTTGCAATTAAGTAAACAGGATATTGTGCGCTATAGAGAAATTTTACCTAATCAAATGCATGCACGATATATTGTTAAAGGGGGCTTTTAAATGAATACAGAAAAAATTCTTGGACAATCTGCGAATGCGATTTATAAATTCTCCATACTTCAGTATAAAAGAAATGTTGGTTATAAATTAAACAATATAGGACTTGGGTAAATAGCTACCAATATGCCGGTCAAAGGTTTCTCTAATCATCAAATACCTATTTAGTACAAAAACAACAACTGTAAATGACCAAAACGAAACACAAAAACTACCATTCCACTTTACCATCTACCTTCTTTGATAATGACAGCCTTGCTCTTGAAATGCTTTGTAGTGAATGTTTAGCCTTTCATTGATTCAATAGTGATTTTGTGTTTAACCTCTGTCCTACCAGATCCAATCACAGCAACCTCAGAGGCAGCTGGTGAAGAATGTATCATCTTTCAGCCAAGCATCTCGGTTTATAGTCAAACAAACAGCTCTGAATCATAGAATCTCAAGAAGTAGAAGAAGCAGCTTTAGCACTAGGCCAGACACGTCTGACGTTGCTGATACTATGCTCTCTGACTTCAGAACATGAAGCATAGACAAAAGTATAAGACGAAGCTAGCGATGAAAATGATTTTGGACTCACATTAATCTATTGAAGCAAACCCTACGCAAAAATTGTACAAACCTCCACATATTGTGCTGCTTACAGCACGTAGACAAATGTAGGAGAATTTGGTGGAAACCTGGCAAATAGACAAGAAGGGGCTACCACAGTTAAGTAAACTAACTCTCAACTAGGTTAAAGAGCTGTTTTCATGAGTGTATCCGAGTTAAGTGGTCCAAAGCTGCATGAAAGTACAAGAGGTCCATGAGCTCGATTCGCTATCCACACAGAAAAGAGAATAATAGAGAATTTAAAGGAATGGATGACCAGATGAAATTTTCAGAAGGAATATCAAATTCCATCCCTCTCCCTGCCCAATCGACTCACAAACGAGTCTGTAGCCAAAATCTGTCAACCAACTTAGCTTCTTGAGCTGCGTAACGATTTCCTGTCACAACCTTAAATAAAATAAATTTTGACACCTTTTCATTGTATCTAACAATTTTTAAAGGCTTTTGAACATTTTCTTGATATCTTTGTTCAGCCTCTACTGTGTTGAATTTCAGTTGAAACAGACATCGTGTTTCGTAGTAACTGTTTTGCCTTATCTTACTTTTTGTCTACTACATCAATGAGATTGAGATTTTTTTGTAAGGCAGAAATTCAATCCTAACGAATTTGGAAAAAGGAGGAAATAATTATAATAATTATCAATGTAAAAGGTGTGCTATTTCTGATCCGAGGCTCTTATTAAGGATGAAACAACTCCTTGTACATGCTATTTACCATCTTGCTCACATACAGCCTCGTGAGCAGTCTATATCTTACAACAAATACTATTGACTCCGCTGAATCAGTATATCCTACTGTTTCATTCCATATTTATGTTTCTCCGATTTTTTTTTCTGATTATAAATATCGAATCGTTTGCTTCGAGGAACAAAGGAATCCAAATCTTCCATTTTACCAACTTTTCTATAATGTTAGTTTTTTTGATCAAACAAGAGTTCTTTTGGGTATTCATTGGGTCGGCATTGCAACTAAACTGAATATTTTTCATGTTGGGCACATCAGTCCAAACTATATTCATCTCATCATAAATTTAGACTCTCTTTCTGAGTTTTCTAATTCTAGCTCCGAATCTGAAAGTCTTTTTTTTTCCACGCATTCTCTTAGTCGTAGGGAGATCGTAGTTTTTCCTTCTAATTTGTGTACACGAATTAGTAAAATCAGAAATCACGGAAAAATGCGTGCGAAGAGCTGCCAATATTTTCCAGTGAAGGGCAAGCAAGTACTAAATAATGGCAAATTAAACACAATATTGCAAAGGTGACAACAAGTGACGTCATAGATCTGCGCCAAGGCATCAGCATGACGATAAATGTGGGTCATTGGTAACAAATATGTTAAGGCAAAAAAGCCGAAAATTTCAAATTCAAAAAATTAAACGAAAATATTTATATAACCAAAGTAGATAGAAAAAAAACAGGAAAGAATCAGTAGATGCAAAAACAACCTATAAATAAATTATTATAAAGGCAAGTACTAATCCATCTAAATATTTATAGCTAAACATAACCAATCCAATATATTTCAACCAAACCATATTTAATATTGAAAAGTATTAAATCCAATTAAACCTAACCAACCAAAATTCTGAAAATTTTCAAACAAATCCTAAAAAAAGATCTAATATCCCAAAACTAATGGATCGAAACCTAAAAATTCAAAATTTCCTTAACCAACCTGTCGTACTGCTGAATCTCCCAATCCTAATCCGGGAAAGCAGTTCCAAAAAATAAAATGTAATATAAAGTTGCCTAAAAACAAAAACAAAGAAAGGAACTCAATTCTACAAACTATCAACCCAAATTCAACTCAGAGACTCCTATATTTCTAAATAAAACTTGAAAATAGAAAACCCAAAATACAGTTTCGCCTCAAGCAATGAGTCAACCTCTCAAAAGACCTCTATACTAAGTGAAACAGAATCCAAATAAATTTCTAAAACCCAACAGAGTGCTCAAAATCAAAATCAAATAAAATTAAAAAAACATGTATTAAATTTTATCAATTTACAACTGAATTTTAAATCCCACCCTCTCTTACCTTAATATATGTTTTGTATGTATGTGTGTGATGTACCATATATGCAAAATGAATTACTCTCAGAATGCCTTTTTCCTGACTCCGTTATTCAAGTATGAATCTCTCTCGACTTCCTTTCCTTTTCGCTCCTTGGAATCTTTTCTTCTTTCTCCTTTTTCTTTCTCCTTTTTCCTTTCTCACTTTTCAATCTTTTCCAAAATCTTTTCCTTTGTTTTATATTCTTACATCTGCCATTTTTTTTTAATTCAACCATCCTTGTTTGTTTCTTTTTCCTTGACCTTCTATTTTTTCTTCAATGTACGAGGGAGCGTTTTTATATTCGCGGAATGAGGGATAAGGGGTGGAAATAAAAAACCAAATTATTTTTCTTTTTCAATATATTCACCTGCAAGACGGATATATTTTTCACATCTTTCAATTAATTTATTTATACCCTCATAAAAAAATGATTTCTCTTTATCTGCAAAATACGCCGAAACTGCCTCTTTGACTTCATCATCGGCAGTAAATTTTTTACCCCGCAGCTCTTTTCATTTTCGGAAACAGGTAACAGTCAAACCTAACATTTTACGATCTGGAGTCTCTTGCTAGTCGACGCAAGTACTTTGATGTAGTTTTCATTTACAAGATCTTCAACGCTCTTCTTGATTCGCCATATACTTTAAATTATTGTAATATTAATGCTTCTCCCTATACAGTTAGACGCCGTCATATTTTCTATTTTCATTGCCATAGTACTAATTATGCCCTAAATTCACCACTACCACGATGTATGAGAGCCTACAATGACATTTCTAGTAGAGATCCTTACATCGATTTGTGTAATTATACCATTACCGCTTTTAAGGTTAGGATTAAGTTATTGTTGCGTGATGTGTACTAAGTAATTCAGGTGCATTTTTTTTTTATTGTTTTTGTTTATTCTTTTCTGCGTATCGCATTTATAATGTTTACTTTGATAACGGCTTCACTATGTATGTAGAAACTATGTATAATTTGTGTCTCCCGGTTATTGGACTCTTAGTCTGTTGGGAGACCTCACTTGTAAAAATAAAATAAAATAAATAAAATAATCACGCGGGGCCAGGTCTGGGCTGTAGAGTGGTGATTCACAATTTCGAAGCCCACCTTATGCAGGGCAGCTAACGCAACGCGGCTCTTGTGGATGGGCGCGTTGTCGTGCAAAAGCAGCACACCTTTCGTCAATTTTCCCCGTCTTTTCTCTTTAATGGCTGCTTTTGGTCGCTCTAATATTGAAGCGTAATATTCTCCGGTTATAGAAGCACCTTTATCTCTATAATCAATCAACAATATTCCTTCCGAGTCCCAAAATACCGTTGCCATGAGTTCCCCAGCTGATTGTGACACTTTAAATTTCTTGGGAGGTGCTGTGCCCTTTTTATGCCACTGCATGGAGTCTTGTTTGGACTCAGGTTTATAATGATGAACCCAAGTTTCGTCTCCAGTAACAATTCGACTCAATACACCGTCCTTGTCTTCATTACAGAGGTCCAAAAATGCACGCGAACACTTTACGCGCTGTTGTTTTTGCGGCGGCGTGAGCATTCTCGGCACCCATCTTGCGCTCACCTTAGACATGCCGAGATGATCGTGTAGGATTTTAAAAATTGTTGTATCGGATACTCCAACCATTTCTGCGAGTTGTTTCTTCTTTAGTCGAGCATCTTCGAGTACAATTTTTTCAACTTTTTGGATAAGTGCTGGCGTGGTCACCTCAATGCTCCTGCCCGGCCTCGGGTCGTCTTCAAGGGATTCCCTTCCTCGTTTAAATAAACTATGCCACTTGTACACCATGGTTTTTCCTGGACTAGAGTCGCCGTAAACCAATGACATCTCATTCATTATGGTTGCGACTGATTTTCCTTGACTGGTAAGGAACTTTATAACGGCACGATATTCGATTTTTTCCATATTTCACTTTTCACTCCTGATTATGTTACTTGGTTGACGATAGCTCAAAGACTAACTGTCTAATAACAATGAAACTTCGTATTTTTGCTAATTATGAGTCGCTGCACAGGCCACGCCCCCAATGCGCCTCATCACCCCCCTACAACCCGCTCATTCCGCGAATATAAAAACGCTCCCTCGTATTTCTCAATAACAGTAGCGGTGTGTATGTACTTACATAGGTGTAATTTTGACAATTCCTCTATTACAAAGTTGCAGTGGTTAATATATGACTAATATATGAATTTTTAAAGATATCGAAATGATATAACATGACAGTATAATTACATCCGCCGGCTAACTGCATGTCAAGTTGCAATGTCCAATTTAATCCGCAACTGATTAGCACTAATAAGCCATTTTGCATTTGGTTTTACCTACTTCAACGAATAAATCTTAGAGATCGAGATCCCTGATTGAAATCCTTTGTATATTTCTTAATAATTCCCTGCATTGCTTCACATAAAACATTGTTTCTGCAGGTACTTCACTAGCATAAGTGTAAGTAATTATTTCTTTATAGCTCTTGCACTATAGAATTAATCAGTTGTTGATGCCTGGATGTAAGTCAACTACTTATTGTTAAAAAAAATTAAGTACCGTTTTCTTTTGTACATGCATTCACTCAGTAACAACTCCAACACAATACCTCATTTTTTAGTTGCTATATAGATATATGCACCAAACGCTTGCGTTAGTATTGTGTTGAATACTGACACCACTAATGTGTTATAATGTCCTAGATGATAATAATCTACATCCGGTGCTACCTAAAAGCGATTATTTTTCTTAGGTTTCATCATGCTATTGAAAGCTAATCAAAGTTTGTTAATCGATCTTCACGGTATTTAACGTTTTATCTTATCAATTGACGGAGCATTTACACTACGAAGTTAATATATAATTAGGTGGCGTAGTTGACAACATAATTACTTGATTATCCGTAGAGCATTTTAACAGGTCCTCTTTCCACTCTTCAATATTGTTTCTCTTGGATAAAATAAAACATCAAAAGCTTAAGGTGCTAAAATCGTGTGCTTATGGTCGAATTCGATTTTGGTTCTTGTGTCGCATTTCATGAAAGTTATTAACTAGAAAAGATTGGTAATTAAGTGTTCAAACTTTCCGACAAGTTAATTATTAATTACACACCAATTATTGGAAAAGGTGTTTTAGATTAAGATATTATCGCTTCTTTCTATTTAAAGCCAGCCATTTTTTGTGTATTTTTCTCTCTAGTTTCATTATTAATATAATATCTATAAAAGGTAATGTAGAAAGCGATTTTTATCTACCGTACACAACCTGTATTAAAAATGAAAAACAGGTGTTGACAAGATGCGGTAACCGCCCACTTAAACATTAAAAGTAATATCCTACTGAAAACTTGACGGCGTTATTCTAATGACCTGTAAAAGCTGTAAAAGCGAAATGCTATAATAAGATTTGCTGCTAGACGTTTGCAGGTTACAAGTATACTTTCCATAAGTTTATGTATAGGCAATTACAGTCAGGTTCGCCGGTCATTCGTTGTACTTTTCACCGATATGTTCACTACTCTGGACAAATAAATAGTAACTGCAAAATGTATGTACTATATCTTATTTTTCCCTTGTTCCAATTACGTTTATTCGCGTACCAAAACTACATCACTTTTACGTTCTAATAGCCTCACCTTAGTCATCATTTACCACGATTTCCTCGATGCGTATTACACAACATCTACTGGTATACCGATATGTATCTTGTTCACTTAAGTATATTAAATGCACTGGCAAAACGCGAAAACTTAGCTAGTTACTATGTGACATCGATAACTACAAGCAGTACAATTGAATTTGACATTAATTATTGTGTGGTTCATAACTTGAAATTGCTAAAAAATTTGCGCAGTACACCTGCAGATATGAACCTGTCGAAGATTTCTTTTTAATGCATGGTAGGTGCTTAGTTGCAGTAACTTCTTAGGCTGTTTCACTTGTTTGATAATCAATGCAACTTTCTCTAGTGACAGCATTATATCATCTTTTATAATACCGCGCTGTTAATCGCTTTGGGAAGTCGATCGGATTCTAATTATCCGAGAAAAATGTCTCCGCCGCTCCGGAGAATTGAAACGGGTCTATAGCCGCCTAACCACTGCGGCTATAAACCCGTTTTTATTATTAAGCGAAAAGAGCTCTGCAACCCTATTTCAGCTTTTCTCCCACAGGTTCCTTGGAACCCTCGAAAAGATACAAAACTGGGTCACCCTATATCGAACGTCAGAAACACAAAGTAACAGATTATTGTAGATCTTTGATAAATTTAACAAATCGTATGTTAGTTCTCGATGAAGGAATTTATTTTAATTTTGTCTTCCTTTCACAAGGTAATAAACTGCTATAACCCAAATTCAATTATCTTGGATTTTGTAAGAACTGTTAAGGTCCACCTGATTAACAAGCGCAAGGTACTCGTACGAATCTCAAAATTACTGTAGATAAATCTCCTTTGTTTGACACTGACTGCTCAAACTAAAACAAAAGTTTCAAAAAATTTTTAAACATACTAATAATAACACAGAACAACAAATTTTCATTTTTTTTTCTTTTTCTTTATGAATTATATACAAACTTATTTTGTTTTAACAAATATCTATCACGTCTGCTATTATAAACAAATGATATTCATATTGATCATACAATATTAACACTCTTTCCCCATGCTTGTCACTAACATCGCCAAGACTCATATTATAGCCTAATGCATTTTAATTCCTGAGAAATTCTTTGTCACACTTTTAAATGCATCCCAAGCAGTCCGTTCTAAATCGCTCAAGAGTACGTCAAATTCTCGATCCCATTGTAACAGATTAATCTGGAGTCCTATAAAAATCCCCTCTTTAAGTTTTGCCTCGGATATATTAGGAAATTATTATTTAAGGTATCGAAATCCTGGTCTCTCTTTGTCCACTGCTTTGACGAAATTCTTCATCAGACCAAATTTTATGTGTAATGGCAGTAAAAGTATTTTTTTTTGAGGCTTCATCAACGAATTATGGACTACGTTCTTTTCTCCAGGAGTACATCGTATTCTGGGTTGGCCATTGCTTGACAGTATAGTGCAAATTTCTTGCTCGACTATCCCATTCACAAAGGAAACAGCAATACTTTGTAAATCCAAGTTGTAGACCAAGTAGAATTGCAACTACTTTGAGATCAACACTGAAATACCATTTATAGGTTTTGTAACTGATTTTATCAAGGAAACGTGTCATATTATCATATGTTTCCTTCATGTGCACGGCATGACCAACAGGAATGGAGGAGTAGATGTTTCCTATATGTAGAAGGACAGCTTTCAAACTCAAAGCATCTATAAAAAGACGCCATTCTTCCGGTTGGTGTTTGTAACCTAATTGTCGCATTAAACCGTCAACATTTTCGTAAAATGAAAGACCTTCTTCAGTTAAAAAATACTGTGACAGTTCTTTCTACCGATTTCGATATACAGAAATACGCGTACCCGGAGCTAACAACTTCCATCTTCGCAGTCTTGATCCTAATATTTCTGCCTGAGTTTTTGATAAATTGAGATCTCGAACTAGGTCATTTAATTCCAATTGATTTATTAAATGAGGCGTGTCCTCTTGAAATGACAAATATTCTTCATCTGTGCCCGACAACTCTGAAATGTATCCGTCTATCTCCGTTTCAACATGTTCTTGGTTCGAAACATCCATAGAACTTGGTACTGGCAAAACTTCCGAATGAGGAACTGGACGAGTGGCAGAAGGTAAATTAGGATATGTAATTTTATCCTTATTTTTACTGGAGAACCCGAAGGTCTTTGTACAGCAAAAGTAGCAGTCTGTCGAATGATTCTTTTGTTCTCCCCAAATCATAGGCCTAGCAAATGGCATAGCTATGCTTTTACCTTTTATCCAGTTCCTCAAAGTAACAGCACATCGTGCAGAGACATTGTGGGGGGTCCACAACCTGTCTTGATTTGTAATTTTTACATGTTAAATCCTGTTCAGACATGCCTGTTAGCATGATAACAACTTGATAGTTTCTTTTAACTTACTCATAAAAAAATATTATCTTTAGACATACAGTACATTTAATATGTATATGTATAAAAAAATATTTCTCAGAAACCTGACCTGATAGCCAATTTTTGAAATATTGTAATTCCTACGGTTGCAATTCTATTCCATTCTTATCTTGAACACACTGTATGATTGGGAGTTTCAATGCTGCGAAGGAGCTGCGTAAAACAACTAGTACGAGATTATAAGCAGTCCCAGACTACTGACTACTACACTGATAACCGCTTGAAGTATACCTTCTGCTTGAGAAACTGTCAACCACGACAGACTACATATTGAAATATTGCCACTGAGTACTGTAAATGACTATCACTCAGTCTGCCATAAAGAACTAATCGCCGGTATTATCAGGCTTTTAAGACAATTCTGTGATATAATCAAACCTGGGGATCTATCGTAAACGATGCGAAGTTGAAGATATTAAAACGTCCAGAAACATCCAGGTTGTAACCTCCTCGAAAGTAGGGGGTACAACATATTGCAGGAAAGAAGTCTAAAGTAGTAAAACAGTGCACACTACATATTAAAAACACGATATATAAAAGATTAACCAGATTTAGTCTATTGCAAATAATTTTTGTTTGTGTAATGTACAGTGCGGATTTTTTGAGACTGCCTTTAGGAAAAAATATGTGACCATCGCATGGGAATTTAGACAGTACGTTGTTGTGGTTACTATTCAATTCATAATACTGAATCATTTAAGAACTGCATTCCCTTAACACGCACCAAAAACTATAAAGAACCCTCAAATTCGGTAAAAAATAGTGCAGAGAGCTTGATAGTCGTAGAACACTAAACACTTCAACTGTCATTATCAAGGCGATAATAAAACCAGTTATATGTTTAATGTTTTACGTCTGCACCAAGAGATCCAGTGAAGAACTTGATAGTCGTACAGATAAAAGTGGCTAGACATATGTAGATAGTGGGGGATAGTATGGGTTCGAATCCTGTTGGTGACGCGCTAGATGGGTAGTCTAATAGAACTATCACTCCCTGTTAGAATATAATTAAAAACACAATATTATTTAACAGGAAGTAATTTTGTGACAGAACTATGGAGACACATTTACACTCGCAGTGGGTAATCTCAATAAGCAACACAGTTTAAAAAGCCGCAGCAGCTATATCGGTCAATCTAAACAATAATTAAAAAATTGACTTTATAATCACCAATATACTATTTCACATAACTTAACGGTCAAAACTATTTTTTCTAAGAACTCTATAAAGATCGACGCTGTCGATTTTATAACTCGCATTGATAATTTAAGTGTCATTTATAGGCATTTTTTTCGCAGCCTTTATACAGAACTGTTACAGTATAGCCCTGGAACTAAAGTACAAAATTTGTCAATAGAGTTTAAAAAAAATTACAGATACGTTTGGTTTTATTTCATGCGAAGATGAAGTATAACAAATCAGAACTAATTCTAAACTTAAGCTAAAGTTAAATTGTGGTCGCGATGAGAAATGAAAATACTATCTAGCGTACACAGAGAAAACAGTTTGACTATAATTTTATGTTTAAGAAATTATGTTAAATATAAATATATTTATAGCTACGATAGCAACATAATTATTTTGGGCACTAATATAAATTTATTTTAAAAATCAATCGTAAATGATCGTTAAGCGTCGTATATCACATGATTTTTTTAACCAATCCTATTGAATAAGCATCTAACACCCCAAAATTGCGCCATTAGCCATTATCATCTCAGCCACGTGCAGTTTTGCACGATCAGATCTGTTGAATACAGTTATTGTGTATAGTGAGTTGTGGGGAATGGAAAGCATTTTACAAGATTGGGGGTTTTCAGAATTAGTGGACGTCTTTCAAAGTAAGTATCTACGATACCTTACATTATTAATATCTTGAAATTTATTATCAACGGTACCGTTATACCTATATCTATGTATATGTATTTATTAATTAGATACTCATGTATTTGCATACGTAGTGAGTATAGTGTACTGCTTGATGTATGCGATGATTATTTATAATGTAATTAATGGAATTATCTGTGTACAAATCTTTAAATATGTATTCAGTAGTATTTGCTTCAAAGTACTTGGTTGTAATGCAAACAATAAGCACCTTCATTAAGATGGCAGTTTCAATTGATTTTCCGGCTCAAACATTTACAACATGTAACTTTTATTGAGACACAAAAGGAAGCTATTTTAATTTTTTAAATTATACTCTCTATAAATTTTTCGATCCCTTATTCATTTTTCTTTCTATTCATATTAAATATTGTACATGTTAGACAAGTCACTTTTGATGTAAATTGTGCAAAATGATTAATATGGATTCAAGCTACAAAGAGATCAAGCCGCAGAAAGACTACTGTAGTCACGGAAAACAATGGTTTTGGTTGGTTTCACTTGTTTTCTTCATATTTCAGCCTTGATACTCGATTAGCCTTTAATATTTTTATTTGTTTTTGTTTATTGACCACTCAAATCATTTCGTGAGATTTCCATCAAGATTTGCTTATGAATTTTATATAAACCCAAAGAGAAATGGACGGAGAATCTAAAAATGTAAAAAAATATACAGGATGTCATTTAAAAAACAAAAGTTATATTGGTGTCCAGTTTAAGTGAAAATGGGAAAACACTTGAATATGCCATCAGAAAGTACTCTTCGACCCAAAAGGAAAGAAAATAATTGAAATTTTCTGTTTTATATTCTAGTATAAAGAAATTATTGGGTGTTCCCACTTTCTTGACAGTATATTATTAAAATACAGTGACATATGCATTTTTTATAGAAAGTGCTATTGATGAGGAGGCGTTTCAGCTTTTATCGCTCAACAAGGATTTGCTGAAAGAATTGATACACCTACCTAGAGAACGATTAAAATTTAAAAAAATATGAAGTACTAAGTACATATATGTATATAAAAGTAAGTGAATATGATGTCTTACGAAAATTTTGATTTAAATGATTAGTTGTGTGCCTAGTATTTTGGCTTACAGATATAGAAACTTGTAAATATTAGATAGGTAATATAATTATTATTTAGATAATAAGAAAATTTACGCTACGTTCAGACATATTTGTTAAATTTTGTATATAATGTTATATAATATTAAATATAAGTGCGTTTTATATGTATGAATTGTATTTTCATTAGTCGTATTTCTGCAAAATTAGACTTATTTACGGTAAGTATAATAATAGTACAATTGACAAAAACTAGAGCGCGACCAAGTAAATCTGACCCCCGGAAAATATGCGAACTAATTTACCAACGTCTTGCCCCGCACCCCCTCTAACCTACACTTTACACGTTTGACAGCTCTGTACAGTCCCGTTCATGCTCCGTCATTTATAGTGCTCGTTTACTTGTTTATCAAATCGTTGTTTTCATTTTCTCTTGTATTTTCGTCGTTTCTATTATTTGTTGCTTCTTTTTGAATATCCGAACAGTTTTTCTTAAAACTATTTCATTTTCTGTTGTGAGCTAAAGGTAAGTAATAATATAACCTCAATTATTTTTACGCGTCTATTTATGTTACAAATATGTTGTAGATTATCCATCATCTTCATTATGGCTAAACGAAAATCGGAGAAAGATGACGTTTTGACTATACTGGAGACAGTTATCGAGTTTTGTGAGGAAGAGAAACGAACAGGCCACTATGCTTTTCCTGTAGATCAAGTCATTAGAAGAGTAGCTGCAATGACAGGAAAATCAGAAAAAACTATAAAGCGTATCAAAACCAATTTACTCAAGAGTTTGGAGGACCAACCTTCTTCATCTTCTACTAGCCGTATAGAGCCAAGAAAGGAGAAAAAGTCGAAAATTATATTAGATGATGCGGACAAGTTATATATTAATATAAATATTTAACGTACTTTATATTTATTTCAATTTAAATCTTAGATCTGTATTGCGGAACAAGATCACATCTATGTACACTGTCAGTAAGACTGTACCTACTTTACAAAGTTTACATTCATATATGAAATCTGAAACTGAATTCTCCGGCTGCAAAGAAACTTTACGGAATATTATTATTGATATGGGTTACAAGTACAAAAAATGTGAATCGAACAGAAAAGTATTAATGGAACGACAAGATATTGTGGCCTGGCGAGCACGATCTTTACGTTTTAAAATGTATAACGATAGTCTTGGTGAAAACAGAAGACCCGTGGTGTATCTCGATGAGAGTTACGTACATAAAAATTATACTGTCTCAAAGTGCTGGCAAAGTTCAGAAGAAAAAGGAGTGCTCAAAAAAGATGGCGCAGGACAACGATGGATCTTATGCCATGCTGGTGGTGAAATGGGATTTGTTGATGGGGCTTTGCTACTATTCAAATCAAAAACAAAAAGTGGTGATTATCACGATGAAATGAACTACGAAAACTTCTCAAAATGGTTTAAAACACAATTAATACCAAATCTACCACAGAATTCAATTATAGTTATGGATAACGCACCATATCACAGTGTCCAAGTCAATAAACCACCTACATCCTCATCAAAGAAAGCAGATATTATGTCTTGGCTTTTGTTGAAGAATATACAATATCACCCAGGGATGTTAAAGTGTGAATTGCTGGAATTAGTGAGACGTAATAAACCAGAACCTGAATATGAAATAGACAATTATGCAGCAACATTAGGTCATTCGGTGTTAAGATTACCGCCATATCACTGCGATCTTAACCCAATCGAAATGATTTGGAGCATGGTGAAAAGGAAGGTGGCCTCAAGAAATATTGATGGTAGTTGCGATGTTGAGGGCTTAATTTTGCGGGCGTTTAGTGAAATTACTCCAAATTTATGGCAAGCAGAATGCAAACATGTTCACAAAATAGAAAACGAATATATCGAAAGGGACCAATTAATGGATATACACGAAGAATTTATTATTAGATTAAGCGAATCAGATTCAGAAACGGATTGGTTACAATCGGATGATGAATAAGAATTTTGTAGTGTATATAGGTGTAATGCTATATTAATTATTTCTTGTATTACTTTACTATTTTTAAATAAATGATATATATCCTTGTTGTTTTCTCCAAAATGTTTTAAATATGTGTATGCATATTCATATTATAAGATTCTACCTTATTTTAACTACAATCGTAACATTAACATTTGACATGAACGATACGACTGATTTAAATACTGGCGCGTTAAGTTTTTGTCTGGGAATGTACACAACAAACCGACGGTGCTGCTTGAAGGGTCACGCTTCGTTGGTCGGACTCTACGTATTCAAATTAATATAAAACTTAGTAGGGGTAAGTATAATCATTTATTAATGTGAAAAATAATTTATTTTAGTTTTTAACATAACATGACTATTACAATGTTGATGCAATTGAAATAAATATATATTTATTTTTTTATTACATATAAAATTTATTTAAATTAAGCAGTTTAAATGTCAAATATCAGTATACATTATTTTCGTTATTAACAAATCAAATATTAATTTTTAACATAATTTATTGTTGTTATTACCAGAATTTCTGTTTCCCAAACTACTATAATTTTATATTTATTCGAAGTATAAATAGTTACTGTCCCATATATAACTATAAAATATGTTTAGTCGTAATATAATTATATTTGGTTTAAATATAAATTTTTCTCTGTGTACAAATCAATTAGGTGTGATGATGTGCTGATTACTACCAATCGCCATTAAACAGAATTTGTCAGATTTTTTCTGTTAGCTTCTACTTCTATTTTGACAGCTTCACAGCTTCCCTTATCAAATACTGACAGGGAGGAGTTGAAGGACTATCGGTTCGCTTCCGATCGTGGATAGCATCTTGAGCTTTTACTTGAACTTTAAATAAAAAATTATGTGAAATGAAATAACATTCTTCAAGAGTTTCTTGTTTAAAAAGAACTAAACATTTAACACATCATACATCCTCAAATAACAAAACAAACAAAAACGGTTTACACAAGACATCGGCTTGAATAATTGATGGCTTTGTCACTAGATGTAACAAATATGGAATTGCATGCAAAAGACTACTTTATGCACATAAACTCCATACGATGCGAATACCATAAATGGTAAACAGATACATTATCCAACTCTTGTATGTGTACTTATTTTATTATAAACATCATATCTATTCAACGTAGCCGTCTATTACAAGACATAACATCAGTTCAGACATGAAATTGGCTGGCACTTGTTTCTAAAATATTTAAAACTTATCAAGTATAAAATTGTTCTTTAAACTAACACCAAACACCACAACATTTAATTAATTAATTCGAGGAATGTGTTTTGAAAGCTCATAGGCTTTCATGATCAACTGAATACCGAATGAATGTGTGTTTATTTCACATTATTTAGTTATCAAATATTAAAAAACACTGGCGACTTACTAATTAAATACATTATGAGGTTAATACTCGTAGTACGAGCAAAACGTATCTAAATGCCTCACATAAATTATTATTTTAAAATACTACTCTTGCAACAATTAACAATAAATCTGCTCTAGTTTCATTAATAACTTTGCGAGTTGGAAATTAATCTTGGATTAAACATTTCACCTTGTTCCTAGGCCAAACAGTTATATTCGCCTTGTTATTTATATTTACATATTACATTGTAAAATGATAATGACGCGATTTCTCGTGATGCAGTTCTGAATATGCAGACATCATATCAATGTATCTACAAAGAAAGTTGTTCAACTAGGCATAAATGTTTACAGTTAGTTAAACATATTCTGCCGTAACACAATATCTATAGATTTTTTTATAAGGTACAGAGACGTGTGACCGGTGATATGTATGTATTTCGTGGTTTCTCTTTTTTGGCAGCAGCTTGAACACGTTTTTTTGTACACATTAGATATCATATAAAGAGCGGAATTGACAACAAGACTATTTAATGAGTATGATTTACGAGAACAATACAGAACAACAATAGTCTCAGATCTTTCAGTAACAAGAAATTGGCATCTATAACAAAATACTGACAAGAAACCTTATTTCCGTTTGTATTTTAGATGAAAATTGATTATCTGTAGTGGTGGATGTTTAACATGAGAATCATACAATTAAGGCGCTGAATTGTTTACGTTGTGGCTCTCATAATACAGCTGTATAGAATATGGATTGCCTCGGTGAGTTCTTTAAAAAGGGCCGTCTATTAGGGACAACAAAACACAATTTGAATTCAGTGCCCAATTTTTTTTTATTTAGTAATCCTTAAATTAGATCTTTAATGTCTGTGGCAAATCTTTAATGAACAAACTACTAATTTGTCTCCCGTTTAGATAAGTATTAATTAGGTAAATTAGTAGTAACATATTGCTGGATCTGGATAAATTAAATGGTATGATCCGTAACTCTTTGATCTCTTGAGGACACTTCGGAATTTATTCTATAGTGCCTGTGGATGCTGCTAGAGCTACCTTTAACCACTGGTATGCATTTATTGATTAGTAGACTGCCAATACTTTCATAAGTGAAGCATCTAAAAGCAGGATAACGAATCTACGGACTCATCAGAATGACTTGGAATCAAATAACTAGAGCAACAACTACCGGCTAAAACAACGAGGTGAAGTAATGTGTTGCATATGGCTCGGTACCCACCCAAAGCGGTTTATTGTGTTTGGCCAGGGTTCTTAAGTTTTCCAAGCAGTCCCAAGTTGTTTTCCAGTGCCGTTCGGGCACAACTCTCTATTGCTAGTATTTAAGTCTGGTGTACCGTGGTGTACTACCACAACAGTGACAGCAATAAGGGTTGTCATAATAATTAACAGCTGACTCACTTCAATCAGCACCGTCAGACCATTACACCAGAGGCAGAAATTGGTATTAGGTGTAACCTCAGTAAACATAAAAAGATTTCGTCTCAAAAGAAAGCTTTGATACAATGGGAGAAGTTAAGTTCTAAGAAAGACTATACCGAAAGATGATACGATGATGTCCAAAAAAGCTACGCTACGCTTGCTCGTGTGCTGACTCAGATTATAAATAACAACTTGAGAACAGAACGAAGCTGTTGATTACGGTAATAAAGGCAAGTTTTCGATAGCCTCAATCATAAAGTTCTACTGAAGAAGCTGGACACTATGGATTTCAGATGTACTTTATAAAAATACTTAACATACTGTTTTATTGCAAATGATACAATCGAGCGCCAAGTAGGAGGTTGGTAAAGCTTCGTGTAGTGGAGCCATGGTCGATCCTTTGATTTTTTTTTGCATTATGTGAATGATATGTCTCGCTTGGTAGAGTGCCGTACAAGTATGTAGATTGAGGGAATATCAAACTTGCCTCTGAGGATTGTGCTGCATTCCTTGGTCTGAAATTTGACTCGGAACTGTTCTGGAACCGTATTAGAACGAACGCTCTATGAAATTATCTAGTTTCTGCTGCATGACGCGGTGATGATGGCCCTTTCCTAATTTTTTGGGTTGTGTCTAACTACGACTCTAACGGAATTATTTTCAGGAGCAATTTTGATGCATTTATTTTACAAAAAATGCTTGAGAATAGCGTTAGGCGTAGAATATAGAGACACATGTGTGTATGCGTTGCGGGGTGATATTTGTACTGCGACCTGAAAGGTCTATTCTGCCCCCCTTTCTTGCTGTGTGGTTGAGGGTTTCTCGACTACATAGCTGGCTTGCTAAGCCTATCTGCTTTAGAAAATTTAAAATGTGGGATGGCTTGATATTAGGCAGATCTCCCTCTTCTATTTCATGTGATCCTTGAATTAAGTAGTGCTATGAGGATATGTGTAGAGGTTTCGTTTTCCTCCTCGCCGAAACGGCATTCTTCTGACTCTGCTAGCCCAATTGTTTTCATATGGCTTCGGAGCCGACAGTGGCCTGATAGGATTGCTGTCAGTAAGCGAAGTTTGTCTTTGCTCATGGTAATGAATTCATTGAATCTGTTCTGGTTGTAGGTTCCCAGAGTTGTTTTCGCTTGTCTCATTCCATGTTAATCAAACCAGTGCTTGGCTTTTCTTTGATCAAAACCATCACTCCCTTTTTTGCACGTTTGTTTGCTTCCTCATTGTCTTCTAATCCGATGTGTCCCGGCACCCACAGGGGAGTGACTTTGTTTTCCCTGCCTAGCTCGTTTAGCTTAGAGAGGCAGTCCCAAGCCATTTGTGAGCTGATTGTATAGGAACTCAGCATTTTAATGGCTCCTTAACTATCGGTCAAGATGATAATCTTCTGTTTCCACATCCTTCTACAACGTGTGTATCCGCCTGAAGGATGCTAGGAAACTTCCCTAAACTTTAGGAGTATTTGCTTCTGAGGCCATATACTCCGATTTCAGTCCCTCCGATTGTCCTTGAGGCATCTATATACCATAATATGGCATTCTTGTTCAGTTCCGTTATGGTGTTTTGATTCCATTCGCTTAGCTCGCTAGCCTCGTAATAAAATTTTTCCAAGACTGAATTTCTTCGCCATCCCATCGCGAGGCATGTCCCACAATGGATCATATCCGAGTAGGATTTTTGATTTCTGCCTGATGGGGCCTTCTCTCATCAGTCTGTATGTGGTTTGTCTAGCCACACTCTCCACTAAAATGTGAAGAGGCGTGAGATTTAGTACCACATCTAAAACGGCCGTTGGGCATGTGTTCATTGCACCAATAATGCAAGCGCAGGCCAGTCTTTGTATCTTTACGTGGCGCATCATCGTTGTGGTTAGACTGACTCGTTTACTCGAAGCTACTGTCCAATAAGTGATGACTGGTCTCACTCTTGTAGTGTACATCCAGTGTAAAATTTTTGGGTTACATCCCTAACTTTTCCCCGCGAAGTTTCTACAAACCTTCAGGGCACTTTTAGCTTGGTTGGTTACTTCCAATTCGTGCTTGTTGATGGTTTTGAGATTAAGATTCCTTTTCCTTGTGAAGGCCGCTAGTGTGGTTTTGGTGGGGTTGATATTAAGTTCCACCGACTGACACTATCTTTTTGTAAAAGTAAGTCCTCTTTGGACGATGTCGCAGAGGGTACTTTCAAATATGAATATGCCAATGCCAGTCAAGCCGCAAAGGAGCTCATCTACCGTTAGGTTCCACATGAGCGGGGATGCAACTCCGCCTTGTGGACAACCTCCATAGAGACACATGGTGCGAGCTAACATCAAGCATAAATATTCCTTGAGAAACTTAATAAAACTTTATGCAGTGTAATGTGTATAGTCTGCCTGTCATTTCCATTTCCTAATCAAGCAAAACATTACCATTATTTTTAAAATGGCCAACCAAAATTCTACCACATACTAGAGCTACCACTTTCTTGTCTTAGTTATAGAAACGAATTAAGTTCCTGCGAGGTCTATAAATAAATTAATGAGACAATGCAATGAGAGAAACAATTCCTCTAGTCCTCGTGCTGGATTTCGCATACTTTTCTGGCAAATTCTAGCCGTCTGAACGCTTTCGACTGTCCCAAAAATATGTCCCAATGCAAATCAGCATGAATTTGATTTTCGACTTGCTTATGCTTGCTTTTTCTGCATTTGGAAGCTGATGTGCACCGCATACTCTCTGGCACTTGATTTTTGGGTCATACACGAACACTTAATACCAATCCGAACCTGATGAACCATGCTGTAAAGCAAATTCAACCCTAGCCTTATAATTAGAACTGTTACCAAATAATCTAAACACCAAAGCTCGTATTTATTTCTTTCTTAGATAGCTAATGACGATAACGATGACGGTGATGATAACCACGCTAAACTTTGAACGTTTTCAACTGCTGGACGGAGTTTATTTTGCCACCGGTGCTTTAACACCTTACCTGCGTCATTAATAATATAAATCAGTGCTTAGACAATTTATAAAACTTCCGTCCCGTTCTATAGCATATTACAATTGTGTAGGTACCTATTTTAGTATAAATCATGAACGTATTACCACAAACGAGAGAATTAATGCATAAGGCGATAAGGTTTTAATAACATGCTTAGTGGTGTTTGCATTCGTGATAAGTGAAGTCTAATACGTGAGTTATTAAGTGAGTACGTCTGAAAAAGAAAAGCATCACAACCTTTAATTATGACCAGCGCGCATGTAACGTATGTAAATCCTATCGTTCATAAATACGAACGAGTGAATTTTTTTGGGGAGAAATCGAATATTCCGGATACGTGAATAAATATGCTGCGTGGATAAACACACGTATGTTTATTTATGTGCATTTCTGATTAGAACAGGTAGTAAATGGAATGCGATAAATCCGATAAAGTGGAGGTTAGCATAATTGATGAAAAAAAAGTTTTTCTCTAAGAATAATTCGTCGTGGCTGTATGCGCTGACTTGCAATGGAACGCACCGTCATTTATGTAGTAGGAAACAGCTCTGTGATATGAAATCACAACTTGTCAAGTTGATTACAAGTTTATGAAGTCTCGTTAATTCTAAATGCAGTGTGCGTACATACTTTACAAAAACCGTAGGATTAACCCCAACATAACAACATAACGTAATCTATAACACATTTAAAGGTGCATGTTACATGTTGCTTACAGAATGCGACAATCAGATCTTAAAATTGTATACATTATTGTTATGATTCGAAGCTCACACCCGCACTGACTCTAAGCTGCTATAATTAACACAATGTCTTAATAACAGTTAGTTCAATTATCGATATAGATACAATACCTGTAAACGTGCGACTATAACAAGTTTCACGTATTTAATAGGCAATAAATAGAACAACATGCAATAATATCAATTGTAAAAATATCCTGTTCAGCAGTTTGTTGTATATGGCGTACACATTTCAATATTTCTGAAACAATGACATTAATTGCAGTGCGGGTCGGACGGTGCTATTTCAAGGTTCCAACCGCGTATTACGGTATATGCACATTGTCCTCGTATGAGTGTGTGGTGGCTAGTAGCAGGATGTACATATAATTTGTACCCGCAAAACAATCATAACTTTTAAGTTGATAGCATAAAGAACACATATGCCGTATGTAAATGGAACAAGTAGACTATGTACAATTTATTATAACGTATGTGTAGTCAATCAATTCAGATTAGATCCGTAAATGTGTAAATTACATTTGTTTACGTCTAGTATAAATCACCTTGAGTTTTAATTACACAATTTTTATAATTCGCAAATGCAGATCTACAACAAGATACAGCTTTATGCGGTGTACATGTATAAGAATTTTATAGCTTGTTAAAATGATGGCTAATGATATAACTTCTCGTAAATACAACTTTGTTGTTGCTGTTATATTTATGAAAAATGATTTTGGAGTTTCCGTTCGTAAGGCTGGACTGGGGTCCATTACCTCATAGCACTATAAAACACGGTTCTCGAACTCAACTCTATTCTAACATCATACAGGACGTTTGATCAAGAAATAACAAGATCAATTAAGTTAATGATAGAATTTATAGTGACTAACTGCAGTTGTATTATATCAATAAACAATGCAGAACTGAAGCTTTGTTAGAGTTTGAAAAACGAACACGACTGGCCCCAGAGAAGACAGAAGCATAGCTCCTAACTAGAAGGAGGAAATTAGGGCCAGTGGTTTTAAAATCCATCAAATGCAAGCTTTTTCAGAAAATCTGTAAAATACCTGGTAGCTTAAATGTGACCAACGGACATTGGATGGACTGCACCCACTTACCTTTAGTGACCATATCCAGAAGACGGTGGAAAAGACAAAAAAAGACTGTTTTTGTTGGGAGGTCCTCACGATTGTCTGGAGAGTGTTTGCAAGTGTAGTTGAAAACATCATGTTTGCTGCATCACTGTGGCACGCGATCACAGGAAAAAAAACGCTAATGGGTAAACTGGCCAAAGTGCAACGCCATATGTCGATTCGGATCAGTGCGTACAAGACCATCACGGAAGACAAAGTGAACGTAAACAGGAACACCACCCCTGCAACTGCTTATAAGGGAACGGGCGGATAATTTATAACGGCAAGGACGCTAAACAAGCGAAAAGAAAACTGATGGAGAGTGGCAAACAGCCTGGACAAATGGCACTTACGGACGATGGACGTTCAGACTGATCCCGCAACTACACGTATGGATAAATCGTGCCCACGGAGGAGTAGACTGCTACCTGACCCAGGTATTATCAGGGCACGGATGCTTCAGAGATTAGGGGGACAATTGAAACGTTTCTGCCTCTTAATTTTTTTTTTTTGCGACTATCATAAATATATGGTGTAAATTGACTTATAGCTCATGTTAGGTTGCTAGCTATATCATAAATTGATATAAAGATAGATGAAAATATTTTCCAAATAAGTTAATTGTGAAACTGTTTGAATCGTCCCCATCGATGATTGAAACGATATCCGGGGACAATTGAATCTTTTCATTTTGATTAATAAAATATTTTCTAGCACAAAACGAATGTCAATAATGTATAAAAACGCATATAAAAACTATTTAGTGCAATAAACAATTGTGCCAAATGTAAAGGTTTTCATGTTAAGGTCACCTTTCGTGGGACCAACGACAACATTGCATGCACTGCATCCACTTTTCTCCAGCACGGCTATTAGCATATGATTCCAGACAAACTAGACAAAAATAATCCTCTTTTTCGCTGTCAATGCGTTCCTCATTGTGCTGGCGTCGTTCGCATCATCTTTGACATTCTATTACCGGCTTTTCTTTCATCAATATGTATTCTTGTCGAATAGCGTTTATCTCAGAAGGATCAGTGGATTTTGCATTTGTGACCTATTTTTCAAGGAGGTGCTTTTGGCAATGGTTTAATGATTTTTGAATAAAGATTATATTTATTATTTAACGAAAATCTCGTATTCGAGGCGACGTCCGTCAACGTCGAGATTACATAAAGGGCTTGCCCCTCTGCGAAAAAATTTCATGCTTATGATATCCTCATTGTTGGGTTTATGATATCGACGATTATGACAAAATTCCTCCTGTAATGATCCGTCCTTCTGAAGGTGCAGAAACATTTTGTAAATACGTCTGTATTAAAAAGACATACTCCTGTGCAAACAAATCCAGCTATAATATTTGATTGCGTTAAAGCTAATGGAAAGCTTTTTTGTCAATGCTAGGAATATCATATATGCTCATCGTTTTTCATGGGTTGTTTCTCATCCAAGCATCATAATTTGAATTTAGAGCTTTCTTCAAAGAGCACTGGGTTGGAAAAGATAGTATGATAATTCCGTTTTTCTTGCCAAAGTCTAGAAACCGTATTTCTGAATATGTGATTGGTGATTGTGTCAAAAACTTTATTTTCCAATGAAACATTCTAATCAAATACAACCCCACTGGATTCTTCACGGAAAGTCGATCCATGTATATTTTTCGGAAAAATAAATATGCCACTGGTTTACTATTTCTGAACTTTACGGAAGTAGCGGTTACCAACATTCCTCTTTCTGCTGAAGTTGCACCTACCATTTTTTCAATTTAATGTTTTCAGCTACAACTTAAAAGGATTTAGGACTGTCGATATCCCTGCCTCGTCAATATTGTAGATAAAATTTTATTCAAATTTAATTTATTTATGCCATTAGCCAGGTTATCAAAAACAGGTTTAAAGCTGGTTGCCCTAGAATAGGCTTATGGCTTGAGCGCAGCGAATAGAAAGTTCAGGGTTACAAGGGAAAATATGATGAACCAATAAAGGAGCCATGGAGAAATGTTCTCCATGTATGAAATATTATGAATATTTGATGACCAATTGGAATGCTAGTTTTCGAATTTCATTTAGGTGATAATGAGAGAAAAAGTTTTCTTTGATTTAATTTACACATTTACTTTTTACATTTACTTTTTTTTGATTCACGTCAAATACTTTTGTTAACAGCGATAACCCATTGTAGGTTAAAATGATATTTGATTAACTGGTTGCAAATTTTGTTTTCTTCATAATATCGATTTATGGGAACCTAATTAGTTCAATGTATTGTTTCATATAGATCATTTAAAAAAATTTTGTAAGATATGTTAACATAAAAGATATGGATTTCAAAGGTCTCCGTTTTTCTTACTTTGACAATTGATGTTTCAGCCGTCCCCGATCATAATTCTTCATTTGTATATATAACACATTTTTAGATAAACACTAATATATTTAATTAACCTCAAATAATATTGATAATTGAAACTATTCCTATTAAACGACACATATCAAGCAAACAATTAGATTTGTCAAAATTTAGATACTTACGTAATTAATTATTGGGCACATTTTTTTTAGCTGTGGAAAACTTTTTATTGTTTGTTTCTATTGTCCTTTGTTTTAATTATCACCGGTCTATCCACAGTTTATATTTTTCTTTAATAAAATTAAGTCAAAGCAATCATTTGATTATAAAACGACCGTAACATAATCCGAAAACCTACGGCTAAGCCTACCCACTATCAAACAGGCACAATCGAATTATGCCTCAGTAATATAAATGACACTAAATTTAACTGCATGAGTTTACTACCACTTCATTTAAAATTACCCTGAGGTTAGCTGATTAAGACGGGTTCCTGCGTTTGAAATGAACTTCAGTTTGAAACACCTACACTAGTGAATAACTGTAATAATGAAATTATGTATGACATAAGTCTTAATGATTTAAATAGTCAAATTTAAAGAAATATCCATTATATAGCATTGAATAGCGCGCTTCCCTTTGGCGAAAGTTCTACTTCTGTTTCAACTTCAGATACGTACATTTATATTTTTAAATACGTCTGGCTTATTGTGCTCAATCGTATATTCCAAATCCAAAACAGATCTTATGCGTGGCAATCCCGTAATTACGTCGACTAAACCGTCCTGTACTAAATGAAATATGCAAGATAATTGCAGATAAAGCATCGTAGAAATGATTAAGAGCGATCTATAAATCACTTCTAACCGACTAGTATTACAATCTAGTTCCGTTATTCTGTAGTTGTTATTTTTATTATATTTGTATTATTTTCTTGTGAGCAAACAGGTAGTAGTTCATGCAGCAGGAATTAATTCAACGCTAATATCGGGCTCATTAGTGATAATAGTTTTCAGGTGTTTTCCATATTAAAACCGAACATAACGAACGAACACAAATTATATTGGAAATAATCACGACTGTTTCACTCATAACCGCTTTAATTCCCTTCGGGCCTAACAATCAAAATGACTACGCTTGCGTACGAACATCTTGAACTCTGTTTCGACATGTCAAGGTTCGTAGTGTATCTAGTAGCATATTATAAATACATACAACAAAGAGTTCGAGGACGAGTTCGAGAAAACGTCCCTACAATAGCTCAAAGCTACGGCAACCTTTGACCCGGGTAAATGTCGGTGACCCTGGAAGATCTTCGTCGTCGACAGGATCCCGAATACGTTGATTCATTTGCCGGTTGGCCGAGATTTTCACTTCATACAGCCGATACGAAACTTGACGTGTAACAAATAGCGCACGTGTGTATTGCTTAAGAGAGCGTAAAAGCAGTACAAGATCTAGAGTGAGCGAGGCGTAAATATGCACGATCAACCTGCGGATTTAGATTATTTAATGGGCACTTCGCAATTTGCGTAGCTTAATCAATATTAATTTTTGTCTCTGTACTAGTAAGTGCATGCAAACATCTTTTAAATTCGTGTTTTATTGTCTCTCAGCACAGCGAATTCTTAAGTGCTTATAGATCATAATATGGATGTATTGGTAATTAAGTCTGTATGCTCTCATTTTCTTAATCACGATTTTTTTTCCTTCTTTGACTCAGACATCAAATCAAAATAGCGTCTTGCATCTATCTATATTTGACCTTGAAATGGATAAACTATGTAGTCTATTACATCTGTCGAGAAACTAATAATAATTTAGGGTATAAATTCAACATCTTGTAGGAGCTAATTGTTGAAGGACATTTCTTTTACCAGGGATAATATGGTGCTCCGTTAAGTTAATATGAACTGCCTACTTTGTAGTAGTAAATTAAGTTTGTCATTGAATCTCCAATCACAGTTTGCTTGCAAAAGGTAAGCAATTACTATTTGTACTATTACAAATTACCATCTTCTCGCAATATTACGACACGATTATAAATAAACAATTTATGTAACATATAATAAATCGTAATAATATTGTCATTCAATATCTTAAAGTTGCCTTTTCCACTTCTGATTTCTACCAACCTCCACAAGGTAACTTACCTGCATCACCAACAAATATCGCATGTCTTCTTCGGATAACATCTCTTGCACATAAGAATACATTTTCATTTATTCCATTAAAATCTTAGTCTACGCATAGAAAAAATAATATTATCGAATTAAATATATGATAATAAAGGAGATTAGTTTCTTGGTAACGGAGTTGAAATGGAGCTGAAGGAATTTAGACTCTCCGTTTAGTGGAGTGTTACTTTAAAACAGAGGCTGGCATTTTACTTCGTCAAATTTCTGCCTGTATAAAGCATAAAGGCACAACAGCTATTCATTCGCAACAGATTATAATTTCATCATTAAGGCATTGAATCAAGCGCTAAAAATAGGGTGATTAGCTTAAAAGTAATTTTCAGCAAAGTCAGTTAACGCGTAGTGACTATATTTTTCTACAGAGACAGGTTTATTAGAAAAAAAAACAGATAAGCAGCACTTTTTGGAATTTTTTTGCATTTCCAAACAATCTAACGAGAAGTCCCAATCGTACACCGGGATGTCGAAGAAGAAGGAATTAAATTTTCCGTTGTCTTCTTGTTGTACCATTTCTTTTCTTCATAAGATGTGTATTTCCAATTTTTGTCTGTTGCCACTATTATTCTCTGTCTGTTTATCGCTTTTCCTTCATATCGAATTCCTATATTTGTATTTCCTACACATCCAATGATATCTTTCATTATACAATCTCACAAAAAAAATTCTTCAAGCTGGGGGTCAGGCCGTGTTTGCTATATGTTTTTGTAGTCGCTGAATCAGAATCCGAGGCACAAAAAAAATTCATTACGTCAGGGTTTCGACATAACATCAAAAAAACCCACCCCCTCCCCAAGAACACTGTAGCATTTTGAATTAAGCCATGATCTAAGTAATTAAACGGTTACACACTACAACCGCTTAAACACATTACGCTGTAACCTTGTAACCCGATAATCCTGTAATCGATAAAGCATTCTGTCATTTGATTTATCAGTGGGATTTCCGGAGCGTCCGTTCTAATTGTTTAGTTTTTGAGTTCGTTTACTCTAATAGTTCAATTTCCATTTTAGTCATTCTCTCTACTTAGTCATTTAATTTCATTTAATCTAGTCGTTAAAGATTCTATTATCTATATTAATAATACGTATCTCAAAATGGTATTTAAAAAAGAGCAAATTAAAACTTCAAATTGTAGTAATAATGTTTTTAATCAAACCTGGCATTTATGAATTATTCATTAATAATAAATGACCGTATTCGAAGAGCACCATCAATGTAGTAGTAGAGGCGGTTCATCTTCTGTTCATCAGCTATTGCCAGCAGTGACTCCACAGTTGGTTTGATTTAAGGATTTATGAAGTTAACGAAAAAATGTTTTAGTTTACAGCTTGAGTCAAAACGCTACAGTGTTGAGGGTACAATGTTACGAGGTAATTTAACTAATTTTGAATTTACGGCTTGAGTCAAACCATTACAGTCTTAAATAGCGTAGATTAGGGGTTTGCTGAAGTTGTCGAAACTCTGACGTGGTGTGGCTTTTATGACCTCAGACTTGGATTCGGCAAGCCGAGAAACATATGGAAAACATGGTCTAGCTCCTAGACTCATTTCTCTTCTTTGTGTGGCTATGATATTATAATTTGGCAGTCACTATTATCTACTTCCTTTTGTAAACCTGACGGCATTTTGTTTATGTTGTTTTTTAGTGTTTTCATTCGGTTTAGAACTTACTATTAGTTCATATACTTCTTTATTCACTGTGGTATTTATCCACAATATCCTCTAATTAATTCACTTTCTTTTTAACTAGTCAAACTTATTTGTTAAGCACCTTAAAATGATTTAAACTTAAAAGCAAATTAATCTACTAATTACTATACATTTTAAGCAAGAAAAAAATAAAATATTTGAAACGCTACTTCTAAAACGTACTAGAAGAGGCCATGATAGTTAGCACTTCAAAAATCTATCTAAGAAGTTTTAAGTCTTTAATTAATTATATTATTAATACAAATTAATTGTAATAATACTGAGATAAAGATTAAAAAAAGATAAAAACTATTTTACATTACAGACAGAAAAATGTAGTAATCTGAAGAGTAGTGATTTTATTGTAGACCGAGAAACTTGTCTTATACTTCAGGAACAAGCATATATTCTAGAAGATGATACAAGTTAGAGTTAAATGAAACAAACGTTTGATTTATTGCGTCCGGTACTAAAACTATTGCGATAGATGTTACTTGCGCAGCTAAAATGAAAACTAGAATAATCTGAACAAAAATCGAATGAGACCTATAAAAATTGAACTACAAATGGTACAAGAGTTGATAACAATAAAACTGTCTTACAGTATAAGAACTACTATAACTTTGAATAGCACAAGATGCACGAAGAAAAAAAGGTATAGCCAAGCCAACGGAGCTTGATAACGAAAAACTTAATCTTTGAACTCGGGAATAGAACAGTAGTTATAATTTAGAATTGATAACAAAAACTAAAGTAAAATGTCTTTGAAGAACAATAATTTATGGATTCACGCATGAGATAATGTAAAGCTGGTAACTGCTAGTTGCTCTTACTACTTCACTTCGCATAATGCAGACTAGAGCCACGCCTAAATCAACGAAGGATATATTTGGTGGAGATGGTATTTTCCCTGAGAAGGAAGCGAGTTCAGTTCAATCTAAATCTCAACATTAAAGAGGTTTCATCAATTTATATGAGGGTATGAGGAGCTTCCTATATCTCCCACAAAATCATTACATAGAATAAAACTTTTAAAATTCAATAAAATATATTTGGACATTTCGACATTGTCTTAAAAATATCTAGAGAGAATCCAATTCAAAGAACAGAAAACAACTAGGAGAACAATTACACATACAAGATTTCAAAAATAGTATTATTATCAGGAACATATCAATGCAGCAACTTCATTCTTCAGGATAACCTAAACTGCATTTCGGAATTGGCCATATGATACAAATAACAACGCTCCACCAACACAAAGAAATCTGACTTTAATTAAATACTAATATATGCAGGTACCAAGTCGTAAACTGGTATCATATAATACGGCACTAAGTGTTGACATTTATGTATCAGAGCTTTTTTACTGCTGTAACGTTTTGCATCAATTAGCATTAAGTATATAGGTATGTGGACAAGTAATATAAGCAGGCAGGTTACCTATGTATATTGTTCTTCCAAATCTACATACATGTGTTACAATCTGCGAAAAATTGTTCCTGCATAAAATTACTTTTGTATAAATTATTAAGTATGCAACATTATTGGAAAGGTCATGTTCTAGTTAGCATGCTTCAAAATGATAAATCGTTGACTTTAATTTAATTATTATCAGTAACGATTATATATACGATTTCTCTAACGCTATTTTTTTATTATTATATTTGCGCTAGTTGCAGTTACATGGAGCCATTTTCTCACAGTTGGGTACATGCAAAGATACATTAAAGAAGCAAAATAATTACGCAATCAAAATGATTTCAACAGTTATCTTGAAAGATATAGTTTTTGGATAACTTAACTGATACTTCCGCTCATAAGAAGTCTTATACAAAAAAAGATACATTAATTTAATATCCAGCGGACTTGTAAACACTATCATATTTAGAAAGCAGAAATTAATCATCTGATTATCGTATACATTTCCTTAAACACACATTTAATACATTGTAATTAACTAAATTTATATCTACAAACGCTTATAACTAAGAAATATTGCATGAGAAAGGTAAATAAAGAAAAGAAATTAATCTGCCGTAGTCAGTTTATAAATTGTACAAGATGTATTGAATTGTTTTTTTTTTATCTGTTAGGAAAAGCAAACGCGGACATATTAAATATCGACGTAGCATCCGATTTAATGCTATTATCCGGTATTTATGTTTTGGTGGATATATCAGCAATAGCAATTTATTACACATGAAACATATGGCTGATGAATAATCGACAACTAAATAATACCAATTAAATGTTTTGTTTCCTGACCAACTAAATACGTTGGCCTCTGTTTTGCTACGTGGTAAGTAATTGTATAAACATAGAGAACCGGTGAGATAGTGCAAATTGCGTTTAAAATACAGTTAAATAATTTTGTCCGCAAATTGCTAAATAATTGAGATGTTACAGGATGTTCTTTAAGTCATGTTCGTATGTATATTCATTAAAATTGTAAACAGTAAGCTAGTGGTACTAGAGATACTCGTATTAAAGTTACCAACTTTTCGTAAAATTAATGATGTTATTATTGAAACTGATGTTTATCTAGAGTAGAGCAGAATGAAACAACTCTAATATCTTTGATGTATGCACTGCGTTCACGAATGTAGGAGAAAACATAATTTTCAACTTATTGGAATGAATCCCGTTTTTATTACTTTGATTATCAACGAAGGTGTTGGCATTTTCGCTGAAATTACCATACATTGCAGTAATAGAGTTGTAATGCTCCCCACCCCGGCGATCTGTCTGCGAGGTTAATTCGTCTTGGTAGCCGTTAGAAATAAGTTGAAATACGTTTAGAAAACATTTGTAGTATTGGTGGACTTCCAGTTTTATCGGATGTAGATACTAATTCTGTTATTTTAAATGGAGATGCTGTACATTATTGCACTTTTGGATTCCTCGTTAAATTTAAATAGTACTTTATCCAGCATACATTGGATCTAAGTTACATGATTTCTGAATTGCATGGCTATCTAAAAACATGACGTTTGCAGCATCTTCGAAATTGTGAAATTTAGATGTGGTATTTAATTTCACAAGTGTTTTATCAAAAAAAAATAAAATTTTTGAGCTCTAAAATCATAGATGACTTAATTTTTTTAATTGAACCGCATTGCAATTTTTACACAACTGGCTGTCAAATTTCATTTTCTTTCGATTTTATACAGGTATCATTTGCTATTTATTGACACAAATTTTGAAATTTCTTGTCGAAAATAAATAGGTGTACTTCAATCGATAATATTTTGTTAAAAAAAAATGGATTATTCTATGGAATAAGTTTTCGATATGATTTTTATATTGGGCAAGAGTGAGAGAAACTCACTGAATAGAATTTATGCGACGCGAATGAAGCAACGTTTCATAATACTGAATGCATCAACAGACATAATTATCATTATTAATCTGTCGAAAATCCAAGAATACTTTGCCAAATAGATCGTCAACAGCTCTTGTTAATAAATGTTTGGGGATTAATTGTTGAAGAGCATGTAGTGTGTGTTATGTAATAATGACAACTGTAATTATTTAAGAAGGCATATATTAAAAAAAAAACAGTTGATGATCAAAATAAATATATGTTTGTTAGACGTTTATTTTACACAATAAAAACATTAGTTGATTGAAGAGTCTAATGTGTATATAAAATAAAAGTAAAACCCAAAGTCTAAAGTAAAACCCAACGTGTAACAGGTTATGGGCGCAGGCATCGTATAATAATAAAAAGTAATATCGTAAAATGGCAAAAGCAATGGACGATTTAACATATGTCGAAAGTCTGTCAGATGTGTCAACTTTCGAAATATGGATTTTTCAAGTGACAATAATACTTAAAGCTCAAAGTATATGGGAAATAGTAGGCGGTGAGAAAATACTTCATAGTTTATCAAGAGATGAGGAAAGGAAAGAATGGCAAAGAAAAAATGCGAATGCACAACAAATAATCATATCAACAATAGACAGGAAGATTTTGTTACATATAGCAAACTGTACGTCAGCTAAGTAAATGTATGAAAAGTTGAGCTAAGTATTTAGAAAGGACACGGAAGAACAAAAATGCAGTTAGTAAGATATTTTTTCAATTTAAAATATGAAAAAGGTACAAATATGTCTGAATATATCGGCAAAATAGAGAATTTAGTTTATCAACTGAAGAATTTGAAACAACTTAGGATTCAGCTCCTACCGAAGACAAGACGTTAACGAAATTAAGATTAAGAAACAGAAAATACAGTAGCATTTAAATCTTCTGAAAGAATTTGCTATCGATGTAAAAACAAAGGTCATATTAGTATAAATTGTCCTAACAAGGACAATAAAACTGAAGGAAAATGTTTGAAATGTGGGAATAAAGGACATTACGCAAGAGCATGCAGAAAAGGAGGTGAACCGAATGTTTTCAATGTAACATATGCAAGAAAACTAATCATGCTGAAGAAAACTGTTTTTTAGGAAAACAAAACGAGAAGGGCAAAGTAGTAAGAATAGAATTGCGTTCTTTTGCCTCTGAGGCATCGACACATATGTCAAATTCAATAGAAACATTCATGTCATTAGAACAGATCGAAACAAACATATCTGTTGCGAAAAAGGATGAAGATCTGAGAGGACTAGGTATTGGAACAATTGAGGGGACTGAGTGCATTCTTAAAAATGTTATTTATGTACCGGAACTGAGTAATAATTTTTACAAAAGACGGTGTGACAATACTGAAAGATGATAGGAAAGTACTGGAAGGAAGAAAACAAAAAAACGGTCTTTGCATCGTGCAAATTAACAAGCAATCAGAATCGATGTTAGCAGAAAATAAATTTAAAAAAGCTGACAGGACCAAAGAACAAACAGGTGCAAAAAAGGGTAAGAAGAATAGGAAGAAGAAAGATGATAGTGATGAAGATATCGACGAAATATTAGCCGAGGTTAGAATGGAATATTCAGGTGTTAAAAATGAATCCTCTGATGTGCAAACAGATCAGAGAATCAACTGTTCTGGAAGAAGAAAAGGTGAAATATGTAGTCGAAACGAAAGTGGATGTGAAAGCTGAAGATGAAGACATGGATAGGGAAGCCGATGACGATGAAGGTGAAAAGGAAAGTAAAAAGAAGAAGAAGGAAGGAAAAGCTGAAGAAAAATATGCAAAAGACGCAAAGATAGGTCCCAATAGGAAAAGTATTGCTGCGATGCAAGAACCATTGAAAAAATTAAAGGCGGAGGAGGAACGTTTGAAAAAGCAAGAAGAAGAAAGAATACTCCTGAAAGAAGAAACGGAGAAATCCAGATTAGAACAAATAAGATAAGAACAAGAGAGAAAGGAAAAGAACAAGAAGAAGAAAAAGAAAGGAAATAACGGTTGAAGGCTAAAGGAAAGCCGCTTACATCGAAACAGAAAGCGGATTGTACTAGGGCTCAGGCTATGATTGATAATTTGAAAGTTCAAAGCTTAGAACTTCCCGATGTAGGAGTTCGAAAGCCTAGCAGTAGCAGTTGTAAATAATAGATTTGTGGTAAAATTTTTAAAATGTCAGATTCGGTTATTTAAGAAGGCATATATTTAAAAAAACAGTTGACGATGTAGTGTGTCAAAGTAAATATATTTTTGTTAGACGTTTATTTTACACAATAAAAACATTAGTTGATTGAAGAGTCTAATGTGTATATAGAATAAAAGTAAAACCCAAAGTCTAAAGTAAAACCCAACGTGTAACAGTGTGGCCATATTTTTCCAATTGACACCTTAACGCCAAATAGATTTTTTTAATGGGCGTATGTAAAGGAACTAGTTTATTGGGAGTCTTCAATCACTGAATAAAGTAGGCGACAAAGAATTGTCGACGCATTTGCCTTTATTATACCTGTCATGCTTATAGATGTGGAGAGGGCCTTTCAATAAAGAGAATTGGTAAATGCTTTGAAAAAGATGGAAGTCATTTCGAACATGTGTTAAAATAAGTTTATTTAATGAAGTTAATTTCAAGCCTGCTTTGCCAGGCTTACTTTAACATGAAAGACGCGCTCTAATTTAATTTTTTCATGTTTTTCTCCCAGTGCATGCCAGTAATATTACTGGCAGCCCCAAGTCTGGTCAAATGCGAAGGGAAGGTGGTTCTTGATATTAATAGCCATTTGTAAATAAACCATTTATTGCAAAATAAAAAAAATTATATATTATATGTCTGTAACACTTGGCTACTATACAGGCAGAATTTTACTGTGGAATATCACATTAAACTCTAAGCAAATACCAGTATCGCAATTTGTGCACATTGTTCTTGTACTTGAAGAACAAGCTTCTAGAGCACAATGTGGATATTTGTCCCTTCACATCCTATAGTGTCAATATCCTCTTGTTTGAACAAAGTCCAAGAATTAGTTACTGTGGCATCCAATAACTAGGCAAATGTACTCCACCATCACCTCAAACTTATTTCAATTTGATGCGATGCTTTCATCTATTACACCACTTCCACCCACTATATACTCCTAGAGCTAGTATCTTGGACTTGGCTATATCTCCTTACACTATTAATTTGCACACCATGAGATGTCGATTTCATAGTAATCACATTGTTCTCTGTCCACTTTACAAGAAGTATTCCATGTATTTTTTTAAGCGGACGGCTAGATAAACCTCTCTCACTATTTTTTTCAACTGGGTTTTCGATACTAAAACAACTTAGAGATTGATTTGTAAAAAAATGAACACAATTTTCCAAATACGTCAGATGTATTTGGGCAATATATTTTAATTATTTCGAACCAGTTAATTTTATTCAGTAAAAGATTCTCTAAATCTGTATTTCTAACTTTAATTATGAACTACCTCTATTGTCCTCGTTTCGTTCAAAGCAGTTTTTGCTACCATATTTATACTTTTTGTTTCTATACAAGTAGTTTCCTGATGTGGTAGTAATATTTGCCTCAACTACCTCTAATGTGTCATTCCATGTAATATCATTATTTACTACAATATTGTATCAATTAACTGCGGTAGCAAGTATTGTCTCCATTTATGTCGCTTATTTCTTGTTTTTTTTTTCTATCGTATTGTTTCTACCAACATTATTCACAAGATTCACATTTGCCATTCACTTGCATCCAAGGGAATTTGCCACGGGTTCAATGTGAAGAGTGACATTATCCACATAAAAACATCGGTTTAGTTATACAGGTAAAATTAAAAATCCTGCATATTTCAAACATAAGGTTTAAAAATTGATTTCAAAATTTTATTCTGGCCCGGAGCAAAATTTTATATTTTCGAATAATGTTGTGTAGTGAATGAAATACTCTATCGTCTAATACCTGTGGGTGTAATTTGATAACAAACTGATTTATTTAATTTTATTGTTTGAACAAAATGTGCTCATATTCGTAGCTAGACGACGTGCATTCCTATCTATCTAAGATGATGTAATCACATGAATTTGCCATGGTGATTGGGTTGGTGATTCTCTTGCAGGCGTAGAACACCATAGGGGGCTCTGTATTACAGCATTTACAGTAATTTAGTGCGGTTAAATACTCGTTACCGTCTAAATTTACGTAAGAAAATATTGTTCAATCTTATTCAATCAATTGCTGCAATAAATTTTATACATTTGATTAGATTTCAAGAAACACTGCAGTGACTTATAAAGCTGCAGCCGTTGTTTTATAAATTGCCTACGTAAATGTGTTTTTATGACTTTGTTACAGCATTACGTCGCTGTAAATAATATGGCGCCGTTAACTATATCCCAACAGCGAATTGTAGCTCAACCGAAGTATCAATCTAGTGAGACCTAGCCGCAAGGATCATTGATCATATTCGAACGCACATGTATTGTACTACCCACCGTCAGCCGCTTTTACCTCTGCGGCTACTTGACGTGAAAGCAAACTGCTTTCGCAATAGGAGGTAAAAATATTTTTATATACTTGAAACCGCATTTCTCTTTATATTTTCTGTGAGAGTGATCCTTTAATTACATTTCGTAATTGCAGTTCAAACTTAATCAAAATATTAATCGACTAATTATACCAAAATTTCAAGGAATTCCCTACGTCTATCTCGAAAGTTAATGGCGTCCAAACTTCCGCTGTGTATTTTTTTATGTTCACGACTTATTTGCGCAAATAATTGACTATAATTAAAAGAATCACAAATTAAACAAAAAAGCTATATTCTACATACACTGGTATACTCATGTACACATGTAACAAAAAAATTACATGCTTAGCAGATTACCTATTATTCGTGTACGCAGTATGTACCTACATGGGCGTGTTGGTAACTGCTGGGCCACCATCGTCGAACCACGGAAAAGAATTTAATAAGCGCCGATGATAACCACAAACTGTATTTTTATAATAATTAACGAACGGAGAAAGACTGAAGAAAGGATCGTGCCACATGGAAACGGATAAAGCGACGGTCGTGTTAAATTAGCATATCTTAATTATCCGCTTGTCCGGCGGCTGTCAATACAGTAAGGTGACAAGGCTTTTGCGTATATATGCACTTGACTAGGAGCGTGATAAATCACGAGTTTTTAAAACTGACAAAAGTTCATCCACCGTATATGTGTGCGTATGTATTTGTGTATGTTCTAAGGCAATGAAATTCTTAAATCAATTGCGGCGAAGGCGTACACGCCGGTTTGCGTAAAACGAGGTTTTTATATTTATTCGTCTTGAATGGTATTGGAAATGTCTAATTTGTTCGTATACGACGGTGAACATAATTTGCTAGTTGAAAATTCAATGCGAAACGACTGTAAAGAGTACATAAATTTTACGATAAATATAAACGGAAAACGGCTTAGCTGATGGAGGAACACAAACTTACAGCGGTAATATATATTGGTCCGTTGACAGCAATACCTAAGCACAATGGGAAATTATAGCGGCCGTCGACATATCTAGGGTTAATCAGAGTTAACTAAAATTGATGAAGAGTAAAAGTATTTCTTTGATTAGATAATAGATGCCGCTTCTTATGTAATGAAATCAAGCGTGGTATGCAGATAATTCACATTAACACACTGTAGGACTACTCAATATCAATGGTTTAAACTGCATGACAATTAACGTGACAAAAAGGTTCCTCCAACGGTATTCAGAATTCCCTCCAAACGATCTTAAATTATGGCACCCTCAACTTCTCCAACCTGTGAGCTCAAATTAAACGACATCTCCAAAAGTTCAATATTCAAAATTAAAAAAAATCTGAATAGTAAAATACGCGAGATATGGGATCATGTTGACACCAGTGTTACTAACCTATTAATGCAAGGATGCCACGACCTTGAGAATTAAAAAACAGGATGTATCCATATCGTGCCCAACTGCGTCAAAGGCTAGATGACGAGGATTATCTTTCTTTAATTGATTTTGTTATGGGAGACAAAGTAATCATTCCCTACAATCTCTCAATTTCTGAAATATTTCCACTTGTAGGTCAATAAAACAACAATTAATTAAATACCAATTTATTCCAGAACATTATATAATATTATGTTTTCGTTAAAAAGACTTCTTCAGTGGAAGAAATTGATATTTAATATATGTCAAATTACTAATAATATAAGTATAATGGGCAGGCCTATCAACAAAAATATCTAAAAAACAAAGATGTCATTGATATATAGAATTTTAATTACATTTTCAAGTAATAATGAAGGATATATTACTTTGATGCAACTATAAAAATTGAAATGGTTTGAATTATTCGTATATCATGTCAAGATCTAACAATTCTGTTCAAGGACTAGGGAAAACATTGCAAAAAAACCTAGTCAAGAGCTTAAAATTACTAAAATTCAGACGTGAATTAAATTATTCATTTTTTTTATTCGTTTTCATCTCTTTCAATGTAGGGGAGACCGAGGTTGACAGTAACAGAGGTAGGTTGTAACACTTCTTGTAATTTTTTTAGTTTTTATTAGATGGCGCGGTAAGGCTTAGTATAGCGTTTAAAAACCTCAAACCCTCGACACACAGTATTGTTTTTCTGTTGTCGTTGAGAATACGTTCAAGATAAAACTCGTCTTTGGTTTTCGGCTTAAAGTAAATTTGCTCTGTGTTCTACCGAGTGGTTTTACCAGAAGCTGTTGAATATCAATCAAAAGCTACGTTGATTATATAAGTCTATTTTTAGGTGGCTACCGGTCGTCATAATATAATTCACCATTGGAATTGTGGTTGTGTGTGATTCTCTTCCAAACTGCTTTAGTTTACAGTTTAAGAGGTGCTCTATTTGTAGATGAGAACTTATGAAAAGAAAACGAATAGAGGAACTGTCCTCCGATGTGATAAAAAAAGGGAATGTTTTGTTGGTCACCGACGAAAACAGGTCCATTAGAGCAGTAACAAAAGAGTTAGACATTTGTCATGTTACACTTCTTATGCTATGTAAGAAAGAAAAGACAAACTGGAAGAGATCCCGATAGAACTGACAGGCAAATTTTCAACGAGAAGCAAGAGGCAATTTTATGTGATTACTTAAAGAAATGTCCAAGTATTTACTTTGGACTGACGCCAGCTGATGTTCGGAAGCTGGCTTACGATTGTGCAGCACTCCCTTTGGCAACAACCCCAAATAATATCGTGAAAGGTTTCTCAAGAAGCTGAATTTACTCTTACAATGAAGTAGATTCGGACTTGCAGCTGCCTTTGTGACAGATCGTCCAATGCCTGAGACTCCCGAAAGTACCATAAATGCCGATGAGCCATCACTAGACATTAATCCTGAAATTGCTGGATCTTCGAGTTGGCACGAGATTGCGAGACCAATACAAGAGACAGAAGTTGAAGTTGCTGAACCGTTGTCTAGGCCAGGATCCAGTTCTAAATTCTCACCTGAAAGTCTAAAGCCATTTCCAAAAGCACCGAAAAGAAAACAAGCGACTAGAAGGCGTAAACGCCGTGTGACTGCAATATTAACAGACACTCCCGAAATGAAGGAAGAACAAAAAAAAGAGAACAGTTGTAAACAAAGAAAAGAAATAACAAGTCGCCAAACAAATATTCAATGGGTGCAATGTCTGCGATGTAAATTATGGACGCATGTTAACTGTGTTATAAATAGAAAAATGTTCTTGTGCAGAAATTGCGACTCGGACGATTTGTCAGATTCTATTTTTTCGAAGTTAAATAAAGAGATTTGACAACGAAAAAAAAAAATTAAAATATGAGAAAATAAACATTTCAAGTTTTGGCTCATCCTGTATATATATTCCGAAGAACTAATCATTTCTGACACCTATTGGAAATGTTTCTAACATAAATACATTATTTAATGTTTAAGTTGTAGTACGGTAGAGGGTGCTAACTTTGGCATTAGGTTCATGGAAAACCACTCTTTACTTATCTTGTAAAATTAACTGAAGAACATACTAAAACTCAATATTATGATAAGGCAGTGCAGTGGTGGTCGCTGTGCAATAATCCCAATTGAGTACGATCCACCGAACCTCTGAGGTATTGAGATTAAGCTGTCCTTCAACTCTAATTCATTTGTTTGCAAACTTACTTTATTGTGGTCTATCTGGTCGGGCTTTAGAAATATCTTGCTTTTATCTTAGAGGTTAAGTAATTTGTTGGTCTTAATGGTGAGATCTATAACATAAAGGCTATTTCGCATGGGAAACCTGAAGGTTTCTTTGGCCGATGATTATTTATTATCTGTACATATAAAAACGTCAATAAATGCCGTAATATGAAAATAAAAGAAAATGCCAGTAATAGGCACTCATGGTATATTTTGTCGGAAATCACCCTATAATAATAAAAGTAGATCAAGCAATGCCGGAGCGGACCAACCTTCCAACCCAGCTTTCATCAGCGTAACTCCGAATAGAAGATCTAATTTATTGTTTATGCACCAGGTGTTTATACTAGATATATTAGTGTTCAACAAACGATTGGTCTCGGAAACGGATGGAGATGAAACAACGGATGTAGTGTCATCAGCATATAATGACTTGATACAGCTGTCAAGCAAGTCCGGCAGATCGTTTATATAAATTAAGAACAGAGTGGCTCCAAGAATAAATCCTGCTAAATGCAGGTAGCAGAGATATTGGATGATAATTATTATCTATAACATTTTGTTTTCCTTTTCTTAAGCAAGGCATTATTTTACCAATCTTTAATTTACTAGGAAGGTGACCATCACTAATTGCAAGATTCGCATCATAAACAAGTGACCCCGCCAAATAATCGCTAACAACCCTCATAAGAAAACATGGAACTTCATCGATGCCAGATGACCGCTTAAAAGCAATTTCACTAATAATTTCCAGTAATAATACCTCCCACGATGGACTAACCACAACCCCATGCCCTCGAGCGGGCAAGGTCGAAAGTAGCACACCACAGGGTACTACACAACACAGGTCGGTACAGCAGATACCGATCTAGCTTGGCCAATTCATAGACTGTCAGTTCCACTAAATGTCTCGATTTGCTAAGCAGTCTGATGGTGATTGATAACAATTGAAAATAAAAAATGGATTATTTAAAAGCATTCAGAATTCCATTTTTCTGATGTTCTTTGGACTCGGCCATGGGATGCAATACTGCTTAATTTTATTTGGTCACAAATTACTCTTTAAATCCATCAATTCCTGTTCATTTTCTAACATCAACTCTACTAGATTCCTGACCACCTGTATATTTTTAGCGTTCATAGACAATAGTATTCTAAAGAAATGATCACATCAAATAACACCAACACAACGTTTTCACATCATATTCAATTGTGTTGTTCCTTGAGGATAAGAAATTTACGCGCTCAATAAAGTAAATTACACACTGTCCGCTTGATTTACACAGATATGTCATTATGCTAGTTTTAAATAACCTATCAGATCTCTGATGAAAGTTCATGTAAAGAGATAAGTCTGCCATATGGAAAGCCTCTTGCGTGTTGTACCGCAAAATTAACATGCAACTCTGAAATTGATTTGTAATTACCTAAAAGAATTCAATAAGTGTACGTTTACGTAAGGCATAAATCGATAGTGATACTTTAATTATCATGTAGAACGATATTAATGGTATAACGATTAATTTGCGAATTAAATAAAATTATTTCTCGTTTTATTCTATTTTGATAATCAATACACACATGGTGATTATCTCGAAACCGTTTCGTATGATTTTAAGTTATTTTTAACCGTTTACGTTATAATACAAAGCAAGTGCTTAACATTCGAATGATAGAGGGCGAGGACCTTGAATAAATTAAGTACGATACACTTTCTTAAATACGCATCTGAAATAAATGAAGCAAAACAATATATTGGTAATGGCGAAACGTAGACGACACACTTTACAAAATCATAAAATTGTAATGATGCCCTCAATAGGAATGAAATACCTGAACGGCTCAGTATTCGCGATTATTAATAGGGAACAACAATATAAAACGTAAAATAGTTAACGCTTCGACAACACGTAAAAGGAAACGTTGAAATTGCTCATCTAGTCAGGTAATTTAATATTAGTGGAGCTGCCACGGATACACCTTTATTCCACACTCAAGACACTATTCACTAACAATTTTTAACACGACCAAACACGTCAGGTGAAGGAATAACCGTACCTACAATAAGAAAGCTCCTATATACACGCAAGAAACATCGGAGTTTTCGCGCCATTAATAACAATAAATTATAAGAACATGTATGAAGGTAAGTATAGAGCATCGTGATACAAACAAAAGAAATTAGATCAAAGGCACTTTGATTAATTAAGATAGACGCTGCGCCGTGAACAAAATAAAATTCACCGACAGATTAAACTTATGAGATTATCAACGTATTCAGAATGGGGTATCAACCTGGAACCGTTATATTATGCAAATTTTCCCTTGGGTTTTAAAGAGAAATTAGCCTTGTAGCGGTCACGCCCAATTTGCACGGACATCCTCCTCTCGTCGTATTACTTTTACGGTTTTCGTTAGCTATTCTTCGGCTGAGTATTATATTAAAGAAGATTAAAGAATAAATAATGTATACCTGCAACAAAAAAGAAGAGGACCGATGAAACCGTCAAGTCATTAGTACATTCAGGTTGTAATTTAATGAATCCTGAAGACTTAGAAAGTTAGTACAATAACATGTCTATGCTGCGTGTAAAATTAGGTTTTGTAATCATTTTTTTTTATCTCGTGAACGAATAATAATTTTCATTCCTTCACTATGTTTGCGATAGTGTTAAATTTGGGATGATTAGTGAACTAGTTCATACAGTATTTAGAACAAATTTGATTTCTAGGTTTATGTTTATTATGATACTGAAACTTGCATGACTCTAGTATGTAATGCCATATCAGCCAACTTCTAATGAATTTTAAATACGCAGCCAAATTGAGGATACAAAATATGTACTAACTGAATCCGTCTATGTTGTAGACAAGTAATCCATTTTCGAATTTTGATCTATAGGAATTTTATCTGTCACGGCTTGAAATCCTGCCTGATCGTGCATGCCTTTGATTCGAAAAAAAATTCTTCACTGGATCTCTTGGCGCAGAAACACTAACCACTTCAACCTACTAAACAAAAAAAAACTTATGGCTAGGCAGGTTTTATTAACGCCTTGATAATGACAGCGTTGCTGTCAAAACGCTTCGGTGTTTAGTTAAAAGTCTTCCCAAGCAGCATTTTTAGTCGTTGCTACGTCCCAGCGACTGTTGTTGGGAATTGTAAAGTTGTGGTTACTAATGATGGGAACGTTATTGCCACATTTCCATTACGTGCCAACGATCAAAATGGGGAACATTTTGAAGGTGATAGCTACGTAAAAATTACTATCCCGCTATTTATACCGTTACGTCGCACTTACTTTCCAACTAAGTGGCGGGGACGTAGCGGCGTGGTCATCGCTACTTTATAAGGTTTTGTTTGCTTGTCGTTTTCGCCTGGTCTTTCTCTTACATATTTAAAAAGAGCTATTAAGCATCTCCCCTCATTATTCAGCCGCGACAACCATAATGGAAATAATATTTGTAGGTTTAAGGAAATATATCGCTTGTTTCGAGAACAAAGAAATTCAAAACGCTGAAAAAAATTCTGTCAAATGTGATGTTGATAGATTGAAAAATTAAACGCGCCATCTCAAATATTTTTGTTTCGGGAAGACAATAAAAAAATACATGAAATTGGTGAAAGGTGTTGAAGTCTTTTTCCAACCTTTCTCCTAATATTTTGAGGATACTGTAATTGTTGTACAATAAGGAAATTGAAATTAATGTAATGGCGTCCTACATTTTGTCAGTAAATATGGCGCATTTTACAGAAATTACTGTAAAGTAGTATTGGCAGAGTGGGAAGTAAAAATTACTGTGAAGTAGTTTTCGTGAGTATCGAGATAATTAATTTCACCTTAAATATTATTACACAGCTCCATAACTTTGAAGAAATTTCAAAAATAGAAACGACGTCGTAGTTACTTTCAACGCTACCATAAAGTAATAAAAACTTTGAAGTGAAATAGTAGTAACAAAACAATGTTACAGAGACTATCGAATATCACTTTAAAATTTCCAGAAACTTCAAAAGTTACTTAGAAGCACTGAAACTATTAAGTTCCAAATTGTAGTAATAATAACTACATAATTACCAAAATAGTTTAAATAAAAGTAGGAAAAACTAGAAAGTCATTTTTTAGTGATATTAACGTAACAACGACTTTTCAGAAGTTTCGATCTCGGTTACCGACACTTTGATGCTGCTTGGGTTTGTTATATAGTGGGTTGAAGTGTTTAGTATTCTAACGATTCTATCTCCTTTTGTAAGTGTTCTAAAATCATTCGGTGACCATTTAGGCTGCTCTCTTTACAACACCATTTTCTTAATCCGTGAAGGTTGGCAACATGCTGTTTTTTGGACTACCACATGTATAGGTGTTAACAGCGTTTCTATTGCCTGGAATTCCAGAAGAGAGAAGTCGTTGTAATTTCTGCAAACTGCGTGTTCTCTCTAGTTGATTTTGGCTACCCTACTAGACTAGTAACGGTCTCCGTGGGATGCACCACCACCAGATGTATCCAATACGTCGTAGTTGGTTTTCAGTCCCTAAACAAGTCTATTAACTATTATGCCAATGTAATTCTTCCTGTTCCGCTTTGGCCAAGAATGACTCCCAGATAGTTGGCTTGGGTGAAATGAACTAATTACGCTCCCAAGATGATACACGAAACCAGGTAATTTAGACACCCTTAACAATTTCATCGGGTCTCTATGTCCTTTTACTTTATACACTTTATTATTGATTTAAAGAAGGCATAATCAAATGCACATTTTATATGAATAAATACGGATAATGGTATCTGTTTGTTTAAGAAGGTCCAGCAAATTTTTATCGCAAGATTATGGATCGATATTTTCCCTAGCTTTGCTGTGAGCAACAATAAAATCACCTATGATTCCAACAGAGTCGAAAAGATACCACTCCTGAAAATTTTTAAGATTTGTTCAACAAATTTTTCGAAACATTTCTTATACCCATCCGCAGGAATGACCTTTAGTATGGCGGTCGAAGTCTTTTGGATGACCGGGATGAAGTCGAAACGATTTGCTTTCGTCGCAAATTTCAGTTTAGAAAACAGTTAGAATTTGCACAGAGCCAAATCAGGTGAATACTGTAGATGATGGTCAAGAATTCACGTACCATGATGGCTTTGTGCAATGGTGTATTGTCGTGCAACAAAAAGGAACTGCCTAGCTCTCGATATTCCGGTCAAACTCGTCAAATTCTGGCCCACAATCGTTGTAGAACCTTCGGATAATATGCTGCATTCACCATCTGATGGTTACTCTTCTGGAAGGATAATTTTTCTCTTTTATCTCTTCTCGTGACTCTGACGTTTTGTTTTTGGCTCTTATTGAAAACACCACGTTTTATCGCCAGTTACAATGGCTGACATGCTTGCCAGATTTCTTTTGGACATTTTGAACATATTTTTACAATGCTTCAGTTTCCAACCTCTGAATTTGAACTCAAAAGGAAGTCTATCTAGTATTAAAAAGGAGCAAGGCGTCCTTCTAAAATTGCTGCTGTTAAAAGAATAATTGAAGAGGACAATAAAACCACTTGCGGGATTAGAGCATCAACTCAAGATTGGATCATGAGATGTTAAAACAACTGCACTCATCACTTGCACCTCATTACCTGACTTCCAAAAAGCAGAGGTTGTAAGAATTTGCCCTGAAACTTTAAATTTCTTAGATAACGACAGGCACCAAATTGTTTACAAAATAGTAACACGTGACGAAACCTATATTTCCTTTTTCGTTGACGTTATTTATTATTATCATCCCTTCAGTGCATTTGGGTAATCATGCAAACCGAAGTATCACCCAATAGGCTCATTAGCACAATTTTAAAATTCGATAAACTAATTAATGATTCATTTCTAGAAATTATGCTGATTGCGATATTTTCTAAAATTACATGCGTTCCATTTACTTAAACTGTGCAATTAATTTGCAAAATTCACCAGAAACTGATTATCTCCAAATTATAATACGTTGAGGTAACAGGTTTTACAGCACCGGTTCGCGATTTCAGATAGCAGAAGGAAAGAGTAATGCCAATATTATGGTATCAAGCACTATAAGTACGGTTATAACTTATTTTTATGGGCGCTGCCTGTAACGTGTAGGATAAATATGTACCTACGATACAAGAGAATTCGCCGAAACTCTAAAGTAGTCGTCTAAATGCGAAATTAATATCTTACGATGCGGTCGAATTCTTAGAAGCATTGTCTTACGTTTTGTAAGGAAAATTCTTCACTCAATAAGTTTTTGATCCAATCAGTGCCTTATAATTAATTGTAGAAGCCGTTTATGCCCAACTAATGTTATTAATTATTATACATGTTCACAATTTTTATTTAATATTCTTATCTCGTGCAATAAGACCTGACTACCTACGACTATCTCATTGAATTTTCGTCATAAATTCTTCCCACTGAATTGAAAACAATCTCCGACATTGCGATTTTAAAATGTCTCCAGTGAGCTTGTAGATTTCTGTATAAATTCATATGTAAATATATTGCTTACATTATCACTGCGATTTTTCACTGTGAGACAGTAGCAATTTCTGCAATCCAGAATCATTCATTTTTCCAGATCAAAGATACGGAGCTATAGATATAATCTTGCAACATGGTTGTTGTGGGGTCCTTCCCTCTTTATCCAAAACCAAATCAAGTCTCATCTAAGTGTCCACATCTTCAGACAACCCTTCTCACAGTGGTGAGTTACTTAGGGATTTGGTTTAGGATTGCGTAATAGCCCTAATAGGCCTGGGCTCCTAGTCAGACGGGGGTCAAGGGAAACGAGCCTGCGGATGAGCTGGTCAGAGGAGGTTCGTCCAGGCCTTTCATAGGAGCTGGCTCATCTTTCGGCGTCATCAGATCGCAAATTAAAAAGTACATCTACGGATGGACACACCACAAGAATGGTGGAAGAGATCACCAGGACAAAGACAGGCAAAGGAGCCCTGAGTTTACTGAAGACCTGCTGAGTAAAGACAGAAAGCCTGTCAAAGTGATAGTAACATCGGCCTGGCAGATAATGTTCTCTGCAGATTCTGTCAAGAGAAGGAAGAAACCCCAGTCCATGTTTTGTGCCACTGCGATGGCCCTGCAAAGGTCGTGGTGCAAGAGGTTCGCATGGCCACCCCATTCCTAATTTAATCTAATCTAAATCTAGTTAGGGATGATAGCTATCCCCTGTCTTGGTCTAAGCTAGTAGTCGCTGAGACTACTGGCACAGACGTTTGGATTATATTTTCTTCACGGTCTTGACGGATGGCTCTCTCACAAATTGGTGTAATAAAAGGATAGTTAGGTCCGATAGAAAGTATCCGTCCCACAATTAACTTCACTTTCAATTCTACTTTGTTGAGCTTCCAATCGTCTTGAATAAGTTTTTGCATTACAGGTCCAAGTCAGTGCAGCATAAGTGATAATAAAGGACCTTATTTAACAGCTTGAAGCATAGAGAGAGAGAGAGAGAGCATTAAATCCAACAGTAAACGTTTGTTTTTAAAATATACAAAAAAATGTATTTTGAACATTTGATCTCCATTTCAGTTCAGGCAATTGCTTACAGATTATAGTTCCTTTACCTGAACTTGTTTTACTATCTTCCGCTAGTAAAACAGCAATAGAAGTGCATACTGGTATGAAGTAAACATAAAGTCGACATGGTTCTGCCATTAATCTGAGGTTTATGATTATCAACAGTTAAATGAGAGTTTTTATGAATATATTGTCTTAAGGGCACATAACCCCAGAAGGGCATAATTTGTTCATCAGTACAAACATTACTTTATCTGGAAAGCTTTAATATTACTTGTCTTGAAAGATTCTCTGCATGTTTGCAGATACGTCAACCCAAAAAATCAACCAATCAATCAATAAAGAGGCGCCATTTCGAGATCGCGATCTGAATTGCTGGGACTCAGGTGATGTACATAAGGATCAGGATCATATGGGAGCCAAGAAAAATTCTTAGTAGAGCACTCTCCAAAACTCCTATATTCCTGGTCAAAACCCACTTTTTGATGTTATGAAGAGACATTAGACATTCATATTTTTGACTGACGTAAGGCCTTGAACACTATAGAGTCTAAGAGTTAGATATACGCAACTTCTTTAATGCTATCAAACTTTTCCAGATCGAATGATATCTCACTGACATAAAAATGCTAGTTTAGACCGCATATTGTTTTACTATTCCCCTAATAGTCCCTTTGAGAGGATTTAAGTTTGCTAGCAAAAGAGTTGGCATCATAGTGTCTCTCAGATCGATGTTTTTGATCAAAAACAAGAAGCAGCTGTCTAGGAGGTTGTTGGATCAGAAAGAACTATCACTTAGCAAAACGTCGAGATATGTCACAATATTAAAAAAAAAACACAAAATCCGTGTCATAGGCGCTCATAGTATATTGTTTTTAGAGTGTACAGGTTTCTATAAAAAAGTCACATGTACCGGTTGGATAATATTAGGAATGGGTTTTATACGAACAATAATTCATAATTCACATATAGCTGATTAAGTATCATATTAAGAATCGATTACACGTGTATAAACGGACACATTAATCAAGATATTAAAGAAAACATTGCAGTGCATTGCTCATGTAAAAAATATAGTAATATGTAAGCCACCAATTTGTGCTTATAATGTGGAGCATACAACTTTCAAGCAATTATAACTACACTTTTGTACTGGACACCGAACAGTACAAATCAGTTCAACCAACAACAAAATTATGTCAAAATCACGCAATTGTTGTTGTAAATATGTAACATAGCACAATAAAATTTCATAATTTACATAAAATTATCGTTACCTGATTGATTTTCGATAACAAGATTTATTTTTATTTCAAGATCGTATCCCTAAACCGCAACGTAATTAAGTAATATATATTTTAATTATTAAATGGTATATACTAATAGTGCGTAAAATTTCTTATCTGAAATTATATCTAGTTGCGTGTGTACGCTCAAGAAGTAAATTATTCATTTACAAAAGACCATCAATCTAAATGCCAATGCAATAATCACTGAACAATATCTCTCCGAGCGTTAAATAATTACTCATTTTTAACTAAAGTAATTTTTTTTAACATTTTTACAGTTCGAGAATTTCTGGTAAAAAATTAATAATTATATACCTACTCGTAGTAATTTCGTGCAAGTTTGACAGACTAGGATTCCTGTCCACCTGTTTGTACCGCTATAGGTGCAATGAGATTTCTGAAAGTATTACAATTCCGATGATGCTATTGCTACCGATGTAAGAGATTTCACTTTTCTGTGTTTGTTCGACTTATCGGAGACCTTCATTGTTATCAGTCATAAATGAAAATAATTGTGAGCGACTTTAAATTATATTAGAGTGTGTATCCGAGCGATGTTTTATATCTTCCTTGATCGTATTTACAAGTAGTAATACAGGTGCAAGGCGTAAAAACGGTCAATCTAAACACACAAAATATCATTTGAGTGCTAGAAGGGTCAATGTTGGCATTGATCTTTCTAAATGCTTCATCGTATTTGGTGTTGTCCATTTCCAATCGTTTCAATGTAATGACGGTCATCTTATATGCATTTTACGATGACAAAACTTTCAGCATAATACCTAAGATCATAGGAAAAAAACTTCGAATATATTTCAATATATTGAGATCTATTCATTAGAGGTTAGAAGCATTTTTTATACCTAATTAAATCCTTTTACTTTGCTGAATATTCTGTTATCTACAATGCACTTGGTTTTACAAAAGTTAAGTCAGTTCTTCTTATTAATTGATAATAGGTATTACCTGATACTTCTTAGATATTTATAAACTTTTTTCATAGTGTGCTTTGTCTAGAAAACTAGGTGCGTTCCAGGAAAGAAAATCTAAACATAAGTCTGTTCTTGCAGACTTTCTTTCTAACAATCAAAGCCGCTCCTCTCTGACATGCAATTCGTCTGTCTCACTTTTGGATAAAGCAGTTTCTAGTGAATTTAGAAAGTTCAGTACAGATAGTAAAATCTAATTTACTTTTTTTTTTTGTAGTTGTATTTTTATTTTATTTATTTATTTTTTTAAACAACTTAAATAGAAATACTTACATCTACTTAACTACAATCTTAAATAATACAATATAAACAAAATGCGGTTGAGTAGTTTCTGAACCTACAATAAGGCAAAGCAATCTTAGTTAACTAACACAAGCCACATTAAAGTGTCGATAATGAGATAACCCAAATAAACCAAAGGTAACAAAACAAAAAAACAGCAAAACGCCTAATTGAACTGTATTGTAACCCAACCACAGTGCTATGGCTGACATATGTAAATATATGTAAATAGTGTGAGATGCTAAATCGCTTGTTTTCGGGGGTGGCGCGCCCTAACGCCAACCCTACTTTTCGCTATTTGCTTTAATATCTCTAAAACTATCAACTTATCAAAAAAAAAAATTAAGACAAACATGTAACTGTTTTATGAGTACTAAATAATAGCGCCAATAGTTTGCCATAGTTTTGTCTTAGTTCTTGTTTTCCAGAAACAATCCCCACCCCCCATATTTTTTTTTTAATTTTAAAATTTTTATTTTCTGGAAAAATACACAGAATTCACTTGGCTTACAAAATTATTTATTGTTGACTTTTGGTACCTGAAACTGACCATCTTCTCTAGCTCGTTTGTTTCGCTGTAGGTGAATGACTACCCTGCCTTCTGTAGTAATTGCTAAGAATATAACGGAACTTCTGTTCTTCTGTTCAAATCTAAAATTTTAATGCATTCTGGAAAACACTGTGTTGACATTGATTTTTTTATGTAACAATTTTTATGCTTGGTAGTGCATTTGAAGTATGCCAGTTAGATATCTGGAAAATAGATCTGACATTTAAACAACGAACGAAATATAATTTAAATTTTTCTAAAAGAATGGATAACAATAGAAGCAAAAAAAAAATTAAAGTTATGATTGTGTCATTTAATATACAGATATGACCGATGCCACACCTTCCGAGTGGAATGACTTTTTCCAAAAGGTAAACATTTAGTCATTAATGGCCTCAATTTGAACTATTAGTGACTTACTGAATCCTATCGACTCCAAAGGACACAAAATAGGACTCGTTTCACACCTGCGACCGATGAAATGATAAACATACAAATGGTAGGGCTCTGGGAAAAAAAGATAACCTATTCAAGAAAGGTAACATAGGCTACACTATTTATCTGAACTATAATCGCACAACTTACAAAATGTTTATAAAGCCCACAATTGATGCCCTTTTTATTGTGGGCTATTACTTCTTACTAGTTCTCTGCATTTTTATTAGTTAAGATAATTATCTGACGAAGTAAATGAAGCAAATTTGTGTACACTACAAATCTTGCATCTATGGTTGGGGCTTGGCTTAATCACGAACAGAATTAGCTCGATATATTAACAGTTAGAATAGGTGCATGATTTGTACAGTACCTATAATGATTAATATCCGGAACAAAATCGAAACATTAATATGGGTTTGATGTTTTTATATGCACTGTAATATTTTCAAACTTGTGGTCGTAATATAACAATAAATAACCACTAATTAGAAGCCAGATACAGTCAAATGTGGACGATACAGTCGCTATCTAAAAGGGAACAAAGACCACTAGAGAAAAGATTGATTTAGGATAACTTTATAGCTTAGTTCACAGAGAATTTCCTATTAATATTATAGAAATGCAACAGTTAGTCTTTGTAAACTTCAAATGTTTTATAAATTTCTGCTTTATACCTAACATGATAAACTCTATAAGAGAAAATATCAACTAGTAAGTGAAAAATGAAATTTATGCAGTAGCGCCCTAAAATGCCATTTATTGTATACTACCAGAATTCTTTCAGTATGAATATTTTAAATGCTTAGCTTTACTCAGGACGCATATACCATCTGTAATTAGATTAAGATCACCGGTGATTAACCCTAAAACATTAATATGTTTCTGACATACGTAAACACTAATGTGTGGTAAATTTTACGACGTTTTAAAACAATCAACAAAATTTATATCAAATATTTATTTAAACAAAATTCCAGAAAACTGAAAACACTTCGCTTATATTCTACAGATTTAAGTAATGGTACGTCTGTATAATATGCAATTATATTGTACATTCAGTGCAATAATTACCGCGGTGCTCACCGCATATTGCATGCCCGCACTTGACACAATATGTCGTTGTCATACGCCTCAGACGACTTGGGCAATAATGACAGGCTTTACTTTCTAGGGGAAGCACACGTTCAGGTTCAGCAGTAATTTTGAGAATAGCCCGTATATCCTGGCAAAGATCTTTCCGTAAATTTGGGATTGTAAGTCTTTCCTCCATCCATGGTTGATGTGCTAAGTCAATCAAGTAGTTACAGCGGGAAAGTGGTTTGACATTTGCTTTCAATTTATTATGGCAATATACAATATATGAATTAATACCAGCCATATTGAGAATGCCATAAAATATGCATAAGGGCCATTTTCGCGTTTTTCTGTTGCAACTGCTATTGTTACAGAGTTGATCAAACGTATCAACGCCGGCTTTAGTTTGATTATAATTCAAAATGATGGCTGGTTTACAAGTCTGTGCACAGACTTCTGCCTCTTCATGAAGTGTTGAGAGAAGCAAAACAACTTTTCCTTTCTTTGGACAGTAGGATAATAATGTTTTCTTTTTGTCGAAGCAGAACATAGAAGTAGCAGGGCGTCTTTCCTTAATTGCTAACAGTTCTGCAGGAATCTCTTTTTTATTTTTCCGTAAAGTTCCTAAAATGGTTAACTTATAAGGATTTTGTAATAATTCATCAGCGAGGCCAACTGAAGTGAACCGGTTATCCATTGTAATATTGCGGTTACTCCCATGAATTGTTCTCGTCAGCTCTTTTACAAAAAAATTAGCAAGTGGTAGATTATTTGTCTTGGTACTTTTTCCCAAGTATGGCATAGCATCGATCATATATTTCGATGATGTGTCACAAACCATCACAATTTTTATTTCGTACTTGGCAGGCTTACTGGGTATAAACATCCTAAATGAACATCTACCCCTAACAGCCAAGAGTTGTTCGTCAATTGTAACATAGGATGAGGGCGTATATGATGTTTTACATATTTCGATGAACATATCCGATATCCCACGAATTGCCGCGAATGCATCATCTTGTGATCTTTCTCGTCTAGTTTGTTTGTCATCGAATCGCAGGCAGTTGGTAAGAAATGCAAAGCGCTCAGAACTCATGCAAGCTCTATAAAATGTTCCGGAAATAGTAACATCAAACATTTTCTTGATATTGAGATGATTGTCTTTCTTTGCAGCAGCGAGAAGCAAAATTGCAAAAAACGCTTTCAATTCACTTTTTGTGACATTTGAAATAGTTGCTGTCGTTTCTTTATAGTTTAGGGATTGTCGAAAAATTTCTTCATTTGTTCGCTGGAGTATAATATTCGTAATATCATCGGACAAAAAATGTAGAAAATGATCTTCAGTTGTCAAGCACTCCTTTGCATTTCCTATGTTGCCAGGTATAAAATGAACTAAATTTCTGACAGCTGTTTTTCTTGTTCTTGTGGGTAACTCTGCAGACCATCTGTGAGCGTTTATTCCCTTTAGTCTGAGCTTCGTTGGAAGTAAAATTGATTCGTGTCTTCTTCTAGATTCTCCTACAACAGTGGATACTGGAACATTATCGCCTTCAGTTTCATTGTCAACATCTTCAAATAGAGATTCAGCTGTATCTGGATCAGAAAAATTGGATATGACTACATCATTTTCGTCAGATTCTGAAAGCTCCTCTTCTACTTCTAAGTTATCTGCCTCCCAATCACTGCCGCTATCTTCAAAAAGTTCAGATTCACTATCTTCTACGTTCATAATTTTTTCAATTTCTTGTTGAATATTTTTTTCTGACAACGGACGGTTTTTATCCCCCTTAGCAGACATTTCTTGAAAACAAACATTATCGTAAGATAACATTGAAGTTAAATATCTAATAGTATGTATAATTACCTGTTATTTCCGTGAAAGAAAATGCACCACAATGTTAGAAATATATATTCGTCGAATAATTGGAATCTCACAAGAAAAATTACGGTAACACTAATATGTCGTAAAATTTACGCCGCAGCATCCAAAATATAACCACACAACATAAATATCGGCGTGCAATTTACCAGCCACTAGCTTGTGACTAAATTCGAAGATACTACGCAAGCGTGACTATTACAATTAAGAAAACTTTACGAAAATGGCCGACGTAGGGCGAGCGTCGTAAAATTTACGACGTATTAGTATTCCAGGGTTAATTCTTACTTTTTTTTTTTTTAATTTATTGCATAAATAAAGAACAACAAAACAAATTTCTAACAAATTGCGTTTTATATATACAGGGTTTTCAAACTTAAGTCGGCACTATTGCTAACTTTGTTATTATTGGAGCTACAAAGTTGGTTAAATAGGCAAACTAGTGTAGTTTTTCAAGCAAATTACAATGGCATTTAAAAAAAAATAATTGACGTACTGGGTCACGTGATATTATGAAAAACGTAATTTTTTTAAATGGGACACCAAGTATACAGTTCTCACGGTCGACAGAAAATTTAATTCTGAACAAAAACTTTCCTATGAACTTTTATCCTAAAGTCAATAATAACAGAGTTATTGATTATTGTTTTTACAGAAACTAAAAACAGTATTGTTTATTTTAAGTTATTTTATTAGTTTCGAAAATAAAAAAAACAAGAAATTTTAAATTCAGAGCAGATGCTCAAAAACATCACCCTCTTGCTCCAAGCACTTTTGAACCCGCCTGTTAACGCTTCTAGTAGCCTTAGCAATGATTCTACCATCAATATTATTAATAGCATGGCTGATGCTTTGCTGGAGATCTTCAAGAGTATCATACTGTCTTTCATACACTGCACTTTTCACAAATCCCCAAAAGAAGAAATCCAAAGGTGTTATGTCCGGTGATCGGGGAGGCATACCAATAGGCCCGTTAGTTGATAGATATCGGCCATCAAAAAGGTCATGTAATAAGTTATGAATTTGGCGAACATTATGGGCAGGAGCGCCATCTTGTTGAAAGAATATCTGTTGTCTATCCATTAAATTCAGATCATCCAAGAATTCTCCAAGGGTAGCGGTTAACATTTCGACATACCTCTCGCCAGTTAATGCACCTTGATAAAATACGGGGCCTACAATTCTTGAATCAATCAAGCCACACCAAACATTAACACTAAAGCGTCTCTGCGGATTACAAGGACGGAAAAGCATCGGGTTTTCTCGACTCCAATAGTGGCTGTTCTTCCTGTTATACATACCCCTGTTGGAGAAATTTGATTCGTCACTCCAAAGAACCAAACGCCAAAAATTATGGTTAAGTCTAACTTGATTAATGTACCACTGACAAAACTGAGTCCGTCTTTCTTGATCTCCCGGTACCAGCGTCTGAATAGGTCTGTATCTGAACGGCACAAACTTATGTTTTGTTAGAATATTGTGAATAGTTCCCAAAGATAGTCCACTTTCTTCCTTTAAATCATTAATTGCATTATTAGGATTAGCTTCAAAGAAAGCTAAGACGTTAATTTCAGTTGCTTCACTTATTATAAATTGTTTTTTGGTTCTAGTTTTCTTGAACACATTTTCATTTGATCGAAACTTACGGTACAAAAGTAAAAAGTACCTTCGATCTGGCAAGTTCCGCGTAGGAAATAAAACACCGTAACGTTCACGAGCTTGCAGGGAATTTTTATTACAAACGATGTAACATTCCATCATATCACATTTTTCTAAATGCGTGAAAGGCATTTTTTCATCAATAAACACAAAATGTTAATTGCTTACTGACAGAGGTTTAATGCAATATTTCAATGTTGATGACATTTGCAAAACAATCGAATTTTGTTTATGAAATAACAGCCACCTTGGCAAATTTGAAAAATCATCAATAACTCTGTTATTATTGATTTTAGGATAAAAGTTCATAGGAAAGTTTTTGTTCAGAATTAAATTTTCTGTCGACCGTGAGAACTGTATACTGGGTGTCCCATTTAAAAAAATTACATTTTTCACAATATCACGTGACCCAGTACGTCAATTATTTTTTTAAAATGCCATTGTAATTTGCTTGAAAAACTACACGAGTTTGCTTATTTAACCAACTAGCTCCAATAATAACAAAGTTAGCAATACTGCCGAATTAAGTTTTAAAACCCTGTATATATATATATTTAATAATGTCGTGTTGCTCATCCATCCCTCATCCTCGCCGCGAGAACTGCTGTCTCGCGCTATCGGTTTTGAGGGCCTTCTTGGGGTGCGTCTAAATTGTCGAGTCCATTGTTTTCGTTAGTTCACATTATCGTTGTTCCTTAATATATGTTTGATTTTATTTTTAAATAAGTGATAAGGCATCTGTTTTATGTTTTTTGGTATTGTGTTATATATTTCTATTGCTTTTGTTGTTAAACTTTGTCTGTATCTATTCTGAAAATATCTCTCGCTTCTCAAGTGTGAAACTCTTCGCGTTGTGTAATCATGAACTTGTCTATTTGTATATAACTTGGTTTTTAGCTTAATTTTTTTGTTTGCTATTTTGTGTAAGACAAGTATGTTGTTTAGGTCTATCAGTTGATTTATGGTTAGTTCGTGGGTTTTTCCAAATACTTCTGTTGTGGAGGTACGGGGGTGGATATTATATAATATTTTTAATACTTTATTTTGTTGACGTTGTAATTTGGATAGGTTTTGGTTTGTGGTGTTTCCCCAGATGTTAATTTAATAGTTATTTTTTAGGGTGGGTTTATCAATGTGACGATAAAAGTGTTAGGTAACTAACTAGCAGATAAAATTTAGCAAGGACAATGCATTATCTTGCAGATAACTTCTATTTGACATTCAATAAACGTTTCATTGTAATTATCTTACGAATAAAATTTTATCTGCAAGTTAATTTATTTATCCCCTCATTGATAAACCCACCCTTAATGTGATGAAAACCTGAACTAAAACGATTTTCAGCGTCGTTACTGTACTAGCACGTAAGATTGACACTGCAATAAAGAAGAGGTTGTAAATCGGGACACAACCACTCAAATAGTGACCACTACACAATAAGCAAAGTCCTCGTCTATGAAATGTTTCATTATATTTTCTTTATTGTTACTGTACAGATGCTAAACAATTTATCTAACTGAATTATTATTTTCATTCGAGTTAACACCAAGCACATTTACATATGTAATAGTATCCAAAGTGGCACTGTGTAAATTATTTTTCTGACATTGATCGAATGACGAATTTGAATAATCTAATGCTACTGTTTCTGTTAACAGGCCAATATATTTTAAAGCCTTTATCTAACATTTATGGTCTGCCCTTTCGATGTACAATACAATTAGTATCTCATAGCCATACAACGCAGCTTGTACAGCTTGTAGTTATATTTAATGAAACCGCTTTGAAAAAATTAAATGGTTACCATCCGTTAAGTTTATATTCTACATAAATAATCTAGTACGATGTCTTAATAGTTCCAATCCAATATATATACAACATTATATTGTATATCGATTCACTCTGTAGTATTAAGTGATCGACGCCTAAAGATAGTAGATTACAACGTTAATATATTTTGTATTTCTATCTCGTGTGAATCATAAAATTAGTTTATGTGTAATAATTTGTAATTAAAGGCGATTGTTATAGTACAGTTTCTCGTGAGTTGGCATTGTAAACTAATACTTGGGTATTACTATTGCCATCGTAATAATTCTTGTTTTATAGCAGGAAGTAGAGCGATCTGAACAAATATTTACTGGAGCAGTTTCGTTAATGATACGATGCTCAATCTTGCAATCATAAATGTAATATTTTGTTTAGCTTGAGATTGTATTTCTAGCGGAAATTGTCCGAGTTGGACGCTCAGTATTCGCTTGCTCTAATTTTAGTTACAGATATTAAAGATGTTCATTGTTGTAAATGCCTTTCTATGTGTATGTGTATACAGTATAATAGTTACGTACCAGATATAAAATTATGTAACTATATTCTACATTCCACATCATACTACATAAATTTGTACGATACTATAAATATCGAGACAGTAACTATATCAAAACTAAATTTATTTGCGAATGTACTGAAACTATATTCATTTTACATTCATACCGACGCTTAAGAGTATCCTAATCTATTCCAAATCTTATACGACTGATACGATCTTCCACGCTATTAAATAGAATATCGGTAGTTGTAAAATCCAAAACATTACGCGAAATCGCAATGGTGTTTAATTTAACGTTATTACTCTACAAATCTTAAGAATATGTTGCGCTTAACACAGTTTACTGCGTACTTTCTTAGATTTCAAATTATTTACTCCAACTTCAAATGTACGTGTTGAATTACGAAAACTGGGTGCGCAAACATTAAAAGCCAATTATCAACGGAGTAAATTTTGCATGTAAAAATAGAAACGACATCAAATATGCTACGGAGATAATATTTAGGACGATTGAAGTAAAAAGAGGACCTTAAATATTTAGTACAACCATTGATAGCATTGGCCGATTTCTGATATCTTAGTTTCATATTCGAAATTCGATCAATATGTAGTGTGATTTCGGAGTGAGCGGAGGGAGCCAATACTTTACTTGAATATATGAACCTGTTTGCTACACATGAGAAACTAATTGCTTTAATCTGTGCCAGCTATGTAATTTATAATAAATTAATTAACGTTGCGTAATAACAAGGTTTGTGTTAGCATAAATGCGATAGTTTCTACTTACGCACAAGATAATAATTTACGATTAACTGATTTGAAAAGTGTTGCAAAAATGTTAAGCGGAGGCAGTTCGTAAAGAGTTTTATTGAGTCCGAATTGTTTGCGTATACGCACCAGAGGTTTAGATGTAGCTAGATTAATACGCATATGCTTCTGCATATGTTTCTAAATTCTTAAATAACTCATTATTAGTACCTGTATCTAAAGGAATTGCACTTTGCTTTGTAACATGTAATGTAAAAATCTGCGGAAATCGGTAGGATTTGGGAGAGCAAATATTTTATTTTTTAAACTCCATTGTTGTTCTTTCTCCTTCCTTTGCATATTAGCTAATTGCGATTGAATTAATTCTACTTCAGGATCACTTAAACTAGCTTCTCGTTGTTTAAATAATTTGGTAGATGTTACTCGTAATGCAGCTTTCTACTCATGTATGTTTTGCTTTAGTAGTATATATAATATACAGGGTGTGCCATGAATGACTGTCAAAACCTAAGGATGTGTTATTGAGTAAATTTCTAGTCAAAAATGTCTAATGAACATGTGACCAAATCTCTGACATTAGGTGTCGGTGATGATTTTTGTAATTAAAAAGTCGATGTGGTACTGAGTTGTAATTTATTATTCACCTAAAAGTATATTCACTTTTTTGAATGAAGAATACGCCGATACTCACTTTTTTGAACAACTAAATCAATAAAGCGACTTCCTTAAATTAATTATTGTTTGTATTAGTGGTGTTACGAGGGAGCGTTTTTATATTCGCGGAATGAGCGGGTTGTAGGGGGTGATTAGGCGCATTGGGGGCGTGGCCTGTGCAGCGACTCATAATTAGTATAAATACGAAGTTTCATTGTTATTAGACAGTTAGTCTTTGAGCTATCGTCAACCAAGTAACATAATCAGGAGTGAAAAGTGAAATATGGAAAAAATCGAATATCGTGCCGTTATCAAGTTCCTTACCAGGCAAGGAAAATCAGTCGCGACCATAATGAAGGAGATGTCATTGGTTTACGGCGACTCTTGTCCAGGAAAAACCATGGTGTACAAGTGGCATGGTTTATATAACAAGGAAGGGAATCCCTTGAAGACGACCCGAGGCCGGGCAGGAGCATTGAGGTAACCACGCCAGCACTTATCCAAAATGTTGAAAAAATTGTACTCGAAGATGCTCGACTAAAGAAGAAACAACTCGCTGAAATGGTTGGAGTATCGGATACAACAATTTTTAAAATCCTACACGATCATCTCGGCATGTCTAATGTCAGCGCAAGATGAGTGCCGAGAATGCTCACGCCGCCGCAAAAACAACAGCGCGCAGATTGTTTGCGTACATTTTTGGACCTCTGTAATGAAGACAAGGATGGTGTATTGAGTCGAATTGTTACTGAAGACGAAACCTGGGTTCATCATTATGAACCTGAGTCCAAACAAGACTCCATGCAGTGGCATAAAAAGGGCACAGCACCTCCCAAGAAATTTAAAGTGCCACAATCAGCTGGGAAACTCATGGCAACGGTATTTTGGAACTCGGAAGGAATATTGTTGATTGATTATAAAGATAAAGGTGTTTCTATAACCGGAGAATATTACTTCAATATTAGAGCGACTAAAAGACGCCATTAAAGAGAAAAGACGGGGAAAATTGACGAAAGGTGTGCTGCTTTTGCACGACAACGCGCCCGTCCACAAGAGCCGCGTTGCGTTAGCTGCCCTGCATAAGGTGGGCTTCGAAATTGTGAATCACAGCCCAGACCTGGCCCCGAGTGATTATTACCTGTTTCCGAAAATGAAAAAAGAGCTGCGGGGTAAAAAATTTACTGCCGATGATGAAGTCAAGGAGGCAGTTTCGGCGTATTTTGCAGATAAAGAGAAATCATTTTTTTATGAGGGTATAAATAAATTAATTGAAAGATGTGAAAAATGTATCCGTCTTGCAGGTGAATATATTGAAAAAAAGAAAAATAATTTGGTTTTTTTATTTCCACCCCTTATCCCCCATTCCACGAATATAAAAACGCTCCCTCGTATTATAATCACGAATGTCAGTCATCGTTAGTAAATCGACATTGCGAAAATATTGTATTTATAAGTTTATTTATATATGTTTTATCATATTCCTTATTTTAAATTATAATTATTATTATGTAGACTCGCATATTAATACAATGAAATCAGAAATATCTGTATGGCTCTTTCCGTTATTACCCTAGGCTGACATTGCAATTAATTCGCATTCAAACATAAAATAAAATTGCGGCGAAAGAATGTTTATCTTGGATTCAGTATCAGCAGGTAATACTGTCTCGTCCTCTATATTGCTAAATGATAAATATAAGGACATCTATCGAATCTGATAGCCGCATAAATCAGACGTATATGTTGAATATTTAGGGTCGATTAACAGTCAAAACTGGCTAAGTGTTCAGTGTATACATAATTGGTTATTTAGAATATATTTATAAAGCGAAGAAGGAACACGCACATACAGTGTAGATTATCATGATAAATACGTGTAATTTTGGTACTGGTTCTGTAATATTAATGACGGGAACATCAATAAACTGGGCATTGCCTGCTATTTTTTTTTTACCTTTCTTATTGTTGCATATCTTTTACCTTAACAAAGTACTGCTGTCCATGGACTACAGATTACTTTGTTTTTTTTTAATTTATTTTATATTGGAAATTGTACATTGTTTTCACGTAACAAGTCTCATGTTCAATTTCTTTTTAGTGTGCATCGAACGAGAGAATACAAAGAAGCAAAAAAAAATTACTTATACAAAAATTGGCTCACGAAATTTTTATCACGATACCGCTAAACAAAGGTTAATAACATCTTTTCGACCGCCGGTCATCCAAGCTTATCCAGACGTAATTTCGCTCTGAATAATTTCCTAATTGTATAGGGTGTGTCCGCGATATAAGCACAATTATATGTTATAATCTGTCATGTGCTGTAGTGGAAACATATTTATCGTACATATAATTGCACGAAGAACGCATATGATTAATCACAACATGCTTGGCTTGTTACTTAGTAGCAAAATTATCTTTTAATGATAGTTTCTTCAGGATCCTAACTCATCACCGATGCTATAATTGACAAGATGTATGTATGTATATTGTAAATGTAATTTTTTAGATATTTTTCGATAAATGCTCATCATATTATATTCTAATTTTAGTATCACGTGCGGCTCTTCTAACTAATTAATAATAAATAATCATCGAATATTTTTTCGTTTTATATAATTTTTATCGTGTCGCTCAGCATAGGGCAGCCTATGGTCCAAACTCCTTTAAACCCCTGGATAAGCAACATCAAACTAGCCCGAGAAAACCTAGTAGCAGCGACAATATCCACTAGCTTAGTAGGGTTCAACAAAATCCACTGAACTTCAAGATACTGGAACAATCATAACGGCAAAGATGGTTAACAAAGTTCAGGTTAGGTATCAAGAAGACCGTAGCCTCGGCTAATGCGACAGCGATTAATAGGGTAGAATGTGATGGGTGCAAGAGATTTCTGGGCAGAGCTGAATGTTATAGCCACAAATTCAACTGCATCAAATAAATGACACTACATGTGTATGGACATTGAACTCTAAAGGAAAGGAACAATTTACAATATTATAAAGAGAGTCCACAATAACTGAAAAGAACAAAAGAGTGGGGAAAGAAAACTGAAAACAGTGAATGAGGACAAAGGAAAGAAAGCTGAAATCAGAGTTACTAGCGAAGGTTGGTCAGTCTTTAAGTAAGTTGGGTATGTTCAAAATTTTACATGTTCTTGTTATAAACATCTTAGGAGAAACAAATATCACAATAAGAAAGAGGATATCCCCTCCTAAATATAGGGAACAGCACTCCCACAGTGCTTGCTCCGAAGGTCTTCCTATTTCTCCTTTATGCCTCAGCTATGTGCGGTCCGATCTAAGTGTGTGGTTTGGGGGCTAATATGTAGTCTTAAGGGAGGGAAGGGGAAAGGAGGTTTGGTCGTAATTTGGCGTTATCAGAGCTTTTTCAGGATACGCCACGTCTTCATTGAAAGTGGAAATCTGGTAGGACTCAGCTTCCCGGGATGCTAGATTTAACGGTTCTCAGACCGATTGGCTCTTTCAAGAATTTTTCTGGTCAATATCCTCACATAGTTATTCCAAACTGGATTGTTTCAATCTTTGTGTATTAGGTTGTTGCACACAAAACAAGGGCCGCAACAATCATGTGCAAGGCGCGATTTTGGCTAGTGTTCAGTGTCTAAAATTGAGAGCGCCTCGCTGGACCATGTTGATGAGCCACATGATAGTATGGGTCTGAAAAAGGTATCAAGATTAAGAGATTAAGCCTCGAACTCAGGGAGCTTTTCCAGCATAGGAGCAGACACAAGATAGACCATACAGGAAGGAACTGCTTCCTTCGCAACTTGCTCAAGCAATATTTGAAGCCATCAAATGAAAAGTGTATGAGTAATCTGATTTCATTACCTTCATTGTTCCTTCACTTCTTTTGTCATCTGGTTCAGTAATCCCTTGTCGGGAAACATGAATTAAACTGGCGCTTTTTGAAACCTTGGGGGGTCGATTATATAATAGAAATGTTTCAAATTCGCGTGGTCAAGCTTTGGCACAACCTTAAGCATGAATTCTAGTTCTGGGCCTTAGAGAGATCATTCTATTAAGGAAAACAAGAAAAACAATATTTTCTGTAAATAATTAATTTTTCATTTCAAATATCTCAAAATGTTCCTCACCTAATTTTCCATATTTAACGGTACACTATAATAGCAACCATTTCATATAATTTTGGCTTTGTTTTGAGCGCATGTAAGAGAATGTGCTATTGCATGGGCATTTCATTTGAGAATTTGTTAAGCATTGGTACATATAAACGGCAACCAATTTGCAAACAACGTGTACAATAAATTATGTTTAAATGTTCCTAAAGTATGACGCATCTCTTCGCATGTCTAACAAAAAATACAATCTTCTTATTTCTATTTCAAAATCTTGCTTCAAATTCTAACTACGATATCTAAAAAATTACACAATTTTCTTGTCAATTACTAAAGTTGAAACGCAATCGGCAGACACGCTTCCATTTATCTAACTGGAACAATAAATATAACTTTTACACTCAAGAAAGAAAAAAAAGTTGCGCCACAAATATGTGGATAGCAAATACAGCGGCGGTCATTAAAAACCTTAACATGACAGTAATGATAGAACTGCTAAGACAATTCCAGCTTGTATTATGTTCGGTTGTAAGTCACCGGAATAACAGAATAGATTCTTTTACGGACTTACTTTCTCTCATTTTATTGCTTTACCAGCGGATATAGTTTTACACCGATACTGATTCAATTGCAAATTTGTAGAAGTATTGTTATATCATCAATTAAAAAGACAATTTGCTATTAATCATACTTAATCATTCTTTCCTTTTCTTCTTCTATTATAGATCTAAAATGAATTTGCAGGTAAAAGAAGATGGACGAATTGAAACATCCTAAGACGATGACAGCTGACTCAGAAATGAACTATCTAAGAAGTAAATGGTAATCGAAACATTGAATTACTATAAGTAATCGAATATGGCGAAAATGTCATGGTATGATAGCCAAAAAATATCATGGAGACTCCATTGCGTTCTGCCGCCAGTTGCAAGGAAGTGTGATCAGATTCTTGACTGCAAGAAATTTGTCTGCCACTGAAATTCACAGTCAGATTTGTGATGTCTATGGTGAACATGTCATGTCTGTACAAATGTTTTGTCGTTGACGAGTAATGTTTTTGGAAGGAAGGGAAATGTGCGCGATGATGAGCGAAGTGGCCGACCTCCAACGTCCCGGCAACCTGACTGCATTGCTGATGTGCAAGCCATTGTTGATGCCGACAAGCGCATCACACTCGACGAAATCATGCATCAATTGCCACCAAACATTGAATTAAGCTGTACATCAGTGTACAGCATTGTAACCGAAGAGCTTCAGCTATCAGAGGTTTGTGCGAGGTGGGTGCCTCGCTTACTGAATGACGTGCATAAGGAGCAGGGAAAAACGTTCGCACGAGCTTTTCAACAATTGTTAAAAGACGAAGGTGATGATCTGTTCACAAGAATAGTCACTGGTGACGAAACCTGGATTCACCATTTCACACCAGAGAGCAAACGCCAGAGCATGGTCTTGGAAAAAGGGGCCTAAAGCTCCCAAAAAGCCAAAGTCGTTTAATCTACTGTTCCACTGTTTTTTGGGACTGTCGTTGTGTTTTACTGGTAGACTATCTGCCTCGTGGTGAAACAATAAACCCAGAACGATATAAAGGTTACGCCGTGCTCTCCTGAACAAGCGACGTGACCTTTTGTCATGGAAAGTTCTGTCCCTTCATGACAATGCACGACCACACACCGCTCGTGCAACAGTGCAACTCCTTGAGCAATTTCATTGGGTTGTTTTTCATCAACCTGCTTATTCTCCGGACTTCGTCCCTAGTAATTTTCACTTGTTTGCGGAACTGAAAACTCATTTATGCGGACAACGGTTCGCTAACACTGATGAACTGGAAAATCAGGTCAAGACTTGGTTTAAATCAATGGCGGCAGAATGGTATGCAGCTGGGATAAAAAAGCTGTCCCATAGATGTGAAGAGTGTTTAAAAAGGGATGGAAATGATGTTGAAAAATAATGTAATGTACAGAATCATAAATAAATAGTTTTTAAAGGCGCAATTCGAACCTGTTCTACTGCAGTGATGAAAACCGTATTAAACCTGATTCAATGATGCAATGATGTGGACTATCACTTTGGAAAGAAACAGAACTTTCACGTCAGAAGACTTAGTGAGCCCTCTCCGAATCTTAGAAGAATTAGAACGACTGCAAGGAACATTTCCACATCTTCGTCGCCGTCAAAGTGGTAACCCTTCCAGTTTTCCTTTGAGTGGCCCCAACAGAGTGATACTCACACGGTGACAGATCGGAACTGTAAGGTGGATGTTCCAGCGTTTCCAAATAAGTTTTGTCCAACCTTTCTTGTGTTAATACAGCTGTGTGTGGCCGAACATTGCCATGGAGCAAAATTGCGCTTCTAATAGGCATGTCTCGTCTTTCTCATCGATAAGCCAGTTTCGCTTCATCGAGCAGTTAGCAGTAGTATGCAGCATTAACTGTACGCCGTTTATGGAGAAAATAAATGGGCAATATGCCCCTACGATCTCAGAAAACGGTTGCGAGGACATTCCTCTCTATTCGAAATTGTGCCAAACATCTTTTAGACAGGGCAAGACGGTTTGCTTTCTGATCTTCCCTTAAGAGTCAGGAATCCATCTCGCTGACACTTTTCGGTAACAGAAATCATCTGAAATGATTCTGACATGTTCGGCAATTGTTCATGTTCTGACGTGGCGGTCACCTTCAATCATCTCATGCATCGTACGAATCGCATCCTTGAAATTTTTATATTACATCATACACTTTTAAATATTACAATAATTCGTACAAGCTATTGAAAAATCTGTTGAAATTCGTTATATATTGATTGCAAGTATTGCACTGAAGTTTGGACTAGACGAAATATTAAAGGATGGTTGGTGGCATTTTTAAGAATGCTTTCTGTTTCTGATCGAGGCTGTGACGCCATTAACAGTTCTATATAAAGTAATAAAATAAGGATATTGCTCTATTAATGATTTTGCTCTCATAAACTTCAGCTAAGCTGAAAGTGCTGGAGTAATAAAATTATAAACGTTATACGCAGCTGCGTATCGTTTTCCACTGCATGATTAGTTTGTAAATCATGAATTGCGTTAGCTCATAACTACCCACTGCAAACATAATGTTTAAACTATATGACTAATTGGTCATAATATGACAACCTGTACAGATTTAGTGGATCGAAAATAATAAAATATAAGTATAATTCATGTAGAGCAATAATGTAATAATTGTCATATTTACTACTACATCTACATATTCAATTTAAAAGAAATTGTAATTTATTTCCTCTCGACTCCCCCTTTGAACACACGTAATCTAATTTGAAACATAGATACCAATCGACAATCGATTGATTCGGTGATCACGTTTGAATAATATTATTGACGTTACGATATTTATAGCGCATAAACGGAACGTACGCTGCCAATGTGCAAGTTCATACTATAAATATTAAACGAGTACTAAAAAAATTCTGGCACACCATTCGCTGAAACTACAATTACCGACGGCTACAGAAAAATATCGATTTACGTATGGCGCGCGACATAATTGACGATGTATTTTACATATTCAACGTAAACGCCGTGATAAATTTCCCACATTTGAGGCGAAAACCGCCCTTCGGACGCATGAATTATGCAGAACCCGTCTCTTTTTACCGTGAAAAATTATAAACTGTATTAATCTGTTGCGTGTCTACAAGTGCGATGCGAATTTAAATTCATGAATTTGAAAAGTTTAAGTGTGATAAACGATCCGTCGGCCTCAAAACGTGTATTATTATATTTTTAACATGACAAATCCGACAAGCCCTCTTTATCCAGGAACGTCGAATCGTTCAATTATATACACAGGTATATTTTTAAATTATACGCTCTCCTGTTTAGGGATAAATAATGTTCGATCACGTCCCTTTTACACGCCATAATTAATTTAAAATTTGCGCGTAATTGTAAAGAATCTCAGGATGTCTTATCATTAGAACATGTACCAAAAGTATGTCGGAAATTTGAAATAACCAAAAAAAGTTTCAATTTTAAAATAAATCGAAGGCTACCTATATAATCTAAATGGAAAATAAGCAAAATAGAAACACAAAAATATACAAAATCTACCAACTCAAAAAGTGGGTTTTCTTGTAAAAGAAAAAATTCCATGTTAATATAAATGGCCTCATTTTACTATAAAATACGAAGGCTGATTTTTTGATCTCGTTTCGCGCCTGTAAACGCTATAACATCTGCCACTCACAATGTGATTACACCATTTTCAGTTGAGCTGCACGCACGTAAGCACGGCCGATTCTCCCGCCAAGTAGCTTGTTGAATTTATAGAATTGGAAACTACGCTCAACGCAGCTGTTTATTGTCAGACTTTACAACGATTGTGGAGAGCTATTTAAAACAAAAACAGAGGCATGCTGACTTACGGGCTCTTTTCATTTATTACAATGCCCGCCCTCATACTGCTACCGTAACCCAACAATTTTTAGAAAAATTTCGATGGAAAGTTTTTGCACACCCAACTTTAGAACCAAGCGACTTCCATCTCTTTTAAAAACTGGAAAGGTGGCTAGGAGGGCAGTGCTTGCAGCTTCAAAACAACGTCACCAACCATCTCAGCTCACCGGCGGCAACATTCTATGCAGAGGAGTCAAGGGACAGAACGCACTTATTTTTAAAATTGGCGCCAAACTCGGTTATTTCTTATGTTGAGAGTTAACGCCACTATTTATTTCAACTCCGCATGCTGAAATGTTCAAAATATATTTCTAAAGCTAGTTTTAAAAAATAGGTCCCAAACAGTTTATGGGTTAATTTATTACAATTTTTTTTTGTCCTTCTGTGCAGAAACTGGGGCGAATTGGGACTACCTGGGGCGGATCAGGACATCATGGTCTGACACTATGTGGAGGGCCGTATATATCAAAATTACACTCTGGAAACGTTAAACACTGCCTTTGGACAATACGAAAGAGGTCAGATTACTTTAAGGGAAGCGGAAGAAATTTACAAAGACATTCAAAAAAACAACAGCGAAAACAAGGTGTCCCAACCTCATGAGCATCACAACAAGTGAGTAGGTTAATCGAACTCATTGTCTTAGCAGGCGAGTGGGGCTACCCCATGGAAAAACCGACGTAAGAGAGATGGTTTAAACTTATTTAGATCGAAAAGAAAATTTAAAACCAATTTACCAGGATCAGATTCGGTCTTAAGATTTTTAGACAGACATAAGGGTAGATTAACAGAAAAAATTGGCGAAAATACTAAAAGATGTAGAGCAGCTGTGTCTCATGAGGTCATCAATAATTATTTCAATCATTTGGAAACCACTCTCATGGATGTTTCTCTGGAAGCAATAATTAACTATGACGAAACGGGTTTTGTTGATAATCGTGATAAGGGGTTCAAAGCACCCTGAAGGAATAATAGATTTTACGATATCCAATACGTCCGTATGTTAAGTGTAACAGGGTCCCATATTTTGTTATTTACAAGAGTGAGCACCTGCATATATAGAACTTGGATTGAAAATGGGCCCAAAGAGGCAAGATATGGGCGAAATAAGTCAGCCTGGTTTGAGCAACTCCTATTTAATGATTGGTTTTACCAGATTGCATTACCTTATCTGAAGAAGGAAACCGTGTAATTATAGGTGACAACCTAGCCAGTCGCTTATCTTTAAACGTTATTCAGTTTTGTGAAGAATACCATATCAAACTCTGCTTTCTACCAGCCAATTCAACTGATCTAACACAAGCATTAGATGTTTCAATATTCCGTCCAATAAAAGCAAGTTGGCGAAAAAAATTAGAAGCTTGGAAAAAAATATAAAGGATCTCTACGAAAAGAACATTTTCCATCTGTACTATCATCGGCTTTGAATAGTGTAACATATATGAAAGAAAATGCGGAAGATCCGGATGACCCCGATGTTTGGACAAGTTCATTGATTGACATGTTCCAGTAAGCTCGTAGTAGTGAAAAACCTGTCGTTCGTAAAAGAAAATTTCTTTTGAACCAGGGAAGAGCGTTGGCGTGGAAGATTTAAGATCAAATGAAGATCTTCCACCAACAAATGGACGCCAGTCCAATGCAATATCTGACGCTGATGAAAACGAAGAGACTGAAGAGATTATAGAGACTGGGGAGATTATTGATAATCTCCCTGAAATTGAAAAAGTCAACGAGAACACGACGTGGAACATGATTCTTCAGAAAATCAAGAGTGCAATGAAGCAACTGAAATAGTTTCTGTAGAAGATCTTCATATCGAAGATTTTGTAGAGATCTGCTACAAAACAAATAAAAATGACAGATTTTGTGTTGGCATAATCATAAGCTTAGACGAAAAAATAAAAATGAAATGCTTGAGACCCAACCAAAAAATTAAAAATTGTTTTGTTTTTTTTCGCAATGCCGCGAATCTTTTTGTCAAAATGGTTCCAGTAGTGAAACCATAATTTGATTTGCATTTTAGTAGTCTTTAGGTATCCTAGAAGTAGTATCACATTCTACTAGCTAATTCCATTTAATGCGAAATGTCGTATCAATTTTCTTTGCGTTTTTCAAAGATTATATTTGAAAGACAAACTATTAAACATTATCAAGATTAGATTAGTAAAATGAAATTTTTCAACAGCACAGGAAATCGGTAACTACTTTTTAAGTGTTTAGATGGGATTAAAAAATCTTTGAACATGGCAACATACCTCACACACTACGTTGGAGGTTGGCATAAAGAAATGTGTCAATCAATCGTTTCCTGGAACATTAATCAAACCAAAAGACATTACATTAAATCTGGAAAGTGCATTATTATTTTAAAAAATTAACAGCACATTGGAAACAGCGTTTAACTTGTGATAATTTCCATTTTCAAGAAGAAGGAAAACTAGTGAAGCTGTTGCTACAGTTGAATTATTTGCCTCAGTTCAACGTCTATAACAATTTGGTTGATATGGAAATGAATGGAATGAAGGATGGTCTGATATATTTCTGATCACAAGGAGAAGATAGCAGTACTCGTCAAGAAAGATGCCAATGACTATTTGGGCGGATTGAAGAGATGGAAGGGTCGCTGGGAGGAGCGTGGACACTTATAAGGAGACTATGTAGAAAAATAAAAGTAAATTTTAGGAAAGATATCTTTAACGGGTCGATGGCCGCAGTAGTTAGGTGGCTGACTATCGTTGTGGGAGGACGATAGGAGTCGGGGTTCAATTCTCTGAAGGGACGGTGACATTTTTTTCAGAGAGTTGAATCGACCTGCCATTCGCTGTTGGGAGCAAAGTGATTAACAGCGCACCATTATAAAAGGCGATATGATGCTGTCACAAAGCCATTTGAACACAATTTACACACACAAAAACTACACCGCGAGAGTTGCCAGACAAGTAATACATCTTACGGAATCACACCACATGTAAAAAAAAAGAAATCTTTGTTAGGTCGAAAACTTGTCAAGTCATCCTCGTATTTCATGTACTGCTAAATAAATTTATTCTATGAGACCTTATAAGTTAAAATAAATTTGGTAAGAACAATGGATTGAGAGTCAGCTAATGTTGTAAAGCCCCAAATTTAGCCTAGACTAAGATTATTAGACAATATAGATATATATATAGGACATCTCTTTTAGTAAAGTCTAAAATTTTGAAGAGCTCTGTACATCAGCTAATACTTACGAAATTCGTTCTCGGAACTTACAATGACCTGTTTTGCCACAATAAAAACATTCTATTCAATAGGTACCTGCATCGTATACAAGTTTTACGAAATTATATTCAGTTTTTATGCGTCCTTCGGTCCTGACTCCCTTGGGATTTCACATTGCATTATTACAGATATTTCTCCGCTCTTTCACCAGCAATTCAATAGTTGGAATCCCGGTAACTACCTATACCGCGTGAGAAGAAACGATTCGGTATGCGCTGGCGACCTTTATGTGGAACTTCCTCTGGATTCTTGTTAAAAGACGTGCATTTTTTCTTCACTGTTGAGGACTTATGCCAAATCGGTGTTCCATAAGGTAGAATCGACTGGACTACGTTATATAAGATCATTTGTTTTTTGAAACCTGGGCACCTAACATTTTCTGTAATTCTCATGAGCCCCCTGCGCCATTGTAATTCCCAGGTAAGCAATTGATTTCTTTGGCTGTATTTCAATTCATCTTCAGGGAAAGCGGATTTCATCATTGCCTGTTCTTCGTCTCAGTATAACACATTAAGACTTCTATTTGTTCATTGTACTGTCTAAACATCCAAACCAAAACCACGTAGAAAATAATCTATAAGAGATTCGAATGTGTCTTGCGCGCATGACAAGATATCTTCAAATAGTCTAGATTTATAATCCCATAGCTCATAAAATATAATTAATAATTCTGACAAGCGATGATATCCCAACGTTCACGGTTTAGACCTGAACCACATTAAAGCTTTACCATTCAATAGATCAGTTACCGATTCTAGAAATTTCTTTTTTGGAGATATTTTGTCACTAGTTCTTATTCTATCCAAAAAGATAGGCATCAGTGAATTTAAAATTGATAAATAGGCAGATTTCGAATTTGATTGGATTAGAATTGAGTTCCTTTGGTTATAATTTTCCAAAGCTAGTGCTACTACCGTTTGTCTTCTTATTTGACATGAAACACTGTATTTCAATTCGTGGCCCCACCTTGGGCGCCACTTTTTAGTAGGTCAGAGGTGATTTTGTTTTTAAATTGCTTGGCCAGTTCTCAGGTAAGGATTCAATTTAGGTGCTGCAGGTCTCCTAAGAAAATTTCGTCAGCATGTTATAATCAATATAATGATATAATTGTAAAATAAAAGGCACATAAAGATAAACGCCATGGTGTTCTCCACTTAATTCGACGGAATTCTGAACGCCTTTATTGCTCAAATATTCTAAATACACATCAACTGCCCAAGATACACAAAGAGGGAAAACCGATGAGACCTATAGTATCAGCAGTGGGATCCGCTACGCATCCTCTAGCCAAGTACCTGGCCAAGAGCCTACAACCGCTGGTGGAGAAAACAGAGACGTACATCAAGAACTCTACTCACTTCCTGGATAAAGTGAAGGATGTGAAAATGGAGGAGAACGACGTTCTAGTCAGCTTCGACGTCAAATCACTGTTCACGAATATCCCAGCAAAAGAAGCCATCAACATCATCCGAGAACGTCGCCAAGAAATTAACATCGTGGATTTAATAGAATTTTGTGCTTCATCAACTTACTTCACCTTCGATGGGAAATTATATGAACAAGTAGAGGGAACCGCCACGAGTTCACCACTCTCACCAGTACTAGTAAACATCTTTATGGAAGGATTTGAAGACACCGCCATCGCATATTGTGAACTTAAACCGAAGTGCTGGTACCGATATGTCGACGACACCTTCGTATGTTTCTAGAACACCTCAACACACAGCACAAGAAAATACAATTTACTATGGAACTGGAGAAGGATGGCACCCTACCTTTCTTAGACGTGCTTTTAAAGAGGAAGGAAGATCAAACTTTGGGACACCAGGTGTACCGTAAACCGACCAACACAGACCGCTATCTCAACGCAAACTCTCACCATCACCCAGCACAGAAACGCGGTATCCTGAACACACTAGTACACAGGGCCAAGACGATATCAGATAAAGAACATCTTGAAGCTGAACTCCAACATCTAAAGAACACACAACAAAACAAGTACAGACTCAAGAACATCACGGCAACCATCAACAAGCAACCAAAGAGGAACCAACGAACACTATTGGAACGACCTGCCTGCCATACATCACAGGATGCACGGACAAAATCGGAAGAAAACTACGCAAACACAAGGTCAAAGTAATTTTCAACGCTCCTGAGAAATTATCCACCAAACTACCTTCACCTAAAGATCCTACAGCTCCGCTCCAAAATCCGGGACTATACGAGATTCCCTGCACTTGTGGAAAAGTGTACATCGGACAAACAGGCAGAAACATCAGCACCAGATTAAAAGAACATATACGAGATACTAAGTACGAATACACACTCAAATCAGCAATAGCAGAACACTCTACAAACACCAAACACGGAATCAATTTCGACAAATGCAGGAAACTAGCAACGGAACCACATTACTGGAGAAGAGTTTACAGAGGAGCCATCGAAATACAGAAGAATCCAAACAACATTAACAGAGAAGACGGACTACAGCTACCCCAGTATTTGGAAAGAATTCTTCCAACCGCAACGAGGAACTACGGACACGCTTCAACAAACCGGAACGGTCACGCCTCAAGCAACGTATTGCTATATATAAACCCGATCCTCGACCAACCAGTCACTTCACTTCTGAAGAAGATCACGACAAGATGATCGAAACGTCAAGTACCACAACCTTTCTACACGGCAGAGAACCCCAGAACCGAAGAGCAGACATTCAAAATACGGTTCTGTTTCCTAATTTCTATCGTTTGTTTTTCCACTCGCAACGGTAATAAACAACCTTATACCTAAACAATCCATGATGCACAATTTCAGTATCTAATATAAGGTTGAAGAATTTATAGTTTAAATCATTATCATTTTCTTCAGGGAAACTTAAAAATGATATTGTTTAATACTTGTTTATAGATACAGGTGATATTTCACTGAAATTACAATATCTGTTCTATTCAACATTCGTTATCGTTGTGGTTTTCCCTGTTCACGAACAGAATACTAATGGAGAAACAGGTTATACAAACGCGACACCAATTATTATATAATAGGAACAAATAAGACACAGAAATGTTCTGAATGGCCTATAAATTCCTGCTGGCCATTCACAATTGAATTCGTATTTTTCTTTCAAAACGGCCATCAACGCAGGTCTTATTAATGACCTGCTTCTAACAAAGAATTGTGTGTACGTATGAACGCACGTTGTGCCGTTGTTCTTCATTTGTTCTAATGAGACAACTATACTGTTCCCGTATCACATTCAATTCTGCAATGCAATCGCGGCGATGCATTATAATTCAGATCGATGTATAAAATTTATTACGCAACAATGTAATTATGTGTCTTACGAAATCAATTTCAGGCCTAATATAATGGATGCCATTACTGTAGGCCGTTTATTTTTTTTTCCTCGAAAGAAAGGCTTGCGTAATTTTACGAGATTATTTATTACAGCACTATATTTTGAAGTACCTAACGATCCGTAACCCTTAACGATCTCTAAGCGCGTAAATCTAATAATAAAACAAAGCAATAGGAGGTGCAAACACGTTTCATGAAAATTAATTTATTTATTGCTATAGTCGGTAGACATAAGGAGAAACTACAGTAAAAAAGTAATTGGCCCGAAGTCAATAGTCCTCTGGAGTGGATTATATTATTTCATCCAGTCGTATAACAACGATCACAAATGTATTTCACATTATTATTATTCAGTTCTATGAATAATATAAAGGATTATTCACTGTTGCTACTTACTTCAATACAAGGACACCAGGCTGCAGATCATTCGATAACACAGGCCTGCACAAATTAATTTCATATAATCTAAAGGCCTGTATGAGACGATCCTAAATTTTACAGAAAATTTTCATGTAAATTTTATATTTTAAATTTAGCAACGTGTAAAACAGAAAAGTGCTTGCAATATTTCATGCGAAATTTAGCGGCTAAAATGCGTGAAAAACAGCACAATAGAATAAAATGGGGATAAAATAGCAATTGACAAAGTTAACTAAACCAAACTAACCTAAAAATAAAATCGCGGTTTCAGAGGTTGTGTGTGAATGTAGGTTTTTATCGCATAAATTAAAAGAGAGGAATATAAAAAATATCTTTGTTTATATGCTGTTAAAGATGCAAGGTATAAAAAATAAACATGCTCGCGCCATAGCAATTTTTTTTTTTTTTTTTTTTTTTTTGTTTTAAGTGTGGAAAAATGCCTTAACGCACCATCAGGGACGAGACCCGTCCCCGGTGTGTGGGGCTCGCACCCACTAAAAAACCTCACTTTGTCAGGTGTAGAATCCATCCCGGAACCGCTGGTCGCATTACTTCAGGATGGCACCTCGTAGTTAGCCTCGGTCGGCTGCCTCCATTGCTTGGGTCTCTCTCTTCTTCTCCTTCAGCACCTTCTCGACGAACGTGGCGATCTTCTGCCAGTGGTCGTGTCCGGACAGCATCGTTTGCACGACGTTATCCGGCGTTAGAGGTCCTACTTCGTCTTGTAGAGCGTCTCTGTAGTCACTCCACCTCTCGCATTCGAAGAAGGTGTGGTGAGCATCATCTTCCGCAGAGTCGTGATACTGGCATGTCGCGTTCTCTGCTATACCCATTCGAGCCAGGTATGCGTTGAAATACCCGTGTCCGCTAAAAAACTGGGTGAGGTAGTAATTTACCTCGCCGTGGTCTCGGTCCATCCACTCCGTTAGGTTGCGGATGAGTCTGGCCGTCCACCGTCCTCTCGTGTCGTTCTGCCAGCGCTCTTGCCAACGTTGTCGTGTGAGCGCTTTAGCGTCCGCTCTTGCTTGTCGTGAGCCGACGTTTCGTCGTGTCTCGTAGACTCTCTTCTTTTCTAGAGCTAGTAGGTCTATCGGAGTTACTCCTGCGATCACGAGCACCGCCGGTTCGGAAACCGTACGGTATGCGCTGGCGATCCTGAGTGCTCCCCGTCGCTGTACTGAAGCCATCCGCTTTCTGTACTTGTCCTGCTGTAAAGCGTCAGCCCAGATCTCGCTTCCATACAACAGTATGGAATGGATGACGGTCATTAGCAACCGGCGTTTACTCGCCGTCGGTCCTCCTACGTTGGCCATTAGTCGGCTCAACATCGTCGTTACTTTAGCGGCCTTATCGCTCGACGACTGAATCTGTTGCCAGAAGGTCATCTTGCTGTCGAGCCGCAGTCCGAGGTACTTCACGGAAGTTGTAGTGGTTATGACTTCCGTATCCACCGTCATCTCGATCTCCCTAGGGATTCGTCTCCTGGTCAGTAGAACGACCTCGGTCTTCTCCGTTGCCAGGGTCAGGCCGTGTTCGTCCATCCATGTGGTGACTCTTCTCATTACCTGGTTGAGCCTTCTCTGGGCATCCGCCTCGTCACGCGCTAGGATGACTGCCGCTACGTCGTCTGCGTATCCTATCAGATACGCATCTTGCGGCAGCTCCATTCGGAGGATCCCGTCGTAGGACACATTCCATAACGCGCCATAGCAATAGAGGTAATTAAAAATATAGTAACAAAGATAAAACCAGGAGTGTCCATAGCAGACATTAAAGCTAAATTTCATGGTCTAAGAACTAATTTCTTAAGTGAACACACAAAGTACAATGAGTCTCAAAAAACTGGTGCAGGCGAAGATGATGTAAGTATCTAAATTATAAATAGTAATTGGGTAGTGTTTACAGTGATCTGTTGTACAAACTTTACATTGTTTATATTCTGTCACAGATTTATGTACCAAGTTTGTGGTACTATGACCAAATGCATTTCCTTTTGGAACATTGTTGCCCACGTTTAGGCATTGATGCTATTGAACCAAGCTAAGAAAGTATTACAGTAAGTATTTTCCTTACATAAGAAGTTATGTAAAAGTAAGTAATATAACTTTATCCACACATAAATTAATTTACACTCGAAATCGATTAGCCAAAATTCCAAATGCTTGCTCCACTGTTCTTCTGTCCCGGGACAATCTGTAATTGTAAATACGTCGATCATGATCAAGTCCTCTCTGTGAAAAAGGTTTCATTATTCTTCTTTTTAATGGGAAAGCATCGTCTGCAATTATGACATATGGCATATTTTTTACCCGATTAGGTAAAGGTTTGTCTTTGAGAAAATTCAATTTATTATTTTCAATTGCTTCATTTAGTTTTGATTCGCGTAAGACACCACCATCACTGATTCTTCCATTTACTCCTACATTTACGTAAGTAAATTTATAATCCACATTCACTAAGCCCAACGACACAATACTCTGATCTCCTTTATAATTATAATAATTATAATAGTAAGAACCAGCTGAGCGCGGTGCTCGAAACTTTATATGGCGTCCATCAAGTGCTCCCAAACAATGAGGAAAATCACACACATTATAAAATTTCTCAGCGACTTCTTCGCACTCCTGTTCAGTATTTGGTACCTGCAGCAATAACATGCATACCAAAAGATAATAATTACTACTTATATTGATACTCACCATTAAATATATATCTTTCAAATATTTTACAATTGCTTCGCAAACTTGGGGTACATTAACGACCGGTATGAGCAACTTCTAGCCTAAAAGCATTGGAAAGTTTCTATAAATTACATCAATTTTTTTAAATATTTTTAAATAATTTCTGTTTTTTGCTGAAATACTTTCACGCATTACTGTGTCCAATTTTGTAATATCATTTTCTATCAAATGCAGCACATGTTGGAAAACAGGATTTGTCATACATAAGAAGTTTCTGTATGAAGTTGGATCCTGACTGACTGGACTGACCAGCAGTAGTCTCCCATCATTCTGACGTTTCATCTACCCTGATACCTCTTCTCCATGGTCTTAATATTCTAGTGGAAATCTGCACCCTAGTCTTTACTGGTAGTACCCAAGTTTTCAGGAAAAAAATTCCAAAAGAGGATGTAAAAATGAATTTTTTATGCTCTGCACACAGCCAAGTTTTTCCATTTGGTGAGATCATCAATAACGCTGATGTAGTTGGGGTCTATTTCGTTCCGCAAAAAAACTAGTGATCTCCTTTTTTGAAAGCATTCTAAGCATCTCTTTCAACACTTGACATTGTGGACTGAAATCTCTCATCAAACATTAGTTTTGGCTCTGGTAAATATGGAAACTGTATGCAGAAGTATTGAAAGCTATCACCAAACTCGGATAACGATCTTTTCACCTGACTCCAATGTTTGTTCGGTTGGCCACACGTTTTCAGTTAACGCCGTGCTGCGTGTTAACGCCTTGCTCTGCTATCCCATTCACAAATGAAACATGGGTATTTAATATTTTCTACCTGCAGAGCAAGCAGCATGCCCAAAACTTTCAGATTGCCACTAACTATCCAGTTATGATCTGTATATCTGATTTTATTTAACGCCTGTTTCAAATTCTTGTAATTTTCTTTGAAGCGTTCAGGGTGTCCTAGAGAGAAAGCGGCATATACGAGGGAGCGTTTTTATATTCGCGGAATGGGGGATAAGGGGTGGAAATAAAAAACCAAATTATTTTTCTTTTTCAATATATTCACCTGCAAGACGGATACATTTTTCACATCTTTCAATTAATTTATCTATACCCTCATAAAAAAATGATTTCTCTTTATCTGCAAAATACGCCGAAACTGCCTCCTTGACTTCATCATCGGCATTAAATTTTTTACCTCGCAATTTTTTTTTTATTTTCGGAAACAGGTAATAATCACTCGGGGCCAAGTCTGGGCTGTAGGGTGGGTGATTCACAATTTCGAAGCCCACCTTATGCAGGGCAGCTAACGCAACGCGGCTCTTGTGGACGGACGCGTTGTCGTGCAAAAGCAGCACACCTTTCGTCAATTTTCCCCGTCTTTTCTCTTTAATGGCTTCTTCTAGTCGCTCTAATATTGAAGCGTAATATTCTCCGGTTATAGAAACACCTTTATCTTTATAATCAATCAACAATATTCCTTCCGAGTCCCAAAATACCGTTGCCATGAGTTTCCCAGCTGATTGTGACACTTTAAATTTCTTGGGAGGTGCTGTGCCCTTTTTATGCCACTGCATGGAGTCTTGTTTGGACTCAGGTTCATAATGATGAACCCAAGTTTCGTCTCCAGTAACAATTCGACTCAATACACCATCCTTGTCTTCATTACAGAGGTCCAAAAATGAACGCGAACACTCTACGCGCTGTTGTTTTTGCGGCGGCGTGAGCATTCTCGGCACCCATCTTGCGCTGACCTTAGACATGCCGAGATGATCGTGTAGGATTTTAAAAATTGTTGTATCGGATACTCCAACCATTTCTGCGAGTTGTTTCTTCTTTAGTCGAGCATCTTCGAGTACAATTTTTTCAACTTTTTGGATAAGTGGTCATCTCAATGCTCCTCACACTTTTGAACACAACATATAAGATCCTGTCAGCAATAATTCAGAAAAGATTAACAAGGGCAACAACAAATACCGTGGGGTAGTATCAGTATGATTTCAGAAGCAGGAAATCGACCACAGACGCGGTGCATTGCATAAAGCAAATACTGGAGGAAGCGTATGAATATAATATGGAATTAGACTTATTATTTATGGACTTTCAACAAGCATTTGATAATATTAGCAGGGAAAAACTTATATTAGCAATGAAAGAGCTCAAAGTACCAGCAAAACTGAGAAGACTTGTAGTAATAACCTTAAAATCAACAAGGGTTAGTGTTAAAACATCAAAGGGAGAAACAAACGAATTCAAAACAAATAAAGGTACACTATCAGCGACTTTATTTAACCTAGTTCTAGAATATGTGACACGGAAACGCTAACATCAAGAGGCAGTCAAATAGTAGCATATGCGGACGATGTAGTGGTCATAACAAAAAGGAAAAAAATAATGGTCAAACTGATACAAGAAATAATTAAAGAAGGAGAGCAATTAGGTTTAAAAATCAACGAAACAAAAACGAAACTGATGAGAGTTGGAAACAAAGACAAAGAAAATAAAAGTATTGCAATGGAGAACTATGTATTTGAAGAGGTCGACAAATTCAAATACTTAGGTGTTGTTATATCGAAAGACGGAAGCAGAGATGCTGAAATAAAAGAAAAAATTATGGCAGCAAATAGAGCATTTTATGCCAATAAGAAGCTGTTAAAAAGTAAGAATCTTGCTAAAACGACTAAAGTAAATATATACAATACTTTAATAAGGCCAGTACTAATGTATTCAGCGGAAACGATGACGATGACTAAGAAAGACGAAGAAAATATAACAATATTCGAACGGAAAATACTAAGAACAATAATGGGTCCAATCAAGCTCGCAGATAATGAATTTAGATTGAGAACAAACACCGAACTAGAAGAAGTAATCAAGGGAGAAGATATTGTAAAAAAAGAAAACGACAAAGAATAAAGTGGCTGGGGCATGTTTGGAGGGCAGGAGAGGACGCTCTAATCCATTTATTAGTGAACTGGAAGCCACCCGGAAATAAAAGAAGAGGTAGACCTAGATCGAAGTGGCTGGAAGAAGTAGTGGAAGATCTAAAAAGGGCAGGCGTTAATAACGGGCAAGAAAAAACAAGGAATAGGAAACTATGGAATGAAATAAGCCAGACGATATGAAGATTTTGCAATGGTGACTAATCCACCCCATATTAATTGGATTTAGAAAGCTTTTCGAAGCGGTGTTGCCCCGAAATGGGGTGTTTAGCCATTATATATAATATTCATAGAAGAGACTGCTTGCACATTTCTTCTAAGTACTCGTGTACTTATACTTAAATCTGCAAAATACTAGTTCGACTGTTTCATCGCCAATGCGAGACTTCACTATTGCAAGTAATGGCGCTATCACAACTACGAGACATTTAATTTGCTTTACAATAAGCTCGTCGCCGCTTATAGTTATAAATAGCAAAAGTGTAATTACTACATCAAAGAGATTATCCAGTACCTCGTAGAAGTATTTAAAAAGAGCTTCCTGAATGTATCTGAATCAGGTTTCGTTTACAGAATATTTCCTGCGTAATTATCTCGGTAATTACATTATAGTATTCTTTATATTATCATTCCCCAGCGCGTTTTTAGATCTGGCTCCAATCGTCGGAATATATCAATTACATTCACTTGTCCGTAATGGAAATAATAGTTCAATAGATGGAATTGAATTAATATTTCAATAAAATCAATAGCGGACCAAAGACAATAAGCTATTAAAGCGACGGAGAAGTGAAATTGCACCTTTACGTTATTGATCCCGTTAGACAAGCGAAATATTTAAACAAGGAAGCAGAACGAGATCAGTTTCCTGCTACGTGCATATATTTCCTGTTTTTGTTAGTGTTTCTTATGGTTCCTGCAGTTTATGGATTTGACGCTTGTAATGAAATATAATTAATTTGATGAAGCTTTGGCGTTATTTTATAATTGTCTCGTTTTGCGTTAATTGTTTCCATCATTTTACGAAGCATATTATCCCTGAATTCCTTTACTGCGGACTTATGTTTTCTGGAATGTGATTAAGTTCCTTTCCACTTAATAACTAGTTAGTTAGGATTTAAATTTGTTTTTTTTTTGTTAACACTGTTCAAGTTTCTGAAGCAGTCAATTAAGCTGAATCAATGATTTTGGTCTGGAATTCACGGCAGTGTATACTCTTGGCATTCGAAATAGTCTCGTACATGTAGTAACCAGTCACAGCCCCGAAACAGTTGCAATATTGGGTGCAAGTGTAGAATATAACCGGAAAACGGCCACAATTGAAAGTGAACAAGAACAATTCACTCAAAAGATTGCACTGTTAGAACCACTGAAGTTATTGAAAGGGCTCAATAGCAGATTTTCAGCAATCTAGGACAGGCGATTCAAAACCTTTTAGAAACTGTGTCGTCTAGATGGCTGTATCTGTTACAGCAGAACAACATCGTTCAGCAGCATTTATTTCACCCGAGGTTTCTATCCATGTGGACACCTAGACTCTCTTGGCTGTGTATCAATATTTCCCCCACTCTGATGTAAATCTGTTTCACTTTGCTATCGCCAACCAGGAGGACTACTTCTGTTTTTATGTGTGCCAAGTTTAAGTTTTTTGTCTTCCAAGGAATTGGCGTTTTTGCATTTTATCCTGTTCCCAACACTCCAAGGTCATCCGCATATCCTATGAGTTGGTTGAAATTTAGACACCTCATCTCTTGTTTATCACAATATAATATATGAGCTTAAAATTTCTAACAAATTTAAAATAAATACATACTTTCCGAGTATAGGTTCTCACCATCTTGTTCATGGGAAGATTAGCGTATTGCAAATATTTGAAAATACGTTTTAGTTTGATTTTTTTTTGTATACCATTAACACTAAAAGTGTGTTTGGTAAATCGTGGTTTCTATCAGGAAATGAGTGAATACATAAAAGCAGAGATTCGTGTCAACTGGATCAAGATATATCAACTCCCTGATAGAAAACCAGAACTTTTGAGCTATGGCTCAAGATAGGCTATTGGTTGTTCATAAAGCACAACCAGTATGGTGCGTTAGAAATAAATTACTTGCTGCTCTGTCCTATCATGGTCCGCGGTAAGCTTGTGGGCACCGTACTCTGAATCATATAGCCCTGGCAGGGAAGATGCTATTTTAGGAAACGATATTTCCATTTACATAAAGAAAAAAGCTTCATCAGCTTACTTATGTAGAAAGAGATAATATATGACAGGCTTTATCACTTTTCAAAATTAGTGCTAAATGAGCAATCAAAAGGGTTAATATTATTTTAAGGTATGTTGTAGGTATTATTTTTTTGAACAATATTATTGTATTAGATGCAAAATTTTGCTTGTGAAAAGTTCGATATTTATCTGACAGCTATTTATTAAATGTTGTTACCAGTTGTGCCATCGTGGAAAGTGTTCATTTTCTTGAAAGACTGTAGAGGGTCCAAAGTTTCTAAGAAAAACTCCAGCAGTTATAACATACAAACAAATAACGGAGATAGAAGGAAGGGAGGGTGGTGCAGCTTTTCATATATTTTTTTACATTTAACACACGCCAGTTTAAGGTAACAGGGGGTGACAACAAGATAAATTTGTAAAGTGGTTAGTATAATTATATTATCCTCTTTTTTTAATTTGATTTTCATTTTTGGCGTAACAGAGTATGTATATATACTAGCTAGTCTCATTCTATCTTTAACAGAACTTAACTTTTAATTATTTAGTCACAAAATTGTTTGTATGTTATGGTACAAATTGATGCAGGAGCGTACATGTCCAATGATTATATTGGAAGTAACATTTAACAATAACATTATTTCAATGGGGGATACAGGTGAGGATTGTCCCACTGTCTTGTGGATGCTTCTAAAACGCCGAACAGCACGAAAATTGGAGTTTGGAGAGATGGAGAACACGAAAGCGAGGCCACAAGTTTGGGGAGGTACTCCTCCGTCTTCCAGACCGAAATAATTGCTATTCATGCCTATTCAAAGGGCATTTTAAACTGCCCGCAGGTAAACAGATCGGTAGGTATTCTATCTGAGAGCCAGGCTCCCCTTAGATCACTACAGGCTGTCAGATTTGATTGCCATAGGCCGCTCGAAAAACTGATGGCACAGCACTATGCTAAGAAAGGTACCAAACCGCTTGGAATCATATGGCAATGAATTAGCTAGCATGAGGTGCCAACGAACAACCGTACGGGAGCATCAAAGCCTTTGTCAGATCTAAACTTGCTGCTAAGAGTTGTTCCTACTGGAATGCACTTGCCAGCCTGAGACACTATAAAACTCTCGGGATCCGCTCAAATGAGAAAAGACTTCGCAAGGTAGTCTTTATGAGCCAATGGGGAGACAATAAGTTTCTCTTTTCGCAGAGCTTACCTTTCGGGGTCGTCCCAGGAGGAAAGACTAACAAAAATGGCTGATAATTATAAGTAAAATAAAATGTAGCGTCCTTTTACAGTTGTAATTTGCACAAGAATGCAAGTAGTATCCGTTCATGTTACTACCAGGCGATTATAATAAATTAACAAACAAAATCGTAATTCAGTTATTGAATCAACCTCAATTAACAGGTGTTAAATATTTATACAAAAGTAAAAGAGATTGAATTTCCGAACAGCTCCTTGTCGGTTGTAGTAGTAGTATCTTATTAACTAGTTCAAAAGGTTATTGTTATACCTCTGCAAACTACCTATTACGCAGACAATATACCCAGTAGCGTCTAAGAAACACAAACCTATGTATTAGTAGCTATCTACCTGATTATTGCAATAATCGTCTAACTTAATTCTTCATTCTATTGCCTTCGGCCCCATTTCAATTTCACGTGCAGCTATACCATGATTCGATAACACTGTATTACCTCGTTTGATTTATTCCTTGTATATAGACTGTCTTCATTTAATTATTATTATCTATCCGTTGGACACATCAGATATCGTTGAAGACCATTACTATAATGATTGAACAGGGTTCCCAATTAGGTTTTCAATTTTAAAAAGTCCTAGACAAGATTCTGGATAATCTGTTCAATTTATTCAAACCTGAGGCACTTTATACTCACTAATATAACATAAAGTTTTATAAATTTATGCCTGTATCCGTTAGGCCATTTCCAATTGATAACTACCGCGGACATTTCTACAATTACGCTTTCTTGTTTTTTTTTAACATTATAGTAAATTAAGGTATATTTTATTAAGAGAAAAATTCATAATCCCATAATTACTTCTTAGCAGATCGATCATGCGGCACAAGACAATAAAAAGATTTGATTTTATTCAGTATAATAAGTAAGCAATTTATTTACAGAAGCACATAGCCTGCAATCAGTTCGCACACAGAGCACGATTTAGAACTTTAATGACAGTAATTTACAACATTTTATACATCGGCATATATTTTATTCAAAAAAGTGGTTGTCAAGCCTGCTATTAAGTTTCCTTAATTTACTTTCAACTGAGCTTTAGGTGCACGTAGCCATCTTTGGACTAGCAACTATGTCATTTTACATTAGAAAACCTTAGTACCTAGCAAGTTTTTAAACGATTTCTTCTTGAACATTTTCTCGAATCTCCGGCGTTCGTTCTCGGAATATATGTATAAATATTTATGGAATGTAAGCAAGTAATTAGAGCTTATTTAGTTATTTCTTATTAAATTGCACCAGTTCACGCGCTACTATACGTCTTATTATGATAATTGTTAATGGATTCATCACAATTAAGGCTATAGTACAAATTATATATGTATATTAGGCAAATATCTATTGAGTTTAATGTATGTGGAGTAAATACTGTTACTATTGTTTGAGTTTTTAGTGACTAAGTGGTTGGTCGGTCTTCACAGATTGGAAAGCTAAATATGGTGACCGTAGTAACACGTTAAGAATTTGTTATGGCGGTTACAAGCCACCTTTTAGATGTATATTATGTAATTATATTTATACAAGTAATTCTATAAAATTAACGTACAAAGGCAACTGAAATGAAAATATACAAGAAACTTCATAACTAACGTCTTGTCGTACTCTATATTTAACAACAATACTACCCAAAAATCAATTTGTGCATTGGGGCTGGATGTATGCCTCCGTCTGTGCTGGTCGATTCTACTCTTTTACTGAGTAGCTTATTAACGCTGCTTCTGCCTAGAACAGATATGAAGGGTTTAGATTAGTATTATCAAAAATTATGTATAAAAGATTTCTGATATTTAATTTAAATGTTTTATTTTAATCTTACCTAATCGAGGTTACGTTTACCTGAAAACTAGGTGAACCTAGAGCAGAGAGGATACCAAACGATTACCTTTGGGCTATAAAAAGGTATTTGTTGCCACTGTCTAGGATTTTGAGCAGACCAATAACAAAAATTGTTCGTATTTGCTGTGGCCAAAACAATCTCTACGTCTTCGCCAGCCTACTGAACTCAATCCTTGAGCAAAGATAATTTTGTAAGGGCTGTAGCTTACGGTCACAGTGTAAAATGTGCTTTACCGTTCGAGCCAACATCCGAAGTGCAACGCTGAGTGTTGCTCTAAGAAGGGTGGCGATGTTTGCGAGTGTCCTGACGAATTTCGAACTCCCTCGTCGGTTTTTATGATTTGTTGGCTTAAAATTACGAACCCGTTTCAAAATCGCTTTCCAATCTACAACCCCCCTCCCCGGATTGCGACTTAGCGTTTCCTAAAAAAATCTCCACAACGAAGGTCCGTTGTTTACCAAAATCCATTTGTAGAATGTAAGACCCTATTACACCCCATAGTGTAGGTTTTAATATGTTTATGAATATATTTAAAATAATTGCTTCCCACTCTAATAAAAACGTATATCTCAAATGTTTTCGTGTTTTTTTCAGATAGAAATCAAGTCTATATTATGAGCTATGGTCACTTTGTCGTTGCTCAGGTTTCTACTTCGTTAAGCACGCTTCACATTTCAATAAACATTACTATCAAAAGTTTGATCAATATGTCATAAAAATTGGAAATTAAAAAAATAATTACAAGCTTCTTGGACAGTTAAACAAACGAGAAATGAGTATTTTTGAGACGAATAGTTCAAAAATGTGATCAAGAGATACCCTGTTTAAATTTGCCAAAACAGTTTGAAAGATATTGAATGAACTCCATAAAACTAGAGTGACTGAAAGTGCGAGGCATAGAGTGGGCACATTGTGTCGAAAACTGGCAATTAGATGTCCACGATGCACGCAGAAACAACTACAAAGAATTCCGATATGCTTTAGAGCATTAGGATAAAATTATGTTCTTAATGGCAAAGTTATCGTAATTGACGAAGAAAAGTAGGGGAAATTGGTATACTATGGCACGCTTTTTATAAAAACAAAGATATATTTCATAAATAATGCAAATAAGAAACTGTAAATAAAACATAGCATTCCTTATTGTATTGGCTTCTTAAAAATATATAACATTATATTCATTCCTGCACACTCGTTGTGGCTCCACTTGTTGCACTTTTGGCAAAGAATCCAAACCTCTTTAGGTTTAGACATTGAAAAAAGTTCGTTGCAGTATATGCAGACTGCGTCACAGTCATCGTCTTGAGTAAATGGGTCTTCATTTTCTGCATCAGATGCACGGAACCGATTGCCAAGATTAATTGTTGCTTTCCTTGTTGTAACCAATCTTTTTGCTTCTAAATTTTTTTGTTCTTCAGCCTTGTTCTTCATATCGACCAAGTTTGGGGTGGAGTTCAAAAGAATCGGACCCTGGCTCTTTCGTTGTCTTTTACTTTGTGACTGTTGGATTCTTGGTAACTCCGTGATTTGCCTTAAAGGAACAACAAGTTCTGTTCCATTTTCGCTGTTTTTGAGATATAAATGGTCATTCTGTTTTGGCACAGAATTTTCATTTGGATTGGGGGAAGGGCTTTATCAAAACGTTCTTGAAAATTGAGCAACGGTTGATCTGCTTCAGTTGAATTAGAAATATTTTCGTGTTGTGCACTAGATGAACTTGGTTGAATTTCAGGTATCTTTTCAAGCCTGTCAATGTCAGTTACCTCCGCGGGAGCAAACATCCATTCGGGAAATATGTTAGGGTTTAAAGAAAATATGCCAGCACTCTTAAATCCACTAACTGCATTCTTCATAACCGCCGCTTTTTCGTATGCTTCTGAAAATAACTTGGCAACTTGGTAGACCAACACTGTCCTTCCTGGATAATTTTTTAGCCAACTTGAAATTGATTGGTTGTAATAAGTTGACAATGGTCCAAAAAAAGCCACATCTAACGGCTGAATACGGTGAGTGCAGTGTGGTGGCGTGCAAAGTAAAATAACTCCATTGGCTTTAGTAGTTTCCAAGGCTTCTAGATTTTTGTGGCTAGAGTGGCCATCAAGTATGAGCAAAATCTTTTTTTCAGGAGAAGCATCTGTATATTTTATGAAGTGAAGCAGCTATTTGTGAAATAGTGCTCCGATCATCCACTCAGACTTTCGACACATTTGTAATGTGTGTTAGACCGTCATCTGTCAACTCTGGTTTTGCATTTTTTCTTGCGAAGATAAGTGCTGGAGGAATGAAATGCCCAATAGGATTCATTGAGCAAACTACCGTAGTATGTACCGTTCAGCACTTGTTATTGCACCTACTTGTTTTCGCCCCTTTGTAGCAAAAATATTGGGTGGTCTCTGAACAGTTGATAGTGAGGATTCATCCATGTTAAAAATTCTTTCAGGTGAAATTTCTTGTTTCTGGATGGTGTCTTCAAGAAGTGAGAAAAATCGCGCTATTTGTGGTTTGTTGAAAGCTGTTGCTTCTGGCCGCTTCAACGAAATTTCAGGGGTTTCTCGCACTTCTAAATATCTTATAGTAGTAAGTATCAATAAAATTGCTTTAAAACAATCACTATAATGCAAATCTCTATTTTATTATTCCGCCTACCTTGTGTATTACTCAAAATTGTTCAGTTGTTTGCCACTTTCGAATTTCACCCCACGTTTTGAAAAGTTCGATAAATTTTAAAATCACTGAAAATGTAACATCACACACCAAAGGTTGCAATCGACTGATATTAAATTCCTATGCATCTCTACTAACTGCGATTCCTCCACCACTATCTAAAATGGTAAGACAGGAAATGGGAAGCGCACGTAATTATCCTGGTGTGCCATATTATACTAATTTCCCCTACATATTTCACTTTTTCAAACTTAACATTGAAGATTGTCCAGGCAAAGTTGCTACAAAATCGAAAGAGAAAATTTGAAGACAAAATTCTAGGTTAGATTGCGATTTCAGAAAGAAGTATCTCAAGATCGTATATTGGGCGGGTAAGAAGAGAAGCATTCGATCCTAAAATAGACACACAAGATTGCTTGATTTCATTAATAATCACCATTTTGGTATTGAAATAGTTTTTTGGACAAATTTGGCAAGCTGCCATTATGCCCGAATTACACGAGATTTGTTAATCACAAACAACATATCGTTTGTGCGAAAGAATGACAATCCACCAAACCTGCCTCACGCTCGACTAGTTGAAACATGTTGATCTCTATTGAGCAGGAAGGTCTACTACAACGATTGGGATGCCGCAAATATAGAAGCTAACTAATTGATCACAATAGCTCATTCTAAACTGGTGTAAAAAATATTATCCCGAGAGCAGGTGTAAATAACATATGTGCGGCCTATAGGTAGCATATTTCAGTAATGTATGGATGTGTATGGATGATTTAATAGTTGAAATGCTTTCGAAACACCGTACTGTATACAAATACATTACGATCCACTAATTTCTTTCCTCGAACATGATATTACCGATCCAACGTTTTAATGTAATGAGAAAACACCCAAGGCACAATAAATAGTACGCAACGCAATCATTAACACAGTCTGGTAGGCTTTCCAGGAAATTTGGCAAATAGAATCCGCTTATTCCTGTTATAGAAGCTGCAAGATCAAAATATATGGCAGTTAATTACTATATCTTCATGATGCTTTATATTGATTTATGCTCGATGATGCAGCACTAAAGGCGTTCGTGATTTATTGATCCGACAGAAAAAAAGTAGCAAATGTGTCGAGTCCAATGCACAGACTGAATACTGAACTATGTAATTGTAAGACACGAGCATATAGCTATATGTAATAGGATCGATTAAAGAACAAGAATCTGATGTGTGAACTACTTATATTTTTTTATTTGCGGAATCACTCGATTTTGGGACACAGCCCCCTTCAAAGCGCAGTTTTTGATGATTTGTTAATGAACATTGCCGAAATTGTAACATATGAAACCATTTTTTACATAATTTTTTGTGTATTATGTGGTTTAAAGAGCAATTTATTATATGATTTGATAGGTCACACGAATTATCTTCATAAGAAAGTTATAGTGAGGGATGGACTACCCCATCCCTTTCACATATTTTTATTAGTTACATTTTATTTTTTACGCACGAGATATTATTTCTCTGATGCAAGTTTTTAAAGGCTTTATCTGTCAGCACTAATTCTTGTAGGTCTGTAGCACAGTGCCCACTCCAGATATCAAAAGGGATTGTTTTTTTTAATGTGTGGTGGGTGCTTAGTTGCAGTGACTCCGTAAGCTGTATTACTTGTCTGGTTATCACTGCAACTCTTGCGGTGTAGTTTAGTGTGTGTAAGTTGTGTTTAAATGGCTTTGTGACAGCATCATATCGCCTTTTATGCCGCGCTGTTAATCACTTTGCTCCCAACAGCGAATGGCAAGTCGATCCGGGATTAAACTCTCTGAAAAAATGTCACCGTCCCTCCAGAGAATTGAACCCCGGTACCTATCGTCCTCTCACAACAATAGTCAGCCGCCTAACCACTGCGGCCATCGACCCGTTTGATTTAGTATTTGGGCGAAAAACACTCGTTAGCGAGATTTTGAAACAGCTTTCCAGATGTCAGCGAACGAAACGTTTGCTGGTCGGGACAACGACTACGTAATTCAGAGTCCCAACTTAATAGCAGATTCTGTTGATACTGGAAATACCAGTGATATAGAGTTTAACTTGAATACCAATATTATGGCTTGCTAACCGTTTCAAGTTGTCTCTAAAAGTTTCAACAGGACTCGTCCGAGTAACAACCGGATACCAATGAATTTTACTATTTACTAGTCAAGGCTCAGCAATGTGATTTACGCTATCACACTCGGAGAGCCACACGTCAGTTGGAATGTGAATGAATACGAATTGTTCGGAGGTAGCCAAAGTGTAATTTATCAACTCTTGCATCGCTTTTTAGAAACCACTAAACTGTTCGAAGAAACCAAGGGCAAGGCCGACGGGCATCAAAAACACCAGAGGATGGTTGGTAGTTTTTAAGATTGGCACGTGGAAACCAAACTTCAGATGAACGCAACTATAAAATCACTCCGCCATGGCTACTGAATGGTTTAATCACAACACCAACAACAAGAAACCATCATTATGACAAAAGTCTGTATGCTTGAAGGCCAGAACGTGCAGAACGTGGGCAGAAGAGCATGTCTCAACCTATAGGGAGACCAGATAACAGACAATGAAGGCAGCGAAAGTCTCTGGATATCTAAGAAACGTTAAAACAATAGTGAGGCCAATGATGACCTATGCGACCTGCCGATGCAATAAATAGTAAACACCTGATACGCACAACAGAAATGGAGACTCTGGGAATAAATGTGGGCAAAACAAGGACGGATTAGAAAGATGAGAAACGAGGACATAAGAGAGGAATGTGAAATTGAAAACTTTGTTAGATTCGCCAGAGGACGAAGAAGGGCATGGAACGAACACGCATAAAGAGCAGATGGAACTACAGTGATAAAGATTGCAAGAGACCAAAGACCAAGAGGAAGGAGGGCTACGCGAAGACTGTTAAAAAACTTGGAACGACAGCTGAATATCCACTGCAATTGAAACACTATAGGAGAATGTCAGTTGGCGTAATAATGACTGGGGTCTGACGTACGTCCCAATAACAGACGTGTTTTGATTTGGCGTGAGCCAGGAACGCGAAGTATTCCTCCATTTATTTGTGGCTGTGTAGGCCGGAATAAATATCAGTGGCCATACCGAATGGGACTTCATGCCCAACGGTTCATTTACTACTCAACGGTTGTTGGCTGAGATACTGAGACCCTTTGTTCTTCCATATACAGGAGTATGGATGGATGGATAATAATGAATTATTACTAATTGAATTAAAGAGGTAGAAATCCATAAAATGGATTGGCTAACCAATTACCCGGACGGTAATTGTATCTAAAATGTCTGGGGTTGCATTAGGAGGAAGTGCTGTCTCACAAATTCTTCCACCTTGTTCAGTTCCAGTTAAGTTGTTCTTAGCAAAGAATGGAGGAACAATTCCAAGAATTATTTGATAATTTAGTTTACTTCACACCAGCACAATATCATGCCATGTTACCACAATTTACTAGTTCAAATTTTTGAGGCCGATGTGAGCAATTAAAAATTTAAAAATACAAATTTCGTCTAAATCGGGAAATGGAAGTAATAAGTAATAATTTTACAATTAATTGGTATTCAATTTTTCATGCACTACAAAAATCCGTTGCGAGCTAGTAAATACCTAATTAGTAATTTTAACTGCGTAAATTTCACAATTAATATATTTTAATACAAGGTAACACAGAATCATCTATACGTGTATACATAGATATAATTTAACACGATTAATATTACCGATATGATTTTTATTTCGACGCAGATTATTAATAATAAATATTCCAGCTGAGCGCCAGAAAACTTGATAATTCACACATAAAATATTTCAGCGCGGAGAAAGCTACCACATTGCACCGTAATTTATAATTCGCGTAAATTTATTCCCGTATGAAATTAATTATCCGTCGCGAAATTATACGTTTCAAGTTGTTTGGGATTTTGCAATATCGCCTTAAAGTTTATTTCTCAACTCGGAGGCAAAAGATTGGTTATCATCAATATGCCATGGAGACCAGGCGGAAGTTTATGTTCCACGTAACATAAATAGCTTTTCAATACACCTCATCAAGATCTCTATCCGCTATATGCGTAGGTGGTGATCTACGAAGTATCGGGAATTCTAATGGGATATGCTGTAAGCAAAACGATATTAAATTCTATAAGTATCGATCTGAAATGAGTTGATAAAACATCGGTATACATTAATCGTAATTACTATAGCTTCTTTTTAAGGTAGTCTAAATAGGGAACAGCAAGATATTTTCAATTAACAATAATCACTTCTAACAATCTACAACAAATATGAAATGACAATTCCTTCCAATGGAGAAGTATATTAAACGAAAATATAATTTATTACTGGAATAAATTGATTTTTAATTAATTGCTGTTTTATTTGACCTATAAATGAAAATATACCTAAGATTAAAAACTAAATTCGTATGTATATAGGTCCGCACATCAGTGTTATTGAATCGAAACTTTATTGTGATTCTTAAATTACAATTTAGGGACCTCCAACTTCCCTTTGGGGCACCACTTCTCCTTCTACCACAAACAGTTCTTGTCGTTAGCTGATTTGGTTTCTTTTTTATTCTTCCAATATATTGTTCAGCATATTATTTAACGGGGATGCCAAGTGACGCCATTTTTCAGAAATTCAACCTAGATAGGAAGAATCAGGTTATAATACCAGATAGGGAGGACTGGGATCATGGCCCCCCAATAAGAGCAGACTTAAGCTGGGACACAGACGGCTCTAAAACTGATTACGGCCTAGGAACTGGCATTTATGGAAAGAAGCCTAGCATGGGCCTTTCACTGAGCTTCAGCTAGGACTCGACGATATTCCAGGCTGAGGTTGCAGCGATTCACCACTATGTCAAAGAAGTAGATAGATGGATCGAACCAGGTAAAAGTGTCGCTATTTACTCTGACAGTCAGGCAGGACTTAAAACGATCAGTTCTGCAAGTGCTGACCCAAAGCTGGTTTGGGATTGCGTAAGAACCCTAAATGAGGTGAGCACCCAAAGTCAATTAACTTTGGCCTGGTCCCCCAGTCAGACAGGCTTGAAGAGAAACGAAGCGGCGAATGAGCTGGCCAGACGAGATTCGTCAAAGTCTTTCATAGGAGCTGACCCTTCGGCATCACCAAATCGCAAATTAAATACAACATATAAGAGGAATGGCGGAAAAGATCACAAGGATAAAGACAGGCAAAGGAGTTCCTAAGCAAACACAGCCTGAGTTTACTAAAGACCTACTGCGTAAAGACAGAAGGACTGCCATAGTGATAGTAAGTCTGTTGACCGGTCATTGTAGACTGAACAGGCATATGTTTAACATCGGCCTGGCAGATGATACTCGCTGCAGATTCTGTTAAGGAGAAGAAGAAACCCCAGTTCATGTTTTGTGCCACTGCGATGGCCTAGCGAGGACAAGGTTTCTAGCAATAGACATAGAGAACCCCATAACTAACAGCTACATAAAAGAGCCGCTCTCAAAAATGATAGGCCTACTTAAGAAGGCAAAATTGGAGAGCGTCCTTTAAGACAAAAGGGGATCACAATAGACCTGCAAAGGTCGCGGTGGAACAGGTTGGCATGGCAAGGTTGGGAGGTTGGGGTTCAACAACCTAAAGCTAAACTCTTTGGAGACCTATGGTCATTTCCAACTATTTTTCAGCCGGAAATAGATCTTTGCGTCCGGGAAAATCTAAGAGGCGCAAACATCTATATATAAATCGATAGTCAGGCCGCTTTAAACGCTCTAGCCTCTCATAACTTTGAATCTAAATTGGTCTGGAAGTTTTGGTTGAATGTGACGCAACTAGCCACAACAAACATGGTATCCTTGATGTGGGTAACAGGGCACACCAATAACAAAGGAAATGAAATAAAGCGGATGAATTTGTAAAGCAAAGCGCCGACATGCACTTCATTGGACCAAAATGCTTTTTTTTCGTTCCCTAACCGCAGCTCAAGAAGGATGTTTAAGAATGGGAGACAAAATAAATGGCCTCCCTTTTCGGAAAAACACCAGAACAAACATAATAGTAATAAAAAACTACTTGATCTCAGCAAGTCAGAGTTAAGGACTCTTACGGGGCTTTTGACTTACCGGCACCCTCTAAGATACCATTTTGAAAAGATGGACAAATAGGTTGATCAAGATACATATGTGTGGATTCTGCGCACTTGAAATAGTCGAGTACATACTTTGCGAGTGCGAAGCATTAAGCCGTCAAAGGTATCAGCATCTAGGACAGACAACCTTAACACCTGATGAACAGATTAAAGCTTTGGCACCCAAGCTAGTCCTGAGATTCGTTAAAACTATTGGAATAGAAGGGTACTGATGGGATAGGGTAATCACAACAGATCAATAGGTCGCAGTCATGGGAAGTGCTTCAATACAATACAATACTATGCAATATTATAGTTTAAACTATTTAGATCTTCGCTTGTTTTGAAATGTTCTTATTACTGTAGCGCTTACAATGATTACAATAGAGCTACTACATAATTATATAACCAACGTTTACATGCCTTTTCGTGGCCATTTAGCAGAATTAATATTAAGAGCATAAGATTTCCATTACATTACATACGACTCTTTACCAATACTGAACAGTCGCTCTTATTTCTCTTACGCAAAATAACACAGCCATATACTACGTAAGTGCTATTTTTATACGTTTATATAATTGGCGTGCGATCCTACACGTCCCAAGTCATACGTAATTTGTTGATATAAAGCCACCATTAAGTTTGTAACCAATCAGCACAATCGTAGTCTTATTTATTGATACGTTAAGAAAACATGGCCTCCCGCTATCCGCAATATCGCCTTTGTAACAGTCAATGTAACGACTACAATTAAATTTCGAAATATGTACGTTTTTTAGCTATCAACGAACAAGTTTTAAAATTCCCACTTTTTTTTGTTACTACATTAGCATGTCTCGAAGAGAAATGTAAATAATATTTCATGCTAATCATTTTTTTATAGTGTTACTTACTGTATTACCATATATAAATGCATTTGCTTATATTGGGGCATTAAGATGTATAATTAAACGTTCGTTTTACGAAAGAGTCAATAATATACAGTATCTACAGTACACAATATCTACAATAATAAAATGTATGAAAAGCTATATAGAAGAAAATAGCCTGAAGATTCAAAATAGTATCAAAAAAAATTAAAACATGACACGCACAAGAGGTACAGAGTTAAAATAATCTATCTGTAAACATAAAAAAGTTTTTTTTTTGTATAGGCTATACTAATCTAATAACCGACAAAGTCATCAACTTGTCGTTACAAATAGATCCAGCAAAACGTTATTATAAACAGGAGACAGCTCAGTACTCAGAAACTAATTTTTACATTTTTTCATGAAAATCGATTCTTTCTTCTTGAACCACCTTTCGATAAAGTGAACTGAGAATGGGATTCCAGACACATCAGTGCTGTGTCCGTTCAGTATCAGTGTCAGTGAAAAATAAAATATCGTTGCGTTTGCTTCAACCAGACTTGTTCACACACGTCCGACACAGTGACGTGTTTAAGTAAATAGTATTTTTCACTGACACTGATACTGAACGGACGCAGCACTGATGTGTCTGGATAGACCTTTGTTCGGTACGATTGAGTACAGCATCAGACCATTAAAAATAAATAGCGATTGGATGAAAAGTTAAAATGTCTAATCACCGACAAGAAAACCTGCGTAGAAAAAATGACTCATTTAGAAAGAATTGGGTACTAGAATTTAGAAAGAATTGGGTGATGAACAAGACAGCTGCTTTGTCCAATCTACGTAATAGAGGACTTGAGCATGTAATTTATGAAGAAAGAGTTCCCTTTATTGACCTGATCAATGACTTGGAAGCAGCTCCTGTGGGCTTCTTTCCGGGTGCAACCTGATCGAAATGACTACAGCATGGGACCACAATAGCCCTTTTTGGCCGAGTTAGCATAAGAAACAAATTTTTTAAATGGCAAACGTGGTAGTATTTCGGCGGTTGATGTCCTTTATTAACAAATTGGATGTAATGCAACAGAAATAGTCGATAATATAGATCTCGGTTAATGGTAAAAATGATTAGAAAATCATTTCCGTTGGACTTGTTTGTTTGAGCATGGAAATATTAACCTTGAAAACTGGTACCAACCAAGAATGCCTCCTGCGTTTGATCAGTAAAGAAAAAATCCTAACAATACATAGATGGACCATATGCTTCATTACTAAGATATCATTCCCACTTGGTTCGAATACTTTGTGACGTCTGTAGCTGTTGGAAGAACAGCAAGAACAATCCAGAAAATAACAGAAACAAATTGAGTGCAAAAGTTCATACGGAGTTTGTGAGTAAAAGTCACATCATTTGCTATAATCTGTTTCTAATGTTCTGGTAGCATACGGATGCCCCGATCATAAAAACCGCACGGTTTAGATTCGAAGAACGAAAACACGACGATTTTTAAGACATCGAAAGAGTCAAGTTTTTTTCCATTTAAATGATTTTGCAATGTCCGGAACAAGTGATAATCAGATGGTGCTATATCAGGAGAATACGATGGATGAGTTAGGACATCCCATTTTGAGGCTGTTCAGTTTGCGCAGCGTTTGTCTCGAAACGTGTGGTCTGGCGTTGTCCTGATGAAGGACTACGCCCTGGCGATCTGACAAAATCGGAAGTTTCTGTTTGATTTCTCGATTCAGATTGGTTAGTTGAGGACAGTACTTGCCCGAATCAATCGTTTGTAAATTTAAAAGAAGGAAAACTCGTCCACGCATTTGGGATAATCCAGAAAAAGGACGAAACGTAGCTGCCCTTACATGGAGATATTCCACAAATTCCCCTGTTTTACTAAACAGACAAGATCTAAGTAAGACAGATAACGTTGATGAGAATCCAATTTGCCGAAGTGTCCATAGCAGTATGTGGTGATCAGTTTCTCTATAATACTGCCATACCGCCAGCTATTCGGAAAGGCTTATGGCTGCACAGTCACTAGAATAAAGCTTGATACCGGGTCAATACTATACTTCTATCAAACTATTTTTCGATCCCCACACCATTGAGCATCATGGTTTACTGTGGCTTGTGAATAGACAGGATCATAGACTCTTTTTTTTTTTTTTTTTTTTTTTTGACGGCACAATTAACAATGATAATTACCCTGAAAATGCTCGGAAATGAACAGCTTCTGGATTTGGTTCAGGGAAGACGGTGCATCCCCACACTATGGTTGTTAGTGATTCGGTAGACAAAAATGTCCCTCAGTGGATTGGTTATAGAGGACGAGTGGAGTGAATTCCACAATCTCTGGACTTAACCCCCATCGATAGTGTTGTATGAGGTTATGTACATTTCAAAGTGTACCCAGTCAAGATTAGAGACAAAGACCATTTGAGAGAACTCATCTCAACTGTGTGTCGTTCAATTACACCTGAAATAACGGCCAACATTCTCCGGAAGGCCGGAGATCATTTTCAATTATGCTTTGACTAAAACGGAAGTCATATTAAGCAAATTTTTCGAGAGATATTGTAAATGAATGTGTTATTAACTTGTATTGTACTCATATGATTTATGATCCCAATGGTTATCACAAACGTTATTTTCAGATATAATCGAACAAAAATCAGTTTGCTTTAGAGCGACTACTGAAAGTTAAATCTTGCGAAGTGGCAAAGATAGAGAATGACAATACAGAAAACTGAACCGTCTGGGACGACCACATCGCCCACAAACCTGTTCTGATCAAATAAACATTAACCTTAATTCAAAGAAAAAAAGCTACATCCCATATACTTGAATTGACCGATGCAAAGAGATCTTTTGAGAGCAATATCGACAGATAAGTAGTCCACAATGTCAGTCATGGTGTGGTATAATATAAATGTGTTTGAGATAAAGTTTGATAAATTAAACCCTATGAAGAAACAATTGTCTTGGGGTTGCATCATTGGCTACTACTAATGCTGATCATTTTATCACGTTTGCCCCACACAGCTTAATTTCTTTCATAACATTGCTTGCTTGGAATATTTTGCTTTCTACTCAATTTGGTGGGCATTGTAGACATTGTCTTGTATATTTGGATTCATTTTTTTTTTCAAAAATATGCAACAAATTTTGATGCTTGTCCACAGATAATTGAACAACTAACTAACTTCCTAATACATCCAAGAAGTTCACCATCAAAGTAACTACACTCTCTTCAAGAATTTATGGCAAAAGATAAAAATGTTTACAACTAACTTTATCGAATCGTAATTTTTGCCAGCCGATGTGTCACTTTAGTGTACCGTTACACGATGCTGTTGATGTTTTAAAATCCATTACCTTTTCAACAATATAATTATTTTATTAATGTCATTGTAGCTTTACAAAATATCCTACAAAGCACCGTACTAGCGTTGGTACATTTTACAAGATTTTTATGAAATGTAAACATCAAACTTTAACACGTTAATTACGATTTAATAGCCATCGTAAGATTTCATGCTGTCGTGCACATGGAACGTATCTTAACAACTAAAGTATTCTCGTGAAATATTATCCAACGTTCTCGTTTTGTAGGTTACAAAGGGGCCTCTATACTAATAATCCAGAAATGCGCATTATCTCGAGCAACATAACTTACTGTATTAACGATTATGAGACATGTTAGCCGTACATAATGTGATGGTAATATATTACATATAGTAAAATGGCAGGAGATGGCGTAATAATAAAATTTGTGCAGAGCCATGCTGTGGTTATTAAAGCAGATGTTAAGACTTATATTTGCGATAGCGCTAACTGAATTACCCCCAGTGTGGAGGAGAGGAGGATCTTGATCCACAATGAACATTTAAAACAATTTTAACGCTATCCTCCGTACTATGATCGATGACTAATGAATGCCCACCCGCAAGGCGGCCGTTAAATTATGTTGCGTGATCGGTGCGGCACGCAACGAAAAAATATTCAACTTATTACCATCGTATCGATAAAATTAATACTGGTAATAAATATTAAACTTATTCGATTACAATCTAAACTTTTTTTTTCAAATATACGTAAATGAAACGATCGAATACTAAGACTTTCTAATGTCGTGGGATATCAAAGTATATGGAAAATATGTTTAGTTAAATCGATTGTCAAAACTAACCATTAAGCAATTACGATAAATGGTATTGCCTATATACTGATATAAAAATTCTGACAGTTTTCTCTTTCGATGTTTATTGAAATCATCATTTCCATGAAATTATCGTTTACCAAGAGCCAATTATGTTCGCATATAGCCAGAAATAGTCACGATTGTAGTTTTAGTTTGTATATAAAGCACCACTTTCTTTGGTTGGGAAAACATTTTCATTCCAATATATCAAAACTACAAATATGTTATTTGTAATAGACCGATCCACCTTAATTTTTTAACGAGAGAAACGGACGATGAGGTACAACGTCCCAACATGCGTGTTTGCGTTGTCGTGATGAAGAGCGACATCTCGTCCATTCGCCAATTCTTGCCGTTTTTCGACTGTGGCAGCTTTCAATTTATCGAGTTTACTGCAATATTTTCCAGAATTAATGGTTTTACCTTGTGGAGGGTGGTCGTAGTACACTACATCTTTCCAGTCCCACTAAATGCACAAAAGAACTTTCTTTGGATGGAGTCCTGGCTTCGCAATAGTTGAAGGTCGATTTTCCTTAAACCAAGTGCATTTTCGATGCTCATTTTGATATAAAATCCAAGTCTCGCCTCCAGTAACAAGCCTCTTTAAAAAAGAATTCTTTTCATGTCATTGAAGAAGCATATCGCACTTAGGTACGCGGTTCATACACACATAAAAATCTCTGGGATAAATTCTTATCCTTTCAGTTGGTGTTGAAACATAGACAAGTAATTACCCGAAAAAGTTACAGTTCTAATCAAATTGAATGTATTTGTTTTCTTTTCCCGATTAAATTACATCTAAAACCCAAGTTAAAAAAAGTGATAGAATTGTTGTCTCATAAAGATAAGTTAAACATCGATTGAACACCATAAAGACAACAAGCTATCCAATACTGCATAATTCATAGATCAGGAGAATATATCCTAATGTAAAACATTTTATCTGCTTCGGAAAAACTCAACACCGAAGTTAATCCGAAACGAAAATGTTATTCTAAAAGAGTTAGATTTGATTAGATTGCACCTGTTTGCCTGTTCTAACACGAATAACGACTATCCTGTATACTTTGGTTAACGAAAATGGATGCTGCAATTTATTTACTCATCAAATATAAGAATCATAAGTGGGTAAAAATAAATAAGTAGTGACTTACTGTGAAAACAGGTAATAGATGATAAAAGTAAGTACCTAGTATAATTATTATAGGTAAACCAGACACATTCATATCACAAGCTATAGCTGGATAACATCTGTAATAAATACCTACAGATCAATATTTTTTACCAACATATATTCCTTTTTTTTTAGTATACTCTACATTTGTGACGGATTTTATAGATAGTGGTATAGTACCTGGCAGCAGGGCGTCGAACGCCTCGGTGCAAAAGTTCAAATGCATTCCTGAACTGCGATTCCCAAAAGCTAATTTGGGGCGCCTGATTTCGGATATCACAGTGCGGTTGTGCCGACCTAGCCTCTGGTGGCTGGTACTGACGTCAGTAGGACAGCGCGAAAAACGAACTCTAACTCTTCTCGAGGTAATAGTTACCACTTCAAAAGTAAAAAAATTCGAGATAAAACTAACACTTCTAGGAATAACTGTAACTCCTTTTGGGGTAACAGTTACTACATCGAAAGATTTCCTTTTCAATATAATACTAACACTTCTGAGGATAACCCTAACTCTTTTCTGGTTAACAGACACTACCTTGGAAGTTAAGTATTTCTAATTTTTGAGATAACTCTAACTCTAACAGTTACTATTACTATCTGGGTTAAGGCCCGGTTTTTCAATAGGCGGTTAATTGTTTCTGTTAACTGGCTGGTACTTAAGCTTAACTTCACGTTAAATTGCTAGCTTAGATTATACGTACTTTGACCTGCACTTGGTTTAAACTGCGAGATCGATAAACACTTTAGCCAGCAGTTTGGGCTTATCTGTCACGTAAGTGGTTACTGGACCCCAAAGGAGCACCCAGCTGCCGACCGACCATTAGGTATGCGGCTTCAGGGAAAGTTGCACACACTCCTCAGGACAAAGAGGCACGAAACCAGTTGCCCGCACGAGACCGACACCTCGCGGAGAGTCCCGGCGAACCGGTGGGCTCCTCTCCCTCGTGCTACCCGTATTAGACAAGTTTTCTTGTCAACGTTGGAGACGCTTTAGCGAACTCCTACCTCATATCTAACCCCACGGGGCCCAGGCCTCCTTGCGGATGACTACTATCGACCAAGCGTGGGAAACAGAATTTGGCCGTGAGGTACAACGAGCCCGCCCGTGAATTAAGCCTGAACTACGGGGACGGCCGGGCATGAAGGGATGAAACCGAAGGTATCCCCAACCAGACAACCAGCGGGCGGACTACTCCTCGGCGAACCGACTTTTATCCTCCTCTACTATAGGGGCTTACCTGTCAGTTAAAATTTGTTAACCAGCGATTGAAAAACCGGGCCTAAGTATTTTTCCTTTTCCAGATGAGACTAAAAGATATAAGCAACTACCGCAGGGACAATGTTGTTATCACTTCTGAATATAACACTAGCACTTTTTATTCTAACTCCATTAATTTTAACACCAGAAGCGGATGGACTCGAAGGAACACCGAAAAAGCGTTAAAATGAACTCCAGATTTGTATGTGTGTAAAGTTGATCTCCATCAATTGGTGTGGAACCCAAACTTAATACCGATTCACATATCCCATCTTGATTAAATGATTATGTACCGTTATCCCGTGACACTATATATTGCGGACTTTCAGCGAACTTATATTCTTGATGAGATCCGTATCAGTTATTTCCAGGCGGCCGCTGCGGTCTTCACCTCTTAAATCAAAATTGCCAGCTCTAATTTTTTTAAACCAATTGCGGACGATTCTAATAGTTGTACTAGCACTTCCATAAACGGTGCAAATCTTATCTGGAGTGTTTTACACTACTACCTTTTTTAAGCATAACATGCCGCAAATGCTTCTTTTGGTTATCCATATTGAACGGTGTACAAAGAGATTTTAAAAGGGACTTCGTCACCAACGAAACGTAATTTGAAAGAGCTACAAGACGACTGAAATCGATGCTATAAACGGATAATAGATCAACCCGCATGTTTACAAACGTAGCCAGCTCGATGACATACATAGCATGGCGGGGAAGGAACTTATGGGACACCAAATAGTTTAGAATATTGGTGGGGAAATTGGGTGAATTTCAGTTGTAATGTTCCTTTTCAACTCCCCTAAATTCCGGGGATTAACTGTTACGGTGGTGCAATTTTCTTCAAAGAAGTAGGGACCGATTATTCTTACAGCTGAAATGGTGCACCATACTGTAACTTTAGGAGAATGTAAAGTTCTCTAGGTCTTTCACGTGCTCAGAAACGACAGTTTTGTTTATTATCTAAACCGTTTAAATAAAAATGGGCCTCGTCGCTCATAAATAATCGGTGTTCAATACCACGTATATTATTTCTTAAAGCCAAGAAAGTTCGACAAAATTCGAGTCGTCTAACTTTATCATTCGCGCTTAATTCCTGAACAACTGCAATTTTATACGGACGAAATTTGGAGAGAGAGATATGGAGGGCCATAGCTTGTTTTCTGATTGATCTTTTAGGGCTCGCAATAATTGCTTGTCTAATTGTTTCTTAGTTATCCGCATTATGTACAGATCGTGGCCGATCGGTTGGTTTTATGTTCCGAATTGAACCTGTGTTTCTCCATTTTTTTACCCATAAATTAATAATAACACGTGAAGAACTTTCTCTTACTTTAAATTGTGTTCTAAACATTCTTTCCATAACATTTTTTTATATTAAATTCAATTAGAATTTAATATTAAAAATTGTTCCACACAAAAGACACGTTGAGGCACTGTCCACTGCATTGCTGACAACTGTCAACCTATGAAACAAATTTCCAAAGGCTACTCTTTTTATTGAAACAGAAAACGTTGCTGAAGTTGGCGAGGACACAAACTCTTACTTCATTGTCCTTTATAGCACTCTTTACTTACTATTTTTACGGCACTTATAAAACCGTAAGGTTATTCCATAAGATTTCTATATTTTGCAATATAGAATCAATGAAACTATTTTGAACAGCTTAAGTAAAAATGCTGGACATCCTAGATCAATCCTGCATCGTTATATTTGATAAGATGATGCAATTACAGCCACACTTCCAGTACAGTAAAAATGACGACCACGTTTACGAATTTGTAAGTTTTGGAGATGACCAACCAAAGAAAAAAGCGGACTATATACGGTTCGTACGAAAGTTGGTAGAGGAATATGGAACAATAGTCTGTAAATATGGTTATTGCAGAAGCTTTAAAACAGCATTCTAAATTACATTATCAAATATTGTAAAAAGAAAATGGTATTTTGGGGTTTCATGTTGATGGAGATGATATTTTTGGCTTGACCCATCTCGCTTACTAAAAAGGAATAAGGAACAACTGAATACATCGCTGTTTATAGCATGTTGCATTCTACGAACGGAACGACTCACACATACGTACATCTTGGTGCAATTTGCAAGAATGTCGATATCTATTTAGAGTCGCTAAATGAACCATTTTTTACTATTCTTTTGTGAGTTGTTTCTGGAGCATCTCTAACAAAAGCTCAACAGTAGTCGGTAAGTATGGAACCTGGTACCTTTCTCCATTGTTGATGTATCCTAATGGCAGCGTTAGCAGTGCCCATCACTTACTGCAGTTCCCAGGACAAAAGTGCAAATCTGGCTGCAGGAAATGGATCCTTAGAGGATATATTGCAACTCATTTTTTGATACGATGACAGCATAATTTCTATAAAAGTAACGTCATTTTAAGCTTTTTTATTACCCAATAAAATAGTAACTAGGAGACGAAAGCCGTTCCAAGATCTTTTTTCGGTATATGTTAGAGTGCTGTCAAACTGTTTGTCTTTTAGAATAAAGTCGAATCTTTGGCTCAACAGCAATACCTTCTTTAACTTTTGCCTCATTTACCCTTGGAAGTTTCTAAAGTAAGTATACTGAAAAACTGGCGCCATCAAGATAAACATTGGGCACTATATTCTGCTGTAATATATGAGTTTCAAGTCTGAGAAACTAGTTAGGCCATAAAAAACGACCTATGCGTTTCGCTGTTCCAATGGTCTGGAGAGAGCCTACAAACAACAACAAAATAATCCAATCAGAATTGAACGATCTCGTGGGAGATCTAGATCTTCCAAAACGTAAACCAGAGTTACCAGGATGAACACTGCAGCAGTGGAACCTATTAGAAGACGATGTTTCGGTATATGTTTTTTGTGAACGCCATAAAGGCCTAGTACCATTTTTTAACATGAAAAATAATTTGGTCTTCTGCAATACCATCAAAGGTGTACTACCAGCTTTAAATATAAATTACAAGCGAGAGAAATGGAGATTGTTTATAGATAGTTAAAAATAGAGTTTAAGGCAGGACTATTTTAGGTATATTTGTAATATTCAATCCTCTAATCCTATTGGTTATGCAGTTCGTATAAAAGAATCATGCGACTTCATACTGACGTAAAAGTACTGGTTGACTAAAGTATGAAGTAACTATGGTAAGAATCAATGGCATATCTGTGGCAACTTAAAGGTTCTTGCAGTTTTATTTGAGTTGCAACTAAGCTGTATCAAGTTTTGTTGTTTTTTTTGCGTGAATGGGACAGTCGAGCAAGCAACGTCATTACAAGAGACAAGACTAGTCTGTTCGAGAATCATTACAGCCGAGTCAAAAGAACGTACGACATATTATGTGCCATTGGTAGACTCCAAAAACAATGTTGTTCCACCACTGCACATGAAATTGAAAAGCTTTAGTGAGGCATTGAATAAAGATGAGGGTAAACGAACCAAAATTTAAAGAAGACTTTTTTGTTGAGACACAGATTCTGAAGACATATTCTGAAAGAGGAACATTTTGACAGCACTCTAACAGATATCAAAGAAATTGCTTGAAATTCCTTGTGATTCGGGTTTGCTTTCAGTTGCAATATGTCTCTGTGGATCCATTTCCTACGTTCACGTTTACGTGCAGAGCTATAAATGATGAGCACGGCAAACGCTTCTATCAGGATATATCAGTAATGAAACAATTTGTATTAATTGTTTGGACTTTGTAATTTTGCTATATCTATAGACTGAATAATATCTCACAAATTCAATTATCATCAATCAAAGGATATTACAAAATGAACTTGCACTATCAATTATTTTTATCATTGTAACTAATGTCGTATTAGAATCCGGGAGTATCTATACATAAATTTAATACAAGTTGGGTTTACATCTTGTATTTGTAATAACTTACAAACTAACTTTATCCAAGAACTGTAGGATAATAAATTATTTATTCTCGTATTTCTCACATATTTTATAAAAGTGAACAAAATTCGAAACCCTCATACACACAAGTAAACTGTAATGAAAATTGATTTATTATCTAATTCATTATTGCAATCTTTATATACGTACAATCCAAAGTTGTCACAATGCCAATGTAGGGAAACAGACGATCAAGATAAATCATCTGAAAGCATCATGGTGACCCATATTTCAAATACAAACACACTCAAACATGTATACAACAATAAAGATAAACATTCTTATGTTTATGGAGTTCTGTCTATGTATATACCTAATATATTTAGATACCTATTTATTTCCATAAATATCACGCATAGTTTCATATACCCACGCGGTTTTAAAACGGTACAAGAGACCAACAAAGTAAAATATACGCCGCTATAAATAACAACAAGCGACTTTGCGGTTCAAATCCGCATAGACGTCGTAAATCAACGCGACCGATGTTTTGATAGGTCAAAGTTGAAGTCTAATTCGCGCAGGTGTCGCTCTATTCGCATATAGATTCTCTCTCTTCGGCGCGAACGATAAATGGACCGAGAAAGGCCGGCCCACCGCCGCATATCAATTTATTAAAATTATTTCACACCTACGAACGATCGAGAAATAAACGCAACCATCTCTATCTACGTCGTTCTTTCTTTATCGCCATTATGCGTCGGTTCCTTCTTTGTTCTCCGCTCGATCTTCACCCATACCGTGTTTAACGACTTATTTTGTTTCGGTTAACGCTATATTGTTCTTCATTTGCAAATTTCTGTTCGCATTAATCATACGATAAGTGGCTCGGTACATATACGGGCAACGTGCCGAAATTAGCATTCATATTATTTCGTTTAATACGTATTTTACAACACAAATTGCATTTATACTTTTTGCTTTTCGGATTATTTCGAATTTCTTGTTCTGTTTTATATGTAGTACTTACAAGAAGAACAAGAGTAAAAACCATTTTACAGTTTATGTGCCGCAAGTTTGGCAACTCGTCTGTGGGAGCGAAATAATCTGTTTTCGCTCCCATGATAATGTACACACGTGTGTAGAGAATACAAAGAAATTAGTAGTACAAAAGTTAATTTCCACAACAGTCTTTTAAATAAATCAATCGTTAAATAAAATAAATATTCACTCACGGCATCTAATCGACTAACGAGGTTTTGAGGTGCTAAATACAAACTACAAGACAACTACAAGATTGATCAATTTGAAGATGCATTTCAGATTCCTCCAAGAAAGTTTAAAACAAGTGATCAATCTCCCTGAGAAATACATTTATCGGTCACTCAACAATTTCGGCCATGAAAGTAAAATATTTATTGCGGCGCGAGATTGATCAAATGGGATGAGACTGAAAAACGCCCAAAGATGTAGTTCGAGCATATAATAGTGCAAGTTTTAACATTTTTTAAGACCAAATTAAAAACATTTCTTGATTTGGAACCTATTGCACACGCGGTTAGGACAGAAGTGTTTTGTTGAACCTAGGTTAGATTAGATTAGGAATGGGGTGGCCATGAAAACCAGTTTCACCGCGGCCTTTGCAGGTCTATTGTGATCCCCTTTCAATTAGGCATTTCTGAGAGCCGCTCTTTTATGTAGCCGTTGGCTGTAGGGTTCTTTACGCCCATTGCTATAAACCTTGTCCTGCCTGTGCCTTGACCGGTCAACAGACCTACCATCACTTTGACAGTCTTCCTGTCTTTACCCAGTAGGTCTTTAGTAAAGTCATTGTCCTGGTGACTTTTCCACCATTCCTTGGACCAGTTACATGTCCATTCGTGGATGGCCTTTTTAATTTGCGATTTGGTGATGCCGAAGGAAGGGCTAGCTCCTATGAAAGTCCTTGACGGACATCGTCTGGCCAGCTCATCCGCCGCCTCATTTCTCTTCACGCCTGTGTGGCTGGAGGCCCAGGCCAAAGTTAATTTCTTTTGGGTGCGCACCTCATTTAGGGCACTTACGCAATCCCAAACCAACTTTGAGTCAGCACCGGCGGAACTGATCGCTTTAAGTGCTGCCTGACTGTACTAAATAGCGACACTCATACCTGGTTCGGTCCATCTATCTACTTCTCTGACATAATGGTGAATCACTGCAACCTAAGCCTAGTGTATCATCGAGTTTTTGCTGAAGCTCAGTGAAAAGGCCCAGCTAGGCTTCTTTCCATAAATGCCAGCCTCCCTCCCCTCCCCCCAGTTTTAGAGCCGTCTGTGTATCAGTTTGAGTCCGCTCTTACGCGCGAGCCATGGTTCCAGTTCTTCGTATCTGGTATTATAACTCAATATTTCCTATCTAGGCTTAAATTTCTGAACCATGGCATCGCTTGGCGTCCCCGTTAGGAGCGTCGCCTTGAGTTCATCAAATAGTTTTTGATATTCAGCACCGTGCGATTTACTTAACAATGCTTGGCTGTGCATGATTCTGTATGCTGCAGATCTAGCAGTTTCTTGTATAAAGATTTATAACGGTGGCAGGTTTAGAATTACTTCCATTGCGTCTTCGTTGAACCTAACTGTAGTGGCATCGTTGTAAAATATTTTGAAATTTTTACTGATTTTGCAAAATTCAATGCTACAACAATTTGATCATTTTATAACATCTCTTGAATTGTACGCTCCTAGTGAAATTCAATTTTCTTTTTGCATGCTGATAAAAATTTAACTAACAATAAGACGGAGCAACCTTTAATAACAATATCTTCATTTTTTGGAGAGTGATATTCGGGAAACTCATCGTCATTTTGTCGTCGTCTTTCGCTTACAATTTTTCCTTCGGTTGTTTTATTCAGATCGGATTTTCATCTGTTTTTGGTTGAGTTTCTTCATATATCTGTAAATTCATTGGCACTCGATTTTTTGTCGTTTCTCTACGCTCCGGTCATTTTGAAAATATATTTAAAAATTATATTTTCTGTTCTCTTCGAAATAACTTCGCATTTCTACTTTATCTTTATGTATGTTATCAACTGGATAGATAACAACTGTCAGTTGATGTTACAGAAGCTAGATTAATTTTTCCTTCGCTAGATGACGTAGTTTCAGTCGATGTATCCAACCTCCTGTTGTCAAAATAAATAATTTTTCTTTCTTCCCCTATTCTAGAAACTTCCTTGGGTCGTCTCGAGAATTTTGCTTGGTATTTGTATGCGTTTTGGCATTTTCAAATTGCGCTTATCCACGTCTCGCCTTCTGATTTCCGACGTAAACACTTTAAGATTCCACGAAGCAATTGGGAAATCAGTGGCGCTACAAGATACCCACGATCATCTTCGCTTGGTCAAGCCACCTTCGAGAGTCCACCCCTCACCAAGTGGAAGTGTTGACGCTCACCAGAGTTTATGTACCTTTTAACGCATCTTTCGTAATCTCAATTTAAGTTTATCGATACCGGTAGCGTAATATGGTGCTGAAATACTTCTCCCGGAATCTGCAATTAGCCTCTTCTTCGAGAACTCTATTGCTATTATGTGGAACTACATAAGGTTGTATCACTAACATAGACTTAATTTAGGTGGCTCTTCGGCTGCGGTGCGAGATGCCGTTTTATCCATCAAGTCGTGCTTAACAAACAGTTTAAATTCGTTTTAAGGCATGCTGGATGCTTTACATTGCTTCATTTTCCATGAAATTAAATTTTTTTACCAGCTCTCAATATTTACGGAGCTTGGTGGCAAGTATGTAAAAGAGGTGTCGTTTTCTTGATATCGTCACAATGTATCGAAATTAAAATGCGTAACTATGATAAATTGTCTTCCAGTGATACCTTTGTACAAAAAAAATAGGTAAATTAAAGCGATAAAAAGGTTGTGGTGAAACAATCATTGAAAGTTGGCATATCTATTGAATGTGCGTTCTGCAGTTATATCGTGCCCCAAAATCGCAGCACAGCGCCCAGTCACAGGTTACTAAACATATGGGCGATCTACCATAAACTTTGTGCAAAGATTAATGGATAAATTAAATTCGTTGTAATTAAAGATATGATTAACTTGAGCTCTGTCTATGGTTTGTTCCAAATTTTTGAACTAAATTTGTACCATTTCAATAGATACTTGCCATGGGTTGCCACAAATGTTACTTGCCAATCTGTAACCAGCAGCATATCGATGTCGTTTCCATAGGCTATTAACCTAGTTCATCTCTGAAAGGTTGCTTCTGAATTGGAGGACAAATCTTTCCGACTTATCCAAAAAACTCTACACCCACGACGCGACGGTACTTATTGTTCAGAGTAGACATTTCATTGTCAATTGATTGGTTTATCAGAAATCTTACCATAGGTTCCACAGTCTAATTTTTTCTATATGCTCTCATCGTTGTAGAACGTATCAGAAAATACAAAACTAAAATCAAAATCCAGAATTAGAAACATCTAACTTTCAACATCGTCAAAATCGTTCAAAATCGGATACGAACATTCCAAATTAGTCAGAAACAATTGGAGATTGGTAGCTCACGTGTAACTTAAACACAAAATGCATTATTTCAGCCAAAAGCATCGCACAACCAACACGTTTGAACCGTGAAATAGTATAGTATGATTGTCATTTTGACAATTAAAGCTTTGCTATTAAAACGCATCGATTTTGTCATTGATGGTGGAATCGTTCTCCAACGTCTACACCAAGGAATCTACTGTTTTCCAAGAAGTGATGGACCAATTTATTGTACTCCCTACAAGTTACTACTACATAGACGCCACCCTCAGCTCGTCAACTTTCTACTTTCTGAACGTTTATGGTTTTCTCCCTAAAGCCATCGAAGGCTTCACAAGGACATAGTAATTCGAAAAGTGTTTCTTTTTCCTCCTGGTAACTTAGTGCAACAAGTGAGATCAGATACAACTTTCAAGTTGCACAAGCGCTTTGCAAAAAAGCATTAGGTGTCTTCTGTTGAGGGAACCTATACAAATTATGCTTTACTAATACGCTTATCTGCTCCACAGTCTTGTTCTGGTTCTTCTACATTCGATTCCTACTTTTGGCATCACATTTTGACAGACGCTACGACATTATATTTCCGATATCATCGATGTATTCGGATAATTAAAGTATCAATTAAATTAAAAAATATATGATTCCAATAGGACTTAAGGACATCATATATCCTGTCAACTATCATCACTCTTGTGCATATTGCCCATGGAAGAAATTATAGAAAAAAAAACTATATGATTATGAAAGGACCACTTGATACTACATCGTAATAATTCCGCCAGTGAATTATTGCACTACATCGATGATAATTGTTATCGATGAAATCAATACTGTGGGAATTGTCTGTGTGTAGCACATGCGATATGTTAATTTAGAATAATGCAAGGCGTGGCTGGCTGATGTAGGTGGTTTTATTGCGGTCGTGAAAAGTACAGAAAACCGACGTTGGAAAAAACTTAAACAGATATGAACAAGATTGTTTGTGTAATAGTATTTTTGCTTTCTCATATATTTATGTAATGTACGATTTTTGTTAGCGGGTCGATCTATTGTTATGCACTGTTACAATGAGAAATCGAAATAGTTGCCGTAAAGAAATGTAGATAATACTTCTTGACGTATATAAATGCAAGCATACGTTCAGATAATGTAATTGTCATGTTAAAATATGTAAAGTGTTAATTAAATAGATTAAATTTACATATGTTTGAAGTGAAATACGAAACACTTTTTACTGTGTATAGTGCGAATGACGTGATATTAGCAATTTACTACAAATTGAGAAACGACTTTGCATAACAACTGGAATATATATTATGGTTGCATGCACTTACCTTACGTGCGGAAGGTTGTTGCTGTAAAAAAAGAAAGTTAACAAGATTTGAGCAAACGTCAAATACTATGTATACGATGACAAGTAGTTAGTCTGTCTCCGATTATTTTATGATGGTAACTATTATGCATACATAACACTTTAACTGGATGTATTCACCTGCAATATTCAAGTAAACTACTTAGATTGCTTCGCTTCTATGGGTATTCATTGGACATCATATGTGTATGAAGACACTTATCATTCTCTCGTCGTGCCTTGAGCTATCTTGAAGTCCTAGTATGAATAAATATTACCTAAAAGCATTGGAGATGAAGAAATTTTCAAGATAAGTGGCTAAGCAATTTACGGTTTTGCGGGAAGTCACCAATTTATGTTTCGCATTTTTATAATCTGGTAACTAAATACTTTAATACCAGTTTTACATATACAGGGTGGTGTAATCCAGGATGGTGTAATCCAGGATGGCACGGACTATTATAATTAAACGGTGAGGAATTTCGAAAACCCTCTTTGGAATGTAATTGAGGGCTACATGGGCTATGTTTTGAAAATATTTTTCTTTATGCAGGGTGATCAAAGCAGTCAGTGACAAACCAAACTTGTTTTTTGAAATGGGACACTCGATAGTAAAATATTACAATCGATTCTGCTAATTACTATAAATAATTTGATATGACATTAGTTAGAATTTCATCGGCTTTCTAAAAATACAATACATGTTACCCTTTTGACTGACGGTTTTTAAGCAAATTCACCTTAAATGCATTATTTTAAGATTTGTTACATTTAAAGATTTAAAGTCAGCATGCAATGACGCATGTAATTAATAATAAGCAAACCATAAATCTTGATGATATATTTTTTCTAAGAAATAAATGAGCTGCGGCATCAAGAAAGAAAGGTCGATTTATCGTCAATCACCAAGACTGGCTAAATAAGGAGTATGTCATTGATTTTGACAATACAGACGGATCTACACCAGAAATTTCCACGCCATCTGGAAGATAAAGAGTTAGACCATGCAAAGACTATGAAGAATCCTCCGAGTCTACAAAGAAAAGGAAACCTGCAAAAATAATTCGGCATTCTGGAGTAGATCAAATTACCTTCTCACACTTAAAAGCATTGAGATCAATTGGTGAAATTACACATGCAAAAATTATTGAGAATGTAAGGTATTTGTCCCCTGAATTACAAAATGGTCTATAGAATTGGCTTGACAATGAAGGCCAAGATGTATTAACTTTATCAAGAAGTGAAGCCTTAGCTTATTACCTCTTTTACTCGTTTCCAGAGTTTACCGTAAAGTGAAATATGATAACCCCGAAATAGGTATTTCGATTCTTTAAGTAGAGCGAAGATACGCCCGCCTACCGAGGTAATCAAACACACACCGTGATAATAATGACCGTACAGAATATTTAAGCGTAACGGGATGGTTAGAACAAATTCAGCGATCCAGTGCGTGGCCCTCTAAACTAGCTAGCCGGGAGGGTTGGTTCGGAGAAAACCTACAGATGGTACTTTTATAAGGGCGCCAGGACTTCCAATTTCCCACGCAAAGAGTTAATCTTTGAAGCTGTGCCTACACTACAAATGACGAGTATTCCGAAAACGCTAAATACTTACGGTATGATCTTACTCGCTGTATACAATACTTACGACCAATATGCTTTCTCGATCTCACTTATAAAGTTGGAAAATAAATACTTGACTACACCAAGAAGGAACTGTTTGAAATCAGAACGTCATTTTGATTTGACATAACAGGTATATTAAAATAAAAGATACACACGGTTAGGTACGACAATGCACTCGTTATAATAATCTTAAAAGCTAAGGATTCAAAAACGATGTTGCAACAATCGGGAATTTTGAGTTACTTACTATCTAAATACAATGTTTAATTATAATCCGGGGTGGTCCTACGGTGAGTTGCTTCTAGTGTTTCGAGTAAATGCTCCTTACTGGAGACGATATGTAATCCAATTACAAATCACTATCGGTAAAAGGCCCTGAATCACTTGCGCACTACGGCGAAAATTACCCGTAACGAGACGAAATGACTTCACACACGAAAAGTGACCTAAATACCGAACACTACCGGAATTAACACCGACGCGAATCTTAACCATATCTCCTTCGTAAGGTACCCCAAATCACACACTAATCTGGATGCACCGATTTCTCGCCCCAGCGTGATTGGAAGGGGAGATGTGCTGTCCGATAATTTGTTCGCCTTATGTCATCGTGATTCTTATTGGTGGTTGAAGTATCCGTAAACAACTGCAGGTGCATGAACAAAAAATTATGCGAACCAGCCGAAATAGCAATTCGCACGCTATTTTAATACAAGGAAAATACTGTGCATTCAAATTGAACAACAAGGTTTACATAGAACTAAAGTATATTGATAACAGTTTGACTACAATGTTTGCAAAGTTAATGAAAAGACACATACAATATTTCTTACAGAATTTCTTTATGAGGTTAAACAGTAAATACAGAACTGAATGTTTGATGTGAAGCGTTACTATATTCTTTGAAACTAATAAATAAAGATCTATCTATATACATTCAAGGTATACCTTTGTACAAAGAGGTTATTTAGTTCGTGCAGATGTTACCTAAACCTTGAAACTATTAATTATTTTATGTGTTCGAATGCATTGCGTAGCTATTAAATAAATGATTAAAATTACAGGGTCGTAAATAGAAATTGGACCGTAACAAGCTATGTATGTACATAGACTTAAACATACCCAGGGACAAATATCAGTTATTAAAGACGGTTGTAGATGAGAAAAGATGCAAAATACTTCCATCCTGAAAAAGGATTGCAGAAGCTAAAACGGAATGTTATCCTGATAGGATAACTGTAACAGATACAAAAGCAACTGTTACACTTCAATATCTTCTAAATGATACAGTAAGATGGATCCTAAAAATTGACTATGTTGATATATCAAATATTTTACAAATGATATTATACGTGAAATGAGGGTGCGATGGATCATCAGGACAGGCAGAGTATAAACAGGTTTTATGTGGTGAAGGTGAATTTATTTCAGATGCAAACCTTTATATTGCTTCTTTAGTTCCTCTAAAGTTAGTTCTGAAAACAGTAATATGGGAAAATCCGACACCCTATTCCAACAGATATTGTCGTCCAATATCAATTGAATTTACTAAAGAAACTCCAGCAAAAACAAGGGAAGTTATTTTAGGCATCGAAAATGAAGTTTAAGCGCTTCAACCTACCCAGGTGGTTATTTCTGAACAAACAACTGTTTCGGTAAAACACGAACTAATTTTAACGATGATTGACGATAAGGTAACGCAAGTGTTGACTGGTACACCTTCTTCTTCGGAATGCACAATATGTCTCGCAAAGCCATGTGAAATGAATAATTTGGAACTTGTTGGAAGCAAACTGGTTAGGCAAGAAACTTACAGATTCGGACTTTCAACATTACATTGCTGGATTAGATTTATAGAATGTATATTACATATTTCGTATAACTTACAATTTAAAAAGTGGTCCGCTCGAAGGAAAGAGGAAAAAAAGAGAAAGAAGGAAACGAAAGAAGAAATACAAAGAAAATTCAGAGACGACCTTGGGTTGATTGTCGACAAACTACGTCAAGGTAGCGGAAATTCGAAAGACGGAAACACCGCCAGAGAGCTATTTGTTAATTACACATGTACTGCTAATATAACTGGAGTAAATGAATATCTGATCAAAAGATTTTACATACTCTTACAAACTATGGCTAGCTAAAAACCTATTGACGCAAAAAATTCGGGGAATATGTAAGAACAACAGCGGGATATTATCTGGAAGCGTTCGGATGGTACTATATGTCAGCTTCTGTTCATAAGGTGTTAATCCATGGAGAAAACATCATGAAACATCTTGCCCTGCTACCATTGGAACAGCTTTCAGAGGATGCTCAGGAAGTACGAAACTAAGTTTATAAAAATTTTCGCTTACAGCATGCTAGAAAATGCTCCCGATCGTCAACAAATGAAGATGTGTTCCACACCCTCATGTATACTTCCGATCCATATATTTCTAGTAAATGTTGGTCTCAAGCACGAAAACTTATGGAATTAGATGATGAAGCTAAAGTTCTGTTACAAAATTTAAGTGTAGAATCGGAAGAAAGTGTAAATAGTGAATAGAGGACATTTTTTTGTGAATTTATTTTTTTTTACACTGCATAATAGAAAAGCCTAAAATGTTTTTTTTATATTAAGTACTGTATTGTATATTATTATTTGTAAGCATTTTCTCAAGTTATGTTCATATAGGTACAATTTGTAGTTTGGCGCAGATTCACACAGTTTATTGTCATTATGCTTATTGTTATATTTTTAGTTTAATATTTTATAAACTTTTTATAAATTATAAAACTGCTTATATTCATTAACTTACATTACAAATGTCACTTCGATATATGCATTACTTTTAAAGTTATTCAATTTTGAGATGATATATTCGCATTAGCCCCCACAGTGCAACGTTCCGCGTGCTTCAACCATTTTACGGTCGTCGTAATCGTCCTACCGAGAGGACTATTCGCGATGTGGTGGATAAATTTGAGGCTACTGGTTCAGTAATCAACAAAGCAACACCCGTACTACGATAAAACGCAGAGATCTACCGAAAATATCGCCGCTGTTCGTGAAAGTGTGCAGGAAAATCTGAGACAGTCGATTTTGAATCGCTCACAACTTGTAGAATTTTGCGTCGTGACTTGGGCCTACACCTGTACAAAATTCATGAATGGGTACGTTAACAAACAAAATTGTCGAATTTGGAATGATACCAATCCACATGAGATCCAAAAAAGTCACTGTTTGGTGTAGATTTTGGACTGGCAGCGTCATCGGTCCATATTTATTACAGAACGATGTTGGCTAGGCCATCACCGTCAACGGCAAGCGCTATAGGGCGATGATTACCAACTTATTTTGGCCTGCATTGGATGATATGGACATCAATGATATGTGGTTTCAATAGTACGGCGCTACCTGTTACACAGCTTATGCCACTTTAGACATTCTGCACGAACGATTTGAGGGGAGGGTCATCTCACGTGGAGGTGATGTGAATTGGCCACCGAGATCGTACGATTTGACCACGTTAGACTGTTTCTTGTGAAGTTTTCTTAACCTTTGGTTAGTCCCGCGACTTCTTGTAACATAATTACTCGCGTGGCGTCTGTGGGACTCCACTGAGCAGAACGTAAGTAATTGTGTTATATGTATACAGCATTGTTTAGATTAGTCAATGAAAGGAAGCAGTAACTTCTAATTGTGTTTATTTTATAACAAAATAATAAAAACTAATACAAAATGCACAATAAAAGTGAAAGTTAAATTCGTTATACAAGATAATTTAAAACCAATAATTTAGTCGCTTTTGCAAAGATCACAACCATAATTCGCATGTTCTAAACATATGTAGTTATAACACATCATGTGTATCTGGTCATACGATTTTTTTCCGTTCTCAAAAATTACATCTTTTGCTTACATTTTCAGAACTCTCAACCCTTGAACTAGTACTTGCTTCATCTTTTTGTGCTGCTTGATTTCTAACGCATTTACTTAGTGCCCTAAGCATACACTGCTGTAAAGCTAAAGTTTTCTCCATTTCCGTTTTTCTTATAAATAATGTAAGCGTTGATGGCTCCTACGTCCAAAATATTGTAAAAAATTACCATTGGCCAACGGTTTGTATTCCTGGCAACTGAATAGGTTGTGCATAGCTTAGCTACGACTTCCACACCAGATTTTGTTTTATTATAAAAAGTGATAATCTCTGGCCTTTTCTATTCGTGTGTTGCCGAGTCTATTGCCGAATCATGATGCATACTAGATAACAAAACAACGTTTTTTCCATTTTTCGGTATGTAGGAAACACATGTCAAGTTCTCTTGAAAGATGAACTGTGACGTAAATACTTCTCGATTATGAATTGACACAATACCAGGTGGCAGTTCGCGGTTGTTCTTTTTTATGGTTCCAACATATGTTAGTTTATAGGTATGTAGTAGGTCAACAACTAATTCGTAACTTGTGAACCAATTATCACCCGTAATGTTTCGCCCACTTCCTCTCAACAGTTCACATAGCCTCCTCAGTACAGGTATACCACTACTATCAACGCGGTATGGTCCATCAGGTTACTTCGCTAAATACACCTCTAAGTTAGCGGTATAAAATACTGTTGCATCAACAAGAGCAATGATTTGTATTCCATACCTAAATGGTTTACTGCCTCCTAAACGCAGGCAACATTTCGTCGATTGTGGTATATTCTGCCATAAAATAATTATTTTGACAATGTGCAACAAACATCTCAAAAATCTCTGTAATTGGTGCAAGCTTATCCATTTCTCATTACTTGTCTTCTTGTTATTAAAGCGTAGATATTGCAGAAGAAAATGGAATCTTTTACGTGACATAGTCAAACGATATTGTTCAATTTCAGATCCATTAATACCCCAAAGGTCATTTTAGTATTCAGTCTGCTATTTTGATGATATCCAGCCATGTATAAGAGTCCAATAAGCGCTTTCAACTGTAAAAATGGTATTTATTTGTATTGTAGACAATCGTATTCAGCAAGTTATTGTCAAAAAACGCACTCCAACAATATAAAGCAGATTTGGCATGTTTTGCTGTTCCCTTTACACCGTTTTGATGTTCATTATTGTTGTCTCCACTTGACACCTCCTGTTCCGTATCACTCACCTCCAACTGTTCCTCTACACAATCTACTTCATCACCACTACTGTCGTTTATTTCTGATAGTTCATCATCTGATTACGTTGCTAATTCTCGCACAAATTCTGCATCCGTTTCATTACCTGGATCAAATAGCTATTTTCGATGCATCTACAAACGTTTATATCTATTGAAATATACATTTTAATCACTAAAGCCATGAAAAGTTAAAAAAAAATATGTATGCCAGCCAGCGAAGCCGCAGCGGACATTTGCCCGATGATATCTTCCATAAATAATGGCATTGACGGACGTTTCAACAAATAACAAATTTCGATGATATCCAACAGGCACTTTGTTTTATTTAAATTTAAAAATAGGAAGCGCTTAACGAAAGACTCTGTACATGCTTCTAGCCATCCATTTCCATGTTTCTAATTTTCAAGCACATCCCCTCCTTATAAACGCTTTTCAATTAATATTTTGACTTTGATGAAGTTTACGCAAACTCTTTTTATGATGATGATTCCTATCAGGTTACAGGCAAATATGTATAAACTGGAATGTTATTTTGTCCCTAAGAGAAGTTTTTAATGCCATGATCAAAGTTATACAAGAATTGGATGCTATGGCAACGATATGCAAGTCAATAGAAGGATAAGATCGGATTTGAAATGTGAGTTGGAGATAGTGGAAGTCTAGTTATATGGTGGCTGAGGCCTGTTTGAGGAGATGAGCTCTTATATAGCTTTTAATGGAATCCCAAAAATGGCTCTGGTCCAATATATCTAAAGGCCGCGCCTTTGACAGTTTCGTTTCCCTCACGTCTCCGGTGATCTGGTACTCACCAACTGTGATGTTGCCGGCGTAATGAATATTGAATATTTGAAAGTTTAAAATTGTAAGAGAGATTAGCCAGTCCAGTTGCGATGTAAATCTTAACCTTTAGATTTTTTTCTGGCAGTTTTAATTCAAGATGGTGCAAACAGGCATTAATAATTTACAGCTACACTTCCTAAAATATCAAAAAATTATTTACCAGCCACGATAATGTCACATGGTTACAATAGCCTGATTTAGTGATAGATAATACAGAAACTATACAATACTCACTCGTACACGTTGAATCAAATAGGTATTCATACAGTTGTCGACGTTTTTATAAAAGGTTGTGAAGTTACTCATATTGGGAATGAAGTAATTCCAAAGCATGAACTTAAGCCTTAAACGCAGGCAACTATTACCTATCGACTGTTAGTTGTCCGATTAAGAATATGCTGTTCACAGAGAAATTACACGTTTCCCATAAGCGACTAAATGCAGCACACGAAATGCACTTCATTAATTTTCATTAGCATCATCAACGGATAATCATGCGCAAACAAAAGCTTCCTGAATCATACAGTAATGTTATCTGTCAGATTATATAATCGCTGTTCTTTATTTCCTACTCACGTTTCCTCGATAGCAAGCCATAAATCGTGTTCGCATACTTAATATTTAAACAACTGATTTTTCACGATCGCGGCAATCGAATAGATTAAAAATAAACGGACAGGTAATGCCGTTGTTATTCTGGTTGCCGTCTGAACGAATTGAGTGAAATAGGCTGTTGTTGAAATTAATAAAAAAAGGTTGCTGTGTTTGAATAATTATTGTAATCTTTGCTGGTGTAAATTAGGAAATGTACCTACAAGAACACATAAACTATGATGACATCGTTATTGAAATAATTAGTTAAATATCTTTAGTTTTATCATTCTCATGAATTTTTCAAAATCAACTAAGTACCTGCATTATTAAACACAGAAAAGTTCTGAACAAGCGATTGCAATATTCCCATTACAACTCCCACGACCTCAACTTTAAAGCAAAGAACTGTTACTTTTGTAGTTTTCACGGCGATTTAATAATACCTACTTAACGTTCTCTAAAAATGAACTGGCGATATATTATAGTTATAAATCACCTACATTGTAATTTACTTTATATTTTTCTAGATCACCTATATAAGATAGGATTAATTAGTATCTCCAGAGCTATTTATAAGTGTTGATATTTAGTTTGCGCGGTAATTTCCAGCTAATGCGCTTAGGTTTCTAGACATGAACATTTTTTTCGTTAAGCTGTTCAACGTAAGTACATGTACTTGCATATTACAATTTTCTTATATTTCATGTATCTACTTGTTCTATTGAATATAAACACCTGACGTATAATTTATTCCGCAACCTTCGGCAAGGACGTCAGCTTGATATTGTCGCAATAGCCACCGAGTAGAATCAATTGTAACATAAAGATAATTGATTTCTTTTATCGATTAGATTTATGATTATTAATACATTTACATAGTTACAAATGCACGCTCTATTGGGCTGACTAAGCAAAAATTCTCTAAGCATTGTAGGTACAAATGAGAAAAATGTATTAAGTAGATGTAGGTTATACTCGAATTTGAATTATAATTAAAAAAAAAATTACGCAATTGACATGTTTTCCAAAACCATACCTTGAAACCTGAATTGCGGGTCACATCCCTTACAGTACAGTTTTATTAATTTTCTTATCATTTAGTTAACCTAATCCGTTATATTTAGTTTTCAACATTGAAATAGAATAATTGATCTAATTGGTTGATTGGTTTAGAACTTTGCTATTCTGAGCAGGACAGTCACCATACATACTGTAGGTGTACTCTTTAGAATTAAATTAGTTGTCGAAAATGTCATCCAGATGTGATTGATTTCAACCTATTATATTAAAAGCCCAACAACTCAATCTCTTCTACAACACTGCGAGTAAGCTTTTGTTGTTCAGCTTCCACTATAGCTGTTCCGATGACGAAGATATCAAGATCATCTCGGGCTTGTTTTTTTCTTTCCATCTCTCAATTATTTTGCGAGCATACAACTATTTTCAAGTCAATGTTGCCGATCGTTGGAATCCACATTGTTTTCATAATTGAATTGGTCTTGATAAGATTTATACACAGGTCTGCACCTGTGGAGCAACTGTCTATTTTCTGCACTCTGTATAGTTGAGATGGTTGTCCCACTTGCATGTTTTGTAGTTGGCCCACCTTATATAATAATTTTTTTTTATTTATTTTTTTTGTGTGCGGTGGGTAATAGTAATAATTATATGTCTTTATTTTCGTAACCCAGCAAAAAAATACCTGTGTCAATATATAATAAAGAGAAAAAAAATCAAACAGGAATTACGAAAATCACAAGGAGTGGTTCAGATGGGGTTTGTTAACAAACAAAACCTCCTGATCTTACATCAAATCCTTGAAGTAGCCCTTATTAATTACTGGCAAAATACTAATAGGTCGAAAGTTACAAAAATTAGATACATTTTTATTTTTCGGCAGGGGAACTACAATAGCAAATTTACAAATACTAGGAAAAGTACAGTCATGTAAGCAGCAATTAATTACATGCTTATGCTTGTCTCTGACATGGTGCCTGGGATGCCACGTGATGGTCACTGATAATAGGAAAGTTTACTTCAACTTTTACATTATCACTTTTTAGTAATTCTACAATGTTCTAGTGCTTTCCAGACTCGAAAATGTTAATATCCCATACTTTTAAATAAATTAGGTTTAATTATACATAAAGTACTTCCGGGATCAATTCTAGGTACTGATGTTTGAAAAGTATAACATTTTGGTTGCTTAGGACAGTCTTTCACCTTATGTTCATAGTAGCAGTAACAGTTTGTCTTTTCTTCACGAAATTGTTAAGTTCCAAATGAAACACGCGACAATTGAACAAGGGATTTTAAACTTGGCAGAAAGACCAGCGAACAAGGTATTGGACGACCGAAAACTATTCTTTTAAAAAGAAACCATTGATCTGATCCATGATAGTGTCCTGAAAGATATACGAATCACTGTGAAATTCATAGCTCAGACTTATGGCTTTTCAATAGGTAACATAGAAACCATTTTACATAAAGAATTAGGTCTCAAAATGGTGACTACACGATTTGTACTGGAAATGTTAATACCAGAGCAAAAGTATATTCGACAGATCACTTCAGAGACTAATTTGTCTCACTTTCTAGCAAGATTCGTTACTGTGGATGAAACCTGGGCTCACCATTATTATCCAGAATCAAAAAGGCAGAACATAAAATAGAAGCACAAGGATTCACCACGCCTTCAGAAGTTTCGTGCAACTGTAACTGCGAGGAGGATCAAGGCCACAATTTTTTGGGATGCCGATGGAATTATCCTCCTAAACTGTTATCGCGAGGTCACACTATAACTGAGCAATATTATGCCGACTTCTTTTCAAAACTGCTTGATTCCACCAATGAAACAAAGAGGTGTGTTATTTTATCATCCTCCTGCCCACAGGAGCTGTGTTTCAATGGTCGCAATTCATACTCTTCAGAGTTGGCGCCTAGTGACTTCCATGTCTTCCCAAAACTCAAAGAACACCTTTGTGGAATTCACTTTCGGGGCAATGGGATGACATAGGTGGTTTACAACCCAGGACGAAACATTTTTCTATGACTATGTTGAAAAATAAGCATAATACACCTTTTCAAGTGGTTTGATTCTATGTGATGGACAATAATGTCTGAACTGCCTTTGTATAAAGCCGCTCCATGAACAGCATATACATAAAACCGAACAAAAAACTATCGAGATAATAGAACAGAAATAGAATAGAGGAAATAAGGTAAATCAAAATATACTTCCTTGCTCCCTTCCTCCCCTGCCTTTTAAAGGATAAACTTCCTTGATATACAGGGTCCGGCAACGAAGCGGGGACGGAAGATTACACGCTTATTTGAAAGTTTGTCCAATATTTAGTCGTCGGATATTCTTCCGCACCATCAAGTGCACGTTTTAAAAATATTTTGTTTTATACAGGCTGTTCCAGATGGCAATGCCAGACTAAAGTTGAATATTTTTAAATGGAACATCCTGTATATTAATAGAGAAAATGATCCGCGCTTGAAAGTTGGTTACAACGATATAATGTTGTATCGGTTGATAGTTTCTGCGCAAACAATGATTTTACTTGATAAATTGATACATTTCAGTAGGCTATTCTGCATAGGGAAAAACAAAAAATTCGAAACCAACAGAGTAGAATATTTTTACTAGTATGGATTGTCGTTACTATGTGAAATAAATTCTGCAACTGCTCGCTTTATACAGGGTGTTCACAATTTTGCGAAATCGAAGAAATCTCGAAACTTTTAAATGGAACATCCTGTATATTTTCGGCTCATTGGGAAGCCCTTTTAATACGCTTTCTGTAGATACATCATTTGATGGACCTAGGATAGATAATTTTCTAATTATTTCTTCTTAATGTTGAATTAATGAGAAATGCTTGTATTTTTAGTAGCTAAATTGCACTTCAAACCTACTGTAAGATTTGATATTCAACAAATAATCCATAAATGGGCTATAACAAGAAGAAACTCTATTTAGTATGAGAAATAATTGATTTTCACTCAGCGGTGAAAACAAACATTAAATTAATATAAAGTAATATAGCATTTTCAATAGATTCACTGCTGATCAAGTTATCTGGTGTTTTAAGCTTGTATACTTAATAACCAAGTTGTAAAAAATTTCGTTTTGTGTTATATAGTATTTCGTTCAATCTTTAAAAGCAGTTGTTATATTGACTAATTTTAGTAGGTACCTACTCAAGAAATGGTAAACATGATATTTATTCTTGAGGAGTGGACAAGAAATTGTCTCCTAGCAAGTAGAGTATATGCAGAGGGATTTCCAAACCTTGAAAGAAGACCGGAAGCATTTGAAGGATTATTAGAGAAATTTATAGAAACTGATGGTGTAACCTACAAGAAGGGAGAAACAAATAAACCGGTAATCAATAAACAAAGCGCACTGGCCGTATTATTAATAATACAGGAAAATTCACATACAGAACATTTAGAGCGAGTAAGTCTAGCTAGAAAAGAGATAGATCTAGAGTGGGGCGGTTGTAAAACATACGGAATTAACGCATTGGCGAGCGTGCTATTCCCTATATGTTTTACAACCGCTCCACTCTAGATCTATCTCTTTTCTAGCTGGCCTTAGTCGCTCTAAATGTTCTGTATGTGGAGAGATGTAAGTATAGATGGTATTTCAAAGGTAACAGTTATTGAAAGTAGGAGCTTGCGTTTGTTGAGTATCTACTAAAATTAGTCATTATAACAATTTCTTTTAAAGATTGAACGAAATACTGTATAACACAAAATGAAATTTTGTACAACTTGGTTATTAGTATACGCTTAAAACTGACACCTTTACTTTATATTAAATTAATGTTACCTTTCACCGCTGAGTGAAAATCAATTGTTTCTCATACTAAATGGAGTTTCTTCTTGTTATAGACCATTTATGGATTATTTGTCGAATATCCGATGTTACAGTAGGTTTGAAATGCAAATTAGCTTCTAAAAATACAAGCATTTCTCATTAATTCAACTTTAAAAAGAAATAATTAGAAAATGATCGATCCTAGGTGCATCAAATGCGGTACCAATAGAAAGCGTAGTAAAAGGGCTTTCCAATGAGCAAAAAATATACAGGGTGTTCCATTTAAAAATTTCGAGATTTCTTCGATTTTGCAAAATTGTGAACACCCTGTATAAAGCGAGCAGTTGCAGAATTTATTTCGCATAGTAACGACAGTCCATACTAGTAAAAAATATTCTACTCTGTTGGTTTCGAATCTTTTGTTTTTCCCTATGCAGAATAGCCTACTGAAATGTATAAATTTACCAAGTAAAATCATTGTTTACACAGAAACTATCAACTTTAGACCTGTATAACATTATATCGTTGTAACCAGCTTTCAAGCATGGATCATTTTCTCTATTAATATACAGGGTGTTCCATTTAAAAAAATGCAACTTTGGTCTGGCATTTCCATCTGGAACACCCTGTATAAAACAAAATATTTTTAAAACGTGCACTTGATGGTGCGGAAGAATATCCGACGACTAAATATTTGACAAACTTTCAAATAAGTGTGTAATCTTCCGTCCTCGCTTCGTTGCCGGCCCCTGTATATCGATGCTGGCAATATTGATTGTTCTTATATCGATATATTTTCAGGATGTAAAGCCATCGAAAGTGATAACATCATTTTCAGCAAATCTGCACATGGGTGCAGAACATTCCGTCACAGTACTTTACTGTTAGAGCATTAAACGCACGTTTCTACTCCAGTAATTGCGTTAGTTTTATTAATAATAATACAATATCGAAAATGAAAAGTCATTCTTTATGGCAATCCGGTTGGAATTACCGGCTACGGAGATAATACATATGTGTGCACTACGCATAGCTATTGTATAATATGAATTAAAACGCTCACGCTTTGTTTACACAAATTATGTCCGCGTTCAAGAACGATCGATCAAACTATCATTAGAGCTAATTGATTGGTCTGTACAAACATCTGGTGTTTTGTTATCTTATATCCTGATTTGATTTTTTTGTTTCAGAGTTACGACTAGAGTTCAAGAATCAGTGCAGATTTCGTGAAATAGATTGAATTAGTACGGTAATCCATAAGTACAGTTACCTACGCACCTCTTGTTGTAATTATTCATTTGGCTAAACTGTTACAATGTATGCAATCATGTAATAATTATTCTAGTGTAAAATATTTGATCAATTTGTAAGATCAGACCGTGCGAAATTAACCGCACATTACAACCAACCAGATTCGAATACATTTGCGCTCCTAACATACCTGAAATTCTTTTTTATGGTACAGATTATTTCACCTATTGTGAAAAAATTCCTCAGTGATATTGGTGCTAAATATTCCTTGAGTAATTTTGGTGAAGAGGAATGTAAATCGACAAATTTTGTATGTGTTTCTTAACGCTTGTATAATGAAGGAATTTTGTCTCCTAAAGCTCATGCAGTTCAATGGCATTTAATTACGTTGTGCTAGTTTTGGTTTTCAAGTTTGTACCTTCAATCTCTTGTCTTATAAAATTTAATTACTACCTTATTCTCGTGACCCTTTCACAATTGCGTTTTATAAGGTATAATATATTATACTGTCGATAATACCCAGTTCTAGATCAGATGGTAGCGATTCCATAACTATTTTAATGATTATTTATCCTATAGCTCCTTAAGTTAACCGGGACGAACCCTATACTCACCACTAGTACAAAGACAGCTTTAGTCTACATGCATAGGACAATGGTTTCTTCAAAGCAATTTCTAATTTTATAAGATAGAAAGACCTCAACTAAATTTTATAAATATGTTTGTATGAATGAACTGTAATTAAACATTGTCCATTTTTTACTGTAAGTTTTACTTATGTTTAGTTAGCTCAATCGACACTGAAGAAAGTTATATACACGATAATATCATCTTTTCTATTGACCGCATTTCACAGAACGAAGATTATAATTATTATTCATCTTGAAAAAGCGCAATATTGCTGTAGTGAAAAACATAATTTCGAGTTACGTAATCAAGATACTGTAACACGTTATAAATCTACGTAGACTGTTTCAAAAAAGCAGATGAATAAAGAACCTACTCTTGGATTAATTAGATAGAGATACGAAAAGGATCTAATGGTATGATATTGCATTAAATTAATTAATCTAAACAGCAACATACCAACTACATACCTTGAATACCTCGCCAGAAGAAACACCTTTAAAAATTTCTGGATTTGTTTTTATCATCGTTGTTACTACATACGCGTTTGATTAACTGTAATATGGTATCACAGATAACATACATTCTATAACTTTTTGTGTATATTGTGTAAAGCCACTCTATCAAACTCATAACATTTTAATCGTTCTTTTATAAGAAGTTTGTGAACTCTGTTACTTACGATGACTACAGTTATAGAGCTGTGTAATGTTTAGTATACATAAAAGATCCTATGGTTTCGTTACTGCGTCACCTAATTATAAGTGATGAAGCGCTAGTAATTGTATCTCCATAAACACTTCTATACTAATTTATAAAGTAATCTGTTCTTGCCTTGTTACAGGATTGTTGGTAATAGTTTTAGATATTTCTCTCGAAATGTCTTATCAGCATGATCAAGTATATCTTTTATTTATTAATATTTTATTCGTATAAAAAATCATACTTCATCGAAGATAGCAGCTGCAAAATGTTGAATTTTAATCCATCAAACCACTGAACCTAGTATATTACTACATGCGCATTATCTGTCTTAAACAGGACGATAGCCGCAGTGGTTAGACGGCTGATTATCGTTGCTGCAGGACGATAGGAGCCGAATATCGATTCTCTGGAGGGACGGTGACATTTTTTCAGAGGGTTGAAATACGGATCGACTTACCATTTGCTGTTGAGAGCAAAGTGATTAACAGCGCAGCATTATAAAATGCGACATGATGCTGTTACAAAGCCATTTGAACACAATTTACACACGCAAAAACTACACCGCGAGAGTAGACAAGTAATGCAGCTTACCGAGACACTGTAACGAAGCACCCACCACACATAAAAAAGATAAATTAAAATCCTGTAAAATAAAGCAACGGCAAGACCAACCCACCGATTTATCTTTGTAACAGTCTCTAGATACTTACTGTCAATACCTCAATGGGAGTCTAAATTTCAAATCTAAAGCTTACGCTCGCTTGAGGTTACCTAGGAAGAAGTACTTATGGGTACTACTTACTTTCAAGAGTGTAAAAGGAGCCTGTGAGATCAAGATACCTTAGCAGCGCACACGGTTTCAGCATCATGAAGCAATAAAGTATTTTTTCCTTAAAATATCATGACTATTACACCACTGATAACTCGCAAAAGAGAGTAACTTTATTATTCTAATTTTGACCGTTGAGAGAAACACCGTGTCCAACAGTATAACCAACTTAAGGATAAAACAACAAAAATACAGGTACATAAAAAGTATGTAGTTTCTTGTCTCTAGAGAAGATAGAAAGGTTTCCTGGGGGTCACCGCCAAAATTTTCGTTGAACAGTTTCTGAGTTCTGCGTACGAAGTAATAGAATTCCAAACTAAACAAGCATACTCCAGTCTGGATCCGACAAGACTGTTAAATAAAGTAAACGTGTTGTGATGTTCGCAAAACAAATCCCAAGACTTTATTAACTTTCGAGACAATTGTCCCAACCTTTGTGCTAAACGACTACACAGGATCAAAAATAACACTTAAGCCAGTTACTGTCGATGGACGGTGTAAAATTTCATTATTGATATAATAATCGTTCGACATTTTGATATATTAATACTTAATTTATTAGCAATACTCCACTAGTGCAAAAGCTTTATGTTCTCTTGTAATGCTAAAGCGTCATCTAGTTATGTAATGGAGCCTATGTTGGATCCTTGAGGGATACCAGATGGAGCAGATCTACGAATAGAATCAAATCGCTTATACGAAACAAGGAACGTTCTATTCTCACGATACGACTTACTATTATTATTCTTCATAGAGCTTTTAATACCTTCTTCACAAATCTGCCCTATAACTAGCTAAGCTAATAACTTTTCATTTTTGTTACCTATGTACCGCTTAAAATAATCTAGTAAGTAAAACAAAGTGTTTTTGTTTTACTCACTACTATTTATGGTGCATTTTTGGAATCGTATCACTCTTTTAGAACATCCCTCTCTGCTCTGGATTCTAACCGGGCTGATAATTTCAGTTTCTATGAAAGCGGTTAGAATCCTTCACATGATTGCCAAAACGGTCCGGTAGCCCTCTCAAAAGTCCATGAGTGGCTCCAGCACGATCAATTAATGATTTAACGATACTATAGTTCACAATTGAAATTCGGCATAAACAAAATACACTCACACTCTGTGTGATACTAATGTGTCCAAGAAAGCAATGAGCTACTTTCTAGGTCAGTGCTATTGCGATTTGATTGTGGCCTACACAGTTTAAACATAACTTTTCAACATGACATGCTATAAATACTCTGTTAGCTTATTACCACTTAAATAATACACAACTTTTTAAGTACATACCTCTGAAAACCTATACATATCTATGTATATATTTACATGCATGTTACACATATTATTTCATTTAATGGACTATATTTTGTTACCACACTTTTCTTGTCCTTTAATTTTATGAATTCAGCCACATTCAACAGGTTACCTGGTATAACCGGATTGTATGCAACCGCCTCACGATTCCTAAATATGCCATCAAAACATATCTGAAGATAAATTCATGCATATCAGACAAAACGTCTTTCGTTTATATTGCCTATCTTTTATGGTCTAGTGCACTTTATCATGAATAAATTGTAATGTTACAGGACAAATATGTAGCTATAAAATATCATAAAAGTAGTGAATAGAATACTCCGTACATTGTATCAAACGTTACTGAGTTTTTCATTATATGTAACTGTTAACATAAAATAAATAAATATATACTAGTACTCTCGCTTAGTAGTACTGATACATTATTGATCCCTTGGAACATATGAGAAGTATTAAGGACAAAAGAACCACAATAGCACAGAGTACTAGAAAAGCACCGCTGACCACTTTCACGTCAAATATGTTATATACTTAGTTTCTGCATAAGGTTGGTTTCATTATTTCCAAAACAAGACATTGCCGACATTTATGATGAATTACGCTAATGATGTTCTATTCGATATATGTTTCTGTTGTTGTTTTGGTAAGTGCACAAAACAATCCACTCTCCTCCAATATCTTCACTTATTCAGTATTGCTTTGATTATTTATGACAGATGTGAGAAACGTAATTAAAGAGAAAATGTTATTACAAGTAGGTGTAATAAGTTGAATGTCGTAATGGATATTTCGTACTCTATATCTGTACATTGTAACCACTGGGGTTGACTTGAATTTTGTGTAAGTTGAAGCTGATGACAAATTTGTATATTTAAACAGTTGTTTGATCTACTGCGGGTTACGGAGATTAGGACGTGAATGTACAGTCCCAGACAAAATATCAAATGAAAACACTGAAGATAAAATTTAACTATATTTTTACAAAATTGAAAAATAATTCCAGATGATATTCTACAATAAATGCTCTTGAAATGTTAACAATTCAAAATTAGTAATCCTTGAAGAGGAAGAGTACAACGAACAATTTAAGCTTCTTATTGCCGAAACGGTGGTCTTACAACTCGGTTCTCCTCCGGTGTAACATTCCAATAGATGGTACCACATTATATACTTGCAAAGTGGTCTAAGCCCTGGAACCTGTCAACACGGAAGCAGAAGCAGTAATTTGCTTACAAAAGCAAAATCGCGTGACCACATCCGAAACAAAACTTATGGATTTGTTACGAAGATCAAAATCAAATTATAATAAATGCAAAGGCAACATAGTCATCACTAAAATTTTTAAAATACTTGTATTTTCAAGTAAAGTTAACATAAAGGACCTGTTTTTAAGAAAACTATACTGGTACTGTTAACCAAAAGCTTCTTAAATATTACTGAAACAAAAGAACAATGATAAAGAAGTATGTCATGAAATTCAGCTAATGTAGTAAGATGGCGTAAATAATGTTTATTATTATCATTAAAACAGGTCGATAGCCGCAGTAGTTAGGAGGCTGACTATCGCTGTGGTGGCGGTGACATTTTTTCAGCCAGTTGAAATCCGGATCGACTCACCATTCGCACAAAGCCATTTGAACACAATTTACACACACAAAACTACACCGCGAGAGTTACAGTGATAGCCAGACAAGCAATACACCTTATGGAGCCAGTGCAACTAAGCACCGACAACCCATAAAACGAATCGATTTAGGAATCAATTACAAAATTACAATCAAACCGTACAAGAAAACATTTCAAAATTAGAAATCTAGTGTGGGATGTCGTCACCGTGATTTTAGATAGCCCTGGGTGCTACAGGTTTGAAATAAACAGAATTGAGTTCGACAAGAAGAAAACAGTCAACGAAAATTTCAATTTAAATAAAAAATACATAAAAGTGATTTAGAACCGATTTCGAAACTATAGATTTGAAAATAAAGTTGATGGCAGAGTCTAGGCAAAAAAGAAGGAGGACGAACAATACTCAAAATCTTGTAACACGTGCATATGCACACACATTAATTTTAAGGTAAGAAAGAGGGTGGGATATCTATTTTGTACAATATATATAATTATATTTGTTTAAAGATACTTTATTTTTCATATCTGCCGTGTTTGGCAGTTCAATATATTAAGTATATAAAGAAACGAATAAAAAAACTAACCTGCATACTATATTAAATTTTAGGTCATAAGTCTAAATTTTTAGTCAACGCCAAAGCCGTGCGAAAAATTTCCCCTAAAACACACAAACCAGCACCAGAGCAAATAATTTAAATTTTTAAAGGCAGTTCACTGAAGCGAATTTGATGCATACTAAACCACATGCTAATTTACAAAACATGTGACTATTGGAAAAGAGGAAATTAAAACTCGAAAAACTGAAAAGTTTAGTTAGCAATTCAAGCTATTGACACAATGAAATTAGTGTAAATAAACCTGTACCAACGTTTATTGGACATAATTCGCTCACAAAGACGCATTTGTCGCTGAAGACTCAAGAGAGAAGAGAGCGATTGGACCACACAAGCATTAACTTAGTTCATAATCCAAAAACATATTTTACTCTAAGGCCCGGTTTAATCACCTTCCAGTAAAGTATCGAGTACCTCTAATTGTTAGGTAAAGCCTTACTTGGCAGGTTTATTCATGATCAAGTAAAATGTAACAGCGTAGTAAAATTACTCACTTAGCAGAAAATTTACTTGATGGTCAGCTATCCTATAAAGTGTCAAGTAAGACTAAAATTGCGTGGTTTGTGAACTGTTATATAGAAAAGTTAGTAGACGAGTAAGATGGATTTATTTGAAGACATTGACGATATTTTAGACAACTATTTTGTCAATATTATTAATTTGGTGAATAGAGACCGAAAACCTTATCAAACACGTAATTGATATCAAACAAAAGACAATTTTAATAAACTTAATGATGTTGAATTTGTTTGTCGATCTAGAATTTCAAAACAATCTTCAAAATATTTTAGAACAAATCAACTTTTTCACAATCCAAATAGCTACACATATGATGAAATATATTTGTGTTGACAGACTGCATTTGTATAATTTACAGGAATAATGCTATACCTTCAATGCAACATCTTCTAACCACACTTCGCTTTTATACCAGAAGTTTTTACATAACAATTGAACTAATTTTGACTATAAAATGCAAACGATAGTAAAAAATAAGGATAATAAGGAATCGAGAATGAATAGAACTATATTATTTCTTTTAAACCGTTTACGTCAACACGTGATAAGACTTAGCAAACGCTTGACTTTACTTTAGATGCACTATCAGGATAGTCATGTCAATTAGAATTACAAATTTTTGTCTATTTCTCTATTTTCTCCTTAGTAGTTTTTTTTTTGCAATTTTACTCTTTCAAGTTATTTTGTTTTTGTATCGTTTTTGCCCCTACACAAGTAAATAAGTAAATGAAATTACATATCAGTGTAGCAACAAGAATTTAACAGTACAGGAAATTGTTTTGTAACAAATGGTAATCAGTTGTAAACATAAACAAGCTATGCAAATTTGAAAAACCACAAATATGTGGCCGTGAAATGAAAATGTGATTTATTGCAAACTATCTATGCTTAATTATTTTATTTCTATTGGTTTGCAAATCAATTTATTTTCAGTAGCTATACTAATATATATCTTTAGAGCCAATTGCATGTCATTGCTGCATTATCATTTTTTTCTAGAAGCCATTAACTTCGCTTTTGTCTCAAATATAAATAAAACCAAAAATCTTTATTAGAAATTTCTCACAATAAGATAAAATAGCTTATTTTATTAGTTTACAGACACTGACATGTCTACACAATACATTGTTTTTTTTCAGTTAGCTGCGAGAATTGAACGACAAACATAATGGTGTACCTGTACCTACACTACCCTACATAAATTTATCTGTTGTCGAATTAACTTTATAACAAGTGATGTAGTTACATATATAGAACGAATAAAAATAAACAACGTATCATGTTTATGGAGTACAATATGGGTTAACAAGCTATATTGCGCAAATTCTCAGTATACTATACCTTAAATTATCCAATCTAATACGGCGCATAAATGGATGTATACATACTACGTTATTGAAACCATAGAGCGCAGCACTTAATTACTGACAAGACGAACAAATAACATAACAAGAAAATATATCCTTACGATACTATTTCATTCGCAACAGTAACAACACAACACGAACTGTTAGAGATATACATTATCAATGTAACCCAATTTCTCCTTCATGTAACCCTGATGAGATTGCCTATCTTGATCAAGTGTTCAGCGCGGTTGGTAGCATTGTGTAATAGCTCGCTGACCGAGCTAACCAGGTGTTCTGTCGCCCCCGCTATATTATATCGAATTAAAGCGGATGCTGTATTGATGGTCTACGTAATATTCTATAGATGTTTCGAATTGATATAAAAATACATCGGATTCTTTGCGATTAAAAAAATAGATTAACGTGTGTGTTAGTAAGATAAGTGAAACATTGTTGTAATATATCACACCTGTATCAATTCTCTGTTATTCAGTGTGTCTACTTGTTGGATGAATGTGAAAGCAATTAAGTATCTTTGTTCTCCTGCGTATTAAATGTGTAACGATCAGTCGCGAATGCCGAAATTTTCTGCGATACAAGAAAGCTCCGAAAAATTCCTTCTATCTGTTGTTGAAGAATGATGACTTCTCTTATGATACATACGATGGCGATCTCCTTACTGCTAATTCGACCCCTTTCTTTCTCCTGAGGCGTTCGCGTACCATCAATATGTCCTTTTAAAATCACCGGTTTTTGCTAGAAAGTTTCTTAGATTGAAATCAATCAATCAAAAGAGATTGCTGATGTTTCGAATATAGCTGTTGCTATATTTGGCATCCTGACGACCTGTTTTTTCTTCTCCTACTGTCAGTTGTTTCAAGGATAAATTTTTATTGAATTAGTACAGAAAGAATAGACAGATGGAGCATGGGGAGAAAGAGGAGGAGGTTGCTGTTTATGTGAAACATAAATTTCTCTCGTCTATTTTTACGGCAAGCAATAGCATCGAGCAAATGTTGTCTTCATCGATTTAAATACATCGTTGGTGTTGCTTATAGGCCGCCGGAGTTCAATTATCAATTATTTGTGCACGACTTTGAAAATACTGTTTCATTATGTTTATCTGGATAAATAATATAATAATGTGACAACTTATTTCAATGATTTTCTGGATTCAAATGGTTTGTATCAACTAATATCTAAGCCAACCCGTTTAACGAAAACTACAGCCACGTTTTTGGATATATGACGTCTACGTTCCTGATGTCGACGTCAAGGTTTCTGTCTTTGCTAACTAACGCTACTAACATTTGTGATCTACACCAAAAACTGTCAAGGGCGACACAAAAGATTTCAGTCAAACTGTGTGTGATTGTCCGACAACCTAACAATGTTAATGTGCTTGAAAGATTGGGTTCCAACGTACTAAACTAACATCCCACTCAACCAGTTTTAAGTGGACTGCCACTAGGATCGAATATTCGAGCCTTTATTATTCTCTATTTACTCGTCACAATTATTTACGAATCTCAACTATTGTAAATATCTGTACTGTATTAAATGCAAAATTGCAATGTGAAGCATTGATTTTGTCCCAATTCAATTCTCTCTGTTTTTCATCCTAATATTAATCTTTTAACGTCAAACAGAATACAGAGAATACAAAATATGAAAAACAGGAAAGAGCTGTAGTCATGTTTGTGTAACACACGATCAAAAACTAACGGCTTATACTTATAAAATTACTTCCTAGTTTCTTCCGATGCCATGAACATAACCACATCTCCAAAAGGCTACCGCTAGCGGATAAAGTTGGCCTAATCAGCTGAAGCAGAATTTCTGGAATATTCTCCGATTTAAGAATAGTTGTTATCAAGTGATGTCATACTAAATTTTGTCACCATAATTGACACAGATGGCAATACATATTCCAACTGGGTAATCTGCGTTGATTTTATCATGCTAGACGTAGAGTATGATCAGATTTTATAGTTATAAAACACAAGATACTTTATGGTGTTAGCTGTCGCATTTTTTTTCTTAAAGCGATTGAACCTAGAACCAGGTAGGTTGAATCGCTTACCAACATTGATCATTATTCTAATATATTTTAGTAACATCTCCCAGATTTCATTCAGCCATTGCATTTACAACCTTCTGTGATAACAAAGCTATCAATTTCATTAATACTGTGTTTTAGTGTAATTTGCAATTTAATTCTGTTATTAACAGCTGCTCTCATATTTTGGATTTAGTTTTGATCAATGACTGGTTCGTGGATTCAGTTACTCCTTGCGCTTCTCTCTTAAGATCGATACTTATCATTCTGCTTTGGATATTATTTTGAAATCGATTCACACTAAACGCTTAAATTATTCTAAACCTTCTTTTTCTTACAATAAAGCAAATTATGATGCAATTAGACGGCAGTTGTTGTGTGTTGACTGGGTCAACGCACTTAAACCTTTGATTTTTTTTTATGTGTGGTGGTTGCTTAGTGGCAGTGACTCCGTAAGCTGTATCGCTTGTCTAGCTATCACTGCAACTCTCGCGGTGTAGTTTTGTGTGTGTAAGTTGTGTTCAATTGATATCTATATTGTGACTAATAAGTTTTATTCAATCTTAAGTAATATTATTGCCAAATATGATCCTCTTAAAAGAAATTATGGTCGATGCTTTCCAACATGGTTTTCTCAAGCAACTGTGCCAAGAGCCAGTGTCGTATAGAACCCTCAATATAGCCTTTATATTGATAAAATAGAATATGTTCAGAGGAAGTTCATCAAATTTGTGACTCTGAGATTTAATATGCCTACATACAGTTATAATCACTCCCGACTAGAATTTAATATGCTATCAGGGGCCCGATTCTCGAATCGCGAATGATGAATGTCGCATGCGACACAAGTCAAATGTCGAATGAAATGTGCGCAGTCGTATTCTTGAATGTCGTGTGCTACAATTTTTAGTCGAGATTTCAGCGAGTGGGTAACAACCATTCGACATACAAAATCTTATGCGACAATAGTGCTACTTACTTGGTGGCGTAAATATAGTATATTATAAAATAGCGAAAATATTGCTGTAATATAGGGTAATGTCGGGTAATATGAGCACGTTAAGTGAATGTCAGATACATTTCGTAATTATCAAAGTTCAACCAACATGAATATTTTTTATCATGCAAAATAACATTCTTTATCAAGTACTGTACAATAATTTGTGTTTTTAACATGATCATGTTTGTAGAGGCTATACCTATTTTGAAACATTTTATACCTAGTCTTTTCCCATGCTCATATTACCTCACATTACCCTATACATAAGTGATTTCGGTAATTTTTTTACACATTTTATTCTAACTGTATTAATATGTCTATGTATTGTAGTGTCTCGTTTCTATATATCTGACATAAAGTAAAAATGGCAAACATGGAAGAAGGAATCATGCTTGCTGCAATAGAAAACCCTACCAATACATTCTTTTGCTCATTACTACAATACGATTTTATTTATCCATTGTAAGTACTCACAATAATTACAAAAAAAGATGTAATTTTGACGTTACGTTGATGACAGGAAGTCGCACAAGTATGACTGAGCATGACTGAGTGTGAGTGAGTATGAGCAATATTTCATCAATCGATATAGTAGATGCACATTTATATCCATTAAAGCGCTGTTGCCGCTACTTACCAATCGACAATTATTTCGAGCGATCGTCTTAGTGTCGATGAGTATTCGAGAATAGATCATCTCAACGTCACTCGACAAATTCGTGCGACATTTGTCGTACGCGGCAAATTTCATTCGAGATTCGAGAATCGGGCCCCAGTAGAGACATGCCGTGTTCGAAGTGATGTTATGTTTTTATTTAAGATTTGCGTTAATTTCATTGACTGTCACGATTTGCTTTAATTTATAAATTTCAATGTATCGTCCTTTCAGTCCTACCATTCAGACTACTTTTCTTTTGAATCAACTAATTCAAAAATTCGCTATTACTTATAAGCATGTTCTCTTTCAATGAGACGTACCCGCTTGTAGATATTTTTAATACTTCGTTGTTTTCCTTTGAAAGGTCGCTGAAGCTTACTCTGATTACTACCTCTCATTAATAATTCAAAATTTAAATAACTTAGGTTTATTTTGAAAGCAGCCGTTTTATTTTGTTTTTATTTTATCTCTTAGTTAGTTAGTTTGTTTACTATTTTTCACACTATGCTATATGCTATTTGTTCCTTCATCTTGTCAATTTTATATGTTTATACAGGTATTCTTTTTTTGTTTTTGTTTTATACTTGCTAAGTAAATACAAAACTACGGACATTGTAATTTGTGGAAACCGCTCTTGGGGTGCATCCTGTTGGTGTGCTGGGTGTTATCCCAATAAATAAAAAAATAAATAGATTGCTTTATACATATCTATGCATTCGCATGTATTTCCAACTTGTTTTTTGATCTAGGGATGGCCCATCCAAAATCTCTTTTACAGATCTTTCGTATGTATCTGTTACTGTTAAGCGAAAAAAAAGAACATTTTGTATGTAAAATCGAAAGACCTTTTACAAGAACAGGAACGTGATTAATTTTGCAATCGGATGAAGTAAGACTACCTCCGATAATTTTGTCTAAAATCTTGAGTTTAACGATCAAAAAGAAAGTTACAAGTACATATTCTTTGTCGGTTAGCGACCTCAACTATAGAAAATACTCTTGCTACTTCTAGATTTGATTATAGGTTGTACGATTTTGCATATTTAATTGTAACATATATTTGACCATGGATATCTAATACCCGATTATTATCACAAACCTGTCACCGCATTTCATGTAACGACTGTATCACTTTCTTATACATGTCAATTCCGTTCGGCGTCACTCTAGAAACATTGTTTATTTACCTTCAGAAATCAAACAATGCGCGAATTGTTCTGCTTAATATAATCTCGCGGACGTTGTCCTTGCCTCGGGTAACCTAAAATGCAATTTAAGCTGTGCGTCTGCATAATATACTAGAACAATGTTAAGACTGATATGAATGAGTTAAAAGGAAATATTAATAATTCATTCGCCTGAAACCGAAAAAAAAATTGTGCTTAAAGTTGCAATTGCTGTTTAGTTAACTTGATCTGTATCTATGGAAACGTTCATTTAAATACACATACGAATTATGATTGACACCTCAATATCTGATTAAAGAAAATCGAATTCTTTCACGGTAACGTGCCTTAATGCACAATACACATTAGTTCGGATTTTAAGCAGGTGTTTAACTTATCTTATACGTGTAATCACATGACATATAAACGTGTTCGCCTCGTAGCTAAAAAAAATTTACAAATCTATACATACATCTTGAAACACATGTATGTAGGTACATACAAGAGATGTTATATCGTGCGAAATGCTTATAAAGTAATTAAAATTACACTTTTTGTTTGTGTAGGGTCGCGAGAGTGCTAGCACTGATAAATGATTACATATGAATCAGTATTTATACCATTAATTATAAACTCGCTACAAAAACTAAAGGTGGATATTCTTTACACGTACTTGTGGATATACGTGCAAGTTCTATTAGTGGAAGATTTTTCTACCTGATACTTGGTGTACCTATCTTCAAAAATTATATGAACGCGTGCAAAATATATAATTGAAATTTTCGACGTGAGAATATATTAATAACATATGTGCAAACGGATAAATTGTAGGTAATTATTATCTATTTGTGTTCAAACGTAGATAACAAGACATTTGTCTTAAGCTTCACCAGATTAAGCTATCCTAACTCATGTTTACTGAAGAAATAAGTTATTATGTTTACATAGATAACTATTCACATGTAGCGTATGTATGATATTGCTATTACATTAATTTTGCACGTTTCTGAAACGACCAATTTTGTTTTAAGATAATTTATAAGATAATATGTATATTCTTTAACGTCTACACGGCTAACGTTATAAGGATGTGTTTAATTTTGCCGCTACGTTCACCTACATGGAACTAATATACTTGATATGAATAATTATTTCCTGGTTCCTACAATTCCATTAATAAATGAAATCTAAATTTATATTCAACGAGGTGCTGCATAGATATAACATTAGCAATCGTAAAGCTAGCTAAATTAATGATGCTATTTTAATTATGACACACACATCGTTATTACAGAGGTCACTGTGAAATGAAAGGAGGTCCTTCTCCATATAAAATAATAACAATATACCAAATCTTAATAAAAATAATAATAATTGATTTATTTGTCCATCAGATTACATCCAATTACAGGACAAAATATTATAGCAAACATATGTATCGGACGATCGAGAAAGAATATCTGAAAAAAACTAATTTCCCAAGTAGATAAGGTGTGTACTTATTTCCAATTATGCGTATGAATCTACCAATATACAAAAATTTGTAAACATATGCTATTTTTCATGTGTATTTATTCATTGGCGTCTGTTTATTGTCTTACTCTTCCTTTGTGTATTTTTACCTATTATCGTAATTTATTTTCTTCAAAAAGTCTTGTGGTACGTTAACATTGCTCCAATTTTATAAAACTTAGTTTTTCGACCTCTCAGTTTGGACCAAAAGAAGTCTCGTTTGGACTCATATTTCCGACGTGGGGAACATGATCCAAGTGGTCAATATTCAATATATATTGACGATTTAACCAACAAATTTCCCGATATCGACCTGGATTCTAAATCGCTATCACGACGTCTTTTGAGAACAGTAGAGCGTTTTAGAGATATGGGCAGTGTTTCGAAAGAAAAAGCCCTGGCCGTAGGATGGTTCTTAATGAAGAAGTAGTTGGAGATAATCGAGCTCGTCTTGATCCGAATCCGCGAAAGCTATTACGACAATTGGCTTAACAAACAGGTATACATGATATAGATCCGGTTCTAGTTGGAGAAATTTCATCTATTTCCTTCAAATCAATCTGGTTTTCGTCGCGGATATAGTTGTTCATCAGCTTTGTTGCATATTGTGGATGATATTTGTGCGGCGGCGGATTCGAGAAAGATTACTGCGCTTGTGTTGCTCGATTTCTCCAGAGCATTTGATACTATAAGTCACGACATCTTGTATTACATATTGCCAACTACTTGTCTGACCGTTTTCAATTTGTGCGTTTGCATGACAGTGTCAGTCAAATGCGTCGAATAACTCGTGGAGTCCCGCAGGGCTCGGTTCTCGGGCCGTTGCTGTTTATACTGTATCTAGCTAAATTGAGTGATAGTGTGAAGTATTGTCAGTTGCATAACTTTCCGGACGACACTCAATTTTACATGTCATTTGTGGAAGCAGATGTAGATGGGGCTCTGGATAGACTGAATAGCGACTTGGCATCATTGCTTCTGTTTGCAGAACGCCATGCTCTCAGAATTAACCCGGAAAAATCTACCGTAATGATATTTGACAGATCAAAAAATAGACCGGATGTTGTTCAGAAATTTAGAGTACTTGTTGGAAGTCTGGTGCTTTCGGTTGCTGATGTAAGTAGAAACCTGGGTGTCACCTTTGACTATGCACTACGATTCAGAGAGCATATCAATAATGGTATTCGTAAAGCTTTCGGGGCGCTTAAAGTTCTTTATGCTCACAGGTTTCTGTTAACAAGGAGGGTCAAGGTGTTACTGTCGGATGCTTTGGTGTTGTCTCATTTTAATTATGCTGATATAGTTTATCATCACTGCATTGATGCTATTACTGCGCGTAGAATTCAACTAATACAGAACTGTTGTATCAGATTAATATTTGGGTTAAGACGCAGACAGCGCGTTTCCCATAAATTGGCTGATATTGGTTGGTTAAATATGGCGAATCGGCGAAGGTTACACTGTTTGGTATTCTGTCATAAACTGCTCTTGAGCAAAACCCCTGAATATTTATATAACAAGATTACGTTCCGTACTGACGTACATAATTTAAATGTTAGATTTAAGGGTGCTCTGACTCCGCCGGTTCATTCGACATCCTTCTTTGAGAGGGGCTTCTCCCACAATATAGCTAAGCATTACAATTCAGTTATACATAAGTATGGGCGATTGTCTGTTCAGCGGTTTGGGCGGGTTGTATGTGCGAACTGCAGCGACAGCAGTGTGTATCTCTCGGTTTTGGGTGGTAGCTTTGGCGTTTGGCAGTGGAGTAGTGGCAATAGAGTTACTGAGATATAGGAAATTTGTGTTTTCTTTGAGGTAATTTCAATCTTGTTTGCATTTACAGGGTGGTATGGAAGAGCAGATGGCGTACGCCAATTCTGAATGCTGAGTTTTGCCCACGGCTGCGTGAATGACTAATGTGTGTGGTATCTGTTTATGTATACTTACGTTACTTTCCACATATGTTATATGTAATAAGAGAAGGAAATTGTGTATTTGCAGTGTGGTCGAAATAAACGAATTATTATTATTATTATTATTATTATTTTGTCTAGTTGTTTCACATAATGTAAAAAATTACACAAATATCACTCATATAAAACATCGGTTGTGCCAGAACTGCATTGGATTATACAAGCGTGCAGATTATTGTCAATGGTTCAATGCAAATTTAAGAGATGACAAGCTGCTAAGTTTATCGTTTTTTTTTCCGATGAAGCATGGTTTTATTTATCGTAATAAGTAAACTCACAAAGTTATGGTATAGAGCCAGCTGAAAATCTACCACGAGACACAGCTACAACCTCTGAAAATTGGCCTGTGGGTTGGTATGTCACGAACGAGAATTATAGGACAATTACATCTGCAAATTATCGTCAAATTCTAAATAAGTTTATAGAACAATTGCACAATGACAAGATAACTGCAGATTTCTTTCAACAGGATAATACTACTGCCACACTTCAAGACAGTCTATTGATTATCTAGAAGAATTTAATGACAATCGCCTTATTAGCACTAACAGATGGCCTCTAAGTTCCCCGATAGATTTCTTTCCGTTTGGTTCTTTGAAGAATAAAATATTTCGCAATCGGTTGCACACATTAGATGAACTGTAGGAAACTGTGAGAATAGCAATAGGCGAAATTAGTCCAGAAATGTTGCAGAATGTATTCAAGCATATGAAGAGAATAATCGACACATTGTCATGTTTACTTAATAATGGTGGTCATATTGATCATAATTTGTAAGAGATGCAGAGATCCCAAAATCTATTTCTAAGGATCCTACACTCACACCAGGATTTTTTTCCTAGGAATTACGAAGCTGTAAGTTATAAGCACGTCGAAGTCTTCCATGAGAATACGAGATCTGGCTATTTACTGTGTATGCTGAAGGCGTTCTACAGGGGCAGGGAGGAAAACGAATGCAGCGCTGTATAGCCGGAAGTGTCTTCTAGTCCAGTACGAAAACACGTTTATGTCGCTGTAGTAGTATTTTTTCTATGGAGATTAGAAACAAACGTGTTTTTTCTTGTGCCGATAACAATGTGTGACGAAAAACACGAGCAACGGATCAATGTGAAATGTCTCGTTAAATTAAAAAAAAAACTTCGACTGAGGACTATAAAATGTCGAAAGAGGTTATGGTGAGAATTCTCTACCTCGTGCACGTGTTTTCGAATGGCATAAAAGCTTTTCTGAAGGCCGAGAGAGCACCGAAGATGACCAACATCCAGGTCGACCTGTGTCTGTTTCAACACCGCAAATCGTGAATAAAATTAATGAAATTGAGATCGTCGAATATGTAAGGATTCGGATGATTGCTGAGACTGTAAACGCCGATAAAGAAACGAAAAATTTCACATGATGAATTCAACCTGAACAAAGTCTGTGTGAAGTTAGCCCCAAAAAATTTGACCCCCGACCATAAGCTCGTTCGCCAACAGATCTGCTCTGATTTTCTTGAGTGCTTAGATGAAAACCCTGAATTGATGGAAAACATCATCAATTACGATAACACCTGAATATACCAATATGATGTTGAAGCGGCAATAAAATGCACTGGAAAACTCCTGCATTGTCAAAAAATGAAAAAAGCAAGGATGTACAAATCAAAATTTAAAGCCATGCTAATCGTATTTTTTCCTACATCAGAGGCATTGTGATTATTGAATGGGTTGCAGATGGTGAAACTGTAAACCAATCTAACTATTTAACCATTTTAGCAACATTGCGAGAGCGTGTTCGTAAGAAACGGTAGGGGTTGTGGGATAACAAGTCATGGATCTTGCGCAGGACTGATTTAAGCTATCTAGCACGCCGAACTCGCCTGATTTAGCACCCTGTGACTAATTCTTGTTTCCGAAGCTCAAGGAATCCGATTCGAGTCGATGGAAGAGGTGAAGCGATAATCGGCGAAGCTCTTAAAGAGCATTTAGGAAGAACAACAAAAGAATACTTCCAGCATTACTTTGACCAGTGGAAAAAACGAATGGAACGGTGTCCGGCGGAGTCTGGGGAGGAGAGCCATTGAAGAGCAGCATTCGATTGTAGAATAATTTTTAAAATGAAACTCTTTTTCATTGGAAAGTCTCGTTATTTGAGCCAGACCTCGTATGTCAACAATGGAGAAAAGGTATAAGGAAAACTGAAATACTTCCATACTTACCGCCTACTGCTGAACTTTTGCCAGAGATGCTCCATAAACAATTCAGATAAATAAATAGCAGTAGATGTTCACAATCATAAGGAGAAGACACTCCAAACAATACTTTTTTGCCACGATATAGTGACACACTGACGGGTCATTTTTAAAAAGCAACAAAAGTAGTGGTCCCAGATTAGTTCCTTGAGGAACACCGGAGGATGGATAGAATGGGTTGGACGTATGATCCAAGTTTGATATAAAATGTTTTATAATATGAGGAAAAAGTGAAGCTAATTTGGGTTAAAAACCCTATTGTTTTAAGTACATCAACTAGCACGTTATTACTATCGAATGGGTCAGGAGTTAGTCTATGAATTTCCAGCGCCAGCTTCGCCTTTGCTAGATTAAACAGAAAACAAAAGTTCACCTAAAGCACCAGCACAATCCTTGACGAGGAAACTAGGCAACCTTATAGAAAACTCTATCAAATCTGACCTGAAGCACTTACAATTTATTGAATCATTACTTTATGTAAAAACTCATCACCCGAACAAATAAATAAATAATATTTTTAAAATAAATAATTTTAAAAACAACGCAACGAAGTGTTGAAGATGAAAATGGTGTAGTAGTTGAGTACAAAATTAAAATTGAGAAGCCGAGATATAATTAAATGATATAGAATAGCAATTTATATTGGATACAACAACCAAGCTAAAGATTTAAGAATGTAGTGCAGCTTGAAACATATCGGTTTTAATTAAAAACAAATAATCAACTGTGTGAAGTAACTCAATAGCAGAATAAATTTTACGCGGTACGGTAAAATAATTAAAAAATCAATTTGTTGGAGCAATTAAGTAATTTTCGGCGGCTTATCGATTAAAACTCGAGAGAGAACTATCTTAATTACTGGCTGTAATTTAATTAAAAAGCACAGAGCGCGAGATTTCGAAAATATGTAAACTCGATAAATTTCTACTTCTTTTATTCTTGAATTTCCTTAGGCTTCCGTAGAAAAAGCTATGCATAGTAAAATTAACATTATAACATTTGGGTCGTGACCTATGGCTTACCGCCCACATACAAAATATAAACTGTCGAAACAATATACGTGCAGATATCCAAATATAATGACAATGCCTGTTAAAACAATAATTGAGGAGAAAATTCAATAGAACAGGAAATCTTCAATACAATCGCCGGAGGCGCCTAGCGCATTGGGTTCGTATTGTTAGCATTCTCTCGATAATAACGCATAAATAATGTTTAATTAGAAATTGATACCTGCGGTAGACAAATAGGAATGACTGCTGGAGGTAACAACCAATCATTTGCCAAGCTCGCATAAATAAAAACAAATAATGAAACACAAAATTGTTTTCGTTTGTAATTTTTGTCTGTACCGTTACAACATCATCTTAGCGAAAATGATCATAAGTATTCACTACTGTAATTTAAAACTACTCTGAAATTATGAACAATTAAATCTACTTAAATAACTGCATCGACCTAATACAGTAAATCAGAATAAAATGTGCTGAACTGATCCCATATAAATATATACTTTTAAAATAGTAATAATACTCGTATAATAATAGTAGTTTTGTTTTAAATTAGTGGACTCTATTACTATTGTTTTAGTTGCACCTTATTACGTGGAATCTTCTTCCGAAGATTTGTAAAGACTTGCATTTTAGCCTTTAACCTCCTGAAGAAGCATGGTCAGCAAAACGTCAGGTGCACACTTATCTACCTGTTAACAACCGAAAGACTTCAACGCAGTAAATAACGGTCGTTAGAAAACCAACGCCCGACGTTAGATATAATTGCGAGCATGTATAATCTCAATGTATAATCTGCAATAAAATTTGGTATCAAAGTAATCTCCAGCGAGTAGTGCATGTACCATCGCTACACCACGAGACATGGGGTCAGTATGTCGTTGTATGGTAGCGCCAATGATGGTCAATCATGCTGCTTCAACTTGCCTCCTTATTGGCGACCCGTCATCGTCTGCTGTATACGCTGCAGACATCCACGTATTGCACCCCATGCCAAAATACCCTGCTGGTGGTGAATATGGCGTGGTTGGATGCACTGCTCGAGTTGAGATTTACCACGTCATCATTGAATCAAAATTCGAACGTCAGCGACGCTCAATTCGAACGTGGGTTCGTCGGAATACAAAATGCTGCTTGAGACGTAAAAATAGAAAGAAGAAGAAAAAAGCCCCTGTGGAATGTGCTGCTAAATGAGTGGTATAATGCGAAGAAGTGGAACACTTCTGCACCAAGAGATCCAGTGAAAAACTTCGCAATATGGCTACCAGGTCCCAGGATCAGAACTTATACCATAAGGTTAGTGCTAAAATTAGGTTTATTAACGAAGATATTAGATTTCTGAAAACTTGTAAATGTTTTTCTGTTTTTCCAAACTTTATTAATGTTATTGTTTCGAATAATTGCAAAAATAGCGATAAAGTCATTCGTTACGCGAAAGAAAAATGGTTGCGTTCAGAAATCGAATATCTTTTTGCCAACCCGGTAAACTTGAGATTCAAGCTTACCAATTTTGGAAATTTTTAAGATTAGATCTTAATGATGTTGAATATCAACTATGGTGTGATTTTCAACGGAGCATGTTTATTTCAATCGATAGGAAGGTTCAGAATAAGAAATTCTCTCATGATAGGAAATTAAGAAAGTTAGGTTGTTTTTAAAAAATAAAAATCATGTTCCGATGAATACCATTAACATAACAGAAAATCATTTCTCGCAAATTTTTAGTGAACGGGAACTTAATCTTTTGAATAAGGGATTGAAATTTGGTTTGCAGACTCGTGAATCGAATGTTGAGTGGGTTATTGCTGGGATAGAATCCTCTATCCAGCGGTTTCCTGAGCACACAAAACAGTTCGTTAAGGAGGCCTGCAAACATACTATTTCAAAAAATTTGATATCCTATAAATCACATCAGAAATCCGAAAACATTAAAATCATTAAAACTTTGCGGGAAAAAGATTGTTTTTATTTGAAAGCTGACAAAGGGAACAAGGTTGTTATTTTAGATAAAGAGGACTACTATAATCGGGTTAATCACCTGTTAAGTAGTGGTCCTTACAAGTCAATTTAAAAAAATCCTTTACCAAAAATGATTAGAGACGTCAACAACGTGTTTAAAGCTTGTAACAACCTTGTTACTGCCGATGTTAGACGTAAGCTACATGTTTCCAATCCTGTTATCCCTAAATTACATATATTGTTTATCTAAAATTCAGAAACATGGCAAGTCGGTAAGGCCAATTGTTTCGGCAATTGACGCACCGAGCTATAAGGTTTCCAAATGGCTGACCAATGAATTTAATAATTTGCCAATACAGCAACCTAGTTTTGCAGTAAAAAATTCGTTAGAATTTATTAAAGAAATTCAAAATTTTCACTTGCTAGAGGGTGAAATATTGATTTCATTTGATGTTAGTTCTCTCTTTCCTAGTGTACCGATTCCAGGCACCTTGACATACCTCGAGGACTTGTTACTTCAAACTAGTTTGAGTCAACAATGTGCCCAGGAATATATTCGCTTAACTGACATCTGTATGAAACAGAACAATTTTCAATTCAACGGGAGTTTTTATGAACAGCTGGAAGGAACGGCAATGGGTAACTCCTTGCCCTCGCCCTTTTTGGCTAACCTTTTCGTGAGCCGGTTTGAAAAGGATTTAGAATCTGAGAGCGAATAATTTACTAGGGTTTGGTTGAGGTATGTGGATGACATTTTCGCTATATTTGACACTAAAAAATGTAATATTGATGATTTTCTCAATAGATTAAATAATCGGTTCGAAACCATAAAGTTCACTTGTGAAAGAGAAGAAAACGGTCAGCTACCCTTTCTAGATATTTTAGTAATTAGAAATAACAATAGATCAGAGTTTGAGGTGTATAGAAAGGAAACCAGTACACTTCGGCACATTCCTTCAGATTCCCATCATTGTTTTCAACACAAAATGGCAAGCCTGAATTTGTTGGTCCACAGACTTCTCACTTTTCCCTTGAACAAGGCGAGGTATGAGAAAGAGCTTAAAATTATAAAAGATACGGCCAAGTTTAATGGTTTCCAACCTCACCATATCTATCTAATCATCTCTAAGTTAATTAGGAAGTTTAATTATAAGAAAACTGTGAAAGAATCTACGACTTTTCGAGAGGGTGTTAAAGCTTCAATCGTTGTGACCCTCCATTACGCTCCCTTTATTACTCAAGGTTTGAGTAAAGTCTTCAAAGAGCTAGATCTCAGAATTGTTTACAGTTCTGGGACTAATTTACGAAGTCTCATCGGTAACCCTAAAGATAAAATGCAACCTTTAAAATAGTCAGGCATTTACGAAATCAATTGTAAAGAATATAATCAAAAATATATTGGGCAAACCAGGAGAGAAGTCTCAACTTCGGTTGACGAAACAAATTAAAAAAGTCATTTTAGTATGTCAGTACGCCGTAAATTAATGACTGCATCAATACTATCACTCTACACGTATATACCTACATACATCTAGGTGTGTTCTCCGACTGTAATAAAAATATTTGGCTTGTAACTCCTCAGTAAAAGAAAAATTTTATAGATTTAGAGATTTAATTAACAAAGAAATCTCAATTCTGTCTGCATATCAAAAATGATTTTGGGTTTGAATAATACCAACCATTCCTTTGTTGGTCATTTTTCGTAATAAGTACTAATTTTTCTAATGCACTCATGAAATTTTTAAATGACGACCCAAAGAAATGAACTCCTCTTGATTTTGTGTGGAGAAAACTCGCGATGTTATTGAAGTAATAATAACTACTCGCGCAGACAGTATAGATGTTTCCTAATCAAACAATTGCACATCTAGTCTAGAGTTCTAAAATTACCCCAAGTGCTTTCTGGAAGTTGTGAAAATTGTCAAGAACCGCTGATCTATTTAGATATCAACAAATTACTATAAACTAGTAATTACCAATCTGGCTGAAATAGTAAACTTGAGTGGATTATGCATTAACCCTCCAGACCATCCTCCAACTATTTTTCCATGCGTCGTATGCAGAGTTTTGAAAGAGAACAGAAACGACTACGAAGATTGTGGGAGGAATTAGACACGGAGGAAGACCAAAATAATGCTCCAGATGACGAAGAAGATGGCAGTGAGGACGACCTTAGATAGAAGAGTGCGAACAAGACTCTGAATTAGAACAAGAGTTACTAAAGAGAACTTCAGCAACAGCCTATTCCTAACAAAATTCAGAAAACTGACAAACATTTGCAGTTCTCAATTAGAAAAATCAATACTCCAATATGCTTAGAAGGGTTTTCCTAGAAAATTCCGAATTGACTTACTCCTCGTCATCTCAAAAGACGTGCAACAGTTTAACAACTTTCACGTTTATCCTGAATGTGAATAAGAGAAATCTGGAAAATGGAATCCGAAGGTATTACCGAAGATCAATACAGAATTGGTAAATGTTCCTTTGCACTACCAAAAAAATTTTACAAAATAAAATAGTCTTTAGTAGTATCGAAAGTTAAAAGAGATATTTCAGTTGATTTGAATAAAATAAATGATAAATTTAACTTAATCTAGAATATTCTTTTATATAATCAATAATTACATTTCATTATTATTAACTACTATTGCAAATATATTCACTATTTCATTAGTAATCGCACTTTATAACTTTATATGAAATTTTAACACCTAGATCGCGTAAAATAATAACAGTACCGACGCCATTAACTTCAATATTATATAATTTATGGTTTTTACATAAGTAGCAAACTTTCTCACACGTACCGGTACATACCTACTGATTTAAACCACACAGTTCGTTACATCGACGTTTCAAGTGTGATGGCTGATCACCGCGTCTACCTGTTTGTATATCCTTGTGTACGGACGGTAGCTTTCACTATGTGCGAAATTTATGTTCTATTGTCTCCACCTCTTCTTCACAGCAGTGACAGTTGGATAGTCACCATATCTGCCTACCTCTTTACATACGATAACCAATCATTTGTAAGCTTACTCTAAAGAATCTCCTTTCTCAACATATTACTGTTCACCATTTTTTTTGTATTCAATAATGTTAAATGCTGTATAATTTTCTTTAATTTTCTATTATCCTCAAGTTGGATTTGCGTTTTTATGTATTCCTATTGCTATATGTTCCTTACGCTATGTATGTAATGTGATAATTATATCCAGCGGCATTCTTTGATAAACAATAAAACTACTTAATGACGTATAAACCATGAATAAAATATTGAATAATTTTATAAACTGATTACCGTTCAAGTTTGTAATTGAAGATGAAGCGTTAAATAAATATCTATTCTCATTCAAATAAATTTAGTGTTATTAACCTCTTTAAATTGCATTATAGTTTTCCATTTATCGGATCAATTTTACAGAATGTTTAAACCTCAATTAATATGACTAATTTCATTTGGACCACATATGCACCTTCGTACATGTGTCTCGTACTTCCATTTCTATATAAAAGATAACCATTTCAGTTTTAATTCGGCAGGAAATAAGTCACTCTAACGACAAATGTATCATTTGTCTTACAGGTCTGGTGCGCGTTGAAATTTATTCTTTGTTTATTACGTGAACACTATTAGAAGGCTTATTTTCTACACTTTACACAAGCATTATCGAAATTACGTCTAATAAGCAGAAAAAAACTTCCAAGCGAAAAATATAACAATTACTACCGACACACTATTCTCCTTAGCCTCTTGTATGCTCGCGTAGTTGAAAAATTCGGGTCATTTTTTTCTCACCCGAACACAAGTATGTATGTTCATTTATTCTCTGTACTATTACACGTTGAGGAAATAGTTGGATGGCTACAAAAAGCTTTGAATAACATTTTAACGTGAACCGGCCGAAACTACGTTCGCTTGACGCTTCTTCTGTTTTCTCTATAAAAAAAATAGATACTCATCGCTGTGTAGCCGAGAAACTAGAGCATATAAATCCTAAAATAATGATATACGGCTTACAAGTTCCCTTTACGACAGCGAATGCGTTGTCGGCCGCCTAAACTCTGACACGACAACTTAATCGATGCGCCTGTAGCATGTCATATAGATATTTTGAAATACGGATATCGAATATATTTTTTGTCTCATGCTATCTTACAGGCGTTTATGAATACTTTTTATAATACACTTACTTATACCTATGTATGTATGTATGTACTATCGCGAGCATTTTAAACGACTCACTTCAAGCGTTATGGCCGTATACAGCTTCTCGAAACATTTGACAAGTAGCACTGGGCGACTGTAATTAGGGGTCGATAACAAGCAGGTAGAAACATTCGCAATAAATTATATACCCTATGATGGTTGTAATACATCCTTCATGATTATAATATGATTCGTATTTATTGACGAAATTCGCTCTGTTTGATATTATGTCTAGAATATTCATACGCAGTGCAAGTTTAAAATATATTTTTATATATAATATTACTATTGTATTTATAGGAAATCTGATGAAGGAAAAACAATGTTTACAAAACATTAATAAATGATTAAAATTAAATATCAATTTAAACAAATATTTATTTCTGAATATATTAATTTATTATATTTTTAATAGGGCGAAATATATCTAAGGTAATTATCAATTGATTTAGGAACATTTTATTGGACGAGACAATTGAAAACGTATTACACGGCATCTGACTGGTCTAAATTAAACATTTTCCAGGTACTTAACGGTTGACAATTAGTTTTACAAAGAAATTATATTGAATTTACTTCAGTAGTGCAAATTGTACTAAGAAATAACTAATATTGGCTTTAAATTCTTATTAAATTAATACAACTGTCGTATTTATACAAACGTTTAAAGTTCTTAAGTACCCGGCAAAACAAACACCGACAAATATTATCATTAATCTCCTTTTACATAACCATAACGTGCATCTATAAACAAATACATTTCTTCATCAAATTTTGTATTATTAATGTCAGTAAATTGAGGTACATTTACAACCAATTCAAAATTCGATAATTGACAGTTAAAATAATACGTTTTAAATTCATACATTTACAACAACTTCAGAGCAGACTTGGGACGAAATTCGAAGTGAAATTCATTGCAAACTCGCACTTCGTTGCTTGGTCTCGCTAAACATCGACTTGGAAATCAGCTGCTGTGATTGGTTGATACTCTTAGACAGATATTTACCTTCTGTCAAGATAGATTGTCAAATTAACATTTGAACAGTAATCCACATCTATTATGTTGGCACAACAGCTTATTACTAATAGAAAATACATAGTGTCCAACTCGAAGTGCACCGGGTTGGCAACAAAAAAATCCCTTTTTCGATGAAAAATAGTTCAGTTTTAGTTTCATATGTTGGACCTATGTGTTGAACAGGTTAGAGTTAACCCCTCCTACTACTGTCAGTTTTCACTGTCAATATGGCATTTACGTTTTTGTTAGTGATTCTATCAGGATTTGCGTTTATTTAGTAAATTTAATGATGATTAGTATTTGGTTTTTCTGAAAAAAAGTAATCATTTCGGTGATGGATAATCTTGACAGAAAATTTTCATTTTTGACAACTAAACAAAATAAGAATGAAGTTATCCAGTCAAGGTAGGCAGTAGGCAATATTACAGTCTGACCAAAATAAATCTGGCGTTGCCAACTTGGTGCACTTGACCTTGGACACTTTATATACATTAATTAATTAATTAATTAAGTTGCAAAATGTTTGTTTAACACTTCAAGACGTGGTTGTAAATGCAACTTTCCAATTTCATGCGTGGTCAGAAGCTTAATTCGTAACTTTGAATTGGTTGTAAATGTACCTTATAAGTACTATTTCAATTAAAACCGACATTTTAAATAAAATTTCACAAAAGGTTAAGAAATAAGAGATATTTTTGTATTAGAAGTATACCTTGTTTAATTTGAGACTCCTTGTAAAAAGACGTTAATCACATAATATTTCTATACGTTATCTATTATCGGCTGTTTCTATTAAAACATTGACCACATACTAATAAAATAATATTAAATTCTTTCCATAATTACGTGTCCTAATCTGTAAGTTTATAATTTTTGCAATAATTGTTGTTATATCAATATTTTCCCTGCGAAAAATTATGACATTTTCTCTTATTCAATTAATTTGAGTACGGTCTACCTTCGCTCAGTACATCATATTCATGTCAAATATATTCATAATTCTTTTCGCTTAAATTTCTTTTAGATAGTGTCTACCCTCCGGCCTGCGGCTATACGGCTTATTATAGTTGCCCAGTTATATTTACCTAAATATTGCTCCGAGAAAGGAAAGCCTACAATAGATACGTTTTATGGCAGTTTGAGTCGTTTAAAGTGCTCGCGATAGTATATATACGAAATAGGTAACCTTCAATAGTGGGGTAAAAGGAAGTAAATTACACATTTTTTTAAGTAATAAAAAATCCAAACGCAGATAAAAAAAAATGTAATATTATGTGGTTTTTATAAATTTAGATTTAGACGATGATAAGGGAGTCGCAATTACACCCTTCCTCCCGTACCATATTGATGGTATGGTGCTGTCATGGCACTTATTTCAAACATGTCAATCATATACACATATGTATATTAAAACAGTATAATAATAATAATAATAATTCATGCCTTAGCATCCCCCAACAGCTTGCGCCAATTACAGGGGGCATCGGCTGGCCATGAGTTATTATTACGCCTGCGGCTGTAGACCGACTTAAGATGTAACCTTTCCGCATTTGCCGTGGAATTTGGAAATCTGCAGAAAACCAAACTCAGAAAGGAAGCACCGGGGTTCGAACCCGGTACTGCCGCACTACGAGGCAAGTGTGCAAGCCACTAGGCCACGAGCCCGACAATTATGTATACATGTAATAATAATAATAATAATATAATATATTTGCCATAAAGTCATACAGACAAGGGCAATTGTCAATATGTACAAATGTAATAGAGATTACAAGAGTATGTACAAAAAAAAACAAAAGAAAAACTAGAACAACTATAACAAATACACAGTTACACATCGCATGACGCGCAGTCATCGCAACACACAAAGCCCAGAAACACACCGTTACGAAGCACTGGCCCCACCACTTACATATTCCTCGAAGCTGTAGAAAGAAGTATTTTCTAAAAAGTGACGACACGACTGTTGAAATGTTTTAAAATTTTTTATGTCTCATATTTCTCGGCAGTGCATTAAATGTCACTATAGATTTGTAATAGGCTCCATGTTCGTATAATGATGAATTGTGATAAGGTATAGCAAGATCCTGCGAATGTCTAGTTACCATAATGCAGGATACATCAACATTGCGAACATAAACGTTTTGGTTCTTAAAATAATATGTCAATAGTTTAAATATATATAAAGATGCTAGTGGAAGTATATTAAGTGCCTTAAACAAGGGTCTCACGACGATCTACTAGATTCGCCCACCCTTACGATCCTCTTCTGCATCAGAAAAACCTGACGAGCACCCGCAGCAGCCCCCCAAAACATTATGCCGTAGGACAGCCTTGATTGTATGTGACCGTGATAGTATGCCTTCAAAGCATTGACCTCTACTGAATTTCTAATTTTATAAATGGTGTAATAAAATTTAGCCAATTCTTTAGCTAATAATTCAGTATGGTTTTGCCATTTTAATCTGCAATCCAGAGTCATACTACGTCAACTAAGAATGCAAGGGGACCTAAAATTGATACCTGCGGTACACCCTGTAAAATTGGCAATGCAGAGGAATAAACACACGTCCTGGTATTGTTCTCCGTGGCTGAAATACAGACACGATGAGTTCTGTTTAACAGGTAAGATTTTATTAATTTTAATGCGTTGCCACGGACTCCGTATCTCTCCAGTTTGCTATACAATACTTCATGGTCGATTGTGTCGAACGCCTTACTAAAATCGAAATACAATCCACATGTTTTCGTTTTGTTGTCCAATGCAATCAAAATTGATTCGACACAATTAAAAATAGCTTTTTCGCATGAACTACCAGGTAAGAAATCATATTGCGAGAAGCTTAGGACGGAGTTGGCTTTAAGAAAACTGTGCAGTCGCGCGTATATAACTTTCCCAACAATTTTAGAGAAGCTAGACAGCAAAGAAACTGGTCTGTAATTATCTACATTATTCTTAGCACCCTTCTTATAAATGGATACAACTTTTGCATGCTTCAATTCATCAGGAAACACACATTCCAACAACATCGAGTCGGCAATACTTTCAATTGGTTTCTCGATAAATCTACTAGATATCTTCATAATGCTCGTTGGAATACCATCTATGCCAAATGATGACTTAGAAGCAATTTCGTTGATTATTCCACCTATCTCGCCGCCCGTGGTAGGTAATAAATACAAGCTATTTCGATTATTATTTATATGGTTTGTAGCTGTGCTTATATCACAGTTCCCACCACCTACAATAGTGAAGTGTCTAAGAAAGGCATCAGAAATTATGTAAGGATCTTGAATATCAATACCATTATCCTTAATAACAGATACATCATGTTGAGTTTTGGGCGAACATTTGGCAATGTTAGTATGCCCCGCGTTTTAAAATATGTCCTGCAACTGTCTCGCTGTTGATAACATTATAGACGAAAGAGTCTTTCAAAGCCTGACGAATGTGCCTAGAGAAGGATTCCATATAATGTTACTAAATGGAAGCAGCTAAAGTAAGAGATTCTTGCTGCTTCATATGTTATAATCTTCTTAAGTCCTATCATTTAGATTGTGAATGTTAATCTGTTGCACATGGAGGCCACTTGATGATCCCAACTTAATTCACTATCGATATGCAGACCCAAAAACTTAGTATTCGCCTCTACATGACACCTATACGTGCTAAACACAATTGATTCAGTATTGGTGTCATTCTTTTCTAGGCTGTCGTTTGTAAACCAAACTTATGCGCTTCGCATTTCCTTTGTTAAGCTCTTCTATATCACTTGCTTTAGTTAGTATCATGAGTCGTCTGCATAAAGCTGTTGTACCTTTGTCACTGTTGAACGCAGATCGTTGACATATATCAGGAAAAGCAACGGGCGTAGAATGGAACATTGTGGTACTTTGTATTTAACGTCTAGAGAAGACGATGTGGTAGATGCTAATGCTTTATTCAGGTCCAGTAAGTTTAACCGAGCCATCTGATGCTCGTCCAGGGCTTGTTGAACTAAATAAAATAGACATTAATGCAGAAGTCAGAGTTTTGTGCTTTCTACGCCTGCAGAAGTCATAGTTTTGGGCTTTCTACACCCATGTTGATTTGAGCAAAAAAAAATCCGTTTCTCGAAGTAATCTGTTGTTCTGTTTGCAATAAAGATATTGCCGAGAGTATAGAAATTGGCTTATAATTGTCACATACGTTAAAATCTTCCTTTTTATGTATCCATTCTCTAGAAGGACGGTGACATTTTTCTCGGATCGACTTAGCATTCGCTGTTGGGAGCAAAGTGATTAACAGCGCGGCACTTGAACACAATTATACACACACAAAAACTATGCGACGAGAGTTGCTGTGATGGTCAAACAAGCGATACAGCTTAACACTTTGACTCGCAACGGCCTTTATATTGAACACAGCAGACTTCCGCCAGAGCCCACTTCTATATATTGGCCCCGCATTGAATTGCGTTTCTACACGATGTAAATTACTCTGGTTCCATTGCAATTGTTTATTCAGATTCTAGGGGCTGTAAAGAACGAGAAAATGTATTTAGCAGCCTTTATATGGAACGTTGGGATATTATGAGCATTTTAGCAAATCTATTTTCAAAGATACAGGTTTGGGACCGTGGAGATATACAGGCACATTTACCTTGGCAGCAACTAAGCATCCACCACACATTAAAAAAATTCTCTAACAATTTACATTGATCGCTAGTAACAACACATCTCTATCCTTAGTACGATAGGAATCCGGTGGGTGACGCTTTATCACAATCTCCCATTTGACAGCTAGCGTTTGTTTACAACAATTTCGGAAATTTATTATCATTAAAAATTGCCTGTATAATTGCTAGTAACGTTCAATCGACGAAGCTTGATTCTGGCGGTAGGGAAATGAAATAGGTAGAGTTCAATTATATACATATATTTATAAATTTCAAAATATAAAAAATTCCAGGTTACGCACGTGGACAGGAAAAGAAGAACTAATGCTTTGTTACACATACAAATAAAACAAAATGCAATATATATACAGATGATGGTCAATAGCAAAATACAATTATCTCATGTAACCAGGTACAATCGAAATAATGTTATGGAAGCAGGCACTCGGAGGATCGCTGCGAACAGGTAGTATTCTAGTTCTTCCTGGTCATTGTTACTCGCCCTCACCAGAACGGTTGGAGTACGTATGTGAAGATCAACGTTTCCACTTGGCTTCTTCAAAAGGGTTTCCTCTGGCCAATATGAGTCGGTCCCTGCAGAGCGGTTGGAGTGTGGATACGGAGAAGCATCTGCTGACCAACGTTATTTGGTCCCAGCAGAACGGTCAGAACGAATAGATATGAAGGCCAATATTTGCACTCGGCTCCTTCACAAGGAGTTCCTACTGACCAGCACTACTCGGCCCCAGCAGAACGATCAGGAAAGAAGAGAAGAAAAAGATTTTCATTGTTAACAGTGAAAATGATGTCTTTATATACCCTGGCGACCACCTTTTCGTCACATGACGTTACAAGCAGAACATTTAAGAACTATACACTCTACTTCCAAAATTCAAATATACAGATTAGTTAATAAATATTTACACAAGAAAACAATTCAAAACTAATTTTAATTCTCAAAATTAACTATAACTAAATAAAAATTGCCTTTCTGCCCAACAGATACCGAATTGCCACTACAAATCTAAACACATAATGCCTAAACGGCTTCAAATTATAAGAAATGTGTGAGGCAAATGCAGCAGTTAAATTGGCGAATTTTCTATAAATGATCAACAAAGAAGAAATAATATAAAAGACAGAAAACCGTTCACAGAAGTCATAAATGAAATTCGCATCCCAGATAGCAGAGGATATTCTTAGAATATTCTTTAAACATGCTCTTGGGTATTTATATATTCCAATTATTGTCAGAATGTTCTACGAATATTTAGAATATTTATATACATATACAATTATTCCTAGAATAAGTGCAAAGAATAATCCAAAAATATTCATTTTTAAATATTCCATTAACATTCTGTATAATATAAACATTCCAGGATTATCCTAAGAAAAGTCCTAAACTTTAATTGATAATTAAGATTTTTCAAAAATTAAGTCGTTAGAATGCAAAATAAAGTGACTTTCATCTAATTATAAATATATGCACTGATTAATAGTACCACATTTATAGTTGTACATACAATACAATACATATAGGTTCATACATTTCTTATATCTTAGCTTTTTGTTTCAATTAATATCTTTTGTTCACATTTTAAAATTTTATAAGCAATATGATTAATCCAAAACGGGTTATCGTTACAATAATTTTTACTTTTCTACGGTCGTAATGTGAAAACTGAATATTTTCAATATTCGCGCCTTATTACCGAGTTATGAACCGCCGTATCTCGCGCGCCGGCGCTGGGGTTGTTTTCTACATGTTGGTTATAGTTGTTGATGGCGTGATTCTAAAGTAAAGTAACACGCATATTTGTTTCGTGGCCGCTTATAATGCGTAGTTACGAAGTGAATTTTATTAGATAGTGTTCCATTGCTATTTGATAGTAATTACAAAATTGTAAATACAACTTGGTGAGTGTTTAATTAGCATTCTTAAACGTAAGTTGTTTTTTATGGGTATTATAATTTTAGGTTATGTACATGTTTGTCTTAAGTGTAAGAACATTAAACTGTTAATAATAATTAATTTTAATTTAAGGGAGTGCAAAGTTGGCAGATAGAGCTAAAACAGCAACTTCTAAAGATGTGGAACAATACATGTCCATTTGGCTAACAAAAACTCCGGAGAGGTTAAAGAAAAATAAAGAAAAGTTAAATCAAACAAAATACTAAAATTTTTAGATTCAAATCAGCATTATATAAAATATGGTGATAATTATGTTACATAATAAATGACTATCTTTAAATATGTGTTAAATGGTCCTAAACTATCGTCAAGGGAAGTCTGCTCCAAATTAAATGACAATTACGAGGAATTTCAATCCCCGTAGTGTGTCTGTATTTAAAGTTGCTGCGGCATATATAACAGGGGCCACTTTAAACACCGACATGCCACTCGGTTGCGGATCTGAATTTCTTGGAATTCTCATTTCATTTGAAATAGACTCTACCTATCCTAATACTTTTAAGGATATCATTCAGATATTATGAATATTCTGGGAATGCTCTCAGTAATATTCCTTGTACGTTTTTATGGATGTTCTGAGCATATTCTATGAATATTTTTCTAATTCATCTCTGGATATTCCTTGGGCGGACATTTTCTCATTCTACAAATATTTTAAGAATATTGGAAATATTCTAAGATCCATCCAAGAATAATCCAATATTCTTTAAGAATATTCTTAGAATATGTTAGGAATATTATTTTGCTGTCTGGGATTAAATCCGAGTGAATGAAACAAAACAATATCACAACTTGAAGACGAGGAAAACAATCGTTTCGATAGTTCGCCTAACCAGCGAGAGTTGAGATGCAAATCAAAAGAAGCAATGGAAATGATAAATAAACGACTGAAATTTTGTAGACTCTATAGGAGGTATGACAATCCTAAAATCCGACACAACAGGAAGTCCATGTTGACACATACATCAACACAGATTTTATCATATCGAAAAGGAATGAAAAAATTTTTAAAATTCGGGATTTACTATTTTAAAAGAACAATTTTGACTTTAAATATACATGATTATTATAATACCTACAGCTGCAACACGTGCTATTGCTGCAATAGTCCAAACAATATAGGTATTTCTAGTATTTATAAAGTATGTTCCTACCAATCAATATTAAGTTTGATTATGCAGAAATATTAACTAAAGCGATTTGTCATAGGTATCATATATAGGTATACATAAAGATAAAATATTCTTGCTCCATTAATACTTTTATTAAATTCCTAGAACTAGCATTTCGTAACCGACACCAATGATCGCACTTCCTAAATCATTTATTAAATTAAACTCCTCATTTAGGCACGACAAAAAGCTAAAATATAGCTGAATTAACTTCTACGATTTAGCGCTTCGCTTTATCAGCTAATGTGCTAACCAGTTAATAGATTTATTTAAATGAAGATAATCATCTATCACGAGCGTGATATAAAGTGCTTTACAAAAAGCTATTTGGATGTTACAAACCTTAAGTGGTAAATTACTATTTTTGCTACTCACGAAATCGCCTTATAAATACATACATGGAGGAACCATTAACACGTACCTTGCCTAAAATTTATAACGTATCATTAGATGGATAGTCTGAATGTGTGAACAGATATTAAGCAATTATATTCATAATAAAGTCATACGTGCGAGAATCGATTCTGCAGCCGCCTTTGCGATAAGATCTTATTAAAAAGAAACTTTAAAATTACACCTTTTTTTTAATTCCGCGCTTAAATTTGGAAAATATCTCGTTGCGCGCCAAATTACTGTAATTATTATTTTTATTTTAATACTTAAGGTGTAATGATATAAAATTTTAAGTTTGACCAGTTTGTTATGGATGCAGATATGAGTCAGATACTTCTATCGATACAATCACAGTTGATTAATTGCTATAGTTTATGAGTTTCATTACTGAGTTCATTACTTTAAAAGCAACATGCTAAAATACTTTAGCAGTCCTCAACTTTTGAGAGATCCTACTACAGTAAATACATTTTTTTTACTTTTACATAGTTGATGACCAAAACTAGACACAAGTGATATCAATTACGAAAAATCTATAAAAACAAATAATCGACATTGAAATAACAAACTCAAGTTACGCAATAAACAACTTAAATTATAACTAAAAATTATAATTGCCGTATTCTGGGCATCAAACTAAACGGCGTAATAATAGAGAGTTTATGACAATAATAAATGTTGTATGTAAGACAGGACAGTATAGTCTAGATTGCGAAGACAGACAATAGAAAAATACAATTACAATATAGTAAAGCCTGAAAAATACATACAGAAAAAAATCAATCTCAGATAAATGCGAAATAAATGAGTTAACCTGGTACGCAGTATTCTCTTTTATCTAGAAATACGCGTGATAGGTCGGAGCTACCATCCCAAACCAAAACATACCGAAGGCCCTAACAGACGATGTTGAGTTTCTTGTAGATGAAATCTATATATTTTCTCCATTTTTCAGGAAGCAGATGGAATCCACTACAGAGGAGGAGCTGTTGTCTACTAGGGAGGTCGTACCATCAGTATAGTTAACCCTGGAATACTAATACGTCGTAAATTTTACGACGCTCGCCCTACGTCGGCCATTTTCGTAAAGTTCCCTTAATTGTAACAGCCACGCCTGCGTAGTATCTTCGAATTTAGTCACAAGCTAGTGGCTGGTGAATTTACACGCCGATATTTATGTTGTGTGCTGCGGCGTAAATTTTACGACATATTAGTGTTACCGTAATTTTTGTTGTGAGATTCCAATTATTCGACGAATGTATATTTCTAACATTGTGGTGCATTTTCTTTCACGGAAATAACAGGTAATTATACATACTATTAGTTATTTAACTTCAATGTTATCTTACGATAATGTTTGTTTTCAAGAAATGTCTTCTAAGGGGGATAAAAACCGTCCGTTGTCAGAAAAAGATATTCAACAAGAAATTGAAAAAATTATGAATGTAGAAGATAGGGAACCTGAACTTTTTGAAGATAGCGGCAGTGATTGGGAGGCAGATAACGTAGAAGTAGAAGAGGAGCTTTCAGACAGTGATATCGAATCTGACAAAAATGATGTAGTCATATCCAATTTTTCTAATCCAGTAGCTGATACAGCTGAATCTCTATTTGAAGATGTTGACAATGAAACTAAAGACGAGGACCCTGATAATCTTCCAGTATCCACTGTTGTAGGAGAATCTAGAAGAAGACACGAATCAATTTTACTTCCAACGAAGCTCAGACTAAAGGGAAAAAACGGGCACAGATGGTCTGCAGAGTTGCCCACAAGAACAAGAAAAACAGCTGCCAGAAATTTAGTTCATTTTATACCTGGCAGCATAGGAAATGCAAAGGAGTGCTTGACAACTGAAGACCATTTTCTACATTTTTTGTCCGATGATATTACGAATATTATACTCCAGCGAACAAATGAAGATATTTTTCGACAATCCCTAAACTATAAAGAAACGACAGCAACTATTTCAAATGTCACAAAAAGTGAATTGAAAGCGTTTTTTGCAATTTTGCTTCTCGCTGCTGCAAAGAAAGACAATCATCTCAATATCAAGAAAATGTTTGATGTTACTATTTCCGGAACATTTTATAGAGCTTGCATGAGTTCTGAGCGCTTTGCATTTCTTACCAACTGCCTGCGATTCGATGATAAACAAACTAGACGAGAAAAAGCACAAGATGATGCATTCGCAGCTATTCGTGAGATATGGGATATGTTCATCGAAATATGTACAATTGACGAACAACTCTTGGCTTTTTAGGGGTAGATGTTCATTTCATGCCTGCCTTGACGGAATAAAAATTGTGATGGTTTTGACACATCATCGAAATATATGATCGATGCTATGCCATACTTGGGAAAAAGTACCAAGACAAATAATCTGATAAGCTGACGAGAACAATTCATTAATCGCAATATTACAATGGATAACTGGTTGACTTCAGTTGGCCTCGCTGATGAGTTACAAAATCCTTATAAGTTAACCATTTTAGGAACTTTACGGAAAAATAAAAGAGATTCCTGCAGAATTGTTAGAAATTAAGGAAAGACGCCCTGCTACTTCTATGTTTTGTTTCGACAAAAAGAAAACATTATTATCCTACTGTCCAAAAAAAGGAAAAGTTGTTTTGCTTCTCTCAACACTTCATGAAGAGGCAGAAGTCTGTGCACAGACTGGTAAACCAGCTATCATTTTGAATTATAATCAAACTAAAGCCGGCGTTGATATGTTTGATCAACTCTGTAGCAATAGCAGTTGCAACAGAAAATCGCAAAGATGGCCCTTATGCATGTTTTATGGCATTCTCAATGTGGCTGGTATTAATTCATATATTGTATATTGCCATAATAAATTAAAAGCAAATGTCAAACCACTTTCCCGCTGTAACTACTTGATTGACTGAGCACATCAACTTGCCAGACCATGGATGAAGGAAAGACTTACAATCCCAAATTTACGGAAAGATCTTCGCCAGGATATAGGGGCTATTCTCAAAATTACTGCTGAACCTGAACGTGTGCTTCCCCTAGAGAAGAAACGTAAAGCCTGTCATTATTGCCCAAGTCGTCTGAGGCGTATGACAACGATATATTGTGTCAAGTGCGGGCATGCAATATGCGGTGAGCACTGCGGTAATTATTGCACTGAATGTACAATATAATTGCATATTATACAGACGTACCATTACTTAAACCTGTAGAATATAAGCGTAGTTTTTTCAGTTTTCTGAAATTTTGTTTAAATAAATATTTGATATATATTTTGTTGATTTTTTGAAAACGTCGTAAAATTTACCACGCATTAGTGTTTACGTATGTCAGAAACATATTAGTGTTCTAGGGTTAATAGTCAGGTAGTTGAAATCAAGCTCTGGAGAAGTGATAGAATATATGTCGTTAAAATATAATAGAAAAAGCACAGGTCCAAGTATACTTCCCTGCGGAACACCGGTACTGATGGACAAGTCTTCGGATGCAATAGTTGTGTGACGTTGGCACGTAAGCCAACTCTTTACTTTCTGATGGACAAATACGAGCGAAACCGGGATAGAGCTGTGCCTCTAATAACGCAATTTTCCAACTTTAGAAGCAGACGTTCGTGATCGATAATCAAACAGAGCAACTTCAATGCTTTTGCCTTTGAAAATACCATCTTAAAAAGGGCTGATAATGTTGTGTTTTATAACGAAGTTATGCAGGCGATACATACTACCTTTTAAAAGAGTCTAGGAAAGCTGGTTAAAAGGATTATGGGTCTATGGTTGGTAATATCATTAGGGCAGCCTTGTTTATAAACCGCAGTCACAACGGTCTGCCTAAGTATATCAGGAAACCAAGCAGATTCAAATGAACAGTTGAATGAACACTGTTTCTCATAATTATTGCAAGATGTAATAATAATAATAATTATTTAAATTCATGCTTTAGCATCCCCGAACAGTTTGCGCCAATTACAGAGGGCCATGAGTTATTATTACGCCTGCGGCTGTAGATCGACTTAAGATGTTACCTTTCCGCATTTGCCGTGGAATTTGGAAAACTACAGAAAACCAAACTCCAAAAGAAGCACCGGGGTTCAAACCAGGTATTACCGGACTACGAGGCAAGTGTACAAGCCACTAGCCCGAGAGATTTACTGCTCAATAAATTATTGATGACATTTTCGAGATTAAATATCAAATTGATCACAGATTGCCAATCACCACAAAAATTCCTTGATTTCAAAATTATTATTATTTTGACGATTATTCTTACAAAAAGATGACAGAGGAAGGAGAATAGAATATATAACACCAAGAACTGGTGTTGTAAGACACTTGTTGCACTCGTCGCTACGCCTGTTCTGTTGTAAACTTGTACTCGTGCAACAATACCTGTCTGATGAAATTCTGGAATAAATTAATTTTTAATTCATTCTTCTTTTATTGATCTGGAGTGGAAAGATATCTGGTATTAAAAGGATAGGTACTCACATGTCATGATATATCGATATTACTTACATAGTATACGGCATAGACGTTTTTCGCGTCCTACTCAAATAACAAAATATTATTCTGCATACATTACACACATATGAATGTCCTCCCCGCATTCACTCATGCGCTAATAGTAGTATTGTGAGTTCATTTGAGACAAACGTTGCATCTTGTCTACCTTATCATGACAATAAAGGTGTTTACTTTGATCACTGTGTCTGGAAGAAGATGGTTGTTTCAATTTCGAGGAAGCTTTAGAGGTCGGACTGCCCTTCTTGATTCTAGTAAGTCTAGTTGTAGCTTTACTAATTTTTTGTCCCTTCTTCAGGCTGGTTAAATTCGAAGCACTTCTTTGCAAGTTCTTTTGGCTGGGTTTTCTTGTTTTGTTTTGCTTCTGCTGCGTTAATTACCTCATCAACTGCAAAAGCAGTCTCAAATTCCTGTCTCATCCATTTTATCGGAAAGACTACCACTGAAGGAACGTACATTCCGAAAGCAGAAATGCAGATCTTTGCTGTGACAGTTTTACCACCTTCAGACGAAGTAGAAGCCCTTACTTGCTTGCGCCCATTTTGAGTAATTATGTTGGAATTTCTATCTCGAGGAAACTTGTTGCCATCAACTACACTTTGTAAGTACCGAAACAAAAATCTGGCACCTGCTAATTTATTGAAACCTATAGTACGAATCGCTGAAGTAGCTTCAGAGCTCCATACGCTCAATGTTTTATGCTACTTCGGAGGTTCTCTCCTATTCTATTCTACTTTTATCAATTGTCCAGAAACCTGAACTTTCATTTTAGTCGAATATAAAGCAAGCTCAGCTTCCTATTTTATAGCAAAAGAATATTTAAAACAATGAATTGCTTATCGAATAAAAGAATCGTGGTTTCACGTTTCTTTTTAACATAGCGCTCTAATGTCGTTTGAGGGACGTTAAATCGAGATGTTGCCTTCTTGCAGCCCTTTTCTCCATTTATTACGACTTCAACTGCCACTTGCTCGAAAAAAAAAATTATTGCCTGACACAATTTAAAACGCAAAATTAAATAACGTAGGAAGAGCTTTAATGATATGCCGGAATTTAGCAGGCAAAACGTGGGGTTGTAACCCAAATATACTGCGATGGCTGTATACTAGTATAGTAAGACCTATGGTAACATACGGGGCAATAACCTGGTTCCAAAAGGTCACACACGTTACAACCAAGAATATCCTTGGCAAGCTGCAAAGGTTAGCAAGTGTATGCATTACCGGAGCAATGGGAACCTGCCCAACCGCTGCCCTAGAGGTCATCCTAGACCTCACACCTCTACATCTAGTAGTGGAGGGAGTGGCCCGTGCGGCAGTGTACCGACTAGCCAGGGCACGGACGGGAGGGGGCGAGACTTTATGCCAAGGAGCTTTGTCATCCATGGCGGGATTCTCCCCACTTTCGGATCTGCCAAGCGACGAAATGGTTAGGAAATACAGCTTCGAAAAGAACTTTTCAACGAAGTTGAGCAACAAGAGAGAGTGGGAAGGAGAATCCTCCACCTACTCTCTAAAAGGAAACACCATCAAATGGTAGACGGATGGGTCCAAAACTGAAAAAGGAACAGGTGTAGGGGTATTCGGGCCAGGAACCAAATACTCAGAGCAGATGGGAATATACCCCGGTGTCTTCCAGGCAGAGATTAATGCGATTGGAAGATGTGCTCAGGTGAATCTTGACAGGAACTATCGGAAGGAGCATATTGCAAACTTCTCCGACAGTCAGGCAGCCTTATTGGCGCTGAGTTCTAACACCATCAGCTCCAAGTTAGTTTGGGAATGCCGGGATAAACTAATCAACCTGGGCAAAGAAAACAAAGTTGCATTGTGCTGGGTACCAGGACACACTGGAATCAGTGGCAATGAGAAAGCTAATCTATTACCAAAGGAGGCCGCCACAACATCGTTTGTGGGACCGGAACCATTCTGTGGAATAGGGATGAGCACCTATAAGAACGAACTTAAAGACAGGGAAGAGGACGTCAGAGCTTCCCTCTGGCACAATCTTCCTGGTCTGAGACATTCCAAGGTATTCCTTGGAAATTTCAACAAGCAGAGAGCAAAAACCATGCTAGAACTAAACAGGAACAGATTACGCATTCTCACAGGTTTCCTTACAGGGTATTGTCACCTCGGGGAGCACATGAAGAGAATAGGTCTGAAACAGAATAGCGACTGCAGGTTCTGCGGGGCGGAAGATGAAAGTCCGGAACACCTGATATCCAACTGCACAGAAATTGAAGAAATTTGCGCCAACTATCTTGGCAAAGGCGTTATAGACGAGGAAGAAATACCCTCTCTGAAACCATCACATCTGTTACAGTTTATTAAAGCCCTCAGGCTCGATGGGGAGCTGTGACTGCGGGCAAAACCCAGCAGTTTACACCTTATGTAAGGGGGCACAATAGACCCACGGTCGCGGTGCAACATCACCTTTATATCTAAATCTAAATCTAAATAACGTAGGGTAGAATGGAATACTGTCATGCCCTTATATTTACTAATTGTTACACGCGGTTACATCGCTTATTGATATAAACGAGCGTATAGGATGATTCAATAAATATTTTATAATTGACTTAATGTCAATCTTTATATGAATGTGTAACTTTTTCTGAAAGCAGTTTCTAATTAATTAAAGTATTGAGTTTTATAAAATAAGAAGGTTACAGTTACATCAATAAGCGTGACTAACGCATAGAATTCGTATAATGTGTAAGTAAAAACAGTTTTCTTTATTATTTTTTACAATGATGTAATTAAATTTAATTTCACCGCGAAGAGCCTAACCTGATAACCAGTATGAAATGTAATTCGATTACCAAGCATTCCTACTTATAACTTTCTATTGATATCGATTATTTTTTTTTTTTAGAATTTTTGCGAATATATATACAAGGTGAAAGATAGACAAAAACTCTAATTTAAACGCTCTATAAAAGTATTACATTGCTAACACGACAACATAGAGTAGTTAAAGATAAAAAAGAAATGTGGACATGGTTCATTAGCCAGTGGGTTTGTTATTTTAAGCAAACGTTTGTTTAAAGTCATACTTTTTTAACGTGTTTATGCGGCATTCCATCATTGAAGTTATTGTTTAAAAAGTTGTTCCCTTTTTTTTAATTAAATTTAAAATATTTGAAGATGATCTAATATTAAACAATGAGCGCTTTCTTACACTACATATGTTTAGTAGGAAAGCTGGGTTCATTAGTTTTCAGTAAAACCTATTATATAAAGTTTGTTTGTCAGACTAAATCTTTTGGATGTGAGTATTTCTTCGTCTTGAAAACATGCACTTAATATATTGTCGTTTCCTTCAAAATTCACATTGCATAGCTTATCATTTTCCTGTTTTTTTTGCTACCACATTCTAACGTAGGTGTGGTAAAAATCGTAATAATATACTATACAGTAGCATGACTTAATAAATGAAAGGGGAACATATTGTTATTGCTGACTTATTGCTGCACGGTCAATTAGTATTGTTATAAATTTCAACTTGCGTTATAAATAGATTGCTGACGTAGACCTAATTTGACCCAGCTGTAAGTAGACATTTATATTATGTATGTATGTATGTCCGCTTTGTAGGAACCCTTCGTTTGCTATGACTATATGTAAGCTATGCATGTAACATATAATATGTATGTATATTTGTACATATGTATATGACGTGTTGAAAAGGTATAGTTAATTATTATATTTTATCACCCTCAATTTGTTGAAACTCCTTTCAAGTCTTGTGGGGTATTACAGGATCTGAGCGTGTCGGATCACTACCTTGTTTACGTTCAATTAGAACTGAATGCTCCACCACGTGTTAGTCGCACGCGTACGCTTAGAGATTTTTCACGATTCGACTTTGATGGTTTTGACAACGATTTGGCATCCACTCCTTGGCATCAGATATACAATTTCATTTATATAAATGATAAACTCGCCTTATTCAACGAATACATTTTAGATTTATTTAATAAATATGCACCTATTAAAACAATAACTTTTAAGCGTACTCATACACCGTGGATGATTGAAAATATTAGGTTGATGATGCGGCTCCGCGATAGGGCTTTCAAGGAAGCTACGAAAAATAAAAGTAGCGCTACATTTAATTATTACAAACAACTGCGTAATCTGACCACTTCTAGCATCAGGCGTGAAAAGCGAGCTTATTTGCGTTACATCTTTGAAAAACGGGATACCAAACTTCTATGGAATAACTTTAGAGCTTTAAACATTTACAATAAAAATAAAAACACAAAACTACCTACTCACCTGTCAGATGTTAATGAAATCAATACCCATTTTTACAGCTTTATGTCAAATGATAATGCTGACGCAGATATAATTAATTTTTATAATACTAACCTAAAAAACTTCTACTTCCTTTTCATTACATCATTGCTTAACTCTATTAAGTCTCAATCGGTGGGTATCGACGGTATTTCGGTAAAGATGCTACTTTTATGTTGTCCTTGTTTGCTACCTGTTATCACACACATCATGAATACCTGTTTGTTAGAAAATGTTTTTCCAAACTCGTGGAAAACAAGCATTGTTATACCTCTTCCAAAAATTGCAACGCCTGCAAGTTACAATGATCTCAGACCTATATCTATTCTTCCTGTACTTTCTAAACTACTTGAGAAGGCAATTGGTATCCAAATCCGCAGTTTTCTGGATGCTAGTGATCTTCTACCTAGTGAACAATCAGGATTTCGAGCAGGTTATAGCTGTGAGACTGCAATGGCACATGTTGTTGACGATATATTGCAAAGTATCGACAACAATCAGGTAACTGCGTTAGTCTTACTGGATTACTCTAAAGCTTTTGATAGCATTAATCATTTTCTTTTGCTTTCAATTTTGAGATACTGTGGTTTTGATAACGGGTCGATCCAGTTCTTCTCTTCATACTTATCAAATAGAACTCAACAGGTTCTTTATAACGGTTTATTGTCCGATCCACATCCAATTATCTCAGGCGTCCCTCAAGGCAGCATTCTGGGCACGCTTCTGTACATAGTCTACACATCCAACTTTATAAACTGTTTACGACACTGTCGTTATTATCTTTATGCAGATGACACTCAAGTTTATCACACCTTCTATACTGCTAATGTGCATGAAGCTGTAAGTCATTTAAATGATGATCTTGAATCTCTTATTAATGAATCCGCTAGACATTGCCTGAAAATTAATATTAAAAAAACCTCAGTTTTGGTATTTGGCCGTGCTAAGACGAGGGCTGAAGTAATAAGCGATACCAAAATTACTATTAACAATGAGGTTGTCCCTATTTCAGATAGCGTACGAGATCTGGGACTTATTCTAGACACTAACATTCGTTTCAAAAATCATATATCTAATTTAATTAGGTTGGGGTATTCCAGTTTGAAAATGCTATACGGTAGCAAGGATTGTTTGGATATTGGGTTGAGAAGAGCCTTGTGTGAATTTTTGATTCTGTCCCGTTTTAATTTCTGTGTTAGTGTTTACTATTCGTGTCTCGATAGTACTGATAAAGCCAGAATCCAGCGTTTACAAAACTCCTGCCTGGGTTTCATTTACGGTATCCGTAAATTCGACAGGATATCCCACACACTGGGATGGGCGTGTTGGATTAATATGTCAAGGAGGGCTGAATTTCATTCCACCATTTTTTATCATAAGGTGGTTTTCTATAGAAAGTTACTTGCATCGTAAGATTCTGTTCAGAACGGACGTGCACAATGTGAATGTGAGAAATAAAGGCCTACTAACTCCTCCAGTTCACCACCTAGAAATTTTCAAGAGATCTTTTTCATACAACCTGGCTAAATCGCTAAATTCAATTTCACCTGGGTCGTGTTCTTTGCATCCCTCTGCGTTTGCGCGTCAGCTACGCAAGCAATACTTCTCATCTTACTGAGTGCCGTGTTGTTTGTTTTTTTTTTCTTTTTCTTTACTATCCCAATTAGTACTTAGTTAGTTCTGCAATTGCTTTCTTGTATTTGTGTTTAGATTTATGCGTGTGCTTATTTTGGCCAGGTTCAGAAGGAAGACCAGCTGCCTGCTGCAAGCAGCTGATTCCGTTATTAACCGGGTCGATCCGTTATTATACCGGGGTTATCTATTCAGAGAGTTTATTATATTTAACAGCGCGGTGTATTCTTCCAACATGTCCATGTTATCAAGTCCGTGCGTTATCTATTCTACTATATTTTGTCCATGTCCATTTGCCTCTTATTTGCCTCTTAAAACAACTTTTATCAGAAATAAAAGGGTTTCGAAATTATCATCTGGAGCTATTTAAACAAGTTTAGTCTTTGTTGAATATGTGCCTGGTCTCTTCAGCGATTTCCGTAACGTTTTTGGACACACATATATTCCTCGTTTATTCCTGAATCTATTGGTTAATTTCCGAAATTCTAAAGGAAGATATTGGCTTCCTAAGTTAATCAGGTCATTTAAATTGTTACCTCAAATTTTACATGGTCGCCTAGAAACAGGCTTTTGATTAATTCCAACTCCAGCTTTTATTCTACTGATGATCGTAGACTGCACTTTTTCCAAGGTTTGAACATTTCCCACGGCTTTTCTATTCAAATGTTTCACTTAGAACCATTTTTCTAATTGTGATATAGCTATGCAAGTTTCAGATCATACAAGCGCTGATATTTCTGACAGAAGCTATTGTTAATTGTTTTGGTCGTAATCCACGTTGCCATGACAATACATAAGTCAATATTTTGAGTAGTATAAATTAAAAAAAGCAGTAATGCATTTCAATTTATAAAAATAAGAAATTCCATAGGCTGGCAAACTTTTCGAAATTCTGAAAGTTCTATCAAACTATTGTAAGTTTGTTCTACATTGTTTTGCAAAATAATATCACTACCAATTTGAAAAAAATGGGAAAAAACAGTTTTCTAGCTATGCCTTTTTTTACAATTCCAAAGTATTCCAAAATTTCGAAATTAGAATCAAATCTGTTGAAAAACGAAAATGTTGGGAGAAATTTTGGCGGTTGCGTCAAGCTGTTCTAGTTATTCTGAACACTCTTCCAAGTTGTTTCTTCTAACGTAGATATTTCATAATACAGAAAACCGAACTGTCGGCATCGACCACCTCCTCCTGAAAATGAAACATGTAAGAATTGTACCAGATCGTTTTGGAATTGTTTTAACATGTTAAAACTTTCATTATCATAAAAATTATTTTAGACTTACTCCAGTTTTTTTTTTAATTAGAAATTTTCTTATTGATGGTTCTAGTTGTTCCAAATCTTGTGCCAAGATGAAAGTACGAAACTTAAAACCTTTATGGTTGTTCGAGGTTATTCTGAACATTGTTCTAACATGGTTTAGAAAGCTAAGTTTTAAAAACTATTCCAGGTTGTCTATGTTTAGTCTATATAGTTTCCTGCCTACTAACATGCATAGTTTAGAAAATAATTGAGAAGCGTGATTTTCTTGTGAGTTCGTCTCAACTTTAGTGAAAATGGAAATTTTGAAAACTATTTCGGATTACTCGAGATTTGTTCTGTATTGCTCCAAAGTTTTAGATTTCTGTGATGCCTAGTTGACAAAATAAGGAAGAAACAAGAATCAAAATTTCTCCAAGCGTCTCTCTGTTTTACGAATCCAACTTTTGTAAATTGTTTCAGATTATTTTAAGTTTGTTCAACGTTGGTCCACAATTTTAGCCTTAGTTAGCGTCCACATTTTCCAAATAGTAAATTTTCAAAGCCGTTCCAGCCCCACCTTCCACTTCTACTTTTTTTAAATTTTGAAATCAGGCATTTTACGAAAGCCCTGAAAAATTTTCTGACCTATTACAGATAATTTTAAACTTTGTTTGAAAATTGTCTTCAATCAAGTATTGTTGTCCAAGTTGGATTTCCAAAAATAGGAAACAGATTTCGTGTTTCTGAATTATTTCACGAACTATTCATGATAGAAACTTGAGATTGTTAAGCAATATTCAAAATAATAATAAGCCATCTAAAAAATCTTCAAAACTTCAATTTTTCGGAATCAGTAGGAGGCAGGGCCCATTCCTTTCAATTTTTCAATTCAGCCCGTAAAAAATTGACATGGTGATATTAAGTTTTATTCGATAACGAAATTCATAGCTCTGTAGTCCAACTAAACATGTATCGTTTATAATTCATACGTAGAAGAGGCTAGGCTATTATCATTTATCACGTTTTTCTCAGCATTATTCTTTGTATTATTCTAAATGAACTACGATTGTTTTACTTCGCACTATTTCTACAACATCGTCCTATTTAGCAATTCAGTGGTTTAAATTCCGTATTTTAATTGCTTTTCAATTGGTTTAATAAAACACACTTAATTGTTAATTAAAATCGTGAATTCTAAGAAGACAAAGATACATTCATTGAATATTTTTTACTATTGGAAGAATACAAACTGTCTACGTAGGAATGCCATGTACAGTTATTTCCAATACTGTTTTATAATTAGTTAGCAATAATTCGGTTCTGGGTGATTGTATTGACAAGGTTTAATAATTACCTTTCTCAATACAGGGTATATAATTATCTTTAGACAATGATGAATAAAAGAGTATTATCCGCAAGGACTATACATTACAGAGTAGTACCTCTAGATAAAATATAAATGGTATTTCAGTTTGATTATAGTATGAAATGAATAGGACACACCATTATTGTCCGCTTGAATGCAAATGCAAAAAGAATCGGTCCTGGATCGAATTCAACCAAAACGTATTTTATGCAGCACACCGAAATATATTCGATAAAAACCGGTAAGAAGCATTATTAAGCATTTCCAATCCTATCTTTTCTCAATATACAATTGCTTGTGTCTTGATAGTTTCGTTTCTATTTGAATTTCGCCAGCCATATAGACGGAAGACAATAAGATATTCAGGAAAAATGGCACAGTAGGAGTTCAATTGTTTAGATGTCATTTCCTATTGTAGAAACAGCAACGTTGTTATTTATTTCGTTGTGACTATCATTGTGAAATAAAAAATTAAAACACTTTTAGTTTACGGCTCATTAGTCTCTTAATTAAAAATGAAGTTGATGTATACAATTTGTAATGGTGACAGTTTTTGTTCCTTCCTTCTAAACGTATTCTAAGATTTTTAGTAAGTTATCACAGGACCTAACGAGATTATGTTTTGCTGGTAAACGTAATATGTAGCCACCAAAGTAACTGCGAATAGAACCACAAGTTCTAACGTATTTTGTAGACATTTCCAGTGTGATTCAGGTCGGAAAGTTCCCAAAACTATAACTGCTATAACGAGAATTAATAATTTTCCACTTTCAATACACGAACATATATTATTGCGGAACTGTGGCTTCTACCAAATAAAGCAAATGGCAGAATTCTCTTTTCAAGCCTTAAATAAATATAAAATTGCAGATAAATAGACTAGTTGTGGTTTCTTCTTTTCTATCATATTCTTTGTTTCATGTAAAAATGTTACTCTCACTTGAATAATCAAATACAACAAAGCCGTCTCTAAGCTATTGAGAGCATTTATTGAACAGGTGATTTGCACTATGCTACCCCAAATGTCAGTCCTTCTTTCATTTGTGCTGGTTCATTTTTCGAAAAATTAAGTTTAAGTGTGATGTTTGTATGCAATTTCTTCTCTTAAATGTCTCAGTCGATTGCTAAACTAACTATTGATCATTTTAAATATAGATTGTGTCTAGATCATTCCACAACATTTAGTCCCCTATAAAAATTTCCAATCTTTGTAACCACCCCCTACCAATCTTAAATAATTTTAATCTCAATATAGAATAACTTTTATTTGCAATGAGTCAATATAGATAGCCTTTAACCAAAACATACCTCATACCTCGTGGAAGCAGCCACATCTTAGGGAAATATACAACACAAATCGATGCAAAGATAGCTGCTAAGCAGTTAATTGTGATTTCATATACGACTTTCCATGACGTATGATGATGAAAATGTAGAGATACACAAAATAAAAGGTCAGATATATAATCTTTAGTAAGAGAAGTAGTGTTCACATGTTTCATTATTTATCATAAAACAGCGTTAGCGTTGATAAAAAATGCATATGCAACAGTAAATATTAATTTATTCGAACCATAAGTTCTGCCGTGCCCATTGTCAGCCGCTCTTGCCTCTTTGACTCTCAAGCTTTTAAAAAGAATTGATTCAAATAAATTATTTCCTTTTATGGTAAGTGGATCCCCAGTGACCTGTTCAGCTGGACCAAATATTCCAGTAATTTGGGCTAAAATATCTCTCACCTAGATAGAACTGTAGAAAATAGCTTAGTTCAGCATAACTAAGTTCCTTTGTATTTTGAAATTCAAATTGATGCTATAATTTTGCTATTTTTGGATCAACGCCATGGTAAGAAACTATAAAGCCAACAGTAGCAACTGGCAGCTGCCCACAGGGCGAAGTGTTGTCACCTTTGCTGTTCATCTTAGTGTTGGTTGGCCTGCTTTCTGATCTTCAGACAGTGGACTTTCATGCACAGGAAATAATATCACCATCATGATCTGCGGCGAATTGAAGGGTAAGTCGCACTCAGACTCGTGACAAAATGCTGCAAAAAAGAAGGATTAAACGTAAACGTTAGAAAAACGACTATGGTCTTATTCGCTTGAAGAAACTCCAAACTCCAATGTTCAACCATTTTCGACACTAAGATATATTTGCTGAGATCAAATACCAGTCACTCTTAGAATGTGTGACAAATAAAGCCACGAGGACCTTTTGGACCCGTAGAGGAATGTTTGCATGCAAGAGTTATAGTACATTCTACAACCTCTGTGTCGTTGGGCGAGAGATACAAAGCTAGATTTGGCTATGCAACCAACGTCATTGGCAAGGTTCAGAGGATTGCTTGCAGCAATGGAGATGACGCTTGGACCTCCTCCGCCGCAGTTCGTATTGTGGCCAGAAAGAACCCTACGGGCCTATAGAACAAGTAGTGCGTTCAATGTTTAATGTTTTATTTTGAAATCTATTATACATATACATACATGTGTGGAAAAGTCAAAAATAAAAAGTCAAAATAGTTAGGACTCATACATACAGTAGTACAATGTACACAAATCAAAAAATTAAATTACAGTCATATATAAAATACAACATAACCACAGTTGAACTGAAAAAAGGTCCACAAAATCAAATGTTTACATTTATAAAACACAGTTACAGGTTACTAGAGAAAAATTCTCCACTGTCACAAAATACTGTATCTGACAACAATTATCTAATGTGTGTTTTAAACTGTCTATTTGGCATTTCTTTCAGTTTTACAGGTAAGTAGTTATAACTTTTACAATTTGTGAAATTACACTTTTACTAACCATTGCCTTTGTAATTTGTGGCGGTAGAAGGTAGTTCCACGAAGCTCTCTTGCCGTAAGAGTGTTGAAGCTGTTGGTCTTGAAAGAGTTCATAATTTTCTTTAACAGATACTACGCATCCATAGATATGCAACCCAGTTAAGGTAAATATCTTGTTCACATTAAACTCCTCTCTACAGGATGCATTGTATTTCAGGTTAAAAAGGTTTGTAGCTAAATAGCTAATAAGTTTTTTTCCAATTTAGCTATGAATCTATCTCAAGGGCAAGAAATTTAACTGACAATGAGTCACTTGTGATATGTATGTCTTTTTACACTTTCGAAAGTACTCAAATATGATAAAAGCCGTTTTCTCAATATTTAATTTTAAATCATTTTGTTGAAACCAGATATTGAAACTTGAAGTGCATTTACATCAGGTTCAATCTCTTCATTAGTTGATCGCATTATAACTGCTGTATCATCCGCAAATAATGTAGTGATATGTGTTGTTATTTCCGGGAGATCATTCACATAATAGGAAGGAACCTCCAGTCCATCTCCTTGGTAACTGCCTTTCCTTATTGGCACCTTGTGTTGTATAGTTACTGTCTACACTGTCACGATTAAAAATGAAATCTGTTTAACGATACTAATCTCCTTGCACGATCTCAAAACGGATTCTAACTCCCTTGCCAAAGAAAATTTAGATTAGCAGTTGATTTTTTGTCGCTGCATAGTTACCTGTAGGCATTTGGCCTAAGACCTACGCTGCTACACACCCATACCCAAACTTATTTCGGACAGATATTAATACCTTTTGTTTAATTGCATTACATTGCACCCTATGTGTGGTCCCATTATATACATATCTATACTACTCTGTGTCTAGTTCTTTCAACAATATAACGACTCGACCAAATGATTGCAATTGTAAAGTTTAACAATCGCCAATCGCTTGTTTGTAATTTCTTTTGTATGGATAATAGACACTAATTAGCTTTTTCAAAGGTTGAAGATAACTCTAATATGCAAACAATTATCTGGTCGCTATATCGTTGAAAGAACTATAAGATCAAAGTTTGTATTTTTGTGTATATTTAGATTTTTTACTTCAGTATTGAATAAATTATTGTTTATTACCTCATTCTCTTTTTGCTAAATTATCTGAGTGAGTAGAATTAAAATTAACATCATCCACTTTTGAACAAATGTGTCAAATATCAAAATGACACCACCGAAAACGATATTATTAACTAACACTGTTAGAGACACAACACCACTACATTCGATCTTGCTTGGCTTCCGAACTGTTCAGATGTGTGCTTAGTATATCTAATTTTTTCATGTTTACTGAGGATACATGAGAGATAAATGAATTGGAAAGGGAAATCAAATTATTTTTCTTTCTATAGTAAAGAGAAAGATAACGACACCACATTCTCGAAGTAAAATCCATGAAAATATACGTCTTTGTAAATCGAAAGATTGTAATAAAAGCGCGACATTCGCCGGGTCTTTATATACACTGAGTGAGTGTACTTCAACATCGATTAATTTACAAAAAAGTCTTGATATGGAACTAGCCGAAGAACGATAATCAATTATAAATTATAATCTAAGTACTTCGTGCAAGGTCGGATACAGTCATGCGTTCAATACTGAAAGAAAATAAAAAAAAATCTAAGCTTTACGATACAGCAGACTCACGTAAAACAAATTGCTCTCGTAATTAATAAACAACTTAGCATTCTACTAACAACCACAGTACGTTAGAGAATTTGCATAGTAGGTACTTTACAATTCATTAAAATCGAAGTGGACTTACTTTAGCCACGCTCCACGCTCGGTACTCAAAAAATATCCTTACCTCCTGGTTAATATTTCAAGAACGCCTACATAAAGCGACCGACTTCACTTTAATACATCCGCACAGTCACATTCATGAATAGCATTACGGGTTTCTCGAAGACGTTTAGCTCGCATACTTTAAGAGAACGTTAAAACATTTTGTTTATGGGGGCTAATTATAGGGCGATTGCTGTTTGCTTAGATCCATTATATTGTTTTATCACAAATATGTACATATATATTCATTTATGATGTGCTTAAATATGTACATATATCCGGAAATAAGAGCGTGAATCGGAAACTTCGTCTATACAATTTGCCTATTTTGCAAATCTTACTAAAGGACGTCTTCAGCTAAGTAACATCCGTACTTTCTAAAATCCTTTTAAATCCTGTTACTTCCGTAAAATTCTTTTGCAGAATGCTACAAATTCTATTTCCTCCCCCCATATCCATGTGTCTTGATATCTCCAATGTACTCAACACCATAAAAATGCGGTTTACTATATATGTTGTGAAGTAATAAAAAAGTCACAAAGAATGCATAACAACATTAGCAGTTAGTCGTAAATGGGCTACAAAGCCCAACAATACAAATCCCATTGTAAAAGAACAAGCCAAATCACTAATAAAGTAAACATATGTTGAAAAAGATCAAGTTGAATCACTTCAAAGTATACTACCCATTAAACGTTTCATTCAATTTGTTTTTCTTTGGTTAGATATTCAGCAGTTCTAACCGTATTTGCAATTAGCACTATGCCGTCGGTTTCTTCATTTTATTTCTACCATTTACCAACCACCACCCTTGTAAGTTTCTTGTTAAAAATTCTGCTTGATTTGCTGATTCTGATGATTTGCTTTCCAAATATACTTCTAAATAAAAGCTGTGGGCTTGTTTTGAATTAAGATTTGTTGAAGATACAACACCTTTATCTAAAAATGTAAGATTTAACAATTGAAGTATCGACCAGGTGATAAAAGTGTTTCAGTCACCAGTCTCGCTTGTAAGTCAAACTGTACTGCAGGAAGAAAGGAGTTTTCAAACTGATCAACTCCTCTATACATTTTTTCGTCAATCATGTACTGATACCAACAACAACGAAATCTTCTTGTTGGGATAGGCAGCCAAAATCAAACGATGATTTAAAAAATCTCCATTTAATATTCTAAGCTTTCGGTAATTAGTTTTTACCTTCTTCAGAGAAAAAATGTGGAGAAGACGATCCTAATACTAGATTTAAACATGTAGTTTACCAGACCAAAAGCACATTATAAAATATTAGAAAAATTTAAAAAAGAGAATGTTTTAATACACAGTTGCACTAGAAATCTCTGTTTCAATGTCAGACATGCGGTAGTTCATCTGATTAAATTATACCATCGATCAGCAATCGATCTTTTAGAATTAATGCAGCTGTGAATTAAAACATTATCTATTTAAATTTTTCTAATATTTTATAATGTGCTTTTGGTCTAGTAGGATACATGTTTAAATCTATTGTCAGCATCGTCTTCTCCACAATTTTTCTCTGAAGAAGGTAAAACTAATTACCGAAAGCTTAGTATATTAAATGGAGATTTTTTAAATCATCGTTTGATTTTGGCTGCCTATCCCAACATTTCCTTCCTTTTTGACCTTAACATCGTACAGACAGTACTTCCACTCTACTCTAAAATCTTCTTGTTGAACGGCTTTCGCTAGTTCCAGCAGCTCCTTTGAAATACTGTCGATCCAACCAGATTTCGATCAAGTAGCTTCGATAAAAGGATAAAACTAGTGACGATATTGTCAAAATAATAATTTGAATAGCTTGGTAAATCCTTGAGTCTCCTTCATCAAACATTTAGCTTCTTTCGTACATAGAAAAATTCAGTAAATAGCCAGTCAAAGGACAAACTAAAGCCAATATTTTAATACTGTTTTAGATATGTTCTGCTTTTGAAGGCAATGATACTTTCATCTACGGCAAAGCTTTTCTTTGGAACGCAAATCTACAAGAATTTGTTAGACAAACAGTTGATAAGAATTTGTCAAAATCATCTTTTTTTGGGGCATAATTGTTTAGCGACACAACGTTTGGCATTCTTACGTGATGAAAATTTTTGGTTAAATGACATTCTTAATTGAAAGCTGGGTAGAAAATTAAATCATATTACAATGAGTAGCACAAGAAAAGCTATCAACTCTTTTTCAGTCAACTCCATTGTATAACCCATAATGTCCCATAATGTTTAAAAATATTTGAATAGGTTCATTGCCTAAAAACTGTATTACAGTAAAGCCGATCTGGGCGACGCAATATTTTGCAATACAATCAACTACAAAGTGGTGACCGTCAAAACCTGACGGCGATGAAAACTTGAATGTCATCTGAGTCGAAATTTCCACCGCCATAGGGCTCAATGGCCTGGTCAATAGTGCTACTGTCTTACCATACAGATTATTCTTGAGGGATAATTTTCTTAATTCATCAAAATTTCACAAATATTCAGAATTTTCAGAATAATATTGCTTTTACAGTCGCTTCAATGAGTGCCTCAATAAAGTTAGTTATTTGATAGAGGTTTCTAGCAGCTGCACAAATCTCGGATTACTGATTTCGATGAACCTAAATCCAAAATGAAGCTTCAATACAACAAAAACATAACAATAGAAATAACAATAGGATACAGTTTAATTTCATTTCTCTCCCACAAGATGGAATCCTTTATAACTATGATTCCATACCTCAGCTTCTAAAAAAGTACTTTTGAAGACCTTAAACTAGAATCATTAGCTAAATTTTTCATACGAATGAAATGAATGTCTTTGGTATGAAATACTCTTCAAAAAATCCAAACTGTTATTGTAGTTAAACAGTTGCAACTAACGCAATTATCACATAACGACTAGAGATGACAACCTTTCTTACGCAGATATTATTGCAAAGCATTTTTTTAAATCTCTAAGGAGGCATATGTCTGAAATCAAAAAACTGATTTTAATAACATCGTTTCATCCCAAATTTAAACTAGTATGATTACCTGAAGATTTGGAACCCTTAACGGGCCTGCCTAGAGATCCTGGATTTGTGGTTCTAAAGTCTATAATCACCAAAGGAAACGCAAGTAACAAGATGCCTTAACGACGCCACTAGGCAATTTAAAAGGGTATACAGTCGTTCTAAAGGTACTTATTTGAGTGAAAATGGAAATAACGGAAGCGATACAAAAAAATTAACAATTTATTGAAACCATTGCATTCACTCTCACTGCACTCTTGACTGCTCCCTTTTGAAATGCACAAAATTTAAAACATAATGTAAAGCCTTACAAGAGATGAACAGACACAAATTTAATCTTACTAAAGTTAACGCGCTACGTGTATTATAGTCATCGCACCAGAACTTCACCATAGGGCACCATAGCCTAGTGACTGGTGTTCGCTTAGTGTGTTCTGCGGCGATTCCTCTCAGCACCTTGGGCTTAGATGCAGGAACGTACGCAATAAAAAGGTTGTACATGTCACCTCGGCGGATTTAAAACGAAATTATTACATTAAAAAATGTAAAGGAATAAAGTATTTATTTATAATGAAATATTACAACCAAAATTGATTCATTTTTTTAAATAAAAACTTAGGGTAATAATAATAATAATAATAATAATAAAATGTCTTTATTGTACCATAAAGTTATAAAGGAACACAAAAGAACACAAAAGTCTATGAAAATTATACAATCAGTAGGCGTGATCCAGCTATAGCTGTTCTATCCAACCTACAGTATATGCAAGTAACTAAGACTACTGTATGTCTAAAACTAAAATCAAAAAGCAAAAGAATCTAGAATACGCTCTCTACCACGAAATCTAGTAGTGATGTTGTGAACATCGGAGCGGAAACGTATTTTGTGATAAAGGTATGGTGGGGTTTTTCAATAATATCCTATGAAATAGCGTGCATATCTGAAGTTTGCGCCTATTAGCCATATTAAGCCAATTCAAATCAACAAGTCTATGAGAAACATGCTCAAATTTTCTAATGCCATATATGTATATAGCGAATACAAGAATTCTGATCCTTCTGAATTCTATTCGAAGTTATTTTGTCGATCGATAAATGGTACACCGAAGCACAATAGGTAAATTGGGACATAACAAAAGCCTCGCAAAGTTTAGCCTTTGTTGTAGAATTTAAGACTGCTCTATGTGGGTAGAGTTTTTTAAGGTTGGAATATGCACATTTAATATATTTATTAATTTGCTCCTTGTACTTAAACTGTTATCCATAATTAAACCAAGATTCTTTTCTAGTTAACAATAGGTATAGCAGTAGAATTTACGCTAATAGTTATCGTATTATGTAGTGAATCACACATCGCTGCCCTACCAAACAATAGAGCCCGAGATTTGTTTGGATTCAGATGCAAGTTGTAGTCCAACCCAGATCGAAATATAGAATTTATGTCATCATTCAACTTTTTAATTGCAACTGCACAATCACGGGGCTCGAAAGATAAATACAATTGAACATCGTCAGCGTAAGCATGAAAACAACAACCAACATCTTTGAACAACTGAGACGAATAAATAGTAAATAAAATAGGTCCTAGAATAGATCCTTGTGGAACACCGTAACGAACACTGAAAGGCTCAGACAAACGCGAGCCCAATTTAACAGACTGGCGTCTGCCCGATAAAAAGTTCTCAATTAGAAGACCAGATCGCTCACCCATACCGAGCTGCCGTAGTAAAGAAACTAGTAGGTGATGATCAACAGTATCAAAATAATAAGTACCTAATCTAGTTTTTTAATATAAAATAAATCCTTATTGTTTAAACTAGAATGAAAACTTAAATTTAAAACAAACTACAGGCTACACAAAATTCTAAAATGTAAAGACATTTTGTATTACATTCGAACAGTTATACCACTCAATACAAGCACACAAATACGTTTCGATTCAGTCATGGATCTCACAATGTACTATATACGCACACGTACTACATATGCTGAAAAATTTAAATGCCTATGTGATAGTTAATAAACATTGGCATTGAAAAAGAAGTAATTTTAATAATTCGTCGAATCACTCTGTTTAATTTAAGTTACCGTAGCCAGCGTGCAGTGATCTATTCCAAACGTAAATAGCGACAAAAGGGATTATGAAATAATAATAAACTTCATCACCTCAGCTTTCGTACATACGCATATGAAATAACTCGACCCTGAATAGAAAAATTGTCCGGAGGACATTACTTGACCCCACCTTTTTGTTAATTTTAATGCTAAGAGTGGACGTGTCGGATAAACTACATACTTGACACAGTAATATACGATGCGTAACGGCATTTATTCAACAACAAATATGTAATTGAAAAAGCAAGACAGTGTCAAATCTATACAAACGTACTCATATGTAAGACTGTACGTATAGTAGAAAAAACAAGCAACGTGCCGTCGTAAGTACCGTAGAGAAATCGTGCTTTTATCAAGAAAGAAAGAGTACCATTGTTGCTTGGATTACTTTTTTCGAATAATTGACTACACATACCGACATTCGTCATTTTCTAGGTTTATTTTATTAATTTCTAAAGGCCGTCAATGTACAGACCATGTATATTTGTCATTCATTTTTATCGTCACAGATTTAGTACTTAGACGTTCTAATAAAATGTTATTTATTAAGTGTGTTGTAATTAACTAGCACTATAATTACCAGAATTATGTCAATCAAGAAACTGCTTGAGAAACAAGAAAGATGATTGAGTAAACAAGAACTCTAGAAAATCCGTTTTGCACATTTTGCTTTCAAAAAAGTAAAACATTTAGGTACAATTGCGAAATTTTAAAACTTAATTGTTTTTAAAATTTGAGACATATCTTAGTAGTAAGAGGAAAAATGATTTTAGAGTCATCAGATGTATTTTGACATAATTGTCGAATCTGAGATATACTGCTCCTATAGTTTAACACTTTTACACGTGCAAATCTTTACACACAGTAAGAAAGTGTTGCAAACCTTAAGACATCAGAACATGCATTTTGACAGGGATAAGTGTCAAATTAGAGAAAATACTGTTTGTACAATATGGTACCTGTCAAAATTACTTTGCAGTTATACAGGGTGGGGCAAAAAGATCTAACAGTTTTCAAGTAAAAACAACATAAAAATGAAAAGTGATAAAAATTGTTTTATTGCTTATTACAGAAGGGAGTACATGCAAATTAATGAAAATGACGTCAGAACAACCGATTTCAGTCCATTCCCACCGTTAGCTGTTCATGTTGAAAAACTTCCTAATCCCTGAACATCACACTTTAGAACTTTAGTGCGCAAGAGGCTGTGGGTCCAGCAGGATGGGGCAACTGCCCAAGCAAGTTTCGAGGCGGAGTCATCTCGCGCTTAGGGGACATTGCACGGGCAGCTGGCTCCCCCAGACCTTATCATTTGTGATTTTTTCTTGTAGGGATTCCTTAAAGCAAGAGTTTTCACAAACAGACCCCACACACACTGTTCGAACTGAACGAGGCCATAAGCCAAGAAATCGCCGACTTGTCTCCTGCATTATTAGAGAAGATGTTCGACAACTTCAATGCAAGACTGGAAGAATGCTTTAAGAAGGGTATCATTTAAAGGACGTTATCTTCAAATCTTAAATAGACGAAATCGGTTGTTCTGATGTCATTTTCAGTTTTCATTTTTATGTTGTCTATGTCTATAATTTGACAGGTCAAAAGTATTTTTACAGCCGTTGGATATATTTTGTAATATGTAACTGCTAAATCTAAAAAAAATACTATGTCTACAGTTTGACAATTATACATTCAAATCCAAAAATTTTAATTTGACAGCTATCAAAAGGAATATGTTTTTCAATTAGTACGAGTCAATTTTGACAACCTTTGACGGCCATGTTTTTTATAGTGTCGGTCAAACCTGTTCGTTACTATTCAGTCACTGCCAAATGCCAAATCACCATGACAATTTACACAAATGAGCAGAACGTATAAATGATAAGGCTTTATTATCAAAATTCATTCATTTCATTCATTGGTGCAAACGTTGCGCCTATTTGACGGCAGCTATGGTGGTCCTTCAAAGTCGACTATCCAACTTTTGGTGGCCGAATTCTAGCCAACCGATCCTGTAAACGATTAACCAACACCTATGCGTTAAAGAAACGCTAGATCAGCCGAGAATGTGACTGCTATAAGTGAAAATGTGCAGAAAAAACCAAAGCAGTCGATTCCTCATCGTGCACAAGAATTCGGCCTCTTTTCAGACTCCAACTTGGCGATTTTTTCGTGGCAGCTTGGTCCTGCATCTGTACAAGACCCAACTGACCTAGCAGCTCCAAGTTACTGACCACAAAGAGCGCGGTCTGTGCACTGAGTGGGCTTCGGGAGCATTTGGCAGAGGATCCTAAATTTGTCCAAAAATCATCTTTATCGACGAGTTGCATTGCTGGATAAATGGCTATGTTACAAGCACAATTTCCGTATATGGAACGACACCAACCCACACGAGATTCACCAGATTGCACTGCATCCACAAAAAGTTACTGTTGACGACCAAGACTTTGGGACGGCAGCGTCATTGGTCTGTACTTTCTCGAAAACGATGTTGGTGAGGCCATCCCCGTCAATGGCAAGCGCTACATAACGATGATAATTGACTTCTATTGGCCCAAATTAAACGATATTGACATGGACGACATATGGTTCCAACAGGACGTTGATACTTGCCACAGTGGATGCCACGGTGGACATTGTGCATGAACGATTTGAGGGTATGGTGGGTTTTACTGTGCTAAATGTTTTCTTCTCGGATTTTTTGAAGTCGCAGGTCTAGGGCAATAAGCTGCAATGAACCGATGCCTTTAAAGTCAACATGACCCAGGCTATCACTCAAATTGATAATTGATTACTCGGATATATGACACCATGAGAAGCCACGGGTGGACATTTGAACATATTTAATGTTAAATCATCTAAAGCCATCGGTAGCCAAATATAATAATAATAATAATATGTTTACTGCCCAACAGTATTGGAACCATATAAAGGACAATCTAATAAACTTAATACTAATACAGAGATATGTATATACATATAATAACAAAAACTATGATAACAACAAACCATAAATACATTTTGACTAAAATAAAAAATCAGTACTACCAATATTAATATCTGCAGCTGTTGCTTCAGTGAACAGTTAAATATATCACATTGCGTACTTATTCTGTCATTAGCATTACATATTAGTACAACCGGTGATCGAAACATTTAATTAGTATGAGCAGATACTGCATAAAATGTGGGAACGCATCGTGTTGCAAATCTGGACACCAAGAAAAGTAATTTTCTCAAGGGATAAGGGGAATCAATCCGGTTATGGAGTATTTTGTACAAAAATGAGAGGCTTAAAGTGACACGTCTAGTCTCTAACGAAGAAACAGAAAGAAATAGCTAGTAAGAAATTATTTGGAAACCCTCCGCGAGGATATACATTATGTGTTCTAAACCATAGATATTTCGGAAAGCGTCTCTGAACGTTTTGTATGAATCTCTTATGCACTTCGTAACAGGGGTGCCATATAATAGCAGCCTACTCAAGCTTAGAACGCACCAAAGAGAAGAGCAATACCCAGCAGGAGCAATTCTGGTAAATAATCTTGTGTTGCGAATGATAAAACCTATAAGTTTGGTTGCGGAGGAGACAGTTTCATGAATATGATAAAGAAACAATAATTGATCATCAAATATTACGCCTAAGTCTCTAATTTTGTTGCAACGTTCCAAGGTCACCGCATCAATGGAGTAGTTGAACAACAATGGATTCTTTTTCTTATGAAGGTGTAAGTACTTTGCACTTTGCCGCATGCAAACTGAGCTTGTTCAGTATGCACCAATCAGATAAAGATTCCAAGTGTGTCTGTAGGTTTTGACGATCGTCAACAGAAGAATTACTTACAAAAAGCTTGACATCGTCAGCAAACAGGAGAATTTCACAATTGATAATCGTTGTATAATGTTGTTAATAAAAAGTAAAAATAGCAAA